>CM069449.1:8737069-9073473 GCA_035610835.1 Ophiura sarsii
CATATAAAACCTGGATACGTGATATTATTAGATCTAAAGCTTAAGTTTGGAAAGTGTTTCGGCTGATTTATCTGATTTTGATCAGTCATTGATAATATTGAACTAGCATAAATGAAATAAGTCAACAGGCGAGGTGTCCTCTGAGAGTTTCCACCACCCCCACCCCCCCCCCCCCCCCCCACCCCGGTCTTAGTAAAATATGACAATTTGGACTTAATTGCAAAATTTGAACCGTAATGCGCAATTTGCTAAATTCAACCAAAAGGAGGCAATTCCTTTTTACATATAGGAGTCAATTATAAACTGTCCGCAAATATCACTTTACCCCCCCCCCCCCCCCCCACCCATTTATTTGTAAAACCGACAATTTGGGCCTATTGCGAAAAAATAAACTACAGATCTGAAACCTACGCATAGATTTGGGTGAAACCCGACTGAAAGTTTGACTAATTCAGCAAAAGACACCACGCGTCAATACGGCGCTGCCCATGTAAAAGGAATTTCCCAACTATGGTTCGGTTTTGGATCGGTAGTATAACTTTTGGAATTCCAGACGTTTTTTGATATTCCAAACATATTTTTTGGAATTCCAAACATTTTTCAATAGTCAAGGCCTTGGAAATCCAGACAACTTTTAATTATCACTATTCCTCTATACCCATTTCCCATAATTAACGTTTGGAATTCCAGACATTTTTCAATAGTCAGGCCCTGGAAATTCAGACAACTTTTCATTATCACTATTCCTCTATACCCCTTTCCCATACTATTAACGCTTGGAATTCCAGAAGTTTTTGGAATTTCAAACGTTTTTCAATAGTCAAGGCCCTGGAAATTCAGACAATTTTTCATTATCGCTATTCCTCTATACCCATTTTCCATACTATTAACGCTTGGAATTCCAGATGTTTTTGGAATTTCAAACATGTTTCCATAGTCAAGGCCCTGGAAATTCAGACAATTTTTCATTATCACTATTCCTCTATACCCATTTCCCATACTATTAACGCTTGGAATTCCAGACATTTTCCAATAGTCAGGCCCTGGAAATTCAGACAACTTTTCATTATCACTATTCCTCTATACCCCTTTCCCATACTATTAACGCTTGGAATTCCAGACGTTTTTTGAAACAAAATATTATTCCTCTATAGGGGGGGGTGCGGATTTTATCTGGAATAGCCCATTACATGCGTTATGCGCTAGCACAGGTGTTGATGTTTTGTCTTTCTACCCGAACTTTGCCTTCCGTCAATTAGCTCCGTGGCTTAAGTCTATGATGTACATGGAATTTCGTGGCTGCTTCCATCGTTTAGTTCTGCCTGCCTGTGTTTGTCGTGAAATAATAGTGTGCTTGAATGAGATCGAAGTCGTGGGTTAGAGGTTCGTCTTATTTGTCCAAGTCACCATCTTCGCGATCAAAAGAAGTGGAAAAGAATTCAAAAAAGAAATCCAACTTTGACTTTCTATTGGTAGGGAAATTGGGCGCTGCTGGTCTGGCACCTTTGAACTTCGTTTGAGGAATTCGATGAAGTCGTCGTGTCCAACCTATATCGACCAGTGGATTAATAAAGTCCATATCGCTCTCTGGGCTATTTGGATCGTTATCGGAATTTAGATCATTGAAGACTTTAGGTCTTTTTTATCTTCGTCTAAGACGACCAACCTGATGTCCATCTTCTTTTTGTTCTTCTTCCTCTTCCGCTTCCTCTTCCTGTTCCTCGTCCTCTTCTTGTTCCTCTCCTTCTTCCGCTTCATCCTCACTCTCTTCATCACTCTTTTGATCATATTTGCTATCCCCTCTTGGTCCTCTCATTCTGTTTTTCCTTTTCATAAGGTTCTTGGTTAGCCGCCATTCTGCTCTAAACTGTTTTTGCCTCATATTCTCATCGTCACTACTGTCCACACCAATACTATCATCATTATCGCCTTCACTGCCATCACCATCATCCCCGTCACCAGCATCATCACCGACTTCACCGACACCACCATCATCACCATCATCTCCATCACCAGCATAATCATCGTCGCCTTCACCAACACAGCCATCGCCAATACTAGCATCATCGCCTTCAGACTTCAGACTCACTTACGCTGACGTCAGTCTCCATCGGCTCCTCAGACATTACAATATCAATCTGCTCGTAACCATCATCATCGACACGTTGTCCGCTAGCACCGGCTTCACAATTGCTGTTGTCACCAACGTGTTCTTCACTAAAACTCTTCCCCTTCATCAATCGCTGTTGCATAATCCTCTCCATCTTCCACTGCGTTGTCGTTTTCGCTGTTTATTTCCAGACTCTTTTGCGGCAGCATTTTCCTTTCCCTTTCTTTCTGCTTCCTCTTTGCTTTCTTCTTGTCCTTCTTTGCTTCTTTTCCTTCTTATCACTCATGTTCTCCTCCTCGGTTTGTTTTCTCGAACTGCGAATATGCTGACCTGTTCCACTTGAAACTCAGCTGGTTGAATTGCAGATTGGAAAGTCACAAGTTGCGGTTCGACATACTTTCTTCTATTAGATATGATATTTGCCGTACACAAACCAAATGCTATATGAGAGGAAGAATCATATTTTGCAAGACCTATACTATATACTATCCGGATCCCAAATTTTATGAATATTTTAATTTTTTACATTTTTTGTTACTATTAGTTGATTGACTAATTATTGTCGCCAAAAGTAATAGTTTGTACAGCGCTATATCAATACTTTAATTGGTTAATGTTTCCCGCCATAATAAAACAACACCATGTCACATGACAGTTCTTGAAACTTTCCCTTGGGTTAATACTACGTAATTGGTCAATTATTCCCGCCAATTATTATTTTTTAAATTATTATGTAACTTCAGTAAAGTGCCATATCTTTGCTTTCTAATTGGTCAATATTTCCCGCCGCCAGAAATATTATCTTTATTTTTATATTTATTATATAAGCCTATTTGTTGGATAGTACGGTACTTACAGCGCGAAATTTGACACCATTGATTGTATATGCAAAGTATTGGCAGTATAAAGTATTGGTGATGCAGCGGAGCATTCCTACAACCTTCCATAACTTCAACAAGGTAGCACTGACCCTACCTAACCTAACACTAACCCTATCACTAACCATACCGTGGTTTGAGTGGATGGAGTATTGAGTAGATAAACATAGGTTCATAGCAAAGATTGGGACCCACCATGTTTCCTCCCCTGTATATACTCGCCATCCACTCAATAACTTTATTTTATGCACAGCTTTTTTCTTCTTTTTAATAGGTTTTGCTTACCTGTCGAAAAACAGAAGCCTTAAACCTTACAATCTCTAATTACCAAAAACATGAAATATAAATCTAATAAATTCAGCTATTAGTTACAATTTTAATTAGATAATGAATTTCTAAATTCAAAAAAAGACGGCCGGGTACCGGTACATTGTAGGACTCGAATTTTTAACAAGGCCTCTACCAATTGTTATATTATTTTGAAATAAAAACAAACTAGGCTGGAGAAATACAATAGGCAACACAAAAACACCAGGTTGTATAGGTACATGTAAACCTTTCTCACCTCCCAAAATAATGACAGAGTTTATCAACCATGTTGATATTATCTATAAAAAATTAGCCTGGTAATTACGATAAAAGTGAAATGGACCCACCCATAGGCTGATATTACAATAATTATATACAATGTACATTGCTAAAGTGACCACTCCCTTAGACACACTGGATAACATAACCATATATAAAATAAATAAATAATATTGCCTGATCCCATACCAACATAAACATTAACCAGGTAATTATGGTATGAATGAACCGGCCCCTTCCCTATGTTCATTTGCATTTTATTGCGTTCCAATTGGTTATTTAGAACGGGAGATATGCTTCAGCAAACATGAGGAAGCAAAATCGGCTTGGTCCAATCCTCTCAGTATGAAAGTAAAGCTTTTGAAATGCACGAAGCAAGAAGCAACATGATTAAGTCACACACACACATCAGTTAATCTCTTCTTTGTTCTTTTCAACGCATTCTTTCGATTCTTTTCAAGCTTAAAAGACATAAATAAATATATTCCACATAAATTATATAGGTATTTTGTCATGAGTTCAAGTTCTATACTCTTTTTCCATGTGCAATGGGTAGCTGTCAGTAAAGCAGTCTTTAAAATTGAAATTGAAACATTTCATGTTCTTTGTTGAAATGGTCCATCCAATTAAATAGATTAACTAATATTGCACTGAAATCAAACTAGTATTGCACTGAAATTAACCATAAATCAATAATCGATACATTCTAACTTATGATTAATTGTTGCAATGGTATTGTTACTTTTGAACTCTATATTATAGTATTTCTTAAAGAATATAACACAACCTTCCTTGCGCTTTGATCTGTCTGCTTCACTAATTCAGCCATCGAGAGTACTACAATAGTTCTATTGTTAACGCCAGATAAGTAGAGAGGTTTCTAGTTAATCACCGATCTTTTTCCGATGCTTTTAACAATAGAACGAAATACCGTTGGAATATCGTTGTAAAATCGCTAGAAAAATGCTTTAAAATCACTGTAGAGTTTGGATATCGCCCCTTACAAGTTCGTAATCATAGTTGTAATTAATGCAAATTGGACCAACCCGATTTTGCTTCCTCATGTTTGCTGAAGCATATCTCCCGTTTTAAATAACCAATTGGAACGCAATAAAATGCAAATGAAAGCTTATTTACTTAGCTTTCATAATACATCAAGAGTAGACCCGTGTATTCCTGTCCTTTTAAGATATCTTATGTGCCCGGAGTGTTAACATTTTTTTGGGTCACCCTGTACATGTCAATATATGCATGATTGTGTTGGTACCAAACTGCTCACAAAAAAGTATCAAAACACTTAGAAACGATTCAATACATAACGGCTCGAAAGGGTATGCATTAATCAAAGCAAATAATCAAGTGCATAATTTTGTTCTGCGTATTTTGACACCTCGATCGATTGTCATTTCAATGATAGTGGGTCCAGTTTCAAAAGTGACACTCATCCCTATTGAAAAGCACGAAACTTGATCATTCTAAACAGTAATGCAAACCTCTTTCTATAGGATGATTGTCACTTTTGAAACTGGAACCACGACGATTGAAATGACATTAACTCCGCTCCGCAACATCGTATCTGATCGATCGAGGTGTCAAAATACGCAGAACAAAATTATGCACTTGGTTATTTGCTTTGATTAAAGCATACTCTTTCGAGACGTTATATATTGGATCATTTATATTGAGGATGCACCGAGGATGCAGGGATGCAGAAAGGATGCCCAGAGGATGCAGAAAGGATGCAGGGATGCCCAGAGGATGACAGGAGGATTACTACTATACAACATGATTCAGAAGTTATCAGGGCATTACTTACAACATGAAGTAAAGCAGATGTGATTTTAAAACAACATTATTGTTCCAAAACATACAAAAGTGTGATAGAGTCAAAGCTATATTTGTGCTTTGTAATGACACCAAATTGGTTATTTTATGACGAGAAATATAGACATGGTGATATCATAAATATCATTAACAGTGTGAAAATGTCACACCTCCTCAAAATACGTGGTTCCAATTTGTGGCACACGACCAGTAATAACGTTGATGTTTGGATTACGCATCGATTTCTAAACTACCGGAGAGCATTACGAATGACATAATAATATAAACAAATATGACTGTTATTCGGCATACGATCTTTGAAACTTTCAAGTGAAAGATGATTACCCTGGTTATCAAATAGCTGGTGTAGTCTAGTAATGCCAGCTTTGATTCACTTATGAAAAGTGTCTTTTTATTAAGCTGAATTGATTTATTATTCCAGATAATCTCATTGCTCGTGTCGATAACATCGGATGTATGTATGGTACACTATTATAGCCGTGAACCAAGCCTTCGCAACTTTGGCATAAAGATCTGACATCTTGTTAACAATATTCATACAATCAACATGATTTACATGATTTTACATGAATAGTTACAATTAAAAATGTTTGTGCCAAAAACAAATTTTATTGGTATTACAGCGCAATATTTGTCCACGTCGCAACCTCGTTATCGACTATTTTATTGACCCAAAATAATTTTAAGGCGTCGAAGAAACTTGTAACATAAAACATATTAATAGCTCCATATCATAATCAGAAATTGCCGTTTTTCTCGAAACCTTTTTTGAAGTCAACGCAAATCATTATACTAGGGATATCATTATCATCAACAGCTAGCTTGCTATTAGTTGGCAAGTAATTTCGTCTGACCCCAAAATGATCTACTACGAGGGCACCCTAACACTGGAAAAATTAATTTATTGGACTGCGTACATCGAAATAACTAACCAATCATCCATGCCCAAATTATCCCATCGTTTATCCACTAACCTACATTAAAGTATATATCTATTCCACTTTATATTATCACAGCGAATTGATATATATATTACGTGAAGAACGTCCGGAAATATGGGATTTCATGCTGCTATATCCGCGTAAAACATACGTTGAATTCGTTAGCTGATCGCAGAGATGCGCTGGTGTTTAGGATATTTGTTTGAGCATATTCACAATGTTGAGCGGGTAACAACGTAGTGATTACTGTATACGTTGATCATTCGCTATGTTGAGAGCACTCATTTGCTGCATGTTGGGTGTACGTTGCTTATTCGGCCAACGTGCTCAACATTCATACAGCGAATGCTCAACTTATACTTATACACTTATATTCATCTTTGAATATGTACCGACGTTTTATAGTTTGAACGTAATGGCAATCGATTGAATTATGATCGATTGTCGGGTCAGATTTAAAAGGCTTATAACAAAACATACATTACATGTACCTTTATCTGTAGCCATCGTATCAGCCCGCAATGTCTGGGGATTGATTGGCGATGCTAGTGACGTTTCGGCTGACGTTTCGCCGTCAGCCGCGTTTTCTACACACACACATAAAGAAAACGAAATCCAAAAGTGTTCATATAAAGTGCACAAATGAAAGGGGTCATGTTTACTTAACAATACGGAATACGACTGACATTGTTTTAAGACTCGATCACCTTTTTCAATGCTAATTTATTATGAGTTCTGTGTCGCATGCGCTCTGAACTCCTCCTGGTGGGAAAGCTATAACAGAGGCAGAAGACCCCTTCAGTATCCTGATACCGTTATTCCAAGAACGATATGGGTTTAGATCCACCAGAGATCCTCCAACTCATGAATGACAGGAAAGTATCATACTTTCCTGTGGGCCCAATATGTCGCGAATACTTCCTCCATTTCGTCCACGGACGACCATTGATGATGATGATGTTTTAGAAAAAAGGTCTCGTCGTCGTACTTAAACCTGAACGATAAACATAACGCCAAAGTAACATCAGAACTGACCTAATTATGTAGAGGTAGAATGTGTTAAGTTCACGTGATAATTCAACGTGAGTTATGCATGGCAAAATTATTTTAAAACCAATTGCGTCCACATACTTACTGCTTGGTTTTTTCTTTCCAAGAGAAAAAAACCTCGAAAACAGATTCCTCTTATCTTTCGATGGCCGATCAAGTACCTGGGGCGTTGCGACCCTAGTCTCATTATCTGAATAACAAAGAAATTCAAAAATAAAACATCTCTACTATACGAACCCCACCGAACCCTGTTATTAATTGTAGAATAAGGATTCCCCGTTTGAATTAATACCGACACATAAGTGTTGAGATGTTATTGTTTTAGTTTGTCTAGATATGTCAACAGTTTGACAGTTGTTAGATGGTGTCGTTTTGAAGAGGAGAAATCCGGTCGATCGACCTAACATGGTTATTTTTCATCGCCTTGCTGAAGGTTTTAGGATAGTACCTGTGGCGGTGCGGCCCTGGTCTCATCGTATGAATAACAAAGAAATTAAAATTCATTGTTTGTTTAGAAAATTAAGTTTTTTATTAAACATTTTGAAAACTTACATGTCATTCATCACTTTTTTAGAGTTATGTGATGAATCAAAATTAGCTCAGGCGACAAAAATAAAATACCTCTACTATACAAACCCGACCGACCCCTGTTATTAATTGTGAATGAATACCGACACAAAAGTATTGAGATTTGATTATTTTAGTTTGTCTAGATATGTCAACAGTTTTACAGTTGTTTGATGGTGTCGTTTTGAATAGGACAAATCCGGTAGATTTTTAAAATCACGGACCATGCTGACGATATTCAGGAAAAAGGCCTGATAAAAATGTCATGTCTAGTTTTATGTAGCTTTTTTCAATCTCGTTGCATTAATTTGTCAAAATGTCGACATTCTTATAGCATGGTGTCCCAGAGTGACTTATATACCTCTCGGGAAATCATGGTACAACATTGTCTGGTGCAATAATCTCAGCTTAATCTGAAATGCAAAACCAGTACATATGACTTTAACTGATGACTATCGTATAAGTTGTACGTACAAGTCACTTATACGTATTAGCCCTGTTTTTACAGCGCGGCCTTTTACCTGTGTCATAGTCTCCTGTATCCCCTAACATCGGTGGAGTACCTGTTTGCCCTTCTGTTGGTAGACCTACATCTTCTGATCTCCCTGGAAAGGAAAAACATACATTTATGTGCAGGCAGATAGAAATGAATTGAATTTGAGCTACAATTGGAAATAATTTTAATAACAACATCAAAAGTGCTGCCTATGTTAAGACAGAAAGAAATTCTCAATGAAACAGTGCGTTTCATGCAATTGTTCTTCTACATCTTTTGGTCTCCTGGAGAGAAAAACACATGCGTAAGAAGATAGAAATGAACTAAATTGGATCTAATATTGGAAATATTAAAAGAATGACAAAGAATGACAAAAATGACAGAGACAAAAATGACAAAGACCTGCTTGCAGAATGGAAAATGTATTTCAGCTCGCTGCTAAACAATGATAGTGGTCAAATCCCATCTGATCTACCATCACCTGCTGCCCAGGACTTGCCCATCCACATTGATCCTCCCACACTTGAGGAAACACAGGAAGCCATTCATCAAATGAAGCCCAAGAAAGCTGCAGGTCTTGACTGTGCAATCACATCAGAAGCACTCCAAAATGGCGGTGACGTACTGGTACAAGTTGTCCATGGGTTCTGCATGGAAGTTTACACCACCCTGAAACCACCCAACCAGTGGACCACCAGTGTTATTGTGCCTCTACCTAAAAAGGGGGACCTCTCTCTTATGACCAACTATAGAGGAATATCTCTTCTGTCAATTGCGGCTAAAGTTTACAACAAGATCCTGCTCAACAGAATTAGAGATCATGTCGACCCCATCTTGAGGAATAACCAGGCTGGCTTTCGCCCTGGCAGAAGCTGTGCTCAGCAAATCCACATACTGAGGAGGATCATGGAAGGGTTTAAAGACCAGCAGCTACCTCTCACAGTCACATTCATAGACTTCAAGAAAGCCTTCGACTCCATAAACAGGAAAGTTATGTTTGCAGTACTGCGACATTACGGAATCCCAAAAGCTTTAGTCGACGCTATAGGTGTACTGTACAACAACTCGAGAAGTGCTGTGATGGTCGATGGCAGTATCTCTGATCCTTTCGCTGTCTCCACTGGAGTGCTACAGGGTGACGTTCTGGCTCCATCCCTCTTTGTGATATTGGTAGACCACCTATTGACGAAGGCCACATCTGATCTTGACTCAGGAGTTGTGACACATCCACGACGTTCGAGGCGTTATCCTGCCATTGTTCTCAACGACTTAGACTTTGCTGATGACATTGCCTTACTCGAGACAACAATTCCACGAGCCCAGACGCAGCTGACAGAAACTGCTGCAGCAGCAAAAGACCTGGGCCTCTTCATTAGCGTATCTAAAACAGAGTACATGACTGCCAACTGCAATCCTCACCCGACACTTCAGGTCTATGGGGATACCATCAACCATGTGACTGATTTTAGGTATCTTGGCTCAATGATGGCATCGGGTGCAAGTGATCTTAAAAGACGCAAGGCATTAGCATGGTGCGCATTTTGGAAGTTAGAACGCCTCTGGAGGAGCCCTCAAATAGGTATCACAACAAAGATGAAAGCGCATGGATCATGTCCCAAACACCACAATTTATGACATGACCAAGACAGAGCCTCTTATCCACCGTGTAAAGCGCCGTCAGCTGAAATTCCTTGGCCATATACTCCGTCTCCCTGATGAAGAGCCAGCTAAAAAGTATGCGTGCACCTACGCACCAACACATGGCCGAAGGAGATCTGGTCGTCCTTGCACAACATATCTGACATATATACAACGCATACTAGGGGACAATGAAGGCATGATTGAAGATCGACAGATTGTCACTCTTGCCCAAGATCGTCGTGCATGGAAGAAACTTGTGGTCGCCTGCTCTGCAGCCGAAGGATGATGATTGGAAATAATTCAGCCTAATAGCAATATCAAGCGTCCAAAAACGGGAGTTGAGAACTTTTACATTTTAATCAAAATAGAATTTCTGTATTTATGACTACCACGAAAAATAAGTGCTTATGGCTCTTACCTATAATAAGTGACTTGTGCCTACCTTACGATATGTACGAGCGCAACTGAAAATTGAATGGAGACCAACACAAATATTTCGATAATATAGAATTATAGATAATGTATTTGTATTGGTCTCAATTCAATTTATATGGTTGCTGTAGCGTATCTCCCGGGGGTCAGGGGGGGGGGGGGGGCAGAGTGCCCGTTTGAAAGCCCGTTTGAAAGAAAAATGTACCTTAATAATGGCCAGATTCGTGTTGATTTGTTGTTAAACTTTAGGATGCAACGTCATTCGCTGGAATAAACAACCAAGCTGCGCAATTTTTTTTACTTAAAAGGGTCGAACTGGTGTTCACCGGGAAAAAATATCCTTCGGAATGCTTAATGATTTCGTATGATTAACGTTTTGTCGGAATACATGAATTACAGGTATTTACAACTACAAATATCTTTTCATTTGGTACAGTGACCTAGGTTAGGCTATGCAAATGATGCGCAGTGAACTGTGCATTAGTGGTGAGTGAGGTGCTTCAGTGTTTGGTCATTGACCGTATTCTTTTCACACCACGCAGACGTATTATTTACCGTGTGAATGATTTAATTATAAATATAAATTGATATGCATGAAATAATAGAACATTAATAGAACATTAATTTTCAGCTTCATGAAGGATCGCGAAAAATAGCATTCCGTATCCTTTGATTGATAACAAAGCTTTTATTAGCAGGAAGCTGTAAAAGAACGGCCTTCAGAAGGCAACAAGTAAGAAAAGGGAAGGAGAAGATGAAGAAGAGTGAAGAGTGAAGAATGAAGAATGAAGGTGATGTTTAAACTATTCTATTAGAGAATCCTGGCAAGGTAAGCCACTCTTTTTGATATCAGGCCTAACATATCAGGCCTTCGTGACATAGTTATTAGCCCCTCCCCTCTGACTTAGGGGAGGACAGAAGATGAACTAGATATGACTCCGGTCTAAGACCAGGGGACCTTGATTTTTGTCTTGTTCCTGACCGTTTGACCCCAAGGTCATGATTTAATTAAAAACCAAACTATTATATATGCATACGGTCAAAAGGCATGTTGATTGATTCTGACGATCCTAGGTCATTTCAATAAAATGCAAGGGAGTTTTATGTGAAAATCACGTTTTGACCCCTTATGACCCCTGTGTGACCTTTGACCCCAAACTATGAAGACCCTATATGTAAGTCAGGTAGGGGGTCCTACTGACCAAATCTGGTGATTATCGCATGTAAACTGTATGAGGGGAAGCATTTTAAGTAATAGAAGTTAAAATTAACATTTTGACCCCTAGTGACCCCAAATATTTTTTGATTTTAAAAACCGAACTATTGTACATGCGTACGGTCAAAAGGAATATGTTGACCAATTCTAACGATCCTATGTCATTTCACTAAATTGCAACGACGTTTTAAGTGAAAATCACGTTTTGACCCCTTATGACGCCTGTGCGACCTTTGACCCCAAACTGTGAAGACCCTATCTGTGAGTCAGGAAGGAGGTCCTACTGACCAAATCTGGTGATTATAGCATGTAAACTGTAGGAGGAGAAGCATTTTAAGTAATAGAAGTGAAAATTAACATTTTGACCCTTAGTGACCCCTTCTTGACCTTTGACCTGGTCAATATGATTGACTTATTTTCTTGGCTCATCAAACCAAACAAGATGCAACAAACCCGGTCAAAATCGGAGCATGTCTTAGCTTTTACCATTGTAAAGTTCAATGACCCCTATTGACCCCTGTGTGACCTTTGACCCCAAATTGAGAAGACCCTATATGTAGGTCAGTTTGGGGGTTCTACTGACCAAATCTGGTGATTGTAGCATGTAAACTGTATGAGGAGAAGCATTTTAAGTAATAGAAATGAAAATTTACATTTTGACCCCTATGGACCCCAAATGATTTTTAATTTTAAAAACCGAACTATTATATATGCGTACGGTCATAAGGAATATGTGGACCAATTTTGATGATCCTAGGTCATTTCACTAAATTGGAAATGCGTTTTAAGTGACAATCACGTTTTGACCCCTTATGACACCTGTGTGACCTTTGACCCCAAACTGTGAAGACCCTATATGTAGGTCAGGTTGAGGGTCCTATTGACTAAATCTGGTGATTGTAGCATGTAAACTGTAGGAGAAGAAGCATTTTGTAGAAATATTGCAAGAAGAAGAAGAAGCAGAAGCAGATGATGAAAGAAACGGCAGAGATAGAGTACCTGGATTTTTGAAAAAATCAAGGTAAGAAGATGAACTAGATATGAACTGTGATCATAGATCACGGATATTAGTCGAGGGCGTGTTGACCTTTGACCTGCTGATGACAGTGTGCTCTTATTTGAGACCGTTGAGACCATGTTTGCCAATCATCAAGCATTTCCTCTCAGACAAGTAGCATTTTGAGTGAATGGAGTGAATATTTACATTTTGACCCCTTTTGACCTTTTTTTGACCTTTGACCCTAACTTCATGATTAACTTTTGTTCTTGTCTCATCAATGCCCACAAAATAAAAGAAACCCGGTCAAAATCTGAGCATGTCTTACATTTCCCCCCTATTTAGGTCAATGACCCCTAGTGACCCCATTTGACATGTCACTATAAATCGCTGAACACCCTATGAAGGAGACACTTTTTTTATTATTGCCTCATTTTCTTAATCTTTTGCACTTTACATAATGCGTAGTTATGATTTTTGATTAAATATACGACTTCAAAGTGGTAAAAAACAGTGAAAGACATTGTGCGCCATATTGGCTATGTCAGTAGAAAGGTAGATTTTGGTTACCATGATCCTCGTCAAAAAGGCATACGGCACTATGCTAATCACTTGTTGTAAAACATTTTGCATGGAAGTATTGAAATTACAAGGACATTCTGTGAGGTTGACCTATTCAGTAGACACAGCTTAATCAATTTACCCCCCCATGCCCTATCCCCCCCCCCATATACCCTATGCCCCCCCACCCCCCCCCCCCCCCCCCCCCCCCACCGCCCACCGCTTACGTTCAACTCTTGCTTCAAATATGTCTTTTTAAATACAATTTAGATCATGTTAGACCCCGCGCCGTTCTGAGAGGGGAGTTTACGGAAGTATGCAAAACTTGTATTCAAATCTTTTTTTCTTCTCACTAGAGCGTAATTCGTTTAAAATTATATTTTTGATATTTAAGAAAAAAAGGTTTTCTCCAAATTTTGTTCCTATTAGCGAAATTTAGACCCTCATATCTTAGCCATTTCGATAAATAAACATGATAAACTTTAAATCGTTTAAAGTAATCATTTACGTCTATGGCACGTGTCCGAGAAGTCTTAATGTCGCAGGGTCTTGCATTAAAAGACAGTGGGGTGGAGAAAATGAGCATTTATACACAGCTCTATGGAGAAAAATTTACATAATCGTCGATATCTCGAAAAGAAAATCATTAATCAAACATAATATTTTTTCAAATTAACTTTTTTGGGCAGGGAATATACGGTTTTCTTCTTTAAAAAAAAAAAAAAAAAAAAAAAGATAAAAAAACTAGATAATGACTTTAATTAGTCAGATTGTAGCTTATTTAACCAAACGGACGGATCTTTCATGACGAAACAGATGTGTATACTAAGAGAACGAAGTGTACGGGCCGTAATAATATGTGTTAGAACCAATTTTAACTAGAAGTCTAGTTATCATTGCCGGCAAGTCAGTTTAGACAGCAATGCAGGGGTGAAGGTCAATGCGCCTTGACCCTCTGTATAGGTTGCACACCACTAAATACATCTCCCATAGGGTTACACGTGAAATGCACACTTTTAAAATGGATATTTCTTGACGTTATAAGAAACTGGTAACTTGAAATTTGGTTTCAACTTGAAGATGAAAGCCATGACTACTAACTCAACAACTCATATATGGGGGGTAACCGGCATAATTTTGAGCTAGAGCCTTTTCAAAAAGTACGAGTTGAGTTTTCCTGGTCACACGCAATTGTTGATTAAGATTATTGCGTCAGATACCGGAAATGACCTGAACACAAATGTCTCTGTTAAAATATTAAAAGATCATCATTGCATCAATTTTTTTGGACCTGAAGAACGCTGATGTGTCTGTCAAAATTCACACTATATTAATTTCGCCATAACTTGCAGTAAATACCCTAATTTTAAACTGTAATTTACAATAGGTCTCCCGTTTCGGCATAGAAACGGGCCGGTTTTGGACTTTTGCCTCAAAGGGGGTAGGGCCAGACGTTATTTAGTGGTGTGAAACCATATGAACATTGATCCAAGGAATCTTTTGACAAATTCTGACAATCATAGGTCATTTCCTCTCGGACAAGTAGCATTTTGAGTGAATGGAGTGAAAATTTACATTTTGACCCCTAGTGACCTTTTTTTGACCTTTGACCTTAACAATATGATTGATTTTTGTTCTTGTCTCATCAATACCTACAAAATGAGATATGACCGGTCAATATCGGAGCATGTCTCACATTTTATCTCTGTTTAGGTCAATGACCTCTAGTGACCCCATTTGGCATGTCACTTTTAATCGCTGAACACCCTATATGAACATTGATCCAAGGAATCTTTTGACCAATTCTGAGTATCATCAGTTATTTTCCCTCGGACAAGTAGGGTTTTGAGTGAATGGAGAAAAATTTACATTTTGACCCCTACAGACCCCAAATATTTTTTGATTTTAAAAACCTAACTATTGTACATGCGTACGGTCATAAGGAACATGTTGACCAATTCTAAAGATCCTAGGTCATTTCACTAAATTGCAAATGCGTTTTCAGTAAAAATCACGTTTTGACCCCTAGTGACCCCTGTGTGACCTTTGACCCCTTATGCTTTACAACCTAAGTAGTGGTGCACATAAGGGTTCTTATGACAAAATATGGTCAAATTGGGATCAATGGTTACGGAGCTATAGGTCCCATGGCTGAAGAAAGAAGAACTAGACATGGACTGTGATCGGAGATCACGAATATTAGTCGAGTGTGTTACATGTTTACCACTCAAAGGGGTTAAAACCCCTTTGAGTGGTAAATGGTGTAAATAAATACATTTGAACCCCTAGTGACCTTTTTTTGACCTCTGACCCCAAACTTCTGATTGGCTTTTTTTCTTATCTCATCAATGCGCACAAGAAAAAGGTAGTCCCGTCAAAATCGGAGCATGTTTTAAGATTTTCATTTGTAAAGTTCAATGACCTCTAGTGACCCCGTGTGACATGTCACTTTTAGTGGAGAAGAACCCTATATGAACATGGATGAGAGGAATCTTTTGACTAATTCTGACAATCATAGGTCATTTCCTCTCGGACAAGTAGCATTTTGAGTGAATGAAGAAAAATTTACATTTTGACCCCTAGTGACCCCAAATATTTTTTGATTTTAAAAACCGAACTATTGTACATGCGTACGGTCAAAAGGAACATGTTGACTAATTCTGAAGATAGTCATTTCACTAAATTGCAAATGCGTTTTCAGTGAAAATCACGTTTTGACCGCTAGTGACCCCTGTGTGACCTTTGACCCCTTATGCTTTACAACCTGAGTAGTGGTGCACATAAGGGTTCTTATGACCAAATATAGTCAAATTCGGGTCAATGGTTACGGAGCTATAGGTCCCATGGCTGAAGAAAGAAAGAAGACGAAGAACTAGAGATAAATTGTGATCGGAGATCACGGATATTAGTCGAGGTCGCGTTGACCTTTGACCTGCTGATGGCAATACGCTCTCATTCGTATGGAACTTTGTGGCTAATTTTGCCAATCATCAGTCATTTCCTGTTGGACAATAGCAATTGCATGCCTGAAATAAATGAAAATTTACATTTTGACCCCTAGTTTCTTTTTTGACCTTTGACCCCAAGGTCATTATTCACATTTTTCTTGACTTATCAGTACACACACGATGAAACAAATCCGGTCAAAATCGGAGCATGTCTAACATTTTACCCCTGTTTAGGTCAATGACCCCTAGTGACACCATATGACATGTCACTTTTAATCGATTAAGACCCTATGTGTACATGGATACAAGGAATCTTTTGACCAATTCTGATAATCATTGGTCAATTTCTCTCGAAAAAATAGCATTTTGAATGACTGGAGTGAAAATTGACGTTTTGACCTATAGTGACCCTTTGTTGACCTTTGACCCCAAAGTAATGATTGACTTTTTTCTTGTCTCATCAATACCTACAAGATGAAACATGACCGGTCAAAATCGGAGCATGTCTTATATTTTACCCCTGTTTAGGTCAATGACCCCGAGTGACCCCATATGACATGTCACTTTTAATCGCTTAAGACCCTATGTGTAGATTGATACAAGGAATCTTTTGACCAATTCTGATAATTATGGGTCATTTCCTCTCGAGAAAATAGCATTTTTAGTGCGAGAATTGAAAATTTACATTTTAACACCTAGTGACCCCAAACATTTTTTGATTTAAAAAACCGAACTATTATATGTGCGTACGGTCAAAAGGAATATGTTGGCCAATTATCACGATCCTAGGTCATTTCAATAAATTGCAAATGCGTTTTAAGTTTTGACCCCTAGTTACCCTTGTGTGACCTTTGACCCCTTATGCTTTACAACCTGAGTAGTGGTGCACATAAGGGTTCTTATGACCAAATATGGTCAAATTTGGGTCAATGGTTACTGAGCTATAGGTCCCATGGCTGAAGAAAGAAGAAGAAAGAAGAACTAGAGATAATTTTGAACCCTAATGACCTTTTCTTGACCTTTGACCCCAAACTTATTATTGACCTTTTTTTACACCTGTATAGTTCAATGACCCCTAGTGACCCCGTTTGACATGTCACTTTTAATGGAGAAGCACCCTATATGAACATTGATAAGAGGAATCTTTTGACAAATTCTGACAATCATCGGTCATTTCGTCTCGGACAAGTAGTATTTTGAGTGCGAGGAGTGAAAATGTACATTTTGACCCCTAGGGACCTTTTTTTGACCTTTGACCTTAACGGTATTATTGACTTTTGTTCTTGTCTCATCAATGCCCACAAAATAAAAGAAACCCTGTCAAAATCAGAGCATGCCTTATATTTTAAACTGTAAAGTTCAATGACCCCTAGTGACCCCGTTTGACATTTCACTTTTAGTGGAGAAGCACCCTATATGTACATGGATCTAAGGAATCTTTTGACCAATTCTGAGTATCATCAGTCATTTTCCCTCGGACAAGTAGGGTTTTGAGTGAATGGAGTAAACATTTACATTTTGACCCCTAGTAACCCCAACCATTTTTCGATTTAAAAAACCGAACTATCATATATGCGTACGGTCAAAAGGAATATGTTGGCCAATTCTCACGATCCTAGGTCATTTCACTAAATTGCAAATGCGTTTTAAGTGAAAATCACGTTTTGACCCTTGTGTGACCTTTGACCCCTTATGCTTTACAACCTGAGTAGTGGTGCACATAAGGGTACTTATGACCAAATATGGTCAAAATCGGCTCAATGGTTACGGAGCTATAGGTCCCATGACGGAAGAAGAAGAAGGAAACAGGTAGAATACAGTATATTAGTCGTTTCTCGACTAATATAAACAGGTAGAATACAGTATATTAGTCGTTTCTCGACTAATATAAAGAAGAAGAAGAAGAAACAGGTAGAATACAGTATATTAGTCGTTTCTTGACTAATATAAGAAGAAGATGCAGAAGAAGAAGCAGATGAAAGAAACGGCAGAGATAGAGTACCTCGATTTTTGAAAAAATCAAGGAAAGAAGTGAAGAATGAAGATAAACCGAGGTGATGTCTAAACTATTCTATTAGAATCCTGGCAAGGTAAGCCCCTCTTTTTGATATCAGGCCTAACATATCAGGCCTTCGTGACATAGTTATTAGCCCCTCCCCTCTGACTTAGGGGAGGACAGTCTGTCCACGTGCGTGTTAACGAAGATCGGCGCTCCCCGGATTCAAGTGTATTATATGTGTTTTCTTGCAGGGGCCTAGGGTAAGGTAGAAATTGAAAATGATTTCTTCCCGTTTGAGTGCAACGTATTAGGGAAGAACGGTAGCATATTCATGTCGCACAAGTAGGTCTAATATAGCGTGTGGTTGTCTAAAATCAATTCCCCTTATACGTACTGGCGCTACATTGCCGCCTTCCTTACCTGTGTCATGGTCTCCTGTATCCCCTGACATATGTGGAGCTCCTGTTTGTTCTTCTGTTGGTAGATCTATATCTTCTGATCTCCCTGAAGAGAAAAAAACACACGTGCAAACAGATGAAATTGAATTAATGAAAGGCACTTTGGTTGGGGACGCTCTTCACTCAATACCTGTATAATGGCATGTGTGAGGGAGTATCTTATACTCCCTCACACATGCCTGTCAAACTGTCATGCGTGTTCAAAATCAAGTGTGAACATGTACACAGCACTTTGTGCTATCTTTTTCAATGTAGCGTTCTTAATCATTAACCGATTTTCATGCACAATGTCTCAAATTAAAGAGAAGGGATGTATTTACATCTCAAGGTCAAATGGCCATTTCAATCCGTAATTTTGTATAGTGAGCGATAATGTACGATTAGTATCGTTTGTTTAAAAAAAGAATGGGTTAGTAATGTCTTCAATTTAAAGGGGCATTGTCTGAATTACGCACCTAAATGGTACTTTTAATAAAGACTTCTTTATAAGATATAGGTAAAACAAATAATGTCATTTTATCATGACATGATTTTATTTTAAAAGAAACACGTAGATCTCTTTGAGTGACATGTTAGCAATAAGCACCAATATTGTTTATATTCTTGCGTCATGTAAATATTCAAAAGATAAGCCGATGTCAGACTCGAACCTATACAACATTTGGTTTACCTACATCATGTACATGTACAATATTGTGTGTAAGACAACAGCGCGCTAGACCGGTCGGCCATGGAGGGAACACACCATTTAACAACGTTTTAAAGAATAATATCAGGACTATTATGGACACAATCGATATAGGCTATTCACAGTATGCCAACATGCTACATGTAGAATCGATTTGATCGACAGTAAGCCATGAGTTGTAAAAAGGAAAATATGTCAAAGACCTTTATATTAAAATAATGGCATACTGTTGAAAATCGACTTTCCCATAATATTTCTGACTTCTGATTGAAAATATTCTATGGTTTACTGTTATTGCCCATCAAAATATGTTGTCAAAATTAACTATAATACAATGCAATAAAAACAACGGCTAACCTATATCGATTGTGTCCATAATAGTCCTGATATTCTTTAAAACGTTGTTTAGTGGTGTGTTCCCTCCATGGCCGACCGGTCTAGCGCGCTGTTGTCTTACACACAACATTGTACATGTAGGTAAACCAAACGTTGTACATGTATATAGGTTCGAGTCTGACATCGGCCTATGTTTTGAATATTTTAAAACTTAAATCCATATCCCCGTACACTTTTAAAAATGCCAGAGAACTCTATAATGAGTGCGTTTAATACAAATTATGTATTTTGTTTTTACATTCTTTGTATTCATTAAGTAAAAGAATTAATTCAAATAGTTAAATACTTAATACGATAGTGTGTGCGCCGATTGATTTAACTTGTTGGTACTCGCCAAAGCAGCCACAATATTCCCCAATTGAGATGCATACGAGTCGCGTAAGCGATTAGAGCGCCCACCCTTCCTTGTTATGTAATCCATTTTCCGTGACGCAGGAGTCGCGTAAGCGACGAGAGTATTTTCTAGCATGTTTGGATGGTATTATATATTATCAAGAAACCATTTGAATCTAAATAACTGGCAATATCCATTACTTCTTGGGCATCTAGTGTGCAAAATATACCTTCGTAATTAAAAGTGAACTATCCCTAAAAGTAAGTTGGAGCATAACATTTTTAAGTAGTTGGTCACGTGACCGATAATATGACCTATATATCCTCCAAATCTGATAAAGAAACCCTTTATTGAATCAAAAGTTGTGTCTAAAAACGGAAAACAGGTGATGCAATCGTTTAAAACAACCACCGCTGTAAATTAGATACTTTGAAATTATGACACTTCATCAAAATAAAGGTTATTTATGTATTTTATTAAATATGTATACGTAATAAGACTATGAAGTTCAACTCGGAATGTTACAGAAGCAATGTTCTTCATTTCTTAAAAAGAATTGTTAAAATCAAAGCTACCGTTTTTGAGATATAGCGATTTTTGTATTATTTATATAGCTCACTTTTCCACTCCCTTAATACAATCATGTTCAAAACTGTTGGGACACTTCCTGCATGTCCTGTGGAACGGTGGTCCCTCCCCCTAAACTCAATGTTGGTCTATATAAAAGCATCGTCCAGCAACGGGCTGTGTTATATATATCAGCCCCAACATTGATTGGGGGGGGGGGGGGGGTGGGGTGGGGGATGGCAGCTGTACATAAACTAGTTTTGACTATCATACTTTCAACTGACAGCTTTTTACTCATTTTGGAAGATATTTCATGCGCACGTGTATAGTGTCCCAACAGGTTTTGAACAAGATTGTAGGTGTTCAAAACGATTTGCTCCGTTATAAAAAAGAAATCATATTATAAACAGGGGCATGTTTCGAGAACGAGAATTTTGCCCATTATTTTCAGATGTCTTACTTTCATCCTTCCAGGGGGTTGCAATTAGTTGTTTTTGTAGATTTTAGTTATAATGTGCGTGTTTCTTGGCAATTTGATGTCGTTCTGATAAGGTGCCTAGTAAAAACCGAATGCAGAGACTAATGCAATTGAGGTTAGGATATTGAATTACATTGGTTGAAACTGAAGCAGGTAGCTTCATTTATTCAATTTGGATACCTTAAGGAATATTCATATACACTCTATAGTAGTAACGAACCAATCAGAAAGCAGGAAACTAGAATACGCGGAATGCATTACAAGTTTTTTAAAATGCACTCCGCGTGTGCGCCGTAAATGCACGGACCCAGCTCTTTGTTTTGATTCGTTGTTCACGCAGCACGAGTTCGCCGATTTTTACTACGGGTGATGCAAAACTTGGTTACATTTCTTATATTCGTTATAAAGAGATTAAGTATGCACACAATTGTAAAGTTTGATTTACATTGTCGTGTATGATCTTGATATGCTCAAATTCACACATCAAAACATCAGCGCGGGTGCATTTAGTCCATGAGCCTGGGGGTCGGTCGGTACCATATCGAGGGAGTAAGGCTAATAATGATTTTTGTATAGGTTGGATCCTTGGAATCAGAATATGGTTGATAGCAAATTCAAAGCGGTAGCTTTCTGTGTGTTATTAGCCATATTCAAAATGGCCGCAAAAATGCCAACAAAAAGCACACTAATACACTTATGATGGGTTTTGGAAACTCTGTTGAATGTATATAGCGCAGTCTTGTATGTATTAGACCACTAGACACTCATATCTAGAACTTTTGTTTTGTTAACACATCTAAATCCAAGATGGCCGCCAAAATGGCCGCCAAAAATGGTAAAATTCCATATATTGGCATATATAAACCATCATGTATTTGTTAACATACTTTAAAACCAAAATGGCCGCCAAATTTATGGCCAAAAAAAGTGGTCAAAATTCCATAAAATAGCATAATATCAACCGATATGTACGATGAAAATATATTTGTATCGATGGGATGTATGTGTTTGACCACTAGTCACTCATATCCAGTATTCATGCTTTGTCAACATAGTTCAAAATCCAAAATGGCCGTCAAAATGGTTCCCGAAGTGTCTGCAAAAATGGTCAATTTCCATAAAATGGGATAATATCAACCTAAATATAAGATGTAAATATAATTTAATGATGGGATGTACATGTATTAGACCACTAGTAACTCATATCTAGTATTTCGCTTTGTAATCATACTTAAAAATCCAAAATGCCCCCCCCCCCCCCCCAAAAAAAAAAATGACTAAACAAATTGTCGAAATTCCATAAAATGGTATAATATCAACCAAAATGTATGATGAAAGTATAGTTTTAACATCGGGATGTATTTATTAGACCACTTGTAACTCATATCCAGTATATTTGCATTGTAATAACATACTTAAATCCAAAATGGCCCCAAAATGGCCGCTGTAAATGTAAAAATAGTCTACATGATTGAATGATAATCCACAATAGATATTTTAAGAGTGTATAGTCTTACATCACATTCACCATATATAGTATGTTCGAAACTGCTAAGCTATTGCTTTTAGATATAATGCCCACCTCTGTGACAATTTTGATTCTGTATCACTTTCAAAAATGGCTTCCAGAATGGTTAAGTTGATGTTAAATGACCTAAAACAATTGTTTTGTATTGTAAATGACAATTTTATGTAATACCAATACCCCCAAATCTAAGACAGCATTCAATATTATGGTTATGATAAAGCCCAAGGGCTGTAGATCTAGTTTTGAGTATTTTAAAGTATCCAAGATGGCTGCAAAATGTTTGAATAACTGAAAAACAGTATTAGTCTTATTTTAAGTGTTACATTAGATATGACCAAAAGATTATATCTATAGATTTTAATCCACCCTGTACACATATCCGTATGTGACAAGGTATGATTGAATGGTATAGACTCCATTCCATTCTGGCCATATTTTGATCAATTGGTGGCCACCCATGGTAATTATGTTGACCATTTGGAGGTAATTTCAATGATAAGTCCATCTGAAAAGCATGACATTGTCAAAATGGAGTATATACCAATCAATCATATCTTGTCACATTTTAGAATACTCAAACTAGATCTGCAGCCCCTAGGCTTTATCATAGACATGTAGTAAATGCTGTTCCATTAAATTTAGGGGTATTGGTATTACACAGTACCGGTCATTTACGATACAAAACAATTGTTTGAGGTCATTTAACATCAACTTAACCATTCTGGCAGCCATTTGGAAAGTGATACTGAATCAAAATTGTCACAGAGGTGGGCCTTATTTCTTAAAGCAATAGCTTAGCAGTTTAGAACATACTATTTGGTGAATTTGATGTATTATACACTCTTACCATGCTTACAATGTCTACAGACTGTAACAAAAAATTATACAATCGCAATTTTATTTTTAATCCAATGTTAAAATCATGCAATGTCAAAATCTTTTACACTCTGTGTTAAATTTTGTTTTGGCTACCAGAATCATTTTATTTGGTCTTTTTAACTACTTGCGTTTAAAATGTATGGCTAATCTACTAAGTCGTCTAGAAATCGGGTTGGGCCACTTTCACAATTTCATACAATCTTATATCTTGTATAAATTAAATGGATAGGGTATCATGCAAGGAACATTAAAGAGAACAATATAATTCTTTTTCAAATAGTTTTATTTCATTTGATTAAATAAATTCATAAAATAAATAAATAATATTTGTAAAGACCTAACCTTCTTTGTAATACTTTTAACCACTTGAAATGAACCATTGTTGTCTAACAAGAGCGCTCTACTGCTATGTTCCTGGTTCGATTCCATTCATATTCATCCCAGTGGTTTTGCCATTGATTAAACCAAAGTGGCCCAGGTGATTTCATGACCACTTTAGACAATTGATCATATCTCTGCTTACCGACCATCGATTGTTATGAAACAAAGCTTAATTGAAAGCTAAGAAAATTTCCCTTGCACGCCATTAAAACTAGAAAGAGAAATTCTACGGGAGATATTATTTATATTTTTTTCAAAACTCTATAACTTTTTTTTGTTACAGCCTGTATTGTGGATTATCATACACCCATGTAGACTATTTTCACATTTACAGCGGCCATTATGGTGACCATCTTGAATTTTAAGTATGATATAACAATGCAAATACATTGGATAAGAGTGACTAGTGGTCTGATACATACACCCTAATGTTAAAACTATACTTCATCATACATTTTGGATGATATTACCCCAATGATATACACGAGCACCGGTGCTAATTTTTGTACCATTGCAATTATGCTAATGAGCGATTTGCGCATTTTACTCGGCTAATGGAAGACCAAGTAAAATATGCAAATTAGCTCCAGAGAGTCAGGATGACTCCTTTGGAGAGTCATGGGCGATGACTCTTTCCGACGGCTAGGATGACTCCTTTGGAGAATCAGGATGACTCCTTTGAAGAGTCAGGATGACTCCTTTGGAGAGTCATGGCCGATGACTCTTTCCGACGGCTAGAATGACTCCTTTGGGGAGTCAGGACGACTCCTTAGGAGAGTCAGGACGACTCCTTTGAAGAGTCAGGATGACTCCTTTGGAGAGTCATGGCCGATTAACTCCATTTCAAGAGTCACTTGACTCCAGTTTGGCTTTCAGTGTATGATATAACAATGCAAATATATTGGATAAGAGTGACTAGTGGTCTTATACATACACCCCAATGTTAAAACTATACTGTCATCATACATTTTGGGTGATATTACCCCATTTTATGGAATTCCAACAATTTGTCAGTCATTTTGGGACCCATTTTGGGGGCCATCTTGGATTTGTAAGTATGTCAACAAAGCAAAAAGGCTAGATATGAGTTACTACTGGTCTAATACATACACCCTATCTATAAAACTATATTTTCATCATACATTTAGGTTGATATTATCCCATATTAAGGAATTTGACAATTTTTGCAGCCACTTCAGAAACCATTTCTGGGGACATTTTGGCAGCCATTTTGAATTTTGAACTATGGTAACAAAGTAAAAATACTGGATATGAGTTACTAGTGATCCAATACATACATCCCATCGTTAAAAGTATATTTTCATTATACATTTCGGTTGATATTATGCTATTTTATGGAATTTTGACCACTTTTGACCATTTTTGGCCATTAATTTGGCGGCCATTTTGGTTTTAAAGTATGTTAACAAAGAAAAAATACTAGATATGAGTTTCTAATGGTCTAACCCATACGTCCCATTGTTAAAACTATACTCTGATCATACATGTTGGTTTATATGACAATATATGGAATTTTACCATATTTGGCGGCCATTTTGGCGGCCATCTTGGATTTAGATGTGCTAACAAAGCAACATTTCTGGATATGAGTGTCTAGTGGTCAAATACATACAAGACTGCATTATTTACATCCAACATAGTTTCCAAAATTCATCATAAGTTTAAAAGTGTGCTTTTTGTTGGCATTTTGGAGGCCATTTTGAAAATGGCTGAAAACTCATATAAAGCTACCGCTTTGAATTTGCTATCAGTCATATTCTGAAACTAGATGTTAATACCTCTTCAAAAATCCAAGTTAGCCTTACTCCCTCAACATGGTACCGATGAGCAAAAATTTGGGTCCAAGCTCATGGACTAATTGATTGATTTCCAATTTATCTCGAAACAACACGTACGCATTTATTGACCTATAATCAATGAAATCCCTTTTCAACTATGTTAAGATGTTAAGATGAGTATGTGTCATCATCGTGGAGCTCACTTACCATCTACGATATCCTGAATTGTAGGTCTTTTTTTAGGATCATCGTCCCAACACCTTTGTATCATTTCCGATATGTCTTGAGGGCAGGTGCTTGGTATTGCTGGTCGTTCTCCACTTGTTACTTTAAACATCACTGTTGGAAATTGTACCTCTTCCCATGGTGGTTTTCTCTTGGTGATCTGTAAAGTAAGCATTCCATATGAGTAGATATCTGCTGGTTTAGAGTAGACTGCTCGTCCTTCTTTATTTCCCATGAATATTTCTGGTGCCATGTAGGAGTGGGTTCCCTTCTCAGCTGTAGATGTTGTTTGTGATTGCTCAATGGTACGGGCAAGTCCAAAGTCACACAGCTTTAAGATGTTGTCGTTGAACAGTATACAATTATGGGGTTTTATGTCTCTATGCAAAACGTTAAGTCCATGCAAATACTTAATTGCCAAAGCTGATTCCTTCAACCACTTTCTCATCAGATTTTCTGGTAAAGGTTTGGTCTTGTCAGACAGATAATTATGTAGTGACCCATTTCTTGCATACTCAAGGAGAATAAGATTGAGTGGCCCATTCTTAGAAAATGCTAACCATCCGACTATGTTGGGATGGTGAAGTTTGCGCATTATTTCTACCTCCTCTTCACGCAAGTCCCAAACACTCTTTGCCGCAGCCTCGGTATAACCTTTAAACGGCTTCTTGAATGTCACCCGAGATACTGTTCCACCACCACCTTCTCCAAGTTTCTCATGGAATTCAAGATTACTCAAATCAACGTTCTCGTCCATGTTGCGTATTTATGGTTGACTGCTGAAAAGACGAAACAATATTATTATATTTCAAAGTCAACATAGGTGCATACTAGCGGAAATGATAACCATTCATTTGCAATAACTAATTTACAGTTTAGTTACTACGAACGAAGGTCATTCAATAAGTTCTACCATATAGCATCTCTGTCGTTTTTAAATCAGCCTCATGGCATATGTGTGGTGGAATAGGAAAACCCTTCACAGGGTCATTTTCTAGCAACTTGGTTTTTTGTCTTTGGCAGAGAGCTTCATACTCTACTGAGTATAGGACTGTTTTTTTAGAAATTCCATCTAGAACTACAGTTAGCCTATAGTATTTTAAAGTCGGCAAGTTTAAACGCAACACTCAAAAATGAATCTGACAATTCTAAGGTGTTCACAAAATCTTTTAAATGCTCTAATAATGATAAAACTACATTGTTATATCACACGGAATAGCTTGTCATATGAAAAGGACTAGTTTTTTTGCGATATTATTAACAATATTGTAAGTTATTCACTTTCAAAATCTTTACAATGCATTGTCGGAATTCACCAGAGGTTACCATGGTAACAATATCATTTTACGTAAACATAGCATTTTACACATACAATTTGATAAACAAGGTTCAGAAAAATTCTAAAATAAACTTCACATCTGAAATGTTGCATAAAAAATTCCTGGAGACTAAAGTTCAAGGTATAATCTCTATCTTGGGACCAAAGTTGGAACTCTTTTGTTAGGAATATTTTGGTATGACCCAGATATCTCAATATTAACACTAGCGACTTCCGACGGGTATTCCCATTCCACCACACATATGTCAAGATTATAGCTCTGAATCATAGCTATTTTACAAAAACCTAATTTATATTAGTTTCACTTTGTTATGAATAACACTTCGGCGATACTTTGCTATATTCATCCGTTTCCGTCACACTAAATGGACGTTTGGTTTTCACTGCATCTGCAGAAAAGTATACAACCATTAATACTCAGATCTGACCATACTGTGTAATGCTTCATAAGACTGGCTTTTACAAAGTACCGTAATGAGGTAGGAGTTAGCACTTACTGAATGACCCTAATACTATACGTTTTAATGACCCTAATACTATCCGTTTTAAGATATTTCCAATGTACACATTGAAATATTTCTGGTTAGGGAGCAGTTTCATTTGTACGCGATAAAAATTGCGAGAATGTTCCGGGCCCCGATGAGTTTTTTATCAGGCCCCGATGAGATTTTTAGCGCGTACAGTTGCGAGAAGCAAAGGATTATTTATCGAGTAGCGTATTACCGCTTGTTTAAATATAACGAAAGATAAGTGGTCGGTATGTAAATAGAGCTTCGGGCTATTTATTCTAGTTGTAAGGTACAAATTCAGCATTTCATGTTTTTAGAGATAATGTTATTGATTATGGATGTTTAACGTAAATTGTATTATCCTCGTGTATTTGCTAAACAATGTCCCGCTCTATTTGCTAAACATACCCCAGGGTATGGCAGAGGCCTCGTATCGGGCCCCGATCGGGGCCTGGTGACTATTTTATCGCGAATCAACTTGAAAAACATCGGGTCCAAAACATATCAGGCCCCGATACAGTCGCGATAAATTTCTCGCGTATAAATGGAACTGCTCCCTTAGCAAATTAATGAGTGTTCCAGAATCATTTATACCGGAAAAGGTGCATCTATTTTGCTATGAATACCATTATTTAGTATTATAATCAGTTTCTGCAAATGTGTCACCTCATTAAAAGTTTTGGACCTGTCCACAGTTTAGGAGATGGAGCGAACTGTTTCCCGAATAAATCGATCCTGAAACAGGCCAGAAAGAAAAAAACTGTATGTTATACCGTGGACGTATCTGGTTACACGTGCACTTTAAATGATGATACAAGAAATGAGACAAACATTATTTTGTCCATGTGTTTTGTGTACATAAACCTTCATGATTACATAGGCCAAGGGAATCATCATCAACTTGAGTGCCTCTTTCCATAAGTAACACCAAAATATATATTTGGTCTAATACTCGCCTGTTAAAGTTGCATTCTGATTCTGATTTTTCTTTTAAGCTTTTATCTTTCAGAAAGACGTATTGATCATTTGTAACTCTAGCGCAATATTTAAGAAGATTATTGAGAAGATTAACTGGATATTAACATGGCAATTAGCAATTTACAATCAGTACATCCCCATAATGTCAACCTTGCACCTCCGCAAATATGCAAGAGGTGAGACCTTTGCTGGTTCAACCTTCATGTAAGCGCTCATGAAAAAAAAAATGGTAGCGCCCTCTATAACATAGCAAATATCGTTCGGCTATAGGGGGCGTTAACATAGTAATAATAATATAGATTTATTCCGTTATTGACCATGAAGTATTAAAAGCAGATCTGCTTGCATAGCGTAATGGTTAGGAATTAGGCTTATAGACCAGAGGTTAGTGGTTCGAGTCCATCTGTAGCCTTTCTTTGTTAAAGGGCCGCTTGGTAGGCCAGGCCAAATATGCTTCAGGCAAGTTGCTGGGACTAGTGCATTGATGAGTGTTGACAACCACAAGGTTGTCTGCATAGTCAGTGTGCATGCAGTAGCAAGTGTGTGTTTACAAGTTTTGACCTTATTTTGTCCTCAAATATTTATGTCAGCCAACTTAGCCAATTATAAAACCATAAAATCCTACACATGTGTACCACTCAAGTTGATATGTTCCAGGTTTTTAAGCAGCCCTTTAAAATAAACACTCTATTATTTTTAATTGAGAACAGCATCAACACCCTGTCAGCAAAGGGCGTCCTCATCTCAAAGGTCGAAATTAAAGATTCGTGAGTGCTTACATGAAGGCAAGACCCATTTGCTGAAACCGATTATATACAGGGTGTCTCAATAAAAACCGTGCACGTGTTTACCTAACTTATTGACCATGAACTTCTAGAATTTGGTGTAACAATTGTATACATAATGATAGACCAAACGCTTAGCTTTCATATGCCGTTTATTTCATCTGATTTAGTTTTGTCAATCTTGAGATATGACCAATTAACTAAAGCTACTTAAACTCGACTTTGTGCCACTTTACAGTTTGCAATGAATAGAAAGGGTTACTCCGGAGAGGAGGTGGTGTGGGGGTGGATTGTTACCACCCCCTAAAAAATCCAATACGAAATGCAGAGTATGCTTATTTGGGTACCATGGTATAGCTAGAGGTTTCCTCTATCCATACATACCAAAACAAGTACAAACATCCCACGCATGACGTCATAATGACCCGCCGTAACAAACATGACCGACCTCAAAATCCCGCCGTATTCGCTTGACTAGTGAAATATAGGTCAAAATAGAAATATTCTCTAAAAAAGTTCCAAATATCGGAATTTTACCCGGTTTTTTGCTTACATATGCCTATGCTATAATATTCAAGACCATACAATTCAAATATTTTTCAAAATGGCGATTTAAAAAAACTTTGTAAAGTGGCAACCAACCACCCGCTACTATCGGACTTTGACGCCTTACCCTACCCCCGGGTAAGGTGGCACCCTCAATTTGTTTTTGTCAAAATGAGCGCAGGGGATGTAAAAGCGATCACCTGTACGCCCTAGGTAACTGTTCTTTGCGTTTTAGCGCAATCGGCGACCACCCTCCCTTAGCATGCTTAGGAAGACGAGGGTTTTAACTTATGTCTTAAGCATTCGTCTGTAAAAGTGGCACAAAGTCGATTTTAGGTAGCTTTAGTTAATTGATCATATCTCAGGATTGACAAAACCAAATTGGATGAAAATAAAATATGAAAGCTAAGCGTTTAGTCCATCAAAATATATACAATTGTTACCTCAACTTCTAGAAGTTCATGGTCAATAAGTTGGTTAAACACGTGCACGGGTTTTTTTGAGACACCCTGTACAGTCCTCAAAATAAGTAACTGACCAGGTAATAAATATGCTCTCAACTACAAAACTATAACTCCTACGTACAAATATTAGACAATAAAGCTGTAAGGAAATTTCTTGTCTTTAATTTGAGATATTACACGTGAAGATTGAATGAATATTAACTCAGTTATGTGCCCTAAACCAAAACAAAGTCCGTTTTTCATTTTAACATTTCGTTCGTCTACACGCAGCCTAGGACTAGTAACAGGCAGATTATTGATTAACTTGTAACAACAACTCACTGGTCGATAGTAACACGGGGATTGGGGATGCATCAATTGATCAATGCAACCCATACACATACCTGTCACACTGTCCCGCGTGTTCAAATTCCAAGTGTTAAAATGTAAACTGCACTTTGTTTGATCCTTTTCAATGTCGCATTCTTAATTATTAACCGATCTCAATGAATAATGTATCAACTTAAAGAAGAGAAATTTCTTTACAACTTTATTATTTAATATTTGTATGTAGGAGCTATAGTTTTGGAGGTAAGAGTATATCTATTACCTGGTCAGTTACTTATTTTGAGGACTATAGTCAAAGTGCTTATGACTCTAACATCCACATAATTAAAGCTTTCTAAGGAGTTTTGAATTATTTAAATAGAACTTTTGCGACAACATGGAATGGTATATTTCAAGTTTGATTAAGATTACCTCTTTTAAAACTCATAATTGACCATTTCGACGTAAATCTCGATTTAAATGATATGAAGGTAATTTGCTGTGTCCTACTACAAAGTGGGAAAGGAGACTTCCAAATTATACATTTGCGGTGGGAGACCATTTGGAAATAAGTAGCGTTACACGCCAATGAAACAAGGCATACTTTAAACAAGGAGATTTTAAGTAAATATCATACAATTATTCTTTTAGAACAAAACGGGAAGAAACAACAGTATAAAGTGTGAAAAATACAACGAGAATCTGTAGAACATTTCGTTTCTAACTGCTAAACAATAAGAGAGATATGGTTTGAAAACAAAAAAACATGATTGCAGATGAAATAGGACAAAATAAAACATTAATCGGCTCTTACTATGCTTACTGACGCTATATTTGGGTTATACAAATGAAGCGAAATTGCATCGCAAAGCTATGCATAAGTTCAATCATTGATATTTTTATTTGAAAAAGAGTTGAATATGGTTAAATTGTAAAAGCATAAGACACGTATTACAGTTTTGTAAGAACATTAATTTATCATAATTATTATGATTTGTTGATGAATCGACAAATGATGTTAGAAATGTTGTATGAAATCATGGTAGACATGCATGCACAATCGTGTGAAGATTTTTGCTGCAGGTGAAACCAAGAAGAAGTTAAGAGCTATTCCTAACGAAAGCTTGAGAGTTTTACACTTGTCCAAATCTTAACCTATATGAACACCCGGCGTAAATCTCACAATTTGATGGAAAACAATCCCGCCAACAAACCTTGTGATATATTAGTATTGCTATCCAAATTTAGAAAATCGTAATCAATTCATATCATTGGTAAGGTTGGTATCTGATTATGTTACTCATTTTAACAAGAAAGAAATGGCGTGTTAAATTCCAATCACAGAATTACTAAACTGTTCACATGTGAATGAAAGACACATGTTCCGGTTTTACAAATGTGTTAGTTTCTCTTTGACAAACACGTCAAAATTCGAGATAATTAGCTTTACTGAGACTTTTGTTTTAATACTGTTTACCAAGGGGAAGGGCAGTAAAGAGTACTGGAGAGCGGAAGGGGAATACCTCGTGGCGGGTCTCCTACACTCTCAGCAAAAAGGTTCAACTTAGAACCATAATTTTCCGCACGTTGTCCTCCATATGGAACCCTCATGGGCTCTTCCCAAGAATCATTTCATTGAAGAACCCTCTTGAAAGGTTCTTTAAAGAACCAAAAAAGGTTCTCCAGTTTTTTCCTCTATATGGAACCCTCAAGGTTCTTCAGGGTTAAAGAATCCTCTTGAATGGTTCTTTAAAGAACCAAAAATGGTTCTTCAGTTTTGTTATTATAGAACCCTTAGGATTCTTCAGAAATATTTAGAAATAAATTGTTTCAAGCACCATTATTTTATTTTGCTGTTTGCATACTTTTCAAATTTACTTTATTAATATAATGCATGTTTGGTTTGTGAACAGTCACTAAGTGAGTGACGTCTTGAATTAATCATGTTAAAAAACTGGATATATAAATCCTTACGAAATCTACTTTCCATGGTGTTAATTTTTAAGAAGCCGATGCACACCCCAGCCAACATCGACCGTGGGCCCACAGTGAGCCCTCATGGGACCCTTACTATTGTGTCCACTTTGGCCCGTATACAGGCCAAAGTGGTGGACAAAATATTAAGGGTCCCATGAGGGCCCACGGTCGATGTTGGCTGGGACCCGTGTGACAAATAGTTCTGAAGTGCAAGTCATTATAAAGAACTCTCGCAGCTTTTTATGGAACCCTTTTTTCGTATTTTAGGGTTCTATAAGGAACCATTGACTCAGGAAGAACCTTTCATTCTGGGTTTGGAACCATTTGTATCCTTCTTAGAACCATTATAGTTCCTTGAGTGCAGAAGGTTCTACATCGAACCCCGAGCTTACTCAAAGAACCCTTTCCGAACCATTTTTGCTGAGAGTGTACAACGTTAACATCATAGTGGCCACTGGTTGAATTTGGTGACCACGAGTAGTATGTCGGGGAGGTTGTTATAGGTTTGGGAGTACAACACAGGGGTAGATGGGCAGAATAGAAGCTGACATAATGATCTCGGGGAAGCGTACATGATACCGTGAATTCGTGCTTTTATCGTCGTCAAATTGCTGCTCTCTGATTGGTCAATTCAAGGTATTTGGTTCAAATTAGGCTTTAATGATCATACGAGATATGTTAATTAAAAACTTGGCCCTGGGTTTTGGAAGGAAACATTTAAGAGGGAAAGGCACATGTGCGTGCGTGTGTGACGTATAAAATAGGAGACTCGTTCAATATTTTCTTTCATTATTGGATTTCGAATAGGGGGCCTAACATCTTTGAGTTCAATCTTCCACAATTGCATGCTACCATAGGCCTACTCTTGTTTGTTTTAATGACACATCCTTGGATGAGAGCATAATTTTGACAATAAAGGCGCGAATTCACGGTATCATAATGATTCCCCGAGGTCAGTATGTCAGCTTCTATTCTGCCTCTGCGATATTAGATATTGCAATGTGGCAACCCCCCCCCCCCCCCCCCCCCCCTCCAACCTCATTTCCCCCGTCAAAATGAGCACAAATGTAAAGAGACTTTACCTAGATGCACTATGTCACTTTCTGTTGCATTCCGGTGCAACCGTAGAAGACTTTTAGGGGGTGACAACCATTCGCCTTGGACGATGGTTAAACACACAAGAAATCAATTTGTTATATCGTGATTCTGATTTTCATTATATAATTAGAGAATAAAATATGGTTCGTCGATGTTTTGGTATAGAAGGCTGCCATATAATGCATAGGCTGTACCATATTTTGAGTCGTGAATGGTCGCCGCAGGCGGCCATTCACGACGATAAAAATATGGTACAGCCTATGCATTATATGGCAGCCTTCTATACCAAAACATCGACGAACCATATTTTATTCTCATTCTTATATTTATCAACGTTGTTTTCAACATTTTATTCATTGGGGGATCATTTAAGATCGTTTTGAATTAGTACACAGTGGCAAATCAACTGATTACTGTTCTAAACATCCCCACAAACAAAATCGAACAACCCATAGAAATTTTACTTTGGCGCAAGAATCTCAAGAATATGTGATTTGGTGGCCTTAGTGATCAGGTAGTGATCAGCCCTTAGTGATCAGATTTATTCGCGGTATACGATGGAATTTTTACTCGAAATCACTGCAAATAATTATTTAATCGTCAGTCTCATATTTGCACCATTCCTTGAATAAATACTATGGTTTACACGGGCGGTTTTCATTCATTCAAGTATAGAAAAGGGTAATTATTTTAATTCGATCGCACGAATTATTGTTATTGGCGTATTAATTTTGTTTACTGTGATTTGGTCTAGTAATTAATTCTGCCGTTGCAAATTCAACTTTACACATTGTCGCGCCATGTTGATGACACGTTTGTCAGAGAAAGACAACCAATTATGATATTTTCTTGGTATTTAAATTATCTGTTTATTGCACAACTGTCAGAGAATGAACAAACGGTAGCCACTGTTATTCCATACACAAATTTATGACGATTCCGGGGTGAATTATAAGAAGTTCAACTCGCTCTGATGTGGAGAAAAACATGTGACATTGTTTCCCGCATTGTTTGCACATAAAATGAACTTGAAGCAGTCGTCAAACAATTATCACCATATCATGTAAGTATTACTATTAAAATTACGATTTAAATTATTTGACAAGATGAAAAACCTCTTTCATAATATTGTTTTGTGTAGTATCCAGTAAAATAAAATGCCTAGCACTTAATTTAAATTGGCAGCGTGTTTAGTCCAGGCCTGGCCTGTTCCAAATGATAGCAGTTTTCGGTATTTATAAAATTCAAATACTGAATCAATCCATATGACAAGCATTTGTCAACATGTTTTATGATAACAAGGTCAGGATTGTTTTATTAGACCATGAATGGGGGTTTATAGAAGTAGATTCTCTATCAGTTTTTCAGTCTTATCATCAGTCATTCATTTTTGTATATTTATTGTTCCTATTGACAGGCTGCAGTTTGACATGTTGGAGAAGAGCGACTCTTGCTGTGCCAGATCCCGTGCCAGATGCTGTGGAATTGTCACTGCGGATACAGACAAATGCTGCTGTTGCTGCCTTGGTTGTGGTTGAATCACTGGTACTGGTAGACGACCTTGATGCTGCGGTGCTTGAATTTGTAGACATGGATGACGCTGTTGCTGTCTGGACGGCGGCTGTTGCTGTCTGGATGGCGGTTCAATTGCTTGCGATGGATTTCTCACCAGCGTAGAGTTGAGGGCATCTGCCATGTTACGCTTCACATTTTCACTGGTGTCATTGCAGTAGGACAACACACTAGCTGGATTGCGGTGGCCACTTAATCTACTGATTGTGACAGGATCGAATCCACAATTGATCAAGTTTGTGATCACAGTTGCGCGGATACAGTGATTCGTGTAACGTATGCTCAGTTTAGCCTCGTTTGAGAGCGTTGCCATCATACCTCTGAGCTTGTTAATACCCAGCTGCTCTCCGGTGTACCAATATCCATCATCCAGGATTTCAACCTTTACGAGAGGATTTATTGGCCTCTGGTACAATGCGGTACTTACAGGATTGACCTTCTGCAGATATTTCTTCAGCGCCATCACAGGGCAAAGAATGCCACCTGTTGCGTACATCTTCTTACTGGGGTCATTGGTGTTTTTGAACCCACCTGGATGATTTTTGCTTGCCTCATTGTAGGTCATCTGCACAAACTCTCTTCCAGTAGAATCAACCTTGAATTCAAACGAATCGGTGCGTAAATTTGATAAACCCTCGCCACCTCTGCGACACAAGTAGAATTGTGTACTAAACCAAACTAACTTTAACAGTTTGTCTGGTGTGTCCATGCCAAATACACCCGATGCCATCAGACGTCCAATATCACCTTCACTGATTGGCGTATAAGACCTTGTGAAGTCTTTTCCCTCGCGTTTTAGAGACTTAAGAACGCCAATCAACATATTATTGGCCGCCTTAAACTCTTGACCTCGCATAATATTGATGGGTCGATTGAATGGTGCAGATGTGATACGTCTATGTATGGCAGATCGAAGTCCACAGAGAGCGTTCTTAGAATACTCTTTCCCATCCAATTTTCTCACTTCTGCGTAGAACTTGCGAAGCACATCTGCTAAGTCTTGAGCAGCTAGATGTTCAAAGTCTTCACTCATATCGCGTGCTTTCAACCAGCCTGCAAGATTTAATAAAAAAATGAACACCGTGTATAAAAGACTAAGAAAGAGACTGAGAACAATTTTTCACCCTAAACCAGTAAATGGATAAATACATGCAATGCAATAAAGTTTATCGCAAATATAGGTAAAAATCAATCGATTATACTTTTCCGAGGCATTGTGGGATCGCAAAGTGTACACATTTGGTACTTTGCGATCCCAAAATGCACCAGAAAAGGATAACAAATTGATTTTTTACCTATATTTACGATAAACCTTAGGAGAAGAGGGAAAATAATATGTACAAATTGCTTCTAAAGAGACTGATCAATCAGGCCTGCAGAACAAGGTTCGTTTTTTCATCATTGCCTATATTATATTTTTAGGCCCTACAATCATTAAAAAATAACCCTTTAAATGACAGTTTTGAAGTTTTAAAAAAAAAGTGGTCCCGTCACAGCATAGATTACTACTAATAATAAAGCCATGATGTCGTATTTTAAAATGTTTCTTGTTTGTTTTGAAATGTTACGATCAGCTGTTCAATGTTTACGTTACAAAAATGCGCAAGAAAAGTAGTTCCTATTTCTGGTCTGTTTGCGTACGCCAAAAGAGGGGGGCTTTTGAATATTTTAATTTGATAAATACACTTTAAAATGTTTCCTTACTTTTAAGGCGATTGACGCCCCAGCTCGTGGCGCTTTTGGTTGTTTTTTCGTCCTTCCCCTCCTCTATCTTCCTCAATTCCGCATCACTCAGCTTCACGAACGGTGATTTCTTGTCGGGGGCGGGTGTCGGCGGTGGCTCGATCGTCACGCTAGCACTAGCAGCAATGCTAGCATCCACCTTCCCTTCAATTTCCGATAAGAAATTTCAAATCACTTCATCTGGTAATTCATTATCCCACTCTACCGGTTCTGGTTCTTCTACCATGTCTACGTGTTTCAACAACTCGTCCACCTCTCCAATATCAAAATTTGCTTCTTCCATATTTAAATAACCAATGGCTACGACTACGATACGAGACTCAAGTAAATCAGACGAAAAATAGGCTTAGGGTCCCTCGAATATTTTATTTTTCCTTCTTTCTTTTACATGTCTTATTAACGTTAATTCATTAAAGGGATCTCTATCTTTACATTTAATTACATGAATGTAACCTTATTTTTGTATTGAAGAAATAAATACGTATCAGTTTGTAAAATAAGCTTACTCTCGACTTTGTTTACATTTATTGACGAGGCTATGTTTACATTTATTGACACGGCTGGGGTTTTTTAAATGTAGTTCCGGCATCATCAAAGGTGTGAATTAAGCCCCGCCCAGATCCATAGATTACCGGTCTGGTAATCTATAGGGCGTATCCAACAAAACTAACCACAGAACCAATGAAATTGATGGATATTATGGGTTGACATTTTAAACCACGCCCAATATGTAAGAATTTAGTTTAAATAGGTAAAAATAGTTTTTTAAATAGTTTCATGGAAATAGTTCAAGAAACTATAATACTTTGGGTATACTTCCACCCTAGTTTGAAGGCGGAAATGGTTTACAGATATTATGCATGCCAACATATTATGCATATACCAACCTTGAAATACCAACACACTTACAATTAAAATTACGTCCGAAATCAGCCGATGACAAGGCAGATACTACCTCACTTCACTTCTTGATTCTTCCATATTCCCGATATATTCCTAAGATTAATCTTTAGCACGGTGTTTTCCGGGGAGTTGTCCTCTCCAATAAAAGTACCCAATGCCTTTTACAATGCAACGTCAAGTGACTATATTTAGGTGCATTACTAACGGTTTGCGTAAATTGCATAGGTAAGTCTGTGTTGCAATGGTGATGTCATATTATTGTCTATTGTTATCAATACTTTGTAGTTGAACTTACAAAGTTATTGAACCATACAGGCCTAGGGTGAATCAAATAGTCATATACGGATTGTATCTTTCCTTGACCTTGATGTGTGCATTGAACCATACAAATGTTGTTATTTTAATAACTAGACTGCAGCGGTTTTCGGATTTCGAGGTTTTCGGCTGATGTGCTTTGTCGTCCAGTGGAATATTTTGCTGTGACCTATTTACATCAAAGCGAGCATGTACATCTTTGCTCATACAACCATGCGGTACAAAGAGTTCATGCTTGGTCTTCTCAGCGAAAGCCCCATCAACTATACACGCGTGTGGAAACCATGCACCCCCAGCATGTTGTGTAAACATTGACAAGTTATAATATGTTTCTAGACTTAACCAAATATAATAATTAACATATTACATGTTGTAGTAATATTGTGCTACACATATTAAATCATTGACTGCAGTTTAAATCCAGACTTGTAATAGTCTATGGAAGAAAGTTTCTCAATGTTAAGTTTTACAGGATTGGAATGGGAGATGTTGCTCTATATTTTTATAGTTAAACTTGGGCAGCCTAAGATGGATTTATTCCAATGGCATTATTATTGAATTATTCACAGTAGGGGTATTGCAAAACTGAGAATCTAAAAAGGGCACTGATTTGTAGAACAAAATGTTTATATAATTATAAAGTCCACATCATATTGACAGGCTAAAATTGTATTATTTTCATACTCTAATATGTATATTTTCCGTTTGGACCCAAATTAGATGGGTGCCGCTGTTGTGGAAGTGATTACAAAGATAAATAAATAATTAAACCTTGAGTGACATTCACCATGTTCTTTTAGGCCTATGTTTAAGATCCAAATTGTGAGTGATTTTAAAATTGGCCATTCTAAGGTCTCACAATTTTCTGCCCCTTTACCCCTGTCAGGGGCTCTGCTCCATTTGAACACCCGCAAAGTGGCTACCGCTCCCTTTACCCCCGTTTAGGTTTAGCTCTTGTCTTTAAATCAACCACCAGACACTGTCGTTGACGCATTGAGAGCCAAGCGGAGGCGTGATGCCTGCTTTCATCACAAAAATGGCGTCAGTTTGGTATTTGTAATGAAGAGAAAAGGATTGATTTCATGAGCGAGTAGTAATGAGCGATGGTAGTGTTCGGAAATGAATGACGCTTACTTACAATTGTATGTAACTTTGTTGAAGATATAGATTGGCGATTCCATGTAAACGTGACATATGACCCCAAAAATAGATATTGCTCCAATTAATTGATTTAGGAGTAAGGAAAAATGATCACAATCTTTTGCTAATGTTTACAATGAATGTCCCATAAAGTGCTCAACAAAAGAAAGTCATACACTTTTTTTAGATCCTTTAGAGTAACTTCCGATTATCTTTTGACCAAACAGACTAGATTGACATTTGGATGACCTGTACGTACGTATGGTAAGGTACAATCATCATGCACAATGGGTAATGGCAATGCATGCAGTGTCTTTTCACCGGCATTTCCGGCACAATGTGATACCAAAGTTGTCACCTAACAACAAAGATAAACCATGATTAGCACCATTTTAAGAAAATTAGTCACTTTTCAAAAGTCACATTTTCAATACACTTCGCGGGAAGAAAAGACCACATGTTACCTGTTCATAATCAAATATCCCGCTCGCTCAGGCACGACCCATTTCATTCCCGGCCATTCAAGTGCTACGCACAGCATTTTCTAGCGGCTTGCGTGCGTTGAAAATGTGACCAATTTTCTTTAAATGGTGCTAATCATGGTTTATCTTTGTTGTTAGGTGGCAACTTTGGTATCAAATTGTGCCGGAAAAATTCATCCAAATGTCTATTTAGTCTGCTTGGTCAAAACATAATCGGACGTTACTCTAAAGGACCTAAACAAAGTGTATGACTTTCTTTTGTTGAGCACTTTATAATAAATGGTAACACGCGTTGCACAGACATAAAAGGCAACACTTTTGGAAATGTATCAATGTGTGTCAATTGAAGCCACTTGTATTTTTACTTCTACTAGTAGTCCTTGCATTAAAATAGTAAACAATCTGAGAAATTCCACAGTACCACCTCGCAATGAGCCATCAAAAATTGTTTCGTGTGCTACCATAATGAGCTATTAGGAAAACATGAAAATACATGAAATATGTTGGGTTATTTATCAATTCACTTGGATAATATGCATGGCGTGACCAATATGTGTCCCATGTGAAACATTGTTTTAGTCATGAAAAGTATAAAAAATTGACACGAAGTAACTAATTATCCTGTTTAGCAATCTTTCAGGGTCATAAGGATTTTGATATCCATTTTGGATCTTTCGTTATCAAATTATGGCAAATTTCCTCAGGCATGTCTAATTCAGCTTTGGCCACTTTTCAAAACTCTAATATTACCATCATCACTCAGTGTGTTTTAACACACTGAAATGATGATTGTAATATTAGAGTAAATTAAAATTGACTCAATTGAGCATAATCAATAACATCAATAATAATCTACCTACTGAATGTTAGTAGTTAGTTAAAATTGAGCAGAATTCTTATCTTCATACATTGCAAACCACATATTTGAATGTTAGCGTATTACGAGGGTCAGTCATTAAGTAATATAGGATACGTCAATGTAATTGTTTATACGAGGGTCAGTCAGTAAGTAATGAAAGTGAGCATGGTATGGAATGCATGAGCGATTCTATTGAGTGTTAGTGTGATCAATACAAAGTTTGAACCTTTGTCTTTCAAACAATACACTTTTGGATTTCTACGTATGAACTATGACGTCATAGCATTAGTTTAAAGTTAGTACACTTGGGACACTGACAAATCAATTATTTGGCGGGAAATTTGAATTGTTTAAATGAAACACGTGGTAAGAATATTGCATAACATGACATCAGAAGCAGGCAAATCCCGATTTCTTTTTCTGATACAAAAGATAATAACTTTAATCCCTGTGTAATTTGAAATGTGTAGTATAAGAGGAAAGGGTAAGGAGAATCAATTTAATAAAAGGTATACAAATATCAGTATTTATAATAGCCCATTTTCATTGAAAAATGCCCAGTCAATGAATCACTAGTATTGTAGTGTAGGATGTTATGTAATTTTGCTTTTTTTTTTGCTAAGGATGGTTTTTTTGGTTTTATTGGCTAAAGTAGACCCTCAGGTATCAGAAATCCATTAGTAGCATTTTTTCCATCTGCCGATTGGCCGCCATCTTGGATTTCAAAATGGCCACCATTTCCAATATAATTTACCCTATAACGTTTGTTCTGAGCAACATAAGTCACACTTGGTGGCAAACCACATGTTTTTAATACAAGGGAGTTCACAAGTGCTCTAGCTATGTTCCTATGTCTAACATACATGCATGGCCGCCATCTTGGATTTCAAAATGGCCGCCATTTACAAAAAAAATAATTGCCATATAACTTTTGTTCTAAGCAACATATAAAGATGATTTTGGTGGCAAAATCCATGTTTTCAAGAGTTGTTTACAAGACAAGAGAGTGTATGATAGCTGATCTGTTGTTATATATTAATTGGATGATAGTAGTAATTATTAGGGTAATTATTAGGGTGGTTTAAAACTGGCTGTAAGTAGCGCAACTCCAACCTTCTGCTCTACTACAAATTCTTCCTTTCCTCTATCTCCCATTTTGCTCCTTACTCTGCATGCCTCTCCTATGCACCTTTTTCCATGCTTTGCTTTACTATAGGTTGTAGATACAGGAGGCAATTCAATCAGCCCTATGACGGAGCTCTGGGGGCATGGTTGGTAGTTCTAGGACTATTGGAGTAGTCTGGAGGACTATTGATCATTGCTTTTTAGGTTTCACTTTAAATCACTGAGACCCGGGTAGAATATACTCATTAGCCTTGGCTGGCAAGTATTCTAGAAGAAGGACAACTTTGATCACAAACCATGCTGCAGGAGTTCACAAACTATGCTGCAGGAGTTGCGACCGCAGTGATTACTGCAATTGAAAAACCATGATGGCAAACCAAATCAACACTAGGGTTAAAGTCCCTTAAATAACGTCTCCTGGAGCAAACTCGGATTTTTCTAAATCAACTGATGACGGCATGCCCCCAAACCCGAAAGGAAGGAGTAAGCTTGACGGCAGAGCGCGCAATAGGAGACCACTTGCAACATGCAAGACCAATTACTATATCTACCATGAATGTGAGAACTATCAGAGAGAGTCGATGCAGGGAGGAGCTTGTAACCAATCTAATTAAATGTAAAATTGACATGATCGGGATACAGGAACACCGCATTGTCCATGATGACCCAGTGAAGTATGAGTAGAGCATTATGGGTGGAACTCTGATCACTACCTCAGCAACAAGAAATAAAGCAGGTGCAGCTGTAGGTGGAGTCGGGATACTACTCAATAACAGAGCACTCAGATCATTAGCAAGTATCAAGCCACATTCTGATCGTACACTCATAGTCAATTTCCATGGAAACCCAGCAACAACTGTAGTGGTGACCTACTGCCCTACAAATGTGGCGGATGAAGACATCGTAGGAGATCATTACAACAGTCTAAAGGGGGCAATAGACTCCATTCCAGCACAAAACATATTGCTTGTTGTTGGCGACTTCAATGCTAGGCTTGGAAAGGATGACGCCAAATTCACTTACCATGATGACACAAATAGAAATGGAGAGTACCTAGCAGACTTGGCTAAAGAGAAAGATCTTATAATCGCAAATACTTACTTCCGCAAGAAAAAAGGCAAGTTGTGGACATATGTCAGCCCAAGCGGCAACAGACTACAGCTGGACTACATCCTTGTCAGGCGGAAATGGCAAAACATGGGATGTATTTTGAATTAATTTTGTTCCCCATGGGACACTTTTTTTTGACACGCCCTTTATTAGTTCCATTGACTAATTTAATGTTTCTGTACTTTTTAACCTCAATGCAAAATAAATTTAAATAATTTATGGTTGCAAGTGAACGCGTGTTACCGTAATATTTGTTACAGACTGTTTTTCAAATTACACAAAATGTATCACCTAAAATATTGTTATTATTGTAGCATTTTGACCTGTACCTTAGAGGTTCACAATACTAAATCCCGTCTGGTTCGGCAACCTTTGAGGCAATATTCCAGAACCGGGTATATTTCTATTCCGAATTGGGAGACCGTCGAACAAATTACAGTTTAAAATAGGGTATGTATTACATCTTATGGCCAAATTATTATAGTGAGAATTTTGAAAGACATCACCGTAATCGGGTCCAAAAATATTGACGCAATGATGTTTTTTGATTTTTTTTTTAACCAAAACATTTATGTTCCCCTCATTTCCGGTGGCTGACGCCATCATCGATATAAATCAACAATTGCGTATAACCAGGAAAAACCAACTCGGACGTTTTGAAAAAGCTCTAGCGAGAAAAAAAATGCCGGTTAACCCCCATATATGATTTATTGTGTTAGAAGTCATGGTTATCATCTTAGTGTTGATACCAAATTTCAAGATACCATCTTATAACTTCGAAAAATACCCGTTTTTAAATTGGCCATTTAACGTGTAAACCTTATCAGAGGATCATAATAATTGTGCAATGGTTAATTCTAAGATAGAGCTGATGTCGACTTTATTCCATTTACTCTTCCAACTAGAGAATGGAGAATAAAAAATGGTGTGCTATAAATGTAAGGTGAGTTACCGTAAAACTGCCCACATAAAACATTGTGAATCTGCTGGTGTTGGGTATAGTGGAAATTGAAATAACACTTTAATTGACAAAAACACCAAACGTTACAATCTACACTCAGTTCATCACTGCATAGACAGTCCCGGCAGTTTAATACTGGAATAGCAAAACATCAGCATCTTGAGGTTTCTCGATACCAGCCTCCAATGAATCTTGTTTTTGTACCCCATGATTTAGGTGTAAATCCGTGCAAAAACCAGGGGATCTGTTTGAAATATATACAGATGCATCGTTATTGGCCATTTAATGTATTGGTGCATGGAAATCATCATTGGGGTAACAAAGAGTGCAATAGCTGCTTTGAGTGAATTGGGAATTAGTGTAACATTAGAAGCCTTTCTGCATAAGCACTTCATGGGCGTGCGTGGCTGCACTAATCCATAGCATTGGTAATTAATATGGCCCTACACTAAAGGCTGATTGGAGTTTGTTTTGAATAAACAGACAATGTAATATCATTGAATACTAAGAAAATAAAACATGCAACTTTTTGTATTGTTCTCAGATTGTATCCAACTAGTCTGTCAGGTGTAGCAATAACATGGAGAAGATTTACATTGGTCATTTCTACTATAATTGGGTATAGAATTATTTCCAACATTCTGGACACTGATCTGATCATGTTTACTTTTGTGCAGTGACGTCAGATCGTATTTCGATATTCGACCAAAACAAATCAATGTTGATTGAGTCATGATTGAGGATTGGTATACTATATAGTATCTTAGAATAACGTCACTGAAATTTGGTCTGATGTCAATGAACATAATTAGAATATATCGGTATACATGTACTATATGCTAAGAAGCCTAATGATACAACAATCAATGTGGTCCATCTGAACATAATCAGTATGACTGCATTGGCAAAGGTGATGGTGCAATAAAAACAAATCAACTATTATAAACATGCCTGATGTCTGAATAGATACAATAACTTAAGTCTCGTTTAATAATGCACAGTACTCAATTAAAGAGAGGAACTCATAGGAGCGCACTTGTTTTATTCAACGCCAGACATTTTTGAGATCAAATCAAAGTTCGTTCCCAATTATTTTAGTCAACATTTATCACTTGTTAACACTTATCTCAGTAATGCTCGTCTCGTATCAAAACGATTAAAATGTACAAAGTAGCATTGCACATAACACGATTTTACAGCTGTGATATAATAAAAGGCAAACACAAAAAGGTTACAAGGCCAAAAAAAGTTGACTTGCCCTTTATTTTTTTATTTTTTTTCAAATTAAAAATAAAAATAAAAAATAAAAATGTGAAAGAAGCACATACCAATAAAGAAAGATGAAAACGTGTTTTTGAGTCGTATCTGCTTGCTTAAAATCAAATCAAATCAAATCAATTGTTTTTAAAAAAAACATCTTTAAAACGTGTTTTTTTTGTAGTATCTCCCTGTTTAAATTTTAAAAAGGTGGGTCACTTTCATTTAAAAGTTGCCAAAGGGGAGGGTAATTTTTTATCAAATCAAAAGACAACTTGAAGCTGCCTCCACTTGAACTATCAACTTAGTCCATATATATCTATAACACTGATCTACATGTAAAGGCCATAACTACATAAATATTAAAATATGTAATACTAAATATCAAAAAAGGGCTTATAACTTAACTAAGCCTAATAACTGTATAAAATATAACACCAGTTGTAATATAATGTAATGGCTTCTCTAAGCCTTACCCTCTCAAGTAAGAATCATGGGCAAGGGAGCCATTTTACCTATTTACAAAATGTACATGTACAAGACCTGCTGGGTGGGAATTGATTCTCACCTTCGGAGGACTAGTATAATCATAATTATACTGCAGGTAAGTACCTTTGCATAATTATAAATTATACTGCGTCCTCCTTCGGTTTCGAATCAATTGGCGACTTTGAAGCAACATTCAGTATGGCCTTTGCGATCATAGAGCTTGCAGACGGCCTATGATAAAATCGACTAAATGTTGAATCAGAACACCACCCAGCAGCTTCAAGAATATTCTTCATTGATACTCCTAATTTAAACAACTTATTAGTATCTACACCTGCCAAATCAAGCATTTCAATCATCCATCGACTTATCTGAACCCCTGAGTGACAAATAAGATAATTATACGGCTGACACAGGACACAGACGCTTATCCTTAAAGGCCTCAATGACCACATATTTCAAACCAATCTGTTTATGGAGTTTAGATGGGACAAACTTCAAACAACTTGAGGTCACAACCAAATTGTGTGTGTCAATATGGAGCAAAGAAGACACATGACCTAAAGTAACTAGTGCCAAAAGTAGGACTATTTTTAATGTCAACATTTTTAGAGACAAACTATCCCCTTGTGGTAAACTTTTGAGGTAGTCTAGCACAGGTTCCACATCCCATGTAATCGTATATCTCGGTTGGGGGGGGGGGGGGGGGGGGGGGTCGATTGAAAAAACCTTTCATTAACTTACAAATATGTGAATTTTGACCTACTGGCCTGTCTGCAACCCTTTCATGGTAAAGGGATATTGCAGATCTGTATACCCCTAAAGTTCTGTAACTTAAGGGGTGTGTGGACTCTCAGGTACAGCCTCCGTAAAACCAAGTAAAACTGCCGTAACTTCTTCAATATTCATTTAATCTTTATAAACGTACAGTTTTTGCAGAAAAGGGTTCAATGAATCCAACCATGATAATGAAATTGACCATTTTGGAAAAAAATATAAAAAACACATTTGTTGACCCATTTTAGGTTCTGCAGAGATAACTCAAAATATATTTTGTCAAATTGTCATACTAGTTTTATGATAATCCTGAAAACATTACCCGGGTGCTTTTCTTTTCTTTTTGAAAATCTTTTTTATTTTTTGAGTTATGGACCAAAAAGTGCCAAAAATCACATACTTTCGAATTTGTCCAAACTTTTTTGGCTGGTACTGCGTCTTTGGTGGCTCCGCACGAAAGGCATCGTCTTGGTTATGGTAGCCCTGCCTACCAGCAGCATTGTATTTTGGCTTGTTATACCCTCTTTTGCCATAGCTATGGTGATCTGACGCAGAATACCTCTCTCTGGAATAACCAGACTTCTTTTTGTACGACAAATTTTCTCTTAGCAATTTGTACCCCGGCCTAGCCGCAGAGGAAGACGATTTTAACGCTTTTTGTGTGACTTTATTCAGCTTGTCTTCCTCCTCCACCTTGTCCTGCCATTTAATCCCATATATGCTATCCATGGATGGCTTCACATGAAATACCTGAAATACCTATACTTAATAAAGGTCTTAATGCCTTTGGCGGAAGGTTCACAGTCTTTGAATTGACGAACCCAACAGACCTGATGTCTTCAGGGGATCCTCTTGTATTGACCAAATAGAATTAGCGGTCTTCCAAGCTTCAAACCTTCTTCATCGATGATCTAATAGGCTTTGGCATATCAGGAGCCTTAAAAAAGTGCTCGATGGATGGATCTGGTTTCAAGTTCACCACCATTTCATCCTTCTTGCTCTAATCTAGCGTATTGGTGCGTTGCTGCTCCCACCAGCTAAGAACATTATTGTCAAGCATAGCACCCTTAACTTCCTCATTTGGGTTTGTTAGAGAGGACGTTTTTTGCTGGTAGAAGATCCTGAGTCAACAGTTGGTCTATCTATATCAACATCATCATCCCGATCAGACTCGTATGCACCAGAAGGAGCATTTAAAAATATATTATCATCCTGATCATTGCGATCAACACGAGGACGAGCCCCCCCCCCCCCCCCCCCCCCCCCCCCCCCCTCCCCCTTCTCTGCGGAAAACTCGCGATACTGGAGCGGGCATCATCAGAGAGCTGACTAGCAGAATCACTTGACCTGGAGGACTTACTATGTTTGCTTTTCCTGCTTGCTCTATCCTTGTATGAGCTAGAAACTGATCGAGATCTAGACGATCTCATTTCCATGAAGTCCTTCATCGTATCCTGTAGCATACCTCTGAACATGTGTGCTTGTTGTTCTGACTATTGGTCTTACAAGCCTTTTAGTATCGACATTTGTTGGATCGAAAAACATCCACCTCTGGAGGGGGCCTGGAAATGGTACTTGGGGCCTTCTGACTTTGTGTATCAACATAACCCTTAGAAATAGAACCAGAATACCCATAACGAATTTCTGGTCCCATAGGCCTATCGTAAACGTAGGTCTCTCTTTCATTGTCACCACGACCCATAGATTGGAGGCGTGGATCATGTTGATGGTCCCTATCACGACTCGAAGTCAAAGAATGAAAACGTACGTGAAGGGTGGTCGCTAATCTCATCGTGACCCAAACATTGGTAATATTGTAACCAACTGGCCCCTGTGAACCAGTCTGGTTATTGATTTGAGCAATCTTTCATTACCAAACCTTTTCCAGGGGCTTCCCCTTCCGAGGCATGCAGTGCTATCCCTGAAGAGGGCTGCCTGGACACTCACACAACTGCCTCTTCTCTGTTGTTGCTCAGAAGATTCAACAATGTTGCGACCATCTTGAGTGTGCATTGGATTTTTAACAAGGAAAACAATAAATGTTGCCAAAATGGCAGCCATTTTGGACGCCATCTTTGTTTTAGAGTGCACCTGAGTCTCTAGGAAACTTTAAACCAATCTGATTGAGTTTATTATCCCTAAAATCTAGGAATAGATACCAAATTTACATCTCTGGGGTGATTAATACTTTTCAGAGTTATAGCCATTTTATGATATTGGCGCCCATCTTGGAGGCCATCTTGGACGCCATCTTTGTTGTAGAGTGCACCCAAGTGTCTAGGAAACTTTAAACCAGTCTGATTGAGTTTACCACATCCTAAATCCTAGGAAAGATACCAAATTTACATCTCTAGGGTGATTATTTTTCAGAGTTATAGCCATTTTATGATATTTGCGCCCATCTTGGCGGCCATCTTAGACGCCATCTTTGTTGTAGAGTGCACCCGAGTATCTAGGCAACTTTGAACCAGTCTGATTGAGTTTATCACACCCTAAAACCTAGGAATAAATACAAAATTTACATCTGTAGGGTGATTAATACCAGAGTTATAGCCATTTTATGATAGTGGCGGCCATCTTGGACGCCATCTTTGTTGTAGAGTGCACATGAGTGTCTAGGAAACCTGAAACCAGTCTAATTGAGTTTATCACACCCTAAAACCTAGGAATAAATACAAAATTTACATCTGTAGGGTGATTAATACCAGAGTTATAGCCATTTTATTATATTGGCGGCCATCTTGGACGCCATCTTTGTTGTAGAGTGCACATGAGTGTCTAGGAAACCTGAAACCAGTCTAATTGAGTTTATCACATCCTAAAACCTAGGAATAAATACCAAATTTACATCTCTAGGGTGATTAATACTAGAATTATAGCCATTTTATGATGTTGGCGGCCATCTTGGACGCCATCTTGAAAATAACCCCTTTCCGGAAGTTAGATTTTTTGGGACTTTCTTTTGGCCATTAGTGATATCACTTGGAAGCGGAATCAGTTGAAAAACCTTTTGTAGCAATTTTTTTGGGGTCAAATCACAAAATGACCCGACTTATATGTTGATAATCAGGATTCAACGTTACTTCACTTCGAGTTCGACTCAAGTTTAGTGTAATTTAAGGATTGTAAAGCAACTACTCGTCAACGACTCTTTATTATAGCAATCTAGCAATGTGAATGATGAGTTGTGTGTAAATACAGACACTGTTTACAAAATAAAGATTGTCTTTTCTTATATCAAATGGAGTAAACATATTTCCATAACTTCTTGATCGCACTAATGCCAACAAATGGATGCTATGAGACATTTAAATGTATGTGATGGTCTGGATCTGTATTCAATATGTCCAGTTCTTCCTTTAACTTTTACTTTCATGAATGTCATAGAATTTAAGAAAAGGTACATATCTATCGTTTGGAATAACCAATTCGAATAAAATGTGCACTATATTTTTTGTGTGTGAATTGGTTTAAGAAATCGGTGAAATCGGGACTTGAATAGTTTGACTCACCCTGTCAGTGGCGTAACCAGCGGGGGCAGGGGGGGGGGGGGGGGGGGGGGGTGTGGGCTTAATGATGGTACAAAGTAACAGATGAAAAATGTTCTTCCCAAAATGCAATAGTCTATGGTACAAGCTTGTTTAGAGCCGAAATGTAACTCAATCGTGCAAAAAGTAGGTGTAAAGTAAAAAAATCCATTTCTTGACACTGGAATGGAGCCCACCCATTAGGAGCCCCCCATTTCAAGTCACTGCCCCTTCTTGCCCCCCCCCCCCCCCCCCCCCCCAATGAAAAAGTCTAGTTACGCCACTGCACCCTTAGTCGGGTATGTACAGGGGGTTTCCGTGCACCCCCCACAGGACTAAACCAAACCAACTTTTTTAGGTGTCTTTTAGTGTCCTTAAACACAGTTTAGATGTTAACATTGAAAAAAATGGGATTCTCTCCAGATATCCAAGATGGCGTCCAAAATGGCCGCCAAAACTGGTCAAATCTCATAAAATGACATATAGCAATTAAATTGTATGGTGAAAGTATAGTTTTAATAGTGGGATGTATGTAGTAGACAACTAGACACTCATATCCAGACATTTTGCTTTGTTAACACGCCTAAATCCAAGATGGCCGCCAAAATGGCCGCCAAAAATGGTAAAATTTCATATATTGGCATATATAAACCAACATGTATGATCAGAGTATAGTTGGGATGCATCAGTGAGACCAATAGAAACTCATATCTAGTAATTTTACTTTGTTAACATTCTTTAAAACCAAAATGGCCGCCATATTAATGGCTAAAATTGGTCAAAAGTGGTCAAAATTTCATAAATTAGCATAATATCAGCTGAAATGTATGATGAAATTATAATTTTAACGATGGGATGTATGTGTTAGACCACTAGTAACTCATATCCAGTAATTTTGCTTTGTTAACATAGTCCAAAATCCAAAATGGCTGCCAAAATGGCCCCAAAATGGTTCCCGAAGTTGCTGCAAAAATTGTCAAATTCCATAAAATGGGATAATATCAACCTAAATGTATGATGAAAATATAGTTTTAAGGATGGGATCTATGTATTAGACCATAAGTAACTCATATCTAGTATTTTTCCTTTGTTAACATACTTAAAAATCCAAAATGGCTCCCAAAATGGGTCCCAAAATGACTGAACAAATTGTTTGAATTCCATAAAATGGGATAATATCAACCAAAATATATGATGCAAGTATAGTTTAACTTTGGGGTATATAATAGACAACTAGTAAGTCATATCCAGTATATTTGCATTGCAATAACATACTTTAAAACCCAAGATGGCCACCAAAATTGCCGCTGTAAATGTAAAAATAGTCTACATGAGTGTATGATAGGCATAAATAGATATTGTCAGAGTGTATATTACATCAAATTCACCAAATAGTATGTTCTAAACTGCTAAGCTATTGCTTTTAGAAATAAGGCCCACCTATATGACAATTTTGATTCAGTATCACTTTCCAAAGTGGCTGCCAGAATGCTGTCCCATTAGATGTTGGGGTATTGGTATTACATAGTATGGTCATTTACAATACAAAACAATTGTTTTAGGTTATTTAACATCAACTTATCCATTCTGACAGCCTTTTTGGAAAGTGTTACTGAATCAAAATTGTCACAGAGGTGGGCCTTATTTCTAAAAGCAATAGCTTAGCAGTTTAGAACATACTATTTGGTGAATTTGATGTAATATACACTCTTACAAGATCTATTTTGGATTATCATACACTAATTTACAGCGGTAATTGTGGTTGCCATCTTGGTTTTAAAGCATGTTATTACAATGCAAATATACTGGATATGAGTTACTAGTAGTAGTTTATTACATACCCCTCAATGTTAAAACTATAATTTCATCACATATTTGGTTGGTATTATCCCATTTTATGGAATTCCAAAAATTTGTCATTTTGGGACCCATTTTGGATTTTTAAGTATGTTAACAAAGCAAAAAATACTAGATATGAGTTACTAGTGGTCTAATACATACATCCCATCCTTACCATCCTTAAAACTATAATTTCATCATATACATTTCGGTTGATATTATCCTATTTTATGGAATTTTGGCCACTTTGACCAATTTTGGCCATTAATTTGGCTGCCATTTTGGTTTTAAAGTATGTTAACAAAGTAAAAATACTAGATATGAGTTAATAGTGGTCTAATACATACATCCCATCCTTAAAACTATATTTTCATCATACATTTAGGTTGATATTATCCTATTTTATGGAATTTGTCAATTATTGCAGCTACTTCGGGAACCATTTTTGGAACCATTTTGGGGCCATTTTGGATTTGAACTGTGTTAACAAAGCAAAAATACTGGATATGAGTTACTAGTGGTGTAATACATATATACAATCATTAAAACTATATTTATATCGTACATTTAGATTGATATTATCCCATTTTATGGAATTTGACAATTATTGCAGCCACTTCGGGAACCATTTTGGGGGCCATTTTGGATTTTGAACTGTGTTAACGAAGCAAAAATACTGGATATGAGTTACTAGTGGTCTAACACATACATCCCATCGTTAAAATTATATTTTCATCATACATTTCGGTTGATATTATCCTTTTTTATGGAATTTTGACCACTTTTGACCACTTTTTGCCATTAATTTGGTGGCCATTTTGGTTTTAAAGTATGTTAACAAAGTAAAATTATTAGATGTGAGTTTGTAGTGGTCTAACACATACATCCCATTGTTAAAACTATACTCTGATCATACATATGTTGGTTTATATATGCCAATATATGGAATTTTACCATATTTGGCGGCCATCTTTGATTTAGGCGTGTTAACAAAGCAAAATGTCTGGATATGAGTGTCTAGTGGTCTACTACATAGATCCCACTATTAAAATTATACTTTCACCATACAATTTTATTGCTATATGTCATTTTATGAGATTTAACCAGTTTTGGCAGCCATTTTGGACGCCATCTTGGATATCTGGAGAGCATCCCATTTTTTTCAATGTTAACATCTAAAATGTGTTTAAGGACACTAAAAGACACCTAAAAAAGTTGGTTTGGTTTAGTCCTGTGGGGGGTGCACGGAAACCCCCTGTACATACCCGACTACCTGTACACGTCGCCGAATGCTAGTCCATCCGAAAGACAAGCGGAACAAAATGAAGCAACATTCCTAGATATTGCTTATTAGTATTCGCCTGCAGGTCTCAAGCACGTGCATAATAGTAATAATGTTTATATGTTTCAGAACAAAAGTTGTAAAGAAGCAATTGCTGATGTGTTTTATTTTTTCGGCTCAATAATGTCAATTGGTCATGCTAATAGCGCAGGGGCGGATTTATTGGAGGGGGGGGTGCGGCGAAGAATTTCATTGCACGCACATTGATACTTATTTACACATACACATTTGCAAAAGACACAGAAGAAAGAAATGTTATTGATCCAATTGTTCACCTTTTTATTTTTGACAGTAGCCAACATGAGCATGCTAAATACCAAGAATTATTCTAAAACGTATAAAAGAATTCCCGCTATCAAACATAACAGGGATCCTTATGTGTAAAATGCTACGATATATTATCCAAGTAATAAATCAGTGATTCATATTCATAAAATACAAGAATATATCTTATGGTCGTCAAACTACAACAGGGATCTTTCTGTGTCAAATACCGCTATATATCTTCTTCAATATAATACGAGGGGCATTCAATAAATACCCGCAACCATTGTTGTTCTCCACACCTGAGTGATTCTGTGAAATCTAAGTGGGTACATTATAAAGTATGAACCTTAATCTATCATTTAACACAATCTGGATTTACTGAATATTCATAATTACGTAATAGCATTAGCATAAAATAACCCATATTTGGACACTGAAAAACATGCCACTTTGGCAGGAATTTTGAAATGAGAAGAACTTTGTTCCGGATTAGTGTGCAAGTCTAACATTTTGCATCAGGAAACCAGAGACCATGTTCAACGAGGTTCCAAATGGAGAGGTTCTGTCAAATACACTGCATCTTATCTTGGTCAACATTAGGCTTTGACAGTGAGCCCCAAAATACCGAAAATCCAAAGAAATGAAAATCATAGTTATAGCAAACAATTGGGATTTCCTGAAATACCACAGCAAATGCAGGATTCGTTATTGTATAGATGACAGGGTATCAATAAATACATCGAGAATTGTTGAACTTGGAATAAAAATCTGCGCATGCGTAGAACGCACGGTGGTCAGAAAGCGCTCATAATGAGTAGAAATGTTAAACAATCACTGCAACCAACGTAAAAGTTACAGATAAGGAATTGAATTTAAGAAAACAAGAACTGTGGTGAACTTCAATACATATACAAAGTTCAAAAATGTAAACATCTATTTGAAAATACAATTCAATTTAATGTTATGGTCAGTATAGTGAATTTACTCAAATTGGGTAAAAAGAGCTTCATTGTATAACAATTTTCTCTGCAGAAAACGGTTTCAGATATTGTCCTTGTAATCTCCCATTTAAATCTATGACATGTAACAATGAGGAACAAGAGGTTTAAGACAAATCTTGCGGTTGGATACCTTGACCTTGACTGTTTCTTCACTAAAGAATTTCTTTTAAGCTATGACAAAAAGATGACGTTTTAATGTTACATAATAAGTGTTTTTTCTCCATAATTTGCATCTAAAAATAAGTAATGTTGAGCACATAGTACTGTTCTATCACTGTTTCAACGGCAACTTATTCCATGCATCGGTTATTGAGATATTTTGAAAAAAGTAACTGTGCATCAAACTGCTTGCAAATATTCTCCGCCCTGATCAGCTATTTTTCATGCAGTGTCCAGAGAGCATTGATTTTACGCATGTAACATTACGTAATCCCACAAACAATATTGTTCATTCATGCATGCGAGGAAAGATAAAGACCCATATTTCAAATTACCCTAATTCTAGTTGGCATACGTCGCGCATGAGTAGAGAAAAACAATGGTTGCAGGTATTTATTGAACGCCCCTCGTACATACTCATAAATTTAATAAAAGTGATACACCAGCTTAATGCTATGCGGCTTCGTTAAAGTTGGCTTGATAAATGATAAGAATAAAAAAGCAAGACCATCTTAGTATGAGGAAACAAGGGATAATACAGCGATAAAGCAGTGAAACATATTAAGGCATACTAATGTAACAATTAAGACCGACGTTTTTAAGTATATATATATATACCACCCTTCAGTAGGGACAAAAGTAGAACTTAAATATCTAGTAGGCAACATCACTTACTGATTGTACTATAATTATAGTGGTGAACTCGTCTACTATCACCATCCTCTTAAAAAGTATAGTCTAACAACTTTTTTATATATGATATTATGTTGGTCTTAATAGCAAGAGATTCATAGCGATACACCAAACACATAATCATGGAACGTAACGAATGTCGTCTATGGGGATGGTTGCAACCATGGTGCCACCCCTTCTTTCGTTCCAAAAATAGAAGGACGAATTGATGATACAAATTAAACATAAATATTAACTTCTCAAAATGTTTAGAAATTTTATTCATTCGCCAAATGGTCGGATCACTGTAAATCCATTATCTTCCAACGATACCTTATTCTATAGTTTGATCAGTTGGCGAGAAATATTCGGTTTTTATCTCTCAGCGCGCCAAAGTAATTCAAACGTAGACGCGTAATTATTGCCACACGCACGTGATTTTGATCTCACTTACGCGTCACGCATACGATGCACAATGCGCTTGCTGCCTTCACCGAACCCGCGTCCTTCGGTATCCATTTGCTGCTGTAAAAAGGCTACGCCAATTTGGAACTGATCAAACTATAGTTGAGAGTGTGGTTGGTTAGGTCTCATTCCAAATGTGCCAAATTCAACACTACGTTTTACTCAGAAGCAACTCTGCCGTTTGTTCAATAAGTATTACATTGAGAACTAAGTGTAAAACACATGGACTTTCCATTGATGTGTGCAACACACTATGAATAACTAACGAAATATGCGAAAGTTATGCTATTTCAAAACAAAATCGAACATTTTAGGAGTTTATTATACAGGAAATACAGACACACTTTTTAAAATCATTATAAAACATCCTATACTATTTTGCTTTTGAATAATGACTTTTGATCGGCCTATGACATTCTATTATTACATCAGTCAAATACAATTTTAAATCATGATGTTCCAAGAAGTAAGTGGGAAGATGCCAGAGCCCAAGAGCTGAATTGTACATTATAGCTGAGCATGCTCATATCAATGTGTGCGCCGATAAACATTACAATCTCGTACTTTTACTGCAATGTAGTGAGCTGTGAACTTCGGTTACCAGCAAACATTTCATTTCAAACTAGTGGAATAGATAGTTTATACGTTCAAGATTATTTCACGAATGTAATAAGGTCACATATTGAACAGCTCAGAAGTATGAAAACTTTTTTATGATTAGTGCAAAGTTTACCACATTGAAAAACTACATCACTCTTGTCTCGGCTACATCGCTGGCCTCGTTTTCGGAGCACTGATTGCTCTGAGCATGCTCAGTTGGATAGCACGGCCCTAGCACGGTAGGTATATTCGTTAGGTATGTACACGGTAGGTATATTCGGTAGGTATATTCGTCTCAGATTTATATAAGCTAGAAGATACTTTAGTTGGCTTACAAATGACGTTGGTTTGATTGTAATTGCACTTCCCAATCCAATAATATGCTTGATCAATCACGGGCTATGTTTTGTATTATAAAAGAAATTCCATTCTTTTACCTCACCCTGATCAAAGTTTGGCTTAAAAACCAAATATACTGAAACTATAAACAATTATGAATAACGTCTATATTATACATAACATTATGTCCCCAGCCAAAGTAAAACTACATCTAGAATTATTCATACATTGCAATTGGTTTGTTTTTTTCACTAGCTTACTTATATTCACTAGCGGGCTCCCGCTCCCGCTAGTAAACAGCGCCTACCACCAAATAGACACCTACACAATTAAAAAAAGATATAAGTATACACACATTATAATAATAATAATAAAAGCGCAAGTATCCGACAAACAAAGCCGCTCACTGCGCTACAGACAACAGAGAACATGATAAAAAGCAATACAAATGCAGAAACATAATAATATACTACTAAATGTATACAACACACATACATGTACATTCCTGACCTGAAATTGAATGTTTCCCGTCATTATCCCATGTGACATACATAAGTAAATATAATGCAGGCCAATAATATTTTGACCTGAAATTGAATGTTTCCCGTCATTACCCCAAGCTATATCCAATGCTACATATCTAAGCGCTTAAGTTCCATGGCACGGATTTCCTTTAAGCTCTCCCCTAGAGTCTCCGTCCTCACTTGAAGATTGGTTCCGTAGCTACAAAGAAATCGTCTAGGTACGAGTTTAGGAATTCAAATGTTGGTCGACTAACTGGGTCTTCTTGCCAACATTTTCTCATGAGTTCATAGAGGGCGTCTGGACACTTGTCAGGTTGAGGCATGCGGTATCCCGTCTTAAGCGCTACTTTGATTTCCTTGGTAGTCATATCTGTAAATAATAAAAACATTGTTATTGCAAGTTTAACACGCGGATCACCGGTATTTTGAAACAGGCAAGGATACTCCTAATACCACAAACATGGTACTCAATGGCGTCTACACTGAGGGGCAACGCAGGGGAGGGGTGGGATCAGGGGTCTGCCTCTGAGCTTGCCGATCGGGTCCACTTTTTAATTAAAATTTGGTCAGCATAGAACTGGTGGCGCTATACCGATCAGGCGTGATTATAGCAGACGACACGACGCTGGCCACGCGTCTCTCAGACGACCCAATTATGTCAACGGGAGTGCACTATTTTGAATCATTTTTAACAGCCATCGCCCGGTTAACGATGACAATTCTTCTAATTATGATGAATTTGTCAAAATGATAAGATTAACATTCGCGATTACGTATTCAACATTTAGGTTTCACGTGGCCACCATCGTCTATGTAAAACCACAACGCCCTCAATTCTATGCTGACCAAATATTACGTTAAACCTGGTTAAACACTGTTAAACGCGTTCAACGCTGGTCACCGACACATTCCGATGATAACCATAGTTTATTTAATTTATGCAAACGGCACCGTTTTCGTTACGTGTGTTAGTATAGGAGTTACCTATCCCAAAATTAATAGTATCCCTGGTGGGATCCCCTTCTGACGCAAAATGCATAATTGTACCCCACAAACCCTTTTTTATGGAAACAAAATATCGATATACTTGAATATTAATATCAGGTCCGAGGGGAGCACAATGTGCATATTGGGGATCTAAATGTATGTAAATAAGACAAGATACGTAGGGATACGGTTAATATCAATTGGCGAGGGCAGGCTGTACATTTTATGTTAATTTTGTTAATGTTTATAATTGAAATATTTAGAACAAAAGGAAAAAAGAAATATAAATATCAGGCGGGGCAATGTGCATTTTATGTTTATCTAATATCAAATAATTCGAAGAAAAAAAAAGAATAAGAGAAATATCAATAATACATGGAACGGGCACAATGTATTTAACCGCTTTTCCTTACTTTCCCCTCTTAGATAGATAGATAGATTCATATTTTATTTCGCAATGGTGGCCAAAGGCCAAATTACAAGAAATATTACATTAAAATTGCACACAAATTAAAAACATTAAATCATTTAAATTAACTTGATTTAAATAAGGAACATTTTTATTATATGTACACTAAAACATGCCTACATTTTAAGAGTATACACAATTAATAGAATATTTTAAAAACTGACATACCAATTATAAAAAGGCAAAACTACATGTAGCCCTCCAGCGGGTTTTTAAAATGTATAAATACTAAATATTGGCACACAATCGTGAAATGTTACTATTTCACCACTCCACAGATCCAAGTATGAACATTAAGGGAAACTGAAAGCTTTCAGTTTACTACATTTCAAGGTATACCACATTTCAAGGTACACATATATTAAATTAATTGTCTTAAGTATGCCATAAAATCGGGATTTACGTAGTATCTGCTTCTGGCGTAATGTTATATTCATGGAATGTTCATTGTCTGTATTACACTATCTCTCAATAGAATCATTCATACGTCTAACAACAAGATCACTTTCATTAAACATTGACCAATCCTCGTGTGGTTAGATAATATTTAACAAATTCTAAATTACAAGAAGAGGGCACAGAATGTGAATTTTTACGTTAACATCCAAAAATAAATAATTTGAAATAAGAAGAGAATTATCAATATAGGAAAGGGAGACACAAACGTGTATTTATTAGACTGGATCCTTGCTTCTGCCCGACTTATGGCCGAAATTATGATGATCAAACTCGTAGTACAGAAAAGTCAGAAATAACGCAATTTTGCGCTAAAGGTAGGCCTACAAATGTTATGACCTCTTATACTAACGTGGAGTAGGTTTTATTTATTAAAGGGACACGAAGAAGTGTTGAAGAATTTCTTTTAGTTTTAATTGTTCCCACTTTTTTGGCACTTTTTGGTCAACATTTTATTTATTTATTTATCTATCTATTTATTTACTGGTAAAGAAACAATCTTCTTGCAGAGAGTGCTCAATGCGATGCAGAGCGAAATATAAGTTAAACCATTAGGAACGGTAGCTGCTACTCAGAGTTTTACGCTTGTGCGATCATCAGACAACTGGTTCCTATTCTGTGTATACCGGGAAAGTCGTTGGTTATTGCGGACGTGGTTGTAGATGTCAGTTATTGCGAACGTGATTGTCAGGTTATACCTCTGGGACAATTCGTGAGGTATAACTTGTTTTCATGGCGGCACTTGGTCGCTCAGATATTTTGTTGAGGAGTCTACTTTTGTCGCCGTTGATGATGTACAGCTTCTCCGTGAGGCTAAGGTCGCACCGCTTGGATCCGTTGACGTACGCGCGGATGCACGCGCTCTGGTGATTATAGACCATTTGATGGTGAATGGTTGGTTCTTCTTCTTTAGCTGCCACGCGTGTCTTGAGAGTTCAGTGCTGTGTTGGTGTTTTTCCTTTCTTATGGACTGCATGTGGTTCGTCGGTGTTTGGTGAGACTTTCTTGTTGTGTGACTTGATGATACTGGCTATGTTGGGCATGCAGCTGTAGCTAACTGTAACGGTGTTCCTGTTGAATATCTTGTGGAGCTTGGAATCCTTTGGGAAATGCTTGTCGATGAGTTTCAAGAAGGATCTGCCGATGTTGGTTGATACGCTTATGCTGTATGGCGGATTAAACCAGATGATATTGCGCTATTGATGTCGCGTCTTCTTAGGTTGCTTTTCCGTGTACAATAAGTGCTTCTCTGTCATATGAAATGTCGGATATCCGTCTGCTTATAGATGCTGGTAGGTTGTTAAGGATGTTAGGTGGGTGATTCGAAAGATCTTGTTGATATACAGCAGCCGGTCGTTGGGTTTGCGGTACGGGTGATGCTTGCCGGTGTTTAGGTTCAGCGTGATGTCGAGGAAGTTGGTAACTTTGAGATTGCAATCGATGGTGATCCTGAGCCCTAAGTCGTTGACAATCTTGGTGATGTCCTTCCTGAGTCGATCGGATGTGGTTCCAGGTGTGTTTTCAGTACTGTTAGGCTGTCATCTCTATAAAGTCCAATGTTCTTCTTATCGATCTTCTTGGAGAGGATGCTGAGGGTGTATAGGCCGACCTGATCGCATATCTCCGCGCCGTCATAGCTGCCCATGGTGACGTCAAATGTGCCATTGCTGCTCTTTTTCATCCACGGTGTGCCTTCGTCGAATAAAAGTGACTTTCTGGAGTGGAGAATGATTTCGGATTCCTGCTTGGAGATTCTTTCATACTTATTGGCGAGAGCTTTCTTGAGAAGTTTCTCGGTGATGGACGGGTAGAAATCTGTCTAGGATGGTTTTACTAACGAGACCGATTTCACTTTTTGCTGGGTTGATGAGCCTGCAGGGGAGCTTGTTCGCGAAGTTTTCCTTGTGATCTTTCAAAGTGATGAACGCTTGTTTCTTGGCCATGGTTTCCATTCTTTCAGCGATTCCGAGTTTTTCTGCGATGGTGCGAGCATATCGGTGTTGATATCATCCACTGTAGATGCGCTTGTGTGCTTGTAGGTTATGGTATATCTCTTAGTATAGCTTTCCGTGTTGGCTGTGTTCCATTTTGTTAAGGTTCCTTGTTTTGTCGGCGGGGATGAACATGGCGTTGGATGTCTTTATCTTGATGATGTCTTTATTCAATTTCCTCTGGAACGGATCGGCGACTTTATGGAATCTGATGGTTGCTATCATGGTGTGCATGTCGTCCTCGAATGTCTTTAGCTCGGCGATTTGCGGTGGGCAGCGTTTACTCTTGAGACCGTAGTTATCATAATTTGGCTGGCTATCGGAGTCGTCGCTGTCAGTGTCTTTGTCTTCCTTCTTTATGAAGAATAGTGCTTTCCATCTCATGCGCTTCAGTAGACTTAAGCCTGACCCGAGCATTTTGCTCGAGTCTGGTCCCTTCAAAACAAAGGCGTGTGAACGTACGGACCGACCGTGTAAACAAACAAACAAACAAACAAACAAACAAACAAACACAAATTATCCGATTTGTTTGTGAAGATGATTATTACCACTAATCACCACCAAAATGTGGTGATTAGTGGTGACGGATTAGAAACAGGCTTTATGCTAACAATTGTTCACACGCATACGTCATATTCATACGTTTTACATCGGCTCCGGAAATGGGGTAATTTTCTGTGTCAACGCTCTGCGTTCGAGATTGTTTTTCATACGAATATGTTTGGCCTTGCAGTACATACCTGGATACGGATCCTTCCCATAGGTTATCAGTTCATATAGTAGTACACCGAATGACCACACGTCAGACTTAATGGAAAATGTTCCAGCAAATATAACCTCAGGCGCAGTCCACTTGATGGCCGTTGTTATTCCTAGAATAGAGGGAAGAATACATAAGAAGGCAGTTATAAGGAATTCCATAAGAAATTCACAGCCTCAAGACTAGATGATTTCTATCTCCATCTTTAGCTCTAGCTCTATCTTTATACCGGGTTGTTCAAAAAAGAGTTGACCCAAGTTCAAAGTAATTTTTCAACCACATTTAAAGTTTCAGAAAATTTCTGTTTACTTAGTCTTGATCAGCAGTTTTGAAATTATCTTGATAAAATGGTACATTTATATATCTTGGTTGGTTCTTCAGATATGGCTCATAACAGAAAGCATGCACAAAACTGCCTTGGCCAAGGGAGCGTCCTTTAGTAGAGATGGAATGCACAAAGTGGACTTACACACGATTGGTCACAAATTGTAAAAATAGGAGAAAAAGAAAAAAGGAGACATCTAAAACATATGTCTGGTGCTTGAAATTACCTACATATACATGTACGTATCTACATTTCTTTGTTGAATGTGAATGCCACATAAGCATAGAGATTGGGATACTTTGTCAGGGCGGGCTTTTCAATTCTGAAACTAGAGCATGCTGTTTTGTTTAAGACAAAAACTAAATGACGCACCCGTGGACAAGGCAGTTTTGTACATGTTTTGTGCTGTAATGAACCGTATAGGAAGAAATAAATAAGCTAAACATGCCATCTTTTCAGGATAATTTCAAAACTTACTGCTGATTAAGACAAAGTAAAAACAAATATTCTGAAACTTTAAATGTGGTTGAAAAATTACTTTGAACTTTGGTCAACTTTTTTTGAACCACCCGGTATAAATCTCTAAAGGGCGTGTCAAATTGGGGTTTTTTTTAATTGTAAATGACCTCATGTAGAAAATTATTACATTTACAGTGGCCATATTGGATTTAAAGTATGTTATTACAACGCAAATACACCGGATATGAGTTACTAGTGGTCTGACAAATACATCCCTATGTTAAAACTATACTTTCATCATACATTTTGGTTGATATTATCCCATTTTATGGAATTCCGACAATTTTTTCAGTCATTTTGGGACCAATTTTAGATCTTTAAGTATGTTAACAAAGCAAAAACACTGAATATGAGTTACTAGTGGTCTAATACATACATCCCATCATTAAAACTATATTTTCATCATACATTTAGGTTGATATTATCCCATTATGGAATTTGCCATTTTTTGCAGCCATTTTGGGGCCATTTTCGCAGCCAGTTTGGATTTTTAACTTTGTTAACAAAGCAACAGTTTCTGATATGAGTTACTAGTGGTCTAACACATACATCCCATTTGGCCATTAATTTGGGGGGGGGGGGGGGCCTTCTTGGTTTTAAAGTATGTTATCAAAGCAAGAATACCAGATATGAGTTTTAGTGGTCTAATACATACATCCCATTGTTAAACCTACACTCTGATCATACATATTGGTTCATATGCAGCAATGGAAATACCCACATGACGGGGTAGACAGTCCCGGGGTAGACCAACCTTAAGTCGACCAACCCTGGGTGGATAGGGTTAGGGTTAGGGTTAGGTTTAGGGTTAGCTTTAGGGTTAGGTTTAGGGTTAGGGTTAGAGTTAGGGTTAGGGTAAGGGTTAATGATTAGGGTTAGTGTTAGGGTGAGGTGTTAGGAGTTATAAATAGTCCCTGTGTGGACAGTCCAGGGGCTGGACAGTCCCGGAGTTGTTTTAGAATGATCCATCATTGTTTTTACCTCCACGACCACTAACCCCCTGACTATTTTAACATCTAATTTAGAATGAATATAGTTTCCAAGGTGTTTTTTTATACAGTATTATGCGGTTTATTCCGTGAGGGCGCCATTGTAATCCACCCAGGGTTGGTCGACTTAGGGTTGATCAATCCCGGGACTATCTACCCCGGGTGGAAAGTCATGTGGGTATTTCCATCGCTGCATGCTGGTTCATAAATGCCAATTTATTGTATTTTACCATTTTTGGCGGCCATTTTGGCGACAATCTTGGTTTATAGTCATGTGAAATATTATTTTACCTTCTATTCCGTTGAAGTCATCTGGTATCTTCCTTGCCAAATCAAAATTGGATATCTTGCAGATATTGGTTTCTCCTACTAGTATATTTTGGGCATGAACATCACAATGGACGTAATCCTGTTTGCCAAAGTAGTCCATGCCAGCAGCAATCTAGCAGTATGCATACAATATATTATGACATAAATCACAATTTTTGTATTTTGTATTTCGTAATCACAATATTTATGTAATATATGGGCTATAATAATTATAAAATTGTTTAGGATTGATAATTACTATGGCCTGAATCCTACTGCTGCAAGTTCCCCATACATAATATTCTTGAAAGTCAGCGGAGGCGACGCTGTGATATGAGTATAATGAGAGAATACATCCATTATGACGCTGTCGTTACACTGACTTCTTGGTGGCAATGGTGAGCATGTTGTTCTCTCGTTTTCATTTTTAACTTACCCGTTTCAGAAATACGGTTTTGCATTGCAATAGATACATCAGCACTTGGACTTTGATTGCCTTTTGCAAACTCTCCGTATGTTATAAGAGATATTTAAAGGCGTAATTGAATATCTGGAGCATGAGTTCGAAGTTTACGCAACGGCTTAATTTGATTATTGAGATATTGAATACATCCCTTACATTTCAGGGCGAATCAAAATAGATCCTATAACATTTCAGGTGGCACACAAACCCTCTGTATATACCCGACTACAAAGGAAGTATAAAAAATACAAAACTGATTAATAAATTAATGATTATCAGCCTTTTAAAAGTAAACACCAATATTTGTAGTGCCATTTAGTTAATTTTACAAAATATTTAAAACATGCTGGTAAATTACCTGCGCACCCATCTCTGTTAACTCCTTGAGGTTAAGTTTAAGACCATTTTCCGTACGCAGATAGTCTTTCAAACATCCATTCAGCATTAATTCGGTCACTATGTATATGGGCATCTGTAATGAAAATATGTGGTATGCTTGATTTATTTAAGATGGTGTCTCTGATCATCTTTATTTTTCTTTTTTACCTCCCGCTGTGAGAATGTTTGGATCCAAAAATGATCAGGATTGTACTGGAAAATGTGGGAATTGCCACATGTCCATTTCGTCTAATAGCAAGATCGTTAAATAGTCACTTTGTCCAATAGCTACATCGTCCAATAACCACTTCGTCCATTCCTATCTTCCAATCCCATTTAGTTCAATAGCGAGTTCCACGATTACACAATGTGTTTGTAGCATTTGATAGCGTTCACGGAAATAAATGTTGTGAATACAATTGCTGATGTATCTCAAACATTGTTTAACAAATGTTGAGGAAGAGTCCACACTACTAAATAAATAATTGTACAGTCCACCAAAGGCTTGTTAAAATCCTTTAAGTGAAATACATGAAAATTCTGTAAAAGTAGTGTTGTTGGCTAAAATGTGGATTGGATTATTTTTAAATGAAAATTATCAAACAATATCAGTGCACATTTTCTTCTTTTGACCAATTTTGTATGATTTTATTGTCATTTTAGAGACTTCGATACTTGATTAGAATCACTAAGACCTAGGCAAGGCCTGGTCACTCGACAAACATGCATATTTTCGACGGCGCATATCTCGAACATTTTACCTTGACCTTATTTATTGTTTTTGTTTACAGGAAAGCCAAGACCATGATCTTCATCCAAAATGTACAGTTGAAACAACCAGTTGCTTTATAAGCGAGAAGATGGCGTTTAATTATGGCCCATTTTACACAGTAGGTATATGAAATTTATATTGCTGTAACCTTTTAAATACAATTCTTAAACAGCTAAGACAGTTTAAGCAATCCCCATTTGGACATTTAGATGAAACACTATATAATGAGTACATGCAGGTGGAGATAAACGTTTAGCAGTCTTCCGACGTTTATTTGTCTACATTTTCAACAAGGAGTTGCGCATTGCATTGGCACACACTCTTTCCTTTGCCATCTGATTTGTACACCTATCGGAACCTCATGACAACCCGGACATTGGGCCTATAAGCTGTTTTTGTTTTGTTTTAAAATGCTAAGAAAGTATTCAATAACCACCCCCCCCCCCACCCCCCCCCCCCCCCAAAAAAAAAAAAAGTGCACACAAAATGTATTCTTGGAATTAGGGTTTAAAGTTGAGGGTACATTATTGCGTCATTAGCGATATTGACACGTTGGCGTTCCATCGAAATGATGACATGTTGTGATTAATCTGTGACTATACGAGCTGCGTATAAAAAATTCTCTATTCAAAATAAACATCAAAGAGCATGTTGTTAGTATGATACGGTATACAAAATGTACGATACATGTCATAGATATTTGTAGCTTTTTATGTTTATTGGTGATTGTTCTACACACTAAAACACTTAAATGGGTCATTTTTCCTGGGTCATTTTGAATCAACCCATAATGTGGTTATTATTGTTATAGGATGACCGCGATCGTACGGTTATTTTGACCCCGGTGAACGTTGTCAAAATCCCTCGGGGTGGATTTTTGTCTACGTGTTTCAGTAATATTATCTAGTCAAAAGTTAGGCTTGACACTACTAAATTGGTCTCGATGTTACATCCTGGATGTAGCTAATAGACAGGCATAGTGGAAACGCGCCCTTGTATCCTGAGAAAGATCGATCAAGTCCATGGTGATTTCGTGAGAAACCATGATCATGAAATGGCATAGTTGCAAATGTTCATATTATTCATTAACACTACTTCAGATTACACCATATAAACAGCAAAAGTCGATGACTATTAAACATATACACAGTGGCATTTTGCAATTTTGAGAGAAACACAGATTCTACTTCCATAGACAATAGGAACACTGTGCAAAAGTCATATGAAGTTGTTGTTTCTGAGAGATCTCCTTCAAGAGATGGAATTATAATGGACACTTGAATATTGCACGCAAACATGTAATGAAGTGAGGCTACTAACCAACTAATTTATAAAGCTACGTACCAACGTGTGGGCGGGGAGGAAGCAAATAGTGGCTCTAAGATGACAAAGCTAATTGATTGTTCCTTACCTCTTCCGAGCAGACAGCATAAAGACGAAGTATGTTTTGATGACTTAATTTCTTCATGATGTGAGTCTCTTTCAAGAATTCTTGTGGCGCACTTGCACCACGCTTAATCTTAATAGAAACTGGGGTACTTTTCCACTGTCCTAGAATGGAGAAGAATAAAGTTAAATGTTATAGGACAGAATATATAGAAAAGTAGTCTGTTTTGCTCCCCATTTTACCAACTCATAATACCCCTATGTCAAGAAACCATCATAGGTCGTTTGAGTTAGGTATATATGTGATATATATTTGCTGATTATTCAAAATGTCTGTATAATATAGGCAGTTAGCTCCGGAACGAGAGCGCATTTCACGTAAGGGCTCTAAATATTGACGGGTGTTCGTCACCGTGGTAACGGTACCCTTCAATTTGTAAAATTATTGAAATTTTTGCTTTTCAACCTTAAATATTTGCAAAAAAATTAACATTTTGACAATAAGGGCAGCCTAGGTACCAGAATTACTCGCGACAGCTAATCCGATGATTTTATCTTATCTTTGACCCCAATACAGTTCGAAATTACACCTTTCAGCATATACACCGCGATGAGACTACCATAAGACGAAGTTGGGCCCACGTCTTTAATTCAAAAAGATAACCTTGAAGGCTCATGTGTGAACATTCACGTTGTGTGTAGAGCTATTGCTGCAAATTTGTTTGAAACACTAATAAAGTAGGACAAAATGGATGTGTTGATTAATCCTACCTCCAAATGACAACACATAACTTGTTTTGAGCTTTGCTGTTATAATTAAAAAACAATCAATCAAAACTAGTCCTGTAATATTGATGTCCTTATTATCGATGTCCTTTAACACCCAACATTTTCCCCACCCTAACACACCTGATTTACATAAGCACTGATACCAATTGCCTAGCTACCGGCCCCCCTGGCAGAAAAAGCCCTTTGTGACCCGCCCCAAGCCCTTTTAGTGCCCCCGCCCCATTATTCGGGTATAGTATGTATAGGCATTATGACAACTTACAATGACCATTTTTCGAGCGCGTTTTGTGTAAAACATGCCTCTTCCTATCTCCGCTCTCAAATTTTCTGAGCTGACTGCAACAAAATTTGTGGCACCATTTTACGGACATTTTGGAAATCTCCCCCCCCCCCCCGGAAAAAATAAATCCTACTGTAGCTAAGCCACTGAATGATACCATGCGGATACCATGCGGTGAGATCCTGCTTTTGTTTGCATCTATTGACTATTGTGCTTAAATTTTGTTTTGCTTTTTACATATGTTGTATATATTTGTTACTTTGTTTTGGTAATTTGAAGTTGTAACATATGACTGTTTTCATAATTTTGTAAGTTATGGATTTTGTAATTATGGATTCGTTTTATCTAAGTGCGGCTCATTGTGTTTCCTTGCGGTTTGAATATGCGTCTGTTAAATGCCTGTTTATAATTATTATCATTATTATTATGTAATCAAAAAAATGTCAAATACCGAAAGGGTAAAGGACAAAAGTTAAAGGTACAAAGGTGAAATTAAACTGATACGTGCTGAAATATAAAAGATAAAAAGGAGGAGTATTGAATATAGCAACACACACATGACCGGCAAGCCAGGCGTCATGTTATGCACATTAACTTGTTTGCTATTGTTGGGGGGTACTCACAATTTTAGAGGGCTAGGGGTGGGTGTGCGGATGTGTGGGAGGGTGTTCTGCTACGCTCGGGTTATCCGCATGGAAGTCCGACAAATACGGTAGAAGAGCTCGCTACCAGTTAATAGTAGTGTAGTGATATCTCTTCACCCTTAACCTGACCCTAACACTCCTGGCGTGTTTTTGTGAATAAAACTACTAGAGGGATGAAGTGGGTCAAACTGGGAAGGGTGGTGTGGTTCGGCGCCGGGGATCCAACACGAGCAGGGACGGAACTAAAGGTGCGGGCGGGTGGAATTTGCCTCCTGCTATTTTGCAAGTTGTTTAGCTTAATAGTGCATATACGCCAACATTCTCTCTGTATAATACATTTAATGTATCACTTCTTACCTCGCCATATTTCTCCAAACTGTCCGTCAACAATTTTCTTCTCTAATATGAGTGACTTCCTTGGTATCTCCAATGACTTATCCGTTCCTTCTGTAAAAGTAATCTTTTTTGGACACGGGACTGACAACCTGCAACATATGCCTTCAGATGATTCTAGAGGTAAACATCACAGGAATTAAACACAAACAATAATAAATACGAAATGCAGATTCTTTTTCATCTGGGGTTTTAGTAAGTCCGCCGTGTATAGCATTTATTTATGGGTATAATTCTAAATTGACTAAATTGACTCCAAGTTAATTAAAGATATTCGAATATTTATAAATAACTATCATGAACAGACAAATATTCCTGTTGCCAAATGTGCAGGTAATTTAGAGGAATGTCCATAAGCATGAAACGATAACGACACATAACTGTCGACGCTCTGCATGATCAAATTATTACCGTCGTAACGCGAATGCTATCATTAATATTGTTCTCGGTATTTGCTTTAGGCGGCCATCTTGAATTTCAAAGCTAATGTCAATTAAAACCAATTTCAACTGAATGAAGCACAAAGAGGCTTAATTTAAGAGGCTATAACATTTCGAGGTCAATTGATTGATTAGCAAAAAACATCATTCACTCATTCGTGAAAATAATCCAAAAATATTAGACTGTTCACATTTGATTTCTTAACCCTGACACATGTGATTGGCTACTGAAATTAAGTCTCTATGAGTCTTAGGGGCCGCAATATCAGCAAAACGATTTTTGATTGCCGGTCATTTTGAATCTTGAATAATGGCCACCACTCTCGAATAATCTGGGAATACTACGGGGACCTATGATAACCCATACCATAAATTAAGTTTTAAAAGTGGAAGACTGTCGTCATTTGGAAAACACTCTGTAACTCGAAAGTTGTAATTTGAGATATTTACCTTTAATATGTTTAAAGTTCACATAAATGCATTTATTTGTAGTATGATATTATTTGATTGTAACTAAAACATTGAACACGTGGAGTTTTGTTTCTTTTCGACAAACTATATACAGATATTTTGGCAAAACACTGGAACTTATACGATTGGAGGTTTTATCATGATTTATTCTGCTATGTTGGTTAATTTTATTTATATAAACTATGTAATTGATTACAAGAATTTAAATGGCCTTTTTGTTTGTGTTAGGTATGTATCAAGGGCGTATCCAGGACTGTTTTGATGGGGTTTTCTTAACTAAAATGGTCCACAAATACGTTCCTGAAGCCAGCATGTTATACAAGCTTAAATAATGAAACACTGAAACTAATTCGCGCGAAAAATGTTAACACTTGAAAGGTCCAGGATGACGTTTTAAAAGCCACAAAACAACAAAGATAAACCATTGAAAAAAATCCTTGACGTTTCCAAATTCGCATTAATTGGTGCTATAATCATGGCTTATTTTTTTTTGCTTGTTGGCAAGTTTGGTACCAGAGTGTGCCTAAAAGATACATCTAAATATCTATCTAGCCTGCTTGGTCAAAAAATAATTAGTTACTCTATGGGACATAAACACAGTGTGTGACTTTATTTTGGTGAGCACTTTATATCATGTATATCGAAAAAGAAAGCACTTAGGGAACTTATTAAAGAGTTTCAAAACAGCGCCAAAAATTGCTGACAATTGATTTTATCTGGAAAAGTCAAATTTTTGAGTGACAGTGTTTTGCCCAAATGACGGCCGAAAGGTATAGTTTACTTTGAAAGCACACGATTTGTGAAAATGTCAACTTACGCTGATAATGTTTCACCAATTCCACCAACGATGTGAATCGTGTACTATCTGTTATGTAGAATCCTTGGTCTTGTCTGAGTATCTCATAATGGTTCACGGGGTCACCTGGAGAATCGTGATCTCTTACTGATAAGTAGAATGAACCTGTGAAAATAACGAGCCGTTCTTTTATTAGTTGTTGTACTGTTAACAATCTCTATGAGTGCTTTTAAAGTCATAATGACCAAGCAAACAGCGCCCTCATTTGACTAAAACAAATATCTAAAAACCAGCTAATTAACATTTAAACAAATAATTAACAATATTAACAACCTACATAACAAGTTTTTAACTGGTTATAAAACAAATGTTTCGGGGTTGCAAGTAACTTTAACGGGTCACCCTACACCCGCGAAAGGGAGTGGCATTTTTTCTTCTTACATTAAGTGCAATCTGCGGTGGAACGATTACTCACTCACAAGGTAGAACAAAATTAATCTTGCAACCCCGTGCCGTAATTTTATGAATGTGAGCTCAAGAAAATGTACGTGACGTAAAAAGTCCGGCAAAGTGTTCCGCCTGCTGATTGGACAGCGGCAACACCGCAAAGTTGATTTGATTTTCATTTCAGCGTTGGCCACAGCGTTCGCCGCTTTCCCAAAATGCGTAGACTGATCGAATTATCGGAAAACGCTATTCTGATCAAGCGTCGTTTTGTCATGTTCTTTGCGCATTTATGTGAAAGCGCAAGCGTTGGAGCGTTGATGGAGTATGTTCAGCGCATTTGTCGGCTGTCTATTATTTACCTGGACTTGACTCTGTCCCTCTTATCAAGAACGTCCCTCTCTTTAATCCTGGTGTTAACAATGTCAGCTCTGCAACCCCTCGGCTAATTTCCCCAAAATCCCAGCTGCAAGTAACCATAGTCATTAATATATGTATTAGGCCAATGCTTAATAAGATTGATTACAAAGTTCACATGAATTTAAAGGATAAACGTGAGATTCAAAGGCACACAACATTCACCATATACAGTCAATAAGTAACTGGCCAGGTAATACATGTGCTGATAACTCTAAAAGTACAACTCCTACATAAACATATTAAATTATAAACATGTTGAGAAATTTCTCTTCCTCAAGAATGGCTGATTATTAAGGAAGTTACAATCCCAAATGTACTGTTAAGTCAATTACTGGTAGTGGTAGTGCCAATTCACCCGTCGATGGCCTGGTTGTTGGATAGTCGTCCGGTGGCATTGTTACGGGTGATCAATACGACACACACGCTTTACCTGTCATACTCTCCCCGTGTTGAAGAGAAAATGTTAAAATGAAAATCAGACGTGCCCTAACGTTTGGGATCGTAACTTCCTCATTAATCAACCATTCTTAGCGCGTAATATCTCAAATTCAAGACGAGAAATTTCTCAACAACTTTAGAATGAAATATGTTTATGTAGGAGTTATACTTTTAGAGTTATCAGCATGTTATTACCTGGTCAGATACGTATTGTGATGACTGTACACATGAAACATACAGATATATACATTTAAGTGAGCAAATTCCTTCTCCGTAATTTGACATCTTTTTCATCATAAAAATTAAGTGGATACGCTTAAAGTTATGATGGCTTACGGCCATGTGTCTTGAACTCGCCACCCTTACCGTTGCATGAACAGATTTTTACATTTTACACCATCTGGGATTCGAATTAGCATATCGCAATAACTACTTGTTCTACCCCATAACAAGTATACACTTTCTGAACGGTAATCTCAACAAGAAATCCAAATATGCTATTGGAATTTATATAGGACCTATTGGTAACATGTTGCCATTTTTCTTTTCATATTTGGATTTAAGCCCAATCATAATTTTAATGTGCATATTAGTTCCTCATGCAATTACCCATCAGAACATAATAGTTGTCAATGGTAACTTGATGAAATATACTATATCGAAGATGTAAATGAGCACAAACGTTTAAATTTCAAATCCGACATTTTGGAATTCCCCTATTTGAGAGCTTTCCAAAACTGTATAATTTTGCTATCATCGGTTGAATACTTTTTTTGTTATATTCATGTATGTACATGAATATGTCCCAAAAGTCTATGCACGTTTTTGATGAGTCATATCTCATAAAATATAAATCATATGGTATAAATTTAACCATATTTTGATAGACGAGATTTGGGAAATTATTTTGATACCAATCACAACCCTATTGGTGAACCCACAACATTTTAAAACTGGTTGAAAGTTGTTGCCGTGTGCCAGACCCACCAATACCAAGTACCACACATTGTTGCTAAAATCAGGTGCGCATAAATAAACGGTATGAAAGCAACGTTGCGCATTAGTCACAGTTCATTGCAACATTAATGTTATTACCAAACTCGGTCACTCACAACATAAATAGGCGCAGTAGACATTCAACAATGCACAGCAACAGTCTTCATTCAAGATGGTTTACAGCATAGATAAACGAATACAAAGTGTATGGTTCTACGCTGAAACAAATTCAGTTCAACTTACTCAATAAAAGTTCAGTAAACATTTCGAAGTGAAACGCGCGCCAGGAAGAATATCTATTCTGAAGTTTGTGGATAAATATTTTGAACTGTGCATGATTTGTCTCGATGTGGTAGAAAAAAGACTGGTAGAACAATAAGTCACATTGATGTCATAAGACATGCAGTAGCCAAAAGTCCAAAGAGATCTATTCGCCGACTTTCCGTAGAAAACAAGATTAAAAGATCAACTGTTCACAGAATTTTGCTTAAGGACATGAAGAAGTTTCCATACAAGATTCAGACCAAACAAAACATTAAAGCAGTGGACAGAAAAGCAAGAGTGGTGTGTGATATAGTTTATTATTATGATGGGATCACTGTAATGTAAAATTTTAAATATTACAATTGACGGATCACTTTCCGTGTAACCAACTCTACCCGTCTTTTTGTTAATCTCAATAGGTATGGATTTATGAACTTTATTCCTCCGAAGTATAAAATTACATTTTTGCAGTAATACATATTTTACTTCTAGGGTAGCATTACAAACAGATGTTACTCCAATGTTTGGTATCAAAACTATTTCCCACGTCTCCTCTTTCTAAATATGTATTAATATTTTCAATACGACTTATATTTTGTGAAATACAAAGCTTCAAAGTCGTGCATAGACTTTTGGGACACCCTGTAAAACCGATGAATTAGGGCAAGTTCACTGTGTAGAGAATAGGGAAAAAGCCAAAGAAAATGCAATCGATTCGTGATTACTATTGTTACATACTAGTTGTCACGTTTGTTAAAACAGAATCTTATAGAATATAAAACAATATATAAAATGAGAGCAAAATCATGTTTGTACCATACAGGGATGAGGAGTTATTGTAAATTGAACGTAGAATTGGGAACATTTTCTATATTCCCCATATAGATTGTACACAGCGCCGCCGCCACCGCCACCGCCCCTGACTTTCACAATATAATCAATCATATGCTAGCCAAACAGTTATGGAAATACCTGACTTATTCACTCAGTGTAGCTAGATAGGCTTTCACATGACACCTCAACCATAGCTCTACCGCATTTAGTTGTTGAGTTAATAGAGAGAGATGGATGATTCGTTACCAAAAACGCAACGCCACCAGTCAATAGTTAGGTCACCCAAGCCATATATGAAAGCTATGAAGATTGTTAAACAGGGTCAGTCGTCACAAACATGCACAAACACAATAGTCAAACGACTTTGCTATTGTCATGCTATTGTCAACACTCCCTACACAGAGGTCTGCAGTGCAAATCTGTACGATTTTCGCCATGTAATGTCTATGGCAGATTTCATTCCGTGGTATAAAGCTATGGGGTTTCCGTGGTCTTAGCTATCTCCAAGCAGATAGAGAAATACGTACATGGACTTTTTTGTAGACGAGGGTTCATTTCATGATTTGGTGAGGTTTAGAATGAGTTAGGATTCCTGTAATTTTGAAGACCACGGATTTTCAAAACGTGAGTTTTCCGACATTGTACGACATAAATTTGGTCACCAAACGTGTTTAAAACTCTACATTTTACTGTTATGCAGATGTTATTGACCCTCCTCTAAAATTCTACATGATTTTTAACACGTTTCTTAGTTTTTGAGATGCCCAAATAGACAATTTTCCGAAGCTATTTCTAGCAAATATTGCAGTCACTAAGACTCCATTGTTTTCTTGCGTATATCAACATATGACATGCAGCGTGACCTCCCTACTGGCTGCCACCACCCGTCCAAAACACATGGCCTGAAGTGACCAGTCCCAACGAGAGAAATGGTAGGTCATTGATTTTCCTAGGGATATTGCTTATTGTGATGTGTGCTACGCAATATTAATGGGGGTGTTACTAATCACATCAGAGCTAATCATTCATCCATAGCCGACTGTTTTCGATTTGTACCATACAAATCAATGATATCCCATAGGAAATAATTTGCTATAACTTTGTGTTCGTTACGCACATGTCAGATGTATGACGCACCCCCGGGAATGGTGCGTCATTTTACCGAGGTACGTCATTTTCTCACGTACCATGCATGACGCACCCCTGTGTCACAAATATGACGGACCTTTCCCATACAAGGATGGTACCCTTACTCAATTTTGTAATGCACCCCACCATCATACATTATTTTTAGCGGAACTGGATTGCAATATATATGAAAATACTTTTTAAAAAGTGTAAACAAATATTTTCTTCACGAGCGGCACATAGGCCTAAGTCATATATACGTGAGTACCGCCCGGGGTATTTCCCGTTATGGGTATATTTACAAGAATGTGGTGGTAAATGACGCGTCCATGATGCACCTCTCCAGGGGGTCATATCGTGCGTCATACAACTGATATGTGCATTAGGTCCGGTCATTAAAACACAAACATTTAAAAATATCCACTCAATTACTGAGGTATCCAATTACGGCGACGAAACTTGTTCACTATTCTTTTCTTTTCTTTTGGTTCCGACTATAAACTTTGAAATAACTAATATACATTTACATAAGCACCTGGTCAGGAACTCTTCTTGTTAGGTGTATGCCTAGTGCACAATTTCTGAACAGGTAGTTTTATGTAGTCTAAATGTATATTTTAATATTAAGACCCTACTATATTACATTGTTATATATTTATATATTGCATCGCTGAAAAAAAGGTTTCTTCTGTCTAGTATTCAGTCATAATTTTCATCATTCATTACAGTCTGCGTACATGTAGGTCGCAATGTGGGTACTGCACATGTGCAAACACGTCATAAAGTGCTCATAAGGCAATAATTGTCCAACTGTCACGGACATTGCCGCATATTTCGGTCACTTGATCTATCTGTGAAATGTACTGTGCGTCATACATTACTCACAAATTATGGCGATATTGATAAAACACACAGATAAATTGTGGAGTTTTTAATACTGTATTAATATAACATTTTCGTTATTCGCGTGGCTCATTTACTGGTTTATTTTCTCATTTACTGGTTTATTTTCTCATTTACTGGTTTATTAAATTCATTTGTTTGTCACATATTGTTATTGTTTTTTCTCTCTTTTTGGTTTTTGTTCTTCTTTATTTTTGAACTTTTATCGTTGGTTGTTGTTTGTCTTTTTTTCTCTCTGTCTACCACATGTAAAATGACCAGTCCGTCACAATGCATTTCGTACTTTTGATGCATTTATTAAACACTGAAGATAAATTATAACCGTCAAGTTAAGTAAATGCAAAGAAAATACAATCATTCCATGACTTCAATGGCAAATACAACGCTACAATTAATTGACACAATAGTTATTACTTTATAGTGTCTATAATGCGGTTGTGACTGATCCCTTATCAAAAAAGAAACGCATTTCGATAACAAAAAGAATTTTAATTGATTGTTGCATAATAAACTACTGTCATATACTTAGTTTAAATAATGCATTTCACCCATTGCACCCTATGTAAGACCACATGTAACATTCGCGCATTCCATATAAATGGGCCATGATCACGCATAAAATGACCAGTCCCTAACAATGTTCATGTCGTATTTACTTTATCTTAACCATATAAACTGCTCACAAAAAGTATCGAAACACTTAGAAATGATCCAAATAGTCACTTTGGAAACTGGACCCACGACCATTGAAATGACAATAACTCCGCTCCGCAACATCGTATCTCATCGATCGAGGTGTCAAAATACGCAGAACAAAATTATGCACTTGATTATCTGCTTCGAATAATGCATACCTATTCGAGCCGTTATATATTGGATCATTTCTAAGTGTTTCGATCGATGTGAGCAGTTTATAATAAGTATATACATATCTTGCCACTCTCCAAATTATAAGATTATGCAATGTATAGAACACGAGTTATCCTCTATACACTGCAAAAAGGTTGCTTAAAATACGTTGCTAAAAGTACTGTTATCATCCGTTGGTTGACGTGTTGATTCATTCAATATACCGTAGATATTCAATATCAAGCCACCTTTGAAACTCTGAAAGAGATGGCGCCCTCTCGCGATAAAAGCCGGCTTTTAAAAAGATCATTCTAACAAAATAATTTCGGCGGCGCTGAAAATGACGTAAGTAATGTTCGTAGTATATAGTCCGTTTAATATCATTTTTGGATCAAGAATCTATCCCGGGACCTATCCAATGACTATATTATACGAGTGAGAGTGTCTGGTAACGGGGTAAAACAGCAGACGTACAATACGGAGAATCGAGGGGCGAGGTCTAGACTCTGGCAGGTCATATTCGACTTAACCAGTATTTTTATTTATTTTTTTCATAAATATTATTTGTTGCTATTCGTTATTTTTAAGGATATATTAAGCAGCTAAATTTAAAAATATTTTAAAACACTGACTATAGAGAAAAGATCCCAATATTATCAATTTACCGTATTTTGTCACCAATTAATATTTTTTGGGAACAAGCCTATCCTAATTTAAAAAAAAAAAATCGTTATTCATGTATGATTGGGCGTAGCTAGGTTTTTCATAATGAGTTGGGGTGGGGTGGGGGATTGGGCAAAATAAAAGTGACTTTACCAGGCTGGCAACTTTTGACTAACTAACAACTAACTTGAGAGGGATGTCGGAGGGGGTTGTGACGAGCACCCCGACCCCCCCCCCCCCCCCCCCCCCCCCCCACCAGCGCGATAAATCGAGCTTGATTTTTCTCACAGTGCCAATAACACATGTTGATAGATACTCGATTCAAAATCAAATAACCCGCCAAATGTATAATATTAATAGGTCATTCTTTGAAGGTCGTGCATTGAATTGATCTGAACAGCGAAAGCGGGTACAAGAACCCTTTGTATACGGGGACGCATAAGGCCATGTGTTTTGAACTCGCCACCCTTCCCGTTGCATGTCCAGATTTTTACATTTTACACCATCTGAGATTCGAATTAGCATATCGCAATAACTACATGTTCTATCCCATAAAAAGTATATATTTTCTGAACGGTAATCTCACAAGAAATCTAAATATGCGATTGGAATTTGCATAAGACCTAATGGTAACATGTTGTGATTAAGAATGTTCAAAAAATATCGATTTTTTTCATATTTTGATTTAAGCTCAATTTTTTTTTATTCCTATCCCAATCATCATTTTACTGTGCATATTAGTTTCTCATGCAATTTACCCATCAGAACATAATGGTTGTCAAGTGTAACTTGTTGAAATATACTATATCGGGAAGTAAATGAGCACAAACGTTTACATTTCAAATTTATTAGAGTTTACACATATATTTTGTTGGCTATTCACCCTATCCTATTTTAAGCAAGATTTCTGAATTCCCCTATTCGAGAGCTTTCCAAAAATGTATAATTTTGCTATAATCGGTTGAATAATTTTTTTGTTATAGTCATGTATGTAAAACCGATGAATTAGGGCAAGTTTACTGTGTAGTGAATAGGGAAAAAGCCCAAGACAATGCAATCGATTCGTGATTACAACTGTTACGTAAGAGTTGATTCGTTTGTTGAAACAGAAACTTATAGAATATAAAACAATCGATAAAATGAGAGCAAAATCATGGTTGTACCATACAGAAATGAGGAGTTATTGTAATTTGAACGTAGAATTGGGAACATTTTCTATATTCCCCATAGAGATTGTACACGACGCCACCGCCACCGCCGCCACCGCCACCGCCGCCACCCCTGACTTTCGAAGTATAATCATTCATAGCTCAGCTAAACAGTTATAGAAATACCTGATTTATTCACACGGTGTAGCTAGATAAATAAGCTTTCAAATGACACCTAAACCATAGCTCTACCACATATAGTTGTTGAGTTAATAGAGAGAGATGGATGATTCGTCACCAAAAATGCAACGCCGCCACCGTTTTTGGGTGGTCAGTTCAAAACACATGGCCATAAGTATAGTCTCTATTCTAATCTCCAATACTCTCTATTCAATAACCAGTGAAGTTGTTACGTAACACATCTTTTGGAACAGTAAATAGTTCCTCTGGGATGTTATTAATTTCAATCGTTGAATCCAAAGCGTGTAGCGTGATAGTTAACACGGGCATCAGATTAGACTAGCAGTGGGGAATAAATCGAATGTACATGTACCTATTATTTTATGGTTTGAATGCGAATCATGCCAAGAGACCTATTAATTCTTGTTTTAGAAAAGTTACAAATATTGGTTAATTCTCATTGTGCACTCCGAATCAGATGATATAAAAAAAATGACAACTAGCTATGTTAGCAAAATCTTATAAATAAATAAATAAACAAATAAATTAATAAATTAATGAGGAACACTATGAATATTTTAATGTATAAGGTTAAAAAAATGATGAACAATGTTTCACACTAATTTGTTGCATGCGTTTTCTATCAATGATGCTTGGCAGTCAGACGCCAAACGTGAACATTAACCGGGGGAAATTACGTCCTTTGGTTGGCCTACGCTAGCGCTACGATTGCCTGCATCAATTTTTATCAACTTAGGTTCATTTGAAGGGAAAGTCATATTTATCCAGGATGTAATTTCTGTTTTAATAAAATAAACATGATTGTTTTGAGTCGACAAAGATGCATTTTCAATGCGATCATAACATCGAATTTTACCAATGTTCATAAGCAAATAAACTCGATCAAAAATATGTTTATTTGAATAGGACACACACAAAACGACCTCCTTGTATCAGATAAACCAGTGCAATTTCATTATTATCGTGTTTAACATGATTAATATGCTCCCAACAAGGAAAAATATCATTATGTGAAGCATCGTGGACAGAATGCATTAAGATACTCTGGATGTAGACGATTAGATCCATGGATTAAAATGCACGAAGTAAAAAGATGCCCCATTTTTCAACACACAGAGACTAAATCGCTTTTTAACGAAAGGTATTCTGCAGGACTCGAACCGAGGCGGGGAGAATTCAGCAGATGTCTAGTCCATAGTCCTAAACCACTCGGCCATGCCTACTCATTGAAGTGTCTATCGTGTGCACTAAATAATGAACTAGTGGTGAACTGTTAAGTTATTCGACCCAATAGCCAAATCGAACCCACTTTCTAAATCGTATTTTAAATGTGAAATCGGCGTCGCAGCAGGTTAAATTGAGTATCAACGCGAAGAGCAATAAATTGATGATCGAAAAAAACGGCAAAAATAAACCGTCATTTTTTCTGTATTAAAGAAAACAAACATATTTTTCAGAAAATAGCATTTTCGAGCAGCGTCCCGGTAAACACGACTTTAGGCAACTTGTTATAGCACCCCTTAGTAAAAATCAGCCTATAGGTACATTGCGTTGAACATTGAAATGCCTTATTGTTGGCACTGTTTGTTTCCGGTAGGTGGTCTGAAAACTAAGATGCGAGATGCGTTTCTTTTTTTGATGGGAGGGTGGGGGGGGGGGGGGGGGGGAGTGCGGTGAGATGACTTTCTGCAATTGCAATTTAGCATACGCCGCGCCGCGAACCCTGAAGACACAAATAATCACAGCCACTATCCTACTGTGCCCCATGTCATAGTTACTGGGCTCCCCAGAGCAGTCAGATTCAATTGTTTGTGCAAAATGTTAATCTTTTTTACAGTAATTTGTATTTAAATCGCTTTTGAGATTATATGTTTTAAAAAATGGGAATAACAAAATGAAATGCGGTATTAATTTACGTCGCCAAAACCAAATGCGCGCGGCCTACCGGAAACAACTTTTTTTTACGCCTAAGGCTGATATTTTGTCATATGAATTGCACGAGATGACATCCTCTTTCTACGTGAAAACAAAATCGTGTCGTCTGCAATAGACCATAGATTCACTCAACTTTGGCAACTGACACGACTGCTAATACATTAGGGCTCGTATTGTGGTGCTCACTTGAACAGAGTCTCCGTGTGGTATAGTGGGTAAACTCCGGCCACAGAAGCGAGAGGACCCGGGTTCGAGACCGTGTATATTTCATGGTAGTCTTCATGTTATTTTTTATTTCCCCAAACTGTTTATAGTTTCCTGACTTTTATTAATTCCAGTGGACACCAATCATGAATACAATATTATTTATTACATGGCACGCTGAATACTGATTCACGCTTGGTTGCACATCGCTTAAATACCCATTGAAGAACGTTGAGATTGTCATTCTATCATTTTGCTGCTATACAATATCCGGTTGATTTTTGATGTAGCAATTATCGATCTTTAATGTCATTTTAGAAGACGATTAATAATGACAACGAAACGATTACATAGCTTATTTGCAACTGATTGTGTCACAACAAAAATAAACACCCCGTGTAAAATAGGAACAAATTCCGGGTGACGGACATTCTGTCAAAACACAATTTGGGTTGTAAAGGGCCCCGTGGCTGTTGCTTTTATTGTATATAAACAGCTTGCAAGGTCTATCCAAAGGATTAATGAAAAAATACTAGGCATGTATATACTTATTTCAATATTTTAAATATTCTGTGAAATTTTGGAATATTTTTAATAATATTTTTTTAATATTTCAAACTGGTATAAAAATAAAGGAGTAGGTCTAATATAAATGGGAAAAAATATTTGAATAAAAATCTTGCATTAACACATTTATTGAAATGTAAAATTGTTAAAGGTTATAAGGTTCCCGACATTAAGATGTGAAACATCTTGGTAATAATGTAGTTAAGATACTCTGGTGTGTGTCTGGAGGTAGACAATTACATCCATGAATGAAAATGTGCGGAGTAAAGTATACGTCATTTTCCAATACACAGAGACTAAATCACTTTTTTCAACAAAATGTATTCATTCAAAAATTATAGTCTATAGCCTAAACCGCTCGGCCATACTACTCATTGAAGCAACCGTCGTGTTCAATGAGTGGTAATCTATCGAGTTATTCGACCATAAATCAGTAATTTTAGGAAATTTGGGGCGTAGTATTTTATTTGAAATATACATAACACACACACTGAAAGCTAGCAATCAAATGTATATTGTCTAAACCTGTCAGAACTGTTGGAACTCTTGCCCCATATACAGCAAGATGGACTAGAGGTAGACAACTTTTAGGTCAAGCGTTCTGGGTTCTATGATTTCGATCATAATTCATTAACGTCAACACACCTACAAACAACATAATTAATTATTGGAGAATCTACAGAAAGAGCTTAATATCTCTCTTATATAGTGATCGCGCTAACGACTGACTGAACTGACTACTATATAATTTATACTACGAACATTAGGCCTACATACGTCATTTTCAGCGCCGCCGAAATTATTTTGTTAGAATGATCTTTTTAAAAGCCGGCTTTTATCGCGAGAGGGCGCCATCTCTTTCAGAGTTTCAAAGGTGGCTTGATATTGAATATCTACGGTATGTAGAAAGTTAGGCGTTGTATAAAAGTAAAAAATCCCCAGCGTTGAGCAATTCGTCGAAAACAATGTCCTTAAAATGTTGGTGGAAACTGTTTCTGTTGCTAAAATATGTTGCTTAAAAATATTCCACTTTGGCAACTGTTGCATATATATATATATATATATATAATAATAATATATAATAATAATATATATTGCTCTACTTATTTTAGTATTGAGCACTCTGTTCCAAATGTTCTGGATTTACGTTATTGTATATATATATATATATATAATTCATTGTAATTTTTATTCCTATGAGCACACTTGTATATTTTGTGTGTGCTTTTTAAAAATGCTTTTTATGTTATTATTGTACAGCGCATCGAAACCTTTGTATTATGCGCTTAACAAATGTAATTTATTATTATTATTATTATTAAATGGTTAATTAATAATACCCAACTGTTGTGTAATTAAAATTGTGCAACTGCTGAGTAACTGGAATTGTTCAACTGTTGGTGAAAACATGTTATCCAACGGTGTTGGGTAAATTTTACGCAACTGTTAAGCGGTTGCATACTTCAACAACGTTGTGTAAAATGTTGAGTAAATACCAATAGTTACCAATAGCCTCATACAATTCAGGAAATAACTGTTGGACCACTTTGCGGACTTCGTTGAAATCAACCCCCCAGTCCCCCATTCAATGTTGTTCGGAACCGTTTCATCACCACGGTCGTTGGGACCCTCAACACCTCCTCTCCAGTTATTTCGTGGTGCATGATGTAAATTAATTGATAGCCTGGTAACGTGGTAGTCAAATCTGCTAATTTTTCTGCTAGTTGCTGTGATCGCAAAAATGTCTATGCATAGTACATAACTGATCGTGAAGCTAGATGTAAGCTGCTGACGAAGGGGCTCACCCTCCGGGAAGAAATATAACAATACATGAGCACAATTCCTTTCTTGTGCCCATTGAATGGCACCATGGTACGGATGCGATGTGCCGCTATCAGTACTTGACTCAGAAATTTTAAAATGTCATCTTTTTGAACATGCTTTTGTAAAGTAGTTTTCTCCGTGGTACATTGTGCTAAAGCGCCTTAGTACAAGTTTCTTGGTTCTGGCGCTATATAAATTTCAGTGATTGATTGATTGATTGATTGAAATAGTAAATGCTTTAAGACGAGTTGAAGCTGAACTAGTTAGTGAATGTACAAAAGAGAAACTACGTGTAGGGGGAAAACTTGTATACTGCCTAACCGGCAATCGGAGTATCCCGATTAACACCAGCTAACCCACTGCCAAGATACCTAGCTATCAATGACTTTAAGGCCAAAATATACCATCAAGGGGCACATACAAGGTGCCTGTCCTAACAAGAAACGGGAGCAAAGACAAGAACAATCAGAACAAGAAACAATTAAAACGCTAAAACATTATCAAAACGCCAAGACAAACGCATCAAGATCTCTACGAACCCATCGGTGATGCAGTAGGAACTGGCTAGGACGCGAGAGGGTCGTGAGAGGGTCGTGAGAGGGTCCCCATGGTCGCCCTTAAGCGCCAGTGTACTGCGCTTGTTTTGTGCATGCACAAAACAAGCGTGATGTTCGGCGCTTTCAGAGCGCTGTCCTGTCCTGTCAGCAGCCTGTGTGATGGTTCACTCGTCAAACTCCAAGAACAGACTGAGCATTCTTTAGACAAAGACATGCATGGATAGAGTCCAATCACTTGGATTATTAGTTTAACAGATACTCGGGGTGATGATTTGAATAATATTGACCCGTTTTGACAAATTGAAAATCAAAATGTCATTAATAATACGAGGGTCATTCAATAAGTTCTACCTCCTCACTCATAACATCGTTATTATGAATGGCAGCTGCCTCATGACATTTGTCCTGAGTATAGTTCTGAATCATGGCTACACATTTATAGTAAATGATATTTGGTATCTTTCTCAATTTTGTTTTGATGCGATCAAAACCAGAGAGATTTTGGACAACGGACACGGAAATTACTCTAAAGATAACTATGTTTTGGTTTTTTTCTAAATATAATACTGTATTATCATGTATACATCAGATTGTAGGTAATATTAACCATTGTAAGGCTTGCAAATAGTATAATATCAGCTCGTAGCGCGCGTGTATTGCTACATGTACGCCTTTAGCATACTGGAATACCGCTATTAACCCTAACCCCCATGAGTGCTAAAAAATGCTAATCCAAAGTCCCTCCAAACGCATGCGCCGTCGGTTTTCGATGACGTAGTCAACCGAGCCTATATAATGAGTGCAGTATACTGTACGAATGTGTAGCTGAGGGCCGTGGCTTAGTGGTTGGAAGGTGGGGCTTGAGAACGGAGGGTCCCCGGATCGAATCCCGGCAGGTTCCCGGTGATTTAGTTGGTGTTTTTCCTCGAAAATTGTGATCCCGGTCAAAAATCCTAAACCGGGGTTAGGGTTAAGTCAAATTTTCGTTGTTACAAGTCAAGCCACAGTGATGCCTCGGATGTTCAATCTCAACATAATGAGTTTTCCTTATGTGTACTCTTATAGTAATAGTCAATCAGGTAGTCAATGGTAGAAAATGATCTATTCTAGACACTTGAAATCTATCCACTTAGTCGTGTATATTAAAGATCTCTTAGTTCCTATGAAAAGCAAATATGACTTTTGCAGCGGTTCTCTGGCCGGGTAGGGTTAAAACTAATGGCTGTCCTGGTCTGGTTCTGGCTAGTTAGAGGGCATCCCCCAAAATAAGTAAATAAATGTATCAGTCACTTTTATTGTTTATAGTCTGTTCAAGAGATATCTGTGATTTAGAACGGTTATAATAATACCGATAGGTACGTTTTGCGGTGTCTTAGAATTGGCCAAAAGAATAGCACTAACAAATTTGACTGGTTCTTCTATCCGTTTCCGTTGCACTAAATGGACCTTGGTTTTTACTGCATCTTCAGAAAAGTACAACCAGTACTCAGACCAATCCACTATGAATTTGTAGCTGAGATTCAAAACTACAATTGTGGAATATTTCATACAACTGGCTTATACAATAGCAAGGTTATGAGGTATGGGGTAGAACTTATTGAATGGCCCTATCATTTTAATATATTCAGATTCAACAATATTATTGACACACCTGTTTAAAATTCCCGCCAATTGACGCTCTACTATTTCCATGGCTACAAAAGTGGCATTATCGCATTACGCTAAGCTAGGATAATACTCTCTAAATAGGATTTACATAATAAGCAATGTGATTAGAGCTTTAAATGGGTCATTGTTATTCCTTCTGTAGAGCTACTACAAGGAGTACACAGTCCTCAAAATAAGTAACTGACCAGGTAATACATTGATATGCTCTCAACTTCAACACGATAATAGTTCCGACGTAAAAGTATTCAATTATAAAGTAGTATGGATATTTCTTTCCTTTAATATGTGATATTACACGTGAAGATTGAATGAATATGTTAATATTCATGAATATTAACATATTCATGAATATGTTAATATTCATTCAATCTTCACGTTTTGCTATTTGTCTAAAGCCAAAACAAAGTCCGATTTTCATTTTAACATTTTGTTCGCCTACACGCAACCTCGGACTACATGTACATGTAGCAACAGGCAGATTATTGATTAACTGGTAGCGACAACTCATGGGTCGATAGTAATAAGATGAGGGTTTTGGATGCTTCAATTGATCAATGCAGCCCATACACATACATGTACCTGTCACACTGTCCCGCGTGTTCAAATCCCAAGTGTGAAAATGTAAACTGCACCTTGTTCAATCCTTCACAATGTTGCGTTCTTAATATAAACCGACAGTCGTGAACAATATCTCTCGAATTAAAGAGAAGTATTTTCTTTACTAGGCCTACTTCATAATTTAATATGTTTACGTAGGAGCTAGAGTGTTTGAGTTAAGACTATATCTATAACCTATAGGCAGTTACTTATTTTGAGGACTGTATAATTTCTACTATTTCAATGTTTGAATTTATACACTTCGTGCACTCGCTCTGCACTCTCCGCGCTGACGCAGAGAACGTTATGAAAACGTGTTGAGAAGGTGTAGCAACGCAAACAGCGACTTATAAGCGCAATACAAGCGCTGGCTTGATCGCAGCAGAGCGTAAACAAGCGCGGCGCTTTGCATGGCGCTCATGGGCGATCATGGGAACCCTACACAGCTCTAGATGGTGTCCACTGCGTTCCCAATCGGTTCTCGGTGACCTTAATGCGTTTTGCATGGCGTTTTGATCCTTTTTTCAGCGCAACGAGAGCGCAATGCCTGATTGCCGTATGTGTGAAGGGGTATCAAGTAGAAACACAATGGGCGCCGTGAAAATGTGATAAGCGGGAACTAAGATCTACCGCGTTTTAAAAGTTTGACACATGTTAGCAGTTTTCCGCGCTCTTCCTGCGTGTTACATGGGAACCCTCTCTAAACATGGGAACCCTCTCTAATCGGTCCCCAATCGGTTCTTATCGTTTGCTTGGCGCTTTGATACATTTCCAGCGCAACACAAACGCAAGGCCTGATCGCCGTATGTGTGACAGCCCTATACAGCTATAAAGCGACACAACTCCAGCCTGTAATCAAATCAAATCTAGCTCGGCGCTTCGTCAACTCTTGCGAGGTGTTTCTTACCGTTTTGTTTGAAAATAATGCTTACAGATACAGAACATTTTGTTGTTAGCTTAGGGTTTTGATTACACAATCTAAGCAAATCAAATAAATACATGTGAGACTCTGGGTTATTTTTACCTCACTATAATGTGAAGGGGGATTGACCATGTGACCGTGGTGGCTTTCAAAATAATATACAAGTATAGATGAACTTGACGACAGCAGAAAATATAATACTTAGACGACGAAGTACGATGCAATGCAATTTAATAATCCGATCAGATATAATAAAACATAAAACAAACGATGGTTGAACTTGTAGACATAACAATGGGAGAACACACAAACAATTCCAGCGATGGCGATCCTAATTTTGGTGAAGTATAGGGCTGGTTACAAAACAATTGGAAACACAAAATGGTGGAGAGGTCCAGAGATGGATGTTACTGTACTGGATAGCAGAGCTGGACTGGTTTAGCACATGGGTGGATGGAATGGGTGGCTGGGCTATTTGCATAGGGGGAGATAAGACAAAGACAGGAAGTAAACAAGGTCACACTTGGTGGACAGTAAATACACAGGTTAAGGGTCAAGATGTTACTGGGCAGATGAATGCAATGCCAGGCAGGGATAGACAGAGGAAAACATAGAGTACATTACAGGGTCAAAACATAGAAACAAATAATACATTAAAATATGAAAGTTGGAGAATATTTATGACTGTTAGGGAAAACAGTCAAAAATAAAAGAGTGTCAATCAGAATATCCATAAAGTTGAAAAAATAGGCTAACATTGACCAAACTTAAAATAACAGTCTAGAAACACTGTCTTATAACAATAGTTATCATAAAGGTATCACCCCATGATTATGTGTTCATTACAAGAGTTCTTTGCATAGAATATTTAAAAACAAATGCAAACCTTCATCCTCCGAAATTTGTTAAACGTGCATGGCCTATTCGGACATTTGCTCTAAAAACATGATGTATGATTTTTGTAGTGGGAATATTTCTAAACAACTTTGATGCTTTAAGGCGACAAAACTTACTCTTCTTTCGTGAGATCCTCTTCCTCTTCTTCCTCGGTATCTTCTTCCTCTTCTTTCGTGATGTTTTTTTTGTAAGGTGTAATGTAATTACAAGGCACATATCCATATCCCTCTTTATGAGGCACCATTGAACTAGCTAACCACCAAGTGTCATCACTGAAAATTAAGTTCCATACAATACAGATTGAAACACAATCACAAAATATACTTTCCGTTAACACACCTATCATTGAGGCTTTAAAAAAAAAGTTTGGTTGGAACAGATTTTTATTACGGATTATATATACCAAAAAGGCCTATAATTAATTCTTGTTCTCAAGTATATTGCTATGTTTAATTTACCTGATAAATGCTTTAAACTGACCAAAAGGGAGGAAAAACTCTAAGCAAAACGATGATTTATTTACAATAAGGAATGTCAAATAATAAAACAAGGTCTTCTAAAAAACTGGGTGGACAAGTGTTTTTAGTGTCAAAAGGATATGAAGACTTGAAATGGATCTGTTGAATTTTGTGGAAGTCGGCAAGAGGATCACTAGTGTGTTGTTTCTGGAAGGAAATCACCGAGACGTTATGTGAGCGATATGTGGTGAAGTTTATGGAGAAGAAAAAAATTGAAAGAAAAAATATCATAATTTATAATTTAATTTAAATTCCAATGTTTATTAATTACGAGAAAAACGTAATTTATGACAAATTCAAAAATGCAACAAAATAACTTGGATTTCCCGGGGCGCCAGGATAATTATTATATAGTCAATCGTTTTGTAAAAATAAATCACGAACATCACAACACAACAGCCGAATCAAAAAAAGAAAATCGTGATAATTTATATTCATTAAACAAAAAAATAAAAAAATATTAATAGATAAAAAAAAGAGTCTCGTTAATAAACAGACTAATGATATTGTAAGTAATTAATATAATGGAACATCAAAAAGTACCAATGTATTATACAAAAAAAAATGTGGCGCCCCGCAGAATTGACCTCAGGTCCTCCGCGTGGCAAGCGAAGGACCCATCCGCTACACCATGCAATCTCATTATTTTCTGTGGAGTTACAACGGATATAGATCATTGTGACCTTCTGGTTTATCCACTCAATAAACTAAATCGAAAATTAAAATGTGATATTTATTATTTATTAAAGGCTACATTGTCAATTAAAGCACCATTTTATTTACGGTAATAGACATATTTAATATAAAATATCATTAAAATATTAATTTCGCACTGAATAACTGAATTTGGCGGTATTTTCGCATTTTATTACAACCACTTTTGAAAACTCAATCAAACTAAATCGAACATTAAAATGTGATATTTATTATTTAAGGCTACATTGTCAATTAAAGCACCTTTTGGTCTCTACGGTGTCCAAGTTAACTTGTCCACCAAAAACACGTTGTGCCAGATATTGTAAGTTGACTCGGGTTGAATGAGAATTGTGACCAAATCGATGGAGGGCTTTGCTAAAGAACTAAATATCAACAAAGAGAACTAATATTCTATTATACAAGGAAGTTAATATTTATGTTTCATATTTTTTAGAATTTGTGAACCTGGCTTATATGGTCCTCCATAAGTTTGAATGCATCTTAATTGCCATTTAGAAACAAGTGTCTTCAGAAGATTTTATTTAAGCGATAGTTTATTATGCTACGATTATAAGATTATGGAGAAAAATGAAATTTGGAAAAAGGGAATTGTTTCAATATGTAGGAACCCTGAAGTGTAATGATTTACTGGAAAACGGTTGAATAGATTGACATTTGGTTGAAGCAAGTTATGTGGTGAGTGATGCTGATAATTTCGATGTGATCTACATAGAAATTACCTAATCGTGAAATTTTACAAGATTGACGGTAAACAGTTTCAGATAGTAGATGGCAAAAAAGGGCACACTCCCATACGTTTCTCTCAGTTCCCCTTTAACTATCAAAAATGTGATTACTTTTGTGTAAATATTGTCTCATTTAATATGCCAGCATCAGGCGCGTAGGTAGCTTTCCCGCGATATTATTTACCGTAATCAACATTTGAATACAGGGAGAAACTTTTAAAAATATGTACACTACAATGTGTGCAATATGTCTCGTACTATTAAAAACTTTTAATAATTTCACCAATCTCATAGCTTACTATATACTTATATTGAAAAGAGGTTAGACGTAGACACAGAATCGAACCTGTAACTTTTCGTTCTAATATTTAATCAATACCGTGACGGAATAAAGCGTAGCTAAACAGGTCAAAAGAAATAAGTCCCCCCTTAGGAAATGTGAATTTTTCTGGAAAACTGTTAGGCCCCTTAACCTGTTACAAAATGTAAAATGTAGACTGAAATGTTACACAACAATTCCCCTGGGAAACGTGTTTTTTTTTCTTTCTGGAAAACAGTTAGGCTCCTTAACCTGTTAAAAATGTATAATGTAGACTGAAATGTTACACATTTAATGTGATGCCATGTATTAAATTTATTTAATTTGATGACCAATACAAAATGACACTTTCTTGCATAGGGATTGGACAAATTGATGAAATTTTAAACCCATGAAAAATTGAAACACATGGTTGTCACCTGTTTGGATAAAAATGTGAAGGAACTGTTCATGGTTGATTGAATAACATCAATTGAAGGTGTATATAATCCCTTGGAATACACTTTAGGTCCCTAAATTTCATCAATTTGTTCAATCCCTATGCAAGAAAGTTTCATTTTTAATTGGTCATCAAATTTAATAAATGGCAGCATTTTAAGGTGAAGGTTAACTTTTGGTGAAACTTTTTTGCACATTAAATGTGTAACATTTCAGTCTAACTGTTTTCCAGGGAAAAAAAATCACATTTCCCAGGGGGGGGGGGACTTATTTCTTTTTACCTGTTTAGTATACATATGATGAAACTGATTGGTATACATGTACAGTGTATATCTACACGCAGCGATGGAAATACTCACATGACTTTCCACCCGGGGTAGACAGTTCCGGGTAGACAGTCCCGGGGTTGCTCAACCCTGGGTGGACCAACCCTGGGTGGACTACAATAGAGCTTGTGGAATAAACCGCATAATACTGTTTAAAAAACACCTTGGAAACTATTCATTCTAAATGATATGTTAAAACACTCAGCCCGGGACTGTCCGAATCATTCTAAAACAGCCCGGGACTGTCCGGATCATTCTAAAACAACCCCGGGACTATCCAACCCCGGGACTGTCCACCCCCGTGACTTCTCCACCCAGGGACTGTTTCTAACCCTAACCCTAACCCTAACCACCCAGGGTTGGTCTACCCAGGGACTGTCTACCCCGGATGGAAAGTCATGTGGGTAGTTCCATTGCTGCGTATAGATACAGTGTACAGTGTTTAGTGAGTGTAAAGGTTCTCCCTATGGAGAAATGTTGTTTAGGGCCCTACGAAACCGCTGCTTGAAGGGATTTTTGAGTAAGCAGTAAGCAGTATATAATATTATAATTGAATACCCTGTGTTTGTTAGGACCAGAAATTGATATTTTGGTGAATAAACGTACCCTGTTGTTGTGTCGATTACTTCTAGAACATCGCCTTTTCTGAAGGACAAACCATCCTGCAATACAGCATCGAAGTCACATAGAGCTATATACATTGTAACTGAAAAAGAAAAAAAACAATGCATATCAATATGTTTAATCTAATTAAAGTGAATTTGAAAAAATGCTACATCAACATTTCATCAACAACAACATTGTTTCACAGTATAGGTATTTTTAAACTTATCAAAGAGTTTCTGTTTAAGGCTTATTGTCGAAAAGTTATTTTCAAAATATGATCGCAATTGGTATCTATAACGATTTACAATAAAAATCGTTAATTAAAAATGTATTTAAATAAGTTAGGATACCGGAATAAACAGTAAACATAAGAAATGAATTTAAATGAATGGACTTGCTCCGTACTTTCTCTTTGTAAAACGAGATAGTCAGCCTCTCAGCCACGAACGGATGGGAAATGGTGTTAATTTTCTGTTTGAAGGGGTTTTTTTATAATTCAAAATGGCTGTGAAGTACACACAAATTCAAAATGGCCGCCAAAATGTCCACCAAAAATGTTAAAATTCCATAAATTGGCATATGAACCAACATGCATGATCAGAGTATAGTTTTAACAATGGTATGTACGTAGACCACTAGAAACTCATATCTAGTATTTTTGCTTTGTTAACATACTTTAAAACCAAAATGGCCGCCAAATTCATGGCCAAAAGTGGTTAAAATTCCATAAAATAGCATAATATCAACCGAAATGTATGATGGAAATATAATAATAACCATAGGATATATGTGTTAGACCACTAGTAACTCATATCAAGTATTCTCGCTTGGTTAACATAGTTAAAATCCACAATGACTGCCAAAATGAACCCCAAAATAGGTCCCAAAGTGGCTGCATTTAAATATTTCAAACTGTGGAATATATTTATTTATGTATTTTAAGCTTGAAAATAATCGAAAGAATGCGTTGAAAAGAACAAAGAAGAGATTAATTGATGTGTGTGTGTGACTTAATCATGTTGCTTCTTGCCCCGGGGGGGGGGGGGGGGGGGGGGGGGGCAGTCAAACATAATGTTGTACACATGCGTGACCAAAAAAACGCGTAAAAAGGGGTGTTTTTTCAGTGTTGGACGCGTCACGCGCGTGACGCGTTAAGGGTATCACAAACGCTGATTTTCAAGAAAAAGGGTGGCTTAAAATCCCGGCTTTAAATACAGGTCGAACGTGTTTAGGGTAAATTATTTTGTTCCCCGTTAAATAGACAAAACTTGTTTAGGGGTCATATTCTGGCAAGAACTTGTTTAGGGGTCAAAATTTGCAAGGAAAGCGCGCTAAAAACTTGTTTAGGGGGTAATTTTGCTTGCAGGGTAAAACTTGTTTAGGGGGTGTCTGGAAAAAAATTGGTCACGCATGTGTACACCATTATGTTTGACTGCCCCCCCCCCCCCCCCCCCCGGGCTTCTTGCTTCGTGCATTTTAAAAGCTTTACTTTCATACTGAGAGGATTGGACCAAGCCGATTTTGCTTCCTCATGTTTGCTGAAGCATATCTCCCGTTCTAAATAACCAATTGTAACGCAATAGAATGCAAATGAAAGCTTATTTACTCAGCTTTCATAATACATCAAAGTTAGACCCGTGTGTTCCTGTCCTTTTAAGGGGTTTAATCAGGGAGAGTATATAATGGGAGGGGATATTCGAATCGCAAAACAAGAGCCTCCCATATAAGGGCACATGGGCGTGAGTACGCGCGATGTGACTTGTAAAGGAGGGCGACGCTATGATTGACAGCACGAAAGTCCTTATAAGGCACATGAGACGCTTAATGTGACTCAGAGAATTAATTTAGACGCGCGATGTGACTCGTAAATCGAGGGCGCTATCACACTGCGGCTTCAATCTCGGCAATGGGAGCTTGTGTACAGTGGCACCCGCCTGGTTTAATGACACATAGAGTACGCGCAAGCCGCTTTCACCTTTTTTCACCAACTTGAAAATGCTAGCGTATTCCGCTGCATGCGCTTGCAAACACGCGAATTTTGAAGCCCGTACTTTTGACGCAAGCTGTCGCGTTTATCATTACAACAACGCACGCGTTAAATGCGTAAATCATTCGTGCGCGGCGGCAAAACAATTTAATGGTCGATTTACATCATCAGTGGGCCATATATAATCCGCAGGCTCTTTGCCGGTTGCAAATTTGAAAAACTAGCCTTGGTGTGCTGTTTACAAACTAAACACTGAAAGGTACAACCCGTTCTGAATGTGACGGAGGGTGCATGACGCGAATGACTAGCCAGTCATGCCAGTAGGCCGTATACTGCCATATTGAACTCCTATTTGAACCTCTGATTACTAAACTATCCTATTTTTAGTTATCTAATATCTAAATTATCCTTTATTTAATAGCTTAACACTGAATGAAACCCTATTTGTAAAAGCACGATATAATAATTGTGAGATATTATGGGATTCTCATTGAAAGAACATTATCCTGTTTTAAATTACTTGACTGAATAAAACCCTGTTTGTAAAATCATCATCTTAGTGAAACCCATTTTGCAAACGAAATTTGAATTAGAAGATAAAGTACAATGTATCGTGATAAGTCGATTGCTGAAATCTCGAGTTTTCTTTTTTAAACATTAAAATAATGAATTCCCAATTACAATTGTTTTGATTTGGGTGCTAGGTGGGGGAAATTGGGGTGGGGCGAGGCAGGACAGACATGGGTGTCGGGGTGGGGTGGGCGGGGTTTGATGACCAATATGAATATGGTTTATATTATGATGATACTCACGCACGTTTGCCAGGAAGGAGTGCAGTGCACACCAAATTACTCAGCTTTGAATTTGCATAATAATGCGAGGATAAGAATTTCCTCGCTTTCCAATTACTAGTGTAGGTCTATTATAGGCTATAGTCGCAAAACAATTTTCAGACATCATCAAGCAATCGCGTTCGCTGGTTTTCGTTGGAAAATGTGAAAAAGGACTCACTTTTCAAGTAACGCCAAGCGTGTCTGAGAGATGTCCTCTAGCTGATCACGACATAAATTGCGCGACTCAAAGTTCAAAGTTGCCTCTGCGTCACAGATAAACGAAACGCTTTATTCCTAACGCATCGTACGCGCGAAGATTATCTTTTGCTGCATGCGCATCTAACGTGTGTTTACGCGCTAAACGTTACACTTTAATTTACAGGAATGTTCTCATTTAAAGCCAATTATCAGAGAAAGTAAGCCGGTGACCCCATTTTTTTATTTCATCATTTCAAAGAATGTATAAAGGCATGAAAGGCGCAGCACATATTGAAAACACAAAAAAAGTTATCGGGCAGGTTTTCTGGAATCTTCCGTTAAAGTCGAATTTGTCTTCATTTACCATAGAACCATGTAGTATTTATTGGAAAAACACCATTTTTAAAACGGATATAGCTCAAAAACTAAGCCTGTTACCCCATTTTTTTATTTTAGATTCTTGGTCAGCACCGGCACCGTTGAGAATACCTAATATCAAATGTTCAAGAAAATGTCCACGTGAACTCTATGTGTCATGAACCCCCTTAAGATATCTTATGTGCCCGGAGTGTTAACATTTTTTGGGACACCCTGTATTCGCACTTTTAACAAGCCACGTGTTTAGAAGGCTATTAATCTATAACCCTATCATTCACTCTCATTGTATGAACGGAATCATGTCGCTGTGACTGAGGATGTAATGGGTGCCTCATCTTCCGAGTGCGCTTGGAAGCGCGATTAAGTTAATTTCAGTATTCAATGCTTATAATTTTGTCTTCATAAGCGGTGATATTTCATTTTCGGGTTTGCAAAATGGTGAAATAAGCATCGGTCTTTACATTCTTCGACGGCACGGACAACTGAAAACAAACTAAAACCAGTGAACAACTAAAAAAATCCGGATAACCAAACATTTTGGCGGATAACCAAATTCTCAACCTAGGTTATCCGTCGGCCAGATAACCAATTTGTTTTTCTTATTTTAAACGCTGCTGGTCCGTATTTTGAATAGTTGATGCCGGCGCATCTTTGATTTATTTTCTGAAGCATTTTACCAATCAGATAATAATAGTTTAACCCTTTGAACCCTAACCGCGCCAGGCAATGTGTACCGCTGACCCTAGCCCCGCCGGGGGTAACGCACAAAATATTTATTTTTGCTGGAAATGGATAAAACAATACTAAACTTGTTCAGAATCATCTGTAATATTATACAATCATATAAAAACAATAACAGTTTACTTGGATTGTGCTTTCAGGACAAAAATAAATAAAAATGGCGACATTCTGGACCCCAAAACCCACCCGTACACGGATACTGATACTGATACTGATACTGATACATTACCGCAAATACATGAAAAGCTTATGACTTCCACCAATGCCCATTCATTGCTCGGGTCTCAAAATCATCTGAAATTCCAGAACTATCATCTAAACAAATCCTAAGCAGTATCACTATCGTCCAGATTGTCCAAAACGCGCCACATTTCAATGTAATTTTGATGCGAAAAAACACGAAAAAACAGCAAGCAAAATGCACTGCTAAAAACACTCGTTAAAATTTATAACAACAAGGCTCTGAACTTTGACCCGGCAATTTTTAGATGCGCAGTAGTCTTATCTTTGTATACAAACCACTTTGGACATCCTACACTGAGCCTATAGTCCGTATCATATGGTTGAATGCATGCATACCTCTAAGCCGAAATTTCGGCGCGTCGGGAATGCGGTACACTTACACGTAAGCCGAAATTCCGGCGCGTCGGGTTCAAAGGGTTAAGAGATGAAGTGACTGGGGAAATTTATCATAATATTGTAATAAAACAACCCTTTTTGTAGACGCAACCAGGTTACCGGTGGCGTAATTGCCATCCATTATAGCCTCACATAATGTCAAAGAAAGATTATAGCCTCACATAAACAAAGAACTCTATGGTGATCTTCCTAGAGTAAGTGAACGAATCAAGAAGAGGCGACTACAGTTTGCTGGACACTGTGTCAGACGTTCTGGGGATGTGATATCAGACCTAGTTCTTTGGAAACCAGTTCATGGCAAAAGAAATGCTGGACGACCGATGTTAAGCTATGTGGATATTCTATGTAAAGACACTGGACAAACACCTGCTGAGATAAAGACCTGCATGGAAGATAGGCGTGTCTGGATAGCCATTGTTAATGCCCGACAGAAGTCGCCGGAGTGAGTGAGTGATAGCCTCACATTGGATGGCAGTAATTGTGCAGGGTCCAAATAAAATGACTGAATAAAGTAATTACCATATCAGGCAACACCCACTGCATTATACATGTTTAGATTATATTCGCCAAGTCATTTATTTTACCTGTGGTAGAGTCCCAGGGTGGTTTATCACGGAAGCTATGGTGGTTATGGATACTCATGGACTTGCAACGAGAGCAAAGATCGTAGTCCTTACAGACGGCGCATTTGTAGCGTGTGCCTTGTATTGGATTCATCGAACAGTGATCACACCAAACACCTTGATGAACAGCTAATGAAAAATATACAAAGCCGAGAATTTGATCAAATTAGTGGGTTTCAGGTTATGATTTCGTGCGCCAACTTGGAACCTATTTTAAGGGGGGGGGGGGGGGGGTGGGGGGGATATGGGGTGGTCAGATTTCAAAATGTAGTTACTTTGCAAAAAATGAGATAAAAGCACCATGGAAACCTGCAATGTCTAAGCTTTAACATGCTTTTTATTTGAGCCAAATCGGACATTCGGTTCATATGTTATGAACAATTTAGTTTACGGAGTTTCGAAAATCGGAGGTGATTTGTATTCGTTTGTGCGTAGAAAACGCTCACCCTGTGTTTTTTAGCAAATTCACTTTAAATTGCATTTAAATAAACCATTGTAACTTTCTATAGTTTTTTTTGTGTAATAATATTAAATTAATTAATTGCGCATAATTATTCATCAAATCTTTAGGTCAACGGCATTTCTTATGTATTTCTTTATTTTTTCTCACCCCGCTATATTTAAGCCCTTATATTTAAAAAATGCGATAAAAATCCTAATATACATGCGATATTCGCCAAAATGGACTCAAAATGTGTCTAAATTCAAGCTTAATAATATATGAACAATTATTTTTATCTCAAATATCAATTTATAATTTTTAAAGCACTTTTAATATGTTTGAATACGTTTCGCTCGATATCTCAAAACAAGAAAACACGCAAACGTGCGAAACGACTACGAACGTAACTCAATAACGCAATGATGAAATTTTATGAAATTTGAAATTCATGTTGCAAATAAGTAGATCTGTGCTTTAATGAAGCCGGATTTTTTAATTTCGGCCTCAAATTTGAATTACGTCGGAAAATTACGTGATTGGTCGGTTACCGGTTGCCATGGCAACCGTATCAAAATTCCGGCTCCATTAAAGCGTGCGGAATATCATTATACATCATTATCCTAAGAATGGGTACAATAGAAGTTTGCGTTATTGAGTTACACTTGTAGTAGTTTTTAGCCAATCAGAGCTCCTGTATGGTTACCATAGCAACCAGAACAACAAAAACCCGTAATTTTGAAGCGTCTTGTTATAAGCTATATTATGATATATAATACTTGTATATTGAGTTTTAGGAAGGTTGTGAAAATTGATTATCAATATTGGACTTAAAAACCCCATAAGGCAATTGTAAAATTGCCTTAAGGCAATTGTAAAATTTACTGGCAGAGCAGTTTCAATGGCCAGTTTGTCCTTGCCGATCATCCGGCGGATAACCAAAATGTTGTTGGCATCAAAAAAGTAAATAGTTACTGTTAATTTGAGTTTAAAACTCCATCATTTCACAAATTTATACTTCTGTTGTACTTTGTAAACAGTAAATCTGATTTGTTTAGGCTCCGAATCTCTGACCGCTATCATTTTCGCTGTAATCGAGAATATTTCAGCACTTTTATAGAGCCCGTTTGTGTTTCTGCTGAATGAAATAACACGTGCTTGCCGAAAACAAGCGTGAGTTGAGCGACGGACCGACGGTCTGTGTATAGGAAAATAATATTTGTATTCACACTTTTAAGAAGCCACGTAGATGGCTATAAATCTCTAACCCCTATCAATCGTTCACTCTCATTGTATGAACTGAATCATGTCGCTGTGATTGAGGATGTAGTAGGTGCCTAAGCGCGATTAAGTTAATTTGTCTTCATATAAACGATGATATTTCACTTTCAGGTTTACACAATGGTCTTCGGCGGCATGGACAACAGAAAACAAACTAACACCAGTAAACAACTGAAAACAATCCGGATAACCAAAAATGGTAACGGATAACCAAAATCTCAGCCTAACGCTGATTGTCGCGGTAATTTTAAAACCTGCTAGTGCTAGGGCTGTGTGCTGCCTCTTCTGAAATACAGACATTCTGCGTGGTTCTCTGTCGTGTTTTCGAACATTGATTTTTATATAAATTTTCTTGAAAATTCAAGGTACCTCCACAGGAAATTACCATGTTTTAGGCATTTATAAGTACTGCGCATCCTTATATAGGATATTGCATTTGTGAATTTAGCCATTAATTGTTAAAACAGTGATTTTTTTTTCAGAGAAAGTGTAGGTAAGAGAAGGCTTGACCATAACGCAATAATGGCGATAATGAACTCATGAATATATAGTGTGGCAAATGTCTATGGGATTTTACTGTGTAGCTTTAGACTTGTCTCAATTCATAGGGTTTGTCGCAAATCTGATGATCATAACATGCAACAACCATGAATTTATGAAGAATAACTACGGTATGCAGACATATAATGTCGTTACTAGTGATACATTTCTAGGATATATTCCTCAGCTATTCGACCAGGTATGAGACTATTCGGTATAGGATTCATATTTCCATTTTTGAGATGATCTACTACGACGACGCCCTAACATAAACACTAACAAATCAAATTTATTGGAATAACTGCAATTATTCATGGCCAAATTATCAAAAAACGAGACCATTGATCGTTTATCCACTAACCTATGAAATACATATCTATTTCACTTTATAACATCACAGAGAACGTCCGGAAATATGGGATTTCATGCTGCTACATCCGCGTAAAACATACGTTGTATTCGTTAAGTGATCGCAGAGGTGCGCTGGTGTTAGGATATTTGTTTGAGCATGTTACAATATACGTTGAGCATTCGCTATGTTGGGTGTACGTTGCTTATTCGCCAGCGGTTCGACCGTACAACGTTGCTTATTAAGAAGAAACCTACACCCAATGTGCTCAACATTCATACAGCGAATGCTCGGCTTATACATACCGTATTGATCACTACGTTGTCACCCTCTCAAAATTGTGAACATGCTAAAAAAAAACCTAGACCCCAGCGCACCACTGCGAACCCCTAGCGAACCACCAGCGAATACAACGTATACCAAATATGTCACGAACTAATGACAACTATATTCGCGCGTTATGTGACAGGGCCTTTATTTAGCAATATTCAAATTATCTTATAGCAAACCTAGCATTTTCTGTGGTATATTCTGGTGATTTCGGCATCATTCAAAAATGAGGATTAAAGCGTGCTTTTTGATCTGGTTCAATGGCGTTTTATTCGCTTTCGAACGTTTTTGATGTCACCATTGTGTTATCGAAAGCGAATATTCATCTTTGAATATGTACCGTCCGACGATTTATAGCTTGAACGTAATGGCAATCGATTGAAATATGATCGATTGTCGGGTCAGATTTAAAAGGCTTGTAACAAAACATACACTACCTTCATCTGTAGCCATCGTATCAGCCCGCAATGTCTGGGGATTGATTGGCGATGCTAGTGACGTTTCGGCGTCAGCTGCGTTCTCTACACACACACACATATAAAGAGAACGAAATAAAAAGGTTTTCATATAAAGTGCACAAATGAAAGGCGTATTCCTTAAAATGCGGAATACGCCTAACATGGTTTATAGACTCGATCACCTTTTTCAATGATAATTTTAGTTCTGTGTCGCATGCGCTATAATCTAGATGGAATAGCGTCTTACAAGTATTTATTGTTATGTTAAGCTGTTATGCTAATATGTAATATTAAGGATGTCCCAGAGAATTGAGTAACATAATTTTAGGCCCGCTTAAGTTTCCGAGCAAATTTTGAATTTCGATGCTCTCTGAGGGAGTTTCTAAGCCATTTCAGACCTCATTAACTCCTATTTAAATAGAATATAAGTGTTCACTTATAACTTAAAAAGTGTGTGGGCAATTGCTCCCTCCTGGTTCATTACAGTTCCAGTAAAGTTCGAGACCACCCTGACCCCCGATTAACCATGTTATCAGGGTAATAACTTTCTTTTTATATCAGCATTTCTTTGATTTATTACACCACCTATAATAATATTTATTGACTATGGTGTTTTAACAGTTCTTCAAGTTTTCATTTGTGTCTTTTTGTAGGAATGACTTGGTACTAGAGGAGGGAGGTATTTAGAAACATATTTATTCAGTGGCGTCGCCAGAGGGGGCGAGGGGCGATCGCCCCCACCCCCAATATTGACGTCGTGTCGGTTGAGATTGGCACTGTCGGTTCATTTGACCACAGGAATCATGGAATTATGATGGTCAAAAGTACACAGCATGCTGTCAGATTGTGTGTTTTGGTTGTTCTTCTCATTAACTTGATTTAAATGTGTTTGTATTTTAAAAACTACATTGTGTATGTATTATTACCTTTTACCATGTATGTAATTTTACCTTTTAGCGTGTATGTATTTTTAAATTTTAATCAAAATAGCATCTCTATATTTATGACAACCACGATAAATAAGTGTTTATGGCTCTTACCTATAATAAGGGACTTGTGCCTACCATACGATACGTACGAGCGCAACTGAAAATTGAATTGAGTCCAACGCAAATATGTCGATAATATTACATAATGTATTTGCATTGATCTCAGTTTACTTTTTTTAAACATTTTGTAAAGTTTTGGATTGTCGTCTACATATGCCTGCCGCGTGGCTAGTGTTAACATTTATCACTGATTAATTTTGACGATCATCATTATCACTGATTAATTTTGACGATCATCATTATCACTGATTGGTGCTTACAATTATCACTCAGTCTAATGGATGCTAACATTTATCATTGATGAAATCCCTTGAGATTATAGTTTATTAATTCATAAACAAATATGTTATGAAAAAATACGTAAATTGCTTCAAACATCACCAAAATATTGTCCTTTCTCATAATTTCCTTATACATACTTCCCCATGCTTTAATTGAACAGCCCGCTAAGTAAAACGGACTTGCCAACCAATCAACAGCGGTTGAACGCGAAATAACAACGCGCAAGTGAGTGATTGGTGCGATTGGTCATTCTGACATGCAGGCACAACGGAGAAGTCAATGATAAGCGTAATTCTGACCATTTGCACGTACAGATGCCAAATAAGGTTTGTGTGCGGGTCAACTGTTGTTTCAAATACCTGCGCCCACATACTATATTTACAAATCTGAGACATGATTGGGGTGCAACTGACATACATAATTATGAGGCTAGCCTATTATTGATATAACAGTAACCAATGGATAATAATGACTCATTTATCTTTATAAATGATTCATTATTTTCATCCATACTATTAGTTATTTGCCGGAGGTGCTGAAAGATATCACTATAGGCTGAGCACTACCAGACTTTGGCTTTATTCACTCTATGACCTGAGGGTAATAGGCAATTTCTTCTCAAGTTGGTTGTCAAGGTTACGGAGCGTTTAAAGTGCCATTAGATGGCTACGTAATTACCTTGACAAGTCGACATATTATCAACGTTATGTTGAGATAGTCACATATTTGTTCTCACATTCTTGACTTAAACAGTTTTATTAGTCGTCATGATGATATAGACTATCTTGTCAAGTTGACTTTACAAAACATAGATGTCGTCATGGCGAGATAGGTTAACTTGAAGAGTCAACTTCACAAAAAGTAGATGTCATCATGGTGAGATAAAATATCTCGTCGAGTCGACTTCACAAAAAGTAAATGTCGTCATGGTGAGATAGATTATCTCGTCAAGTCGACTTCACAAAAAGTAGATGTTGTCATGGTGAGATAGATTATCTTGCCAAGTTGACTTCATAAAAAGTGAATGTCGTCATGGCAATATAGACTTTATCGTCAAGTCGACTTCACAAAAAGTAGATGTTGTCATGGTGAGATAGATTATCTTGCCAAGTTGACTTAATAAAAAGTGAATGTCGTCATGGCAATATAGACTTTCTCGCCAAGTCGACTTCACAAAAAGTATATGTCGTCATGGTGAGATAGATTATCTCGTCAAGTTGACTTTACAAAACATAGATGTCGTCATGGTGAGATAAGTTATCTCATTAGGTCAACTCCACAAAAAGTAGATGACGTCATGGTGAGATAAATTATCTCATTAAGTCGACTTCACAAACAGTAGATGTTGTCATGGTAAGATAGATTATCTTGCCAAGTTAACTTCATAAAAAGTTACTGTCGTCATGGCAATATAGACTTTCTCGTCAAGTCGACTTCACAAAAAGTAGATGTCGTCATTCAGAGATAGATTATCTCGTCAAGTCGACTTCAAAAAAAGACGATATCGTCATGGTAAGATAGATTATCTTGCCAAGTTGACTTCATTATCTCGTCGAGTCGACTTTACAAAAGTAGATGTTGTCATGGTGAGATAGATTTTCTTGCCAAGTTGATTTCATAAAAAGTGAATGTCGTCATGGTGAGATAGATTATCTTGCCAAGTTGACTTCATAAAAAGTGAATGTCGACTTGGCGAAATAATTTATCTTGTCGTGTCAACATTCAATTTTTGATGAGTCGACATGGCGAGATAATCTATCTTGCCATTTCAATATTCAATTTTTGATAAGTCCACATGGCGGGATAATTTATCTTGCCATGTCAACATCCAACTTTTGCTAATTCGACTTGGCCAGATATATTATCTTATCATGTCGACATAACCGTGATTAAGTTGACATGACGAGATAAATTATCTTGATATCAAGTCGGATGGCACTTAGACGCTTCCGTAATAATCTCGTCAAATGATAATTGGCGTCAAAAGATTTTATGCACGTGCACCATCACCACCATCTTGCTTTTCACGAACCAACTAAACCACGATGGGCGACTCCGATTGCACCATGAGCCTATCCGAGGGTGAAAAACCTGCTGAAGATGTGCCTAGCAAGACAAAGCAATGCAAAATTCTTTTGGAAGAGAAGATAGCGAACAGGGTATTGCACGTCAAACCCAATGTCAAATTCGCACGTGATGGTAGGCATGCTATATGACAAGTAATGCTATCTCGCCATGGCAATTTCGACTCTTTGTAAAGCTGACTTGGCAAAATATATCTCGTCATGACGACATCTATTTTTATGAAGTTGACTTGACAAGATAGTTTATCTCGCCATGTCGACATGTCAAAATCATGTATCTCGCCATGACTACATCTTCTTTTTGCCAAGTCGACTTGACAAGATAACCTATCTTGACATGACGACATCCACTTTTTGTGAAGTCAAGTTGACAAGTTAATTTATCTTACCATGACGACATCCGCATTTTGTGAAATCGTCTTGTCAAAACAATTTATCTTGCCATGACGACATGCTCTTTTTGTTAAGTTGACTTGACAAGAAAATTTATCGTCCAATGACGACTTCTCCTTGTTGGGAAGTCGACATGTCAACATCACGTATCTCTTCATGACAACATCTACTTTTTGCAAAGGCGACTTGGGAAGATAACCTATCTTGAAATAACGACATCCACGTTTTGGGAAGTTGACTTGACGAGATAATTTATCTCACCATGAAGACATCCAATTTTTATGAAATCAACATGTCCAGATACATTATCTCACCATGACGACATCATCTTTCGCAGAAGTCAACTTGGCAAGATGATCTATCTCACCATGACGACATCTACTTTTTGTGAAGTCGACTTGATGAGATAATCTATCTCACCATGACGACATATACTATTTGTGAAGTCGACTTGACGAGAAAGTCTATATTGCCATGACGACATTTACTTTTTATTAAGTCAACTTGGCAAGATAATCTATCTCACCATGACAACATCTACTTTTTGTGAAGTCGACTTGACGAGATAATCTATCTCACCATGGCGACATTTACTTTTTGTGAAGTCGACTCGACGAGATATTGTATCTCACCATGATGACATCTACTTTTTGTGAAGTTGACTCTTCAAGTTAACCTATCTCGCCATGACGACATCTATGTTTTGTAAAGTCAACTTGACAAGATAGTCTATATCATCATGACGACTAATAAAACTGTTTAAGTCAATAATGTGAGAAAAAAATATGTGACTATCTCAACATAACGTTGATAATATGTCGACTTGTCAAGATAATTATGTAGCCATCTAATGGCACTTTAAACGCTCCGTACAAGGTACATGGCATTATTGCATTTAATTAACCTTTTATGCAATGTTTTGAAGCACGTACAGGCAGGCGCCCAATGCTTTCCCTTTTTGATGGCATGCATATACCTGCGTGCCACGTCCAGCGCAAGTTCATGCGCAGTTTGACGAGCATTGAATGTCACAATAACAATTCAATTGGATTTTGGATTAAGACACCAGTGCAACGTCTAGAGTTTAGAAGTTTATAAATGGATTTCCCTGTACCAAATGTGATTCATGGAAAAGGAGAAAGCAAACACAGACATATGCCCTGTTAAACAGATGCATTGGGCGTCGGTAAGTGTGTTAAAAGTTGTTTGAAATGTTAAAATCAGACGCTATACACCATATGCTTTTATGAGACTACAAAATCAAACAAAAAATTGCCAAATATCCCCAGATCACACAATGACCATGGACCAAGTCCAATATTGCTATCGTACAGGTCTTACGTTACAAATCACACATACATATGAACCCCACGTACTGGTTTTTACAGCGCGGTCTTTACCTGTATCATGATGGTCTCTTGTACCTCCTGTATCCCCTGATATCGATGATGTCCCTGTTTGCTCTTCAGTTGGTAGGTCAACACCTTCTGATCTCCCTGGAGAGAAAAACACATGCGCAGGCAGATAGAAATGAATTAAATTTGATCTAAAATTGGAAATAATTTAATAACAACATAAAAAATGCCGCCTATATTGAGAAAGTAAGGAATTCTCCAAGAAACAGTGCATTTCATACCGTTGTTCTACATCTTTTGGTCTCCCTTGAAAAGAAAAAACACGTGTGTAAGCAGATAGAAATGAATTAAATTGGATCTTAAATTGGAAATAATTTAGCCTAATAGCAACATCAATTATATACTGCTGCCTAAATTGTATATAGAAGAAGATTTCCAAAAAGAGTGCTTTTATCCACATTTTGAAATGAGCCATTGATTTCAAAACAGGATATTTTGTCAATCTGGATTCTGATAGTCCAATTTTTTTTCTTCAAATTAATTTTCAAATTTTCCCTCTTCAATTTTTTTTTTTTTTTTGAAATTGAGTGCACACACACATCACACACAATCGGAAGACAGAACATTTGAGTCCACTTCCTCAATACAAAACGTGTGTAGAGAAGGTGATTATCATTCCAGGTATTTCCAGTTTGCCATCTTTATTGGGCTTACAGTTTTGCCAAGGTTTTTCATTACAAGCCCAAATGGGCCAAAACAACAAAAATGCCAGGCAAAAAACCCCACATGTTTTACTTCCATTCAATATTAGCGCACTATTTCAAGCGGTTTACGTGTCGGTCCACATACAGTTTTGTCATGCAATGTATGTACGCTTTCATGTCTCGGAGATGTATGCGAAAGTGTGCGTAATGTTGAAATGTCCCCAGCACAGAACAAAACAAATGCAATCAATGCACAAACATCTGTTTTCTTTCATTCAATGTAAACATTTCAAGAAGCCGAAGACATCGGTCCAAATAAAGTTTGGTGATGCAATGTACGCGTTCCTGTCTCCGGGACACGCAAGATTTTGCGTTTTATTCCGCTGCATAGTCCATTAGATTGAGAAAGGTGCGATAACTGACAATAGCATTAATAGCGCTTATAATAGCAAGGGTTCTAATAGCGCATTTATGTCATTGAAAGACATTCATAATAGCCAAAAACGCACTGCTAATATGAAAATCTGCTATTTGCGCAATTACCAAGGGTACTTATGATTTTTATTCAGTTTTTTTCTATCGAATGCGTGCAAAGGTTGCTACTAGCGCAATTATGCGTTTATGAAAAAGAGCTTAAAGGTCTCGAGCTATTTAGTTTCTTCGTTAGCACACCATGCTCGCTATTAGCGCAATTATGCGTTTATCAAAAAAGATTCTGTTCTGCCTCTCAATCGCATGCAAAGGTTGCTAATAGAGCAATTATGCGTTTATGAAAAAGGGCTTAAAGGTCTCGAGCTATTTAGTTTCTTCGTTAGCACACCATGCTCGCTATTAGCGCAATTATGCGTTTATCAAAAAAGATTCTGTTCTGCCTCTCAATCGCATGCAAAGGTTGCTAATAGCGCAATTATGCGTTTATGAAAAAAAGGCTTTATAGGTCTCGAGCTATTTAGTTCCTTCATTAGCACACCATGCTCGCCATTAGCGCAAGTATGCGTTTATCAAAACATATTCTGTTTTGTCCCTCAATGGCATGCAAAGAATGCTAATAGCGCAATTATGCGTTTATGAAAAAGAGCTATAGTCTCGGGCTATTTGAGTTTCTTCGTTAGCATACCGTGCTCTCTATTAGCGCAATAATGCGTTTATCAAAAAAGATTCTGTTTTGTCTCTCAATCGCATGTTAAGGTTGCTAATAGCGCAATTATGCGTTTATGAAAAAGGGCTTTATAAGTCTCGAGCTATTTCAGTTTCTTCGTTAGCACACCGTGCTCTCTATTAGCGCAATTATGCGTTTATCAAAAAAGATTCTGTTTTGTCTCTCAATCGCATGTAAAGGTTGCTAATAGCGCAATTATGCGTTTATGAAAAAGGGCTTTATATGTCTCGAGCTATTTAGTTTCTTCGTTAGCACACCATGCTCGCTATTAGCGCAATTATGCGTTTATCAAAAAAGATTTTGTTCTGCCTCTCAATCGCATGCAAAGGTTGCTAATAGCGCAATTATGCGTTTATGAAAAGGGCTTTATAGGTCTCGAGCTATTTAGTTTCTTCGATAGCACACCATGCTCGCTATTAGCGCAATTATGCGTTTATCAAAAAAAGATTCTGTTTTGTCTCTCAATCGCATGCAAAGGTTGCTAATAGCGCAATTATGCGTTTATGAAAAAGGGCTTTAAAGATCTCGAGCTATTTAGTTTCTTGGATAGCACACCATGCTCGCTATTAGCGCATTTATGCGTTTATCAACAACAACAAAATCTGTTTTGTCTCTCAATCGCATGCAAAGGTTGCTAATAGCGCAATTATGCGTTTATGAAAAAGGGCTACATAGGTCTCGGGCTATTTGAGTTTCTTCGTTAGCACACCGTGCTCTCTATTGGAAGAACTCCGATTGGCAGATATGAAAGGTGACTACACCACCACATGGAAAATTATTAATGATCTCTCAGGGAAAGATCAAAAGCCGAGCGTCAAGGTCAAGAAAAGAGATGGTACCCCCCCTCCCTACAAGTGACAAAGATCTGCTTGCAGAATGGAAGGAATACTTCAGCTCTCTGCTCAACAATGACAATGGTCAAACACCATCTGATCTGCCCAAGCCTGCTGATCATGACTTCCCAATCCAAGATCATCCACCTACACACGAGGAGACTCTGAAAGCCATACGCCAGATGAAAAAACAACAAGGCAGCAGGTCTTGACTGTGCGATCACCTCAGAAGCACTCCAGAGTGGCGGCGATGTAATGGCAGTTGTAATTCATAATTTCTGTGCAGACGTTTACACGACTCTCATACCACCTAGCCAATGGACCACCAGTGTTATTGTTCCTCTGCCCAAGAAGGGAGACCTTAGCCTCATGACCAATTACCGGGGAATATCCCTCCTTTCGATTGCTGCTAAAGTATACAACAGGATCCTTCTAAACAGGATCCGTGACCAAGTTGACTCCATCCTGAGGAACAACCAGGCAGGATTTAGACCAGGGAGAAGTTGTGCCCAACAAATTCACATACTCAGAAGGATCATGGAAGGTTTCCAAGACTATCAGCTCCCGCTTGCGGTAACAGTTATCGATTTCAAGAAAGCCTTTGATTCCATCAACAGAAAGGTGATGTTCTCAGTACTGCGACATTATGGAATTCCAGAAGCTGTAGTCAATGCTATAAGTGTGCTATACAACAACTCTAGAAGCGCTGTTATGGTAGATGGAAACATTTCACACCCATTTGATGTCTCCACAGGAGTTTTGCAGGGAGATGTTTTGGCTCCTTTTCTATTTGTTATATTGGTCGACTACCTACTGAAGAAGGCCACATCAGAGCTAGATTCGGGAGTCTTAACACATCCTCGTCGCTCCAGTCGTCACCTGGCCAAGTTGCTAAATGACTTAGATTTCGCTGATGACATTGCTTTGTTGGAATCTTCAATTCCGCGGGCACAGGCCCAGCTAGCCAGAACAGCGGCGGCAGCAGCAGACCTCGGCCTCATCATTAGCACACCTAAGACAGAGTACATGACTATTAACTGCAACCCCCATCCAACACTTCAAGTCTATGGTGATCCCATGTGTCAGATTTCAGATATCTTGGCTCTATGATGGCATCTGGTTCAAGTGACCTTAAAAGAAGAAAGTCATTGGCTTGGTGTGCTTTTTGGAAGCTGGAACGCCTGTGGAAGAGTCCCCAAATACCCATCTCAACTAAAGTGAAGTTGTTTAAACACCACCTGCATTACTATCATGTGCTATGGCTGCGAGTCATGGGTGATCTCTCAAGACATGGAAAATAAAATCAATGCCTTTGCCACCTCCTGCTACAGAATTATGCTGAATATGTCTTTCGAATGCATACAGTTGCTACTAGCGCTATTATGCGTTTATGAAATGCTGGAGATGAAGTTAATTTTCTTGTACTAAAATTTTATTAATAGTTTTGAAAATGTTGATGGCACTTTTCCCTGCAATACGTTTTGGGGATAAGCCAAGAGAGTAGCAAATAAACCAGAATGTCCTATGCGTGTATGCATGATTAAATAAAGCAAATTAAAATTTTACCCGCGCCTTGTTCTATACATGGCAGGATTCGTCAAGTTTTAACATTGTGTTACGCTGGCTGATTAGACCCTCCCCTACAAATTTATTAAAGGGCCAAATCGTTTTAATGCTTAAAGAAAACCAACGTGACCGTAAATCTGATATTACAGATTGAAGTTGTTACTATTCTTTAACACTTTCACAACAGCGGTACCCACTAGGAAGTGGTGTATTTAAAAGAATTCTAAAGCAAGAGTAAAATACAATAATAATACAAGTAAATGCACGGTGCAAATGATAAGACAAAAGAGAGAAAATAAGCAAATAAACATACAATCATGAATATCAATATCATGAATATTATATCGTACACAAAGATAGGCCTAATCAGCTTGTTACGGTAAAGGTGAACATTAAAATCATTATACAATTATTATTATCACTCAACAAAGCTGTCCTGCCCGACCATGCATGTTCTAAATTAGATTTTCAGATAACAAATGACATTCAAATTGTTTTATCAATCAAAGCATCGTACAAGAAGTTACTATGTGTTTGACGTTAAAACAAGTGCTAATGAAATTAAGCAAAGTTGTTTATCGATATTTGGCTCTCCCTGAATGGTACATTAAACATAGCTACTACGTGCATGCGTGTGATAAGAATTATATGCATTGGCGCAGTATTGTGTATATTACTGCATAAGGCAGCTTACTTGTTTCAATTCACAATATAGACGAGGTTCGACCGGAGATTAGAATAAAATCGGACCCCACGACAACTAGCGGATATACGCCAGAAGACCGTACATCTTATTTGCTCATCACCCCTGCTCATCCAAGCACCAAAGATCCCTCTTCGATGAATTTACCATACTCTCGGTTGTCTTTCGGAGCCCTGCGGGGCTCTTTATAAACATGCTCCACTCTGGGCGGTTACGCACAATGGGGTCCTCTACACCTTGGACCACTTTTAAAGAACAGCCCATCATTGGGCATATTTGGACATTGAAATGCATTATACAAAAGTGGTGGGGGGGGGGGGGGTGGGGGGGGGGGGTGTCATCTGCACCTTGACCACTTCTAAAGAACGGCCCATCATTGGGTTTCTATGGGAATTGAAATGCATTATACCCATCATGAGACGTATAGTATGATTAGTGTGTCATCCGGAACACTGCGGGCTCTATATATAAACATGCTCCGCTGAGGGCGGTAACAAAAGTGGCCAAAGTAGTTTAGAAAGTTAATACTTGCCTTTGAAGTATGACGTATTAGTATCATGAAACGTATAGTATGATTTAATTGTGTCTTCCGGAGCCCTGTGGGGCTCTATATAACCATGCTCCTCTCTGGGCGGTTACGCACAAGGGGTCATCTGCACCTTGGACCGATTTTAAAGAACGGCCCATCATTGGGCATCTTTGAACAATAAAATGCATTATACAAAAGTGGCCTAAAAATCTATTTAATACTTGCCTTTGAAATGAGACGTTTCGGTATGATTTTGATTAGTGTGTCTTCCGGAACAGGAGTAATCACCGCGGACGACTTTTAAAGAACGACCCATCATTAGGCATCGTTGGGCAATGAAAATGCATTATCTTTTATTTAATACTGGACTAAAGAATATAAAAGTCGACAAAAGAAGCAGATTCTAATAAATGCTTGCCTTTATTCGGAACCAGGATGGCGCCGCCGTATCTGCTGTAAGCCATTCACGATTTTCATAAACGCATAATTGCGCTAGCAGCAACAACAGCATGCATTCGAACAAACATGATAGAAATAAGTACTTCTTGATAAACGCATAATTGCGCTAATAGCGAGCACAGTGTGCTAACGATGAAACATAATAGATCGAGACGTGGGGCCTTTTTCATAAACGCATAATTGCGCTAATAGCATCGCTGCATGCAATTTGCAACCAGAGGTATGATGTTGCTATTTGGTGCTAATATGCGCTAATTTAGATATAGACGAGGAATTTTGAAAAATTCGCGTTTTTGCAAGTCATTTGCAACAACAAAAACTGTTGCTATTTTGATTCTAATATGCACTAATTTCAAAACTTATACAATACCACCTCTTTACAATTTTCAGAATGATTCATATTCGCGCTATTTAGCATCATAATAGCAACTATATAAACGACTTGCTAATTTGATGCTAATATGCGCTAATATCAAAACTAACACAATAGCACCTCTTTGAATTTTCTTCATTTCATCAATGTTTCCATGATATACATGTAAATGCACCCAATAAGAGTTAATTTGTAGCCCAACTATTTTCTAAGACAATGATAAATAAAGCTCTAATTCAAACTGATGACACAATTGGGCTATAAACTGGAACTGGCAACCTCAAGTCCTGCTGTGTGTGTGTTTGACCTCTTTAAAAACAGATTTGTATACAATACCAGCTAGTAGTCCTGTATTATATAACAGCTAGCTATAGTCTATAGTCTGTTCAGTGTGTGATGGAACATTAGTGCAAAAGAATGATGTAAAATATCAAAGATCATGCGCTATTTTATGGCGAATAAACTATAGAACTTGAGTCTATTCAGTTTTTCAGTGTTGCACGGACAAGTTTATGATGACTAGCTAATTCACATTGCAAAATAATTAAATATCATAAATGGTCATATTTCATATTATGTTGAATGAACTATAGAAGGCAAGCTGGCTGGCTGGCTATAGAACTATTATAGCAGGCAAGCTGGCTATATCATTACATGTCCCTATTTTTTTAAATTACGCACGTTTATGCATTACTCATTTTGATATGTGTGGGGTGTACGTCAGCGGGGGGGGGGGGGGGGGATTATTCAGTGCGATCAGTAGTGGCGTACCCAGGGGGGCCGGTGCCACACCCCCGAAATATCTCTGTCGGTAAAAATGACCCTCCGTCGGTGCGATTTTGACCATGCAATTTTTTTGACCGGTTATGCGGACAACTTCATCGCTCCCCCACCCCCCCCCCCCCCCCCCCCCCCCCCCCCCCCACCCATCAAAATTTCAGCTGCTGACGGGGAAAAATGTGTGCAAGTTTTACGTAAAAAATGTTGGTACCATGCCTTTTGTCGGTACAACTATGGTCGTGCCTGCCCCCCCACCCCCCGTTTCCAAAAGCTGGGTACGTCACTGGCGATCAGTAAGTGGATGATGCAGTGAAATCACTGCTTCGAGGAAGAGAAATAACATATAGATGCGTGATGACCTGTTGCATTGCTGATCCAGCGAAGAACAGGGAGGGCGCAGTGGAAAAGGGCCAGGGATTTCTTTTGGGGGGCGGGGTGGGGGTCTGGTCAGCGGTACCCATGAATTGACCAGGCTTGTCGCAGACCATTTGTACGTGGAAGTTACTGTGATGTCAGCGAAGGTCAACAGGTTGCCCCATTTGCGATCCCACAATGCAACAGATAAGGATAATCAATGGGGTTTTTTCTATTTGCGATAAACCTTATTGTGTTGCAAATGTGCCGATCGCGATCAATGCGCTGCATCGCACTATCATCGCATTGTCGTCATACTGATTTTGGTTGTACACTAGAATAAGGCAAAATAAAAAAATAAACCTGTTTAGCGTCCCCTCCCGCTTCCTTGTTTGGGGTCCGCTTCAATTTTCTTTTCTTTTTTCTCTTTATTTCAGTCATAACTTTTTCAGGTTCGCAATGTTTATCGCTTACCAGGGCGGTTTTGTACTAAAAGTGGGGGGGAAAATAAAACAAAAAGGGCCTCTTCCTTCCTTTTTTGAAAAAATTCCCGACGCTAAACATGTTTTTATTTTTATTTTGCCTCTACTCTAAGCCTAATTCAAGCTGTACTGAGGTGTAATAAAATAAATCCTCAGCGTTGAAAGAACTAGTATGCTTGGGCCCAGATTTCAGATTTGATCACACTTAGATCACAGAGAACTTGAGCCAAACTCGAGTATTTTGCTGGGCTCGGGAGTCGGGCTCTGGAGTCGGACTCGCGCAGTCCATTTTTAGTACGGGCCATATTTGAGAAAAAACAGAAATAGGCTTATTACTCAAATTCGGCAATGTCCGAATTAAAATTACAATGCCTGTAATGCAATGGGTTATTTTAACATAGATTTGGTAAGAAAAAAGTATTATTCGTTTTCCAAGATGAAATTCCCACCTTATTTCACCGAGTCTCGCAACACTCATTTCCCTATTCGTCGAAAGTTACTGACTGAATACACATCACTCATATTTGGGTATGCTCTCATGTACATCCGCGTGCCTATTTTTGCTTTCCGTTTTCAAAATAGTATGATTTGTTGGTTATATAAACTTGACATATATCTCAATCATTTTGCCGAATATCGTGCAATTTCAAGCCTATCTTTTTATTAAAATTGTGACTTCAATGTTAAATCTACTTGAACCGAATTTCGTTATTACATATGCGGAGTAATTTGGTGGTGCGCCCTCATGCATCATTATATTGACACGCGTGCCAGGATGTAGGGGACAGGAAGGCAACAATTATAATGACTTAATTCAGTCAATTTATTCCTTGCATATAATAATTTAATTTAATTTAATTGACACTGGGATATGGCATGCATTAAAGCCCCCCCCCCCCACCACATACACACACCAATGTTACGGGGAATGCAGGGGGGGGGGGGCTAAACCAGGATGACTACTTTCTTTCCCTTCCTTTTTTCTCTTTCTAGCCTCAAATGTTCTTGTTTTTTCTTTAATGTTGGACAACAACAAAATCTGACATTATTTGGGAATCATGAAGAATCCGGACTTTTTGTGGTCCATTTCGACACGAGAGCCTGTTTCAAATACAATACCATAACAGCGTCAAAAAACGGTAGAGTTGAGAACTTTTGAATTGAATCAAAATAAAATCTCTATATTTAAGACAACCACGAGAAATTAGTGCATAATATGGCTCTGTTGTGCTTATCATACAATACATACGATCGCAACTGTAAATTGAATGGAGTCCAACGCAAATATATCGATAATATTACATAGATAATGTATTTGTGGTCTAAGTTCAATTTATATGGCTGCTTGTAAGTATGGTTATGTAAACTATTTGTTTGGCGACTATCGTACAGGTCTTCAATACGTACAAATCACATATACATTATAAGCCATACGTCCTGGTTTTTACAGCGAGCCCTTTACCTGTATCATGGTCTCCTGCATCCACTGCATCCCCTGACATCGGTGGAGTTCCTGTTTGCTCTTCTATTGGTAGGCCTACATCTTCTGATCTCCCTAGAGGGAAAAGCACAAGTGTAGGCAGATGAAAATGAATTAAAGTTGATCTTAAGTTGGAAATAATTTAATAACAGCCAGGTTATAATTTTGTTTGTTGTAATGTAAAGATCAGCGTGTCCCCCCCAAAAAACTGCATACATGACGGTAGAGTTGATAAAGCCAAACAAGTCGTTATATATAAGAATCAGAAAGAGTATATACCTGAGGTTAATAGGTGAAAATTGCAGATAAAAACATCAGGCTTATACACCTATCAGTTGTAAGACGCACTATACGACCCCCGGCAGAGGTGCGTCACTTTACCGAGGTGCGTCAACTTCTCATGTACCATGACGCACCCTGTGTCAAAAAAACCGACGGACCTTTGCCATCCAAATACGCACCCTCAGTCAATTTTTGGACGCACCATTGGTGTATTCTGACGGACCATGACGACGCACCCCGTTGTCAGATATCGTTGACTAAACGGGATAAAACACGATGACTACTGAAAATGAAACTACTTTTGATTCACGTGGGATCTGCCCTTATTCGATGTTGTCAACCCTGACCCCTCGAATATATAGACCCCGGACCGGGACCGGGACGGAACCAAGAGGTGTATTTAAACATTTAAACTTCGGATATTGTAAATTACACCTGCTTTATACCATCAAAGAATTAAGGGGGCATTTAAAAATATCAAAAACATTTTTGATTTAATCAATACCACCCATCAATATACTAAATTTCGAGAAAAGGCCCCCCAAAAGGCAGGCACATAAACGTATACCGCTATTGTGAGTAAGTCTCCCGGGGCCCCGAGGCTCCACCCCCCCCCCCCCCCCCCCCACCCCCACCATGATGCCCCCAAATGAAATTACAATATCGATGTATACCTTTGTATACTAAAACAAATAGTCAGATATGCCCCCCCCCCCCCCCCTGATGACCCCACATGCGATGCCCTAATTTTGACTAAACTTGCATGGACAACACGGGTGATTACGAGTGCTTCCCCCGGTAGTATAGTCTCGGGCCAAGACTGCTGTATACTCCATCCATCGGCTCGTAGGACGATAGCAAGTGACTGCGCGGTATAAAATATCGGAAAAGTAATGTTTGCGGTATTAAAGTAGAGCCTGGTTGGTGGAATAGTATAGCATTATATTTAAAGGTCGACATGCAGTATCAAATATCGGAAATGTGATATTTGCGGTATTTAAAGTAGAGCCTGGTTGGTGGTATAATATAGCATATATTTAAAGGTCGTATTTTGTTGTTCGTATAAAGATGTACACTGTGACTCACCCATGTAAAGTGACGGACATTGACGCACCCTCCGGCAATTTTTGACGGACCAAATGCTGCCACTGACGTACCCTCCGTCAATAATGTGGTGGTAAACGACATACCCATGACGCACCTCTCCCGGGGGGTCGTATAGTGCGTCTTACAACTGATAGGTGTATTAGTAGATATATTTGATGCAAAAATGTACTTTGGTCTTACGTACAAGTCACGTATACATATACAGTCAAGCCCAACGTATTGGTTTAACAGTACAGCCTTCGCTGTATCATGACTTATTCTATCCCTTGACATCGGTGGGGTACCAGTTTGCGAATTAGATTATAGTGTGATAAAGACCGATTCTCTTCGGAATGCTTAATGATTTCGTATGATTAACGTTTTGTCGGATTACATGAATTACAGGTATTTACAACGTTAGCATATTCATGTCGTACAAGTAGGCCTAATATAGCGTGTGGTTGTCTAAAATTAATTTCCCTTATACGTACTGGCGTTACATTGCCGCCTTCCTTACCTGTGTCATAGTCTCCTGTATCCCCCGACATCTGTGGAGCTCCTGTTTGTTCTTCTATTGGTAGATCTATATCTTCTGATCTCCCTGAAGAGAAAAAACACACGCCCCAACAAACAGATAAAATTGAATTAATGAAAGGATAATCCGTGAAAACCTCGGGAAATACACCAGGCACTTTATTTGGGGGCGCTCTTCACTCAATACCTGTATAAGCCCCCTTCTACTCCCTGCACATGCATGTGACACTGCCATGCGCATTGAACCATAACATTGTTGATGTTAGTATAAATCGTAGTTAATCTAGTTTATCTCACCCAAAAATAAAAGTAATCGACTGAAAAATAAGCAAACTTTGACAAGTTTTGTAATTTGGTCATGATTTTGCTTCATTCCAATAGGATTTACAAAGTTACGACATGCAAATTACTGTAGCAAGATGAAATGTAATAAGAGTTTACAGGGAAGGATATGTTGTGCCTGCAATGTATTACAGGTTCTGGCATAGCAAATGAGCAACAGGTGATTAAATCACTGTAGAAATAAATGGTTTAGATGGTAATGCTTATCACAAACTAACAATATTGGACAAATAAAATTATTCTGAAGACACTCTGTTCATGTTGTTTCTTGATAATTACACTTAAAAGTCATTCACATTTGTGAAAGAAAATATTTGCAAGCTTCACAAACTATACGGTCTGGAATCAGTATTTCTTCTGCTAAAGTTAATTTTAGCTTTCTTAGAAATTCAAAATAGAAATAAGCTATTTCTGTTTGTTGATATTAAATTTTAACGAAGCTTTCCTTCGACATGGCCATCAATGTTGCTGAAGTCATGTGTGTGCCCTGTCCAACATGTACGGCGTTGGGGTGTTACATCGGCTCTGACACGTGCCTCCACTTCATGAAGGTTGACTGGGGATGCTTCAGATTTGACTTTACACGTGACACTTTGGTATCAGACGATTATCTGCTTATCAGAGTAGATAGAGAACTAATTTTTCAGAAACATTTTGACATTTGGTGTGATGATAATGACCATTTTAGCAAAACCAATTTTTACTGTGTGTAAATCCCATTGGAGTGGTAAAAACGCGGTAAAAACGCGGTCAGCTTATAAAGCTTGCCACAGTTTGCTTATTTTTCAATCGACTAATTTTACAACGCTTTATACAAACAACAACAATTTCATGGTTCAATGCACACATCAAGGTCAAATGGAATTAGGTTTTGGATTCACCCTGTATTATATAATACATTATAACAAAACAGTACGTATGACTCATGTTATGAGTTTATTAGTTTTACAATGCAGCCTTACTTGTATCATGGTTTAGTGTATCCCCTGACATCGGTGGAGTGTCGGTTTGCTCTTCTGTTGGTAAGTCTACATCTTTTGTTCTCCCTGGAGAGAAACACAGGCAGATAAATATAAATTAAGTTTGATATTAAGTTGGAAATAATTTAATAACAACCAGGTTATATGGGTTTTTTTGGCAGTTAAATATGATGTGAAGCACAGTGTGTCCAAAAAAACCACGTACATGACGGTAGAGTTTATAAAGCCAAACAAGTGTTTATATTTAAGAATCAGAAAGATCGAGTATATACCTAGTTTGTGTACTACTCAATGGGCAATTGTTTTGTGACCTTGTATGTCCTGCTAAAATAAGAACTATTAGAGTTATGCAACTCAAACTTTGGAATGTGACTATTTTAAGGATGACCTTCCATGTAAAATATAAATCATCAAGTTGAAAATCAGGGCAGCAATTGGAACATCTACCTTTAATTGGTGGACATCGCAGATAAAAACATAATGGTTTAACAGTGCAGCCTTACTTGTATCATGACCTACTCTATCCCTTGACATCGATGGGGTACCAGTTTGCGAATTTTAATTCGCATTATAGTGTGATAAATGCCAATTCTCTTCGGAATGATTAATGATTTCGTCGTATGAGTAACGTTTTGTCGGAATAAATAAATGGCAGGTATTGATATCGATAGCATATTCATGTCGCACAAGTAGGCCTAATATACCTTGTGGTTGTCTATAGTTCATTCCCCACTCCTGTAGCTAATTCTCTAGTTGAATCTACCGTCATATTAAAGATCGTATGAGGCAATGATATCAGCTTAGTCCATTTACCGTCAATGCTTAGTCTTGACTACAAAACCAGTCCAGATGGCTCGTATCATGTGTAAGTGACTTGTGCGTAAGTATTACCAAAATAATATTAGTTTGGCGACTATCGTACAAGTCTTTACCTACAACAAGTCACCGGCACACAAGTCACTTACACATATGAACCATACGTACTGGTTTTAAAGCGCGGTCTTTACCTGTGTCGTAGTAACCTGTATTCCCTGACATCGGTAGAGTACATGTTTGCTCTTCTATTGGTAGCCCTACATCTGTTGGTCTTCCTGGAGACACAAACACATGTGTAGGCAGATGAAAATTAATTAAATCTGATCTGAATTTGGAAATAATTTAATAGCAGCATCAATATAATGCTGCCTAGGGCCTATATTGAGAAAGAAAGACATTTTTCAAGAAACTGTGCGTTTCATGCAGTTTTTCTACATGAATCATAGAATTCAAACCTAATGCCAGAACAGTACCTGGTTATTATTTGTTGGCAGTTAATTACATCTAAAGCATATAAAGTACCGCGTGTCCAAAAAACTGCGCCCATAACAGTAGAGTTGATTACTTTTGAAATTAGGCAAAAACATTCTTTATATTTAAGAATCACAAAGAGTATTCACCTGATTAATTGGTGAAAATCGCAGATAAATACGAGGGGGTATCAAAAAGTTTTAGAAATCACCCAGACGTGAAGGAGCCAGAAACTTAATTTTGTTATGTGATACTTCAGACATCTTTACTAAGTCCCTGTGCAAAGTTACACATTTCTCCTACTATTTATTACCTGTCCACAGACCGCCATTGTAGAGATCCTCAGATTGACCGCCATTGTAGAGATCCTCAGATTGACCACCATTGATTGATTCTCAGATTGTCTCAGATTGTGTTATTCCCAAAACAGCAATAAATAGTTTAAAGTTTAGACAGAAAGAGGTCAAAGGTCATTACAAATAAGCTTGGTGACAATAAACTTATGGGTAACATGGGGTATACACAGATTTACCTCTAATGACCCCTACATGACCTTTGACCCTTTCTGTCAACACTTTAAACTATTTATTGCTGTTTTGGGAATAACATAATCTGAGGCAATCTGAGAATCAATCAATGGCGGTCAATCTGGGGATCTCTACAATGGCTGTCTGTGGACAGGTAATAAATAGTAGGAGAAATGTGTAACTTTGCACAGGGACTAAGTAAAGATGTCTGAAGGATCACATAACAAAATTAAGTTTCTGGCTCCTTATGACTTTTTAAAGAAATATTTGACGATGTATCAGTTTTTGTTAGAAACGGTTGAGTTGAGAACTTTTGAGAGAAAGCTAACATTTTTTTGTATTTATTTAACCATTACCCCTTAAATGCTATGTGAAAAATACTACTTCTAATCATATACCCAAGCGCGAGTGGGCCTCAGATATATTTTGGTGGGGATTGTGCCACCAGCAAAATGAAGTGAATTGACTCACAAGATGTCAAAAATGAGTCAAGTTCGACTTTTGACCATTCATCGAAAAAATGAGTCATGTGGTAATGGCACTGACTCATCCTCAATAGTTTCTTATTGACTCACTTCACATCGAAATGAGTTAAGATCGACTTTTTACAACAGAAAGTCGATCTTGACCCACTCGCAACAGTTGTAATTGACTCACATGACATCGAAATGAGTCCAGATCGACTTTTTACAACAAAAATGAGTCCAGTTCGTATTTGAAAGCAATCAGTATTCTTCAAATTCAGTGCAGACAATCACCGAGTACCGTGTGATGTAGCACAGTCTCATGAGATTACGTAGAAGAAAGTTTTAATAACAGCCAGTGTGCAACCTTTCTTGGTTCGGTAGTCGGCAGTCGGTAAACCGTACCATATTTCAGAAAAATTTGTGTGAGATTAATTAGGGGAGAAAGCACATTCTGCTAACATACTTAATACATGCAATAAATGTACGTGTAGTTCAAGCAAAACAGAACCTCCACAAAAGTCAATTATGAGACAAATTTGTAAACAATGTTCTAAAATAGGTCTATCATTTCCCTAACGCTACAGAAACATTGTAATGTACAACTTAAACTGTACAGCTTAAACTGTACAGCTTAAACTGTACAGCTTAAACTGTACAGCTTAAACTGTACAGCTTAAACTGTACAGCTTAAACTGTACAGCTTAAACTGTACAGCTTAAACTGTACAGCTTAAACTGTACAGCTTAAACTGTACAGCTTAAACTGTACAGCTTAAACTGTACAGCTTAAACTGTACAGCTTAAACTGTACAGCTTAAACTGTACAGCTTAAACTGTACAGCTTAAACTGTACAGCTTAAACTGTACAGCTTAAACTGTACAGCTTAAACTGTACAGCTTAAACTGTACAGCTTAAACTGTACAGCTTAAACTGTACAGCTTAAACTGTACAGCTTAAACTGTACAGCTTACACTGTACAGCTTAAACTGTACCACAATAGTCACTGCTGCCGACTGCCGACTACCGAACTGGAAAATGTTGCACCCCCGGGTTGCACTGGCTGTTAAAAATGTTAAAACGAGTCATCTGACTCATCTGATTTATCAGTATGAGTCAGATGACAGTCGGATGACTGACTCATGTGGCCAAATGTTTAAATGAGTCAATTGACTCATTTAACAAATGAGTCAATTGTCTCGACTCATTAAACGTTAAATGAGTCAATTGACACAGTAACACTTTGGTCTTACGTACAAGTCACTTATACATATTTGCCCAACGTATTGGTTTAACAGTACAGCCTTACTTGTATCATGACCTACGCTATCCCTTGACATCGGTTGGGTACCAGTTTGCGAATTAAATTATAGAGTGATAAAGGCCAATTCTCTTCGGAATTCTTAAAAGGACACGAAGTAGTGTTGAAGCGGGTTTTTAAATCAATTTACTTCAGAACTCAAGATGAAAATTAAAAATTACCATTATTGTTGTTTCTACTCACAGAACACAGCAAAACTTGATTAAAACAATACCATCGCTAATTATTGAACCTGTTCTTAAGAACGCCCTCTATGTAAATATGATTCGCATTAGATATCACGCGTGCTGCAGGGGGACATTGTCTACGGTTAAATGCTGGTTACGGCTCTACCAGCATTTTGGAATCGACGTTTTGGTGTACAAAGAGGGCTTAAGTTTAAGACAAATCCCAGTTTTTATCATATTGGAGGGCGCTCCTCCAACATATCTCTTCATGCCCCTTTAATGATTTCGTCGTATGCGTACCGTTTTGTCGAAATAAATAAATGACAGGTATTTATATCGATATCATATTCATGTCGCACAAGTAGGCCTAATATAGCTTGTGGTTGCCTAACATTTATTCCCCGCTCCTGTAGCTAATTCGTACTGGTGTTACATTGCAGTCTTACCTGTATCATGGTCTCCTGTATCACCTGACATCAGTGGAGTACTTGTTTGATCTTCTGATGGTAGGCCTTTATCTTCTGGTCTCCCTGGAGAGAAAAACACACACACGTGCAAATAGATAAAAATGAATGAATGACAGAATAATCTCGGGAAAACCTCGGGAAATACATCAGGCACTTTATTTGGGGGCGCTCTTCACTCAATACCTGTATAAGCCTACCGTCTACTCCCTTATTAAACATGCCTGTCACTGTCATGCGTGTTCAAAACCCATGTGAACATGTAAACAGCCCTTTGTTCTATCCTTTTCAATGTAGCGTTCTTAATCATTAACCGATCTTCATGCACAATGTCGCAAATTAAAGAAAAGGGATTTATTTACACCTTTGCAAATTAATATTTTACGTAGGATCTATAGTTTTGGAGTAAAGAGTATATTTATTACCTGGTCAGTTACTTATTTTAAGGACTGCGTACAGAGTGAATAAATATAAAGGTGCACGGATTGAAACGGCCATTCAATGTGTGCATTGAACCATAACATCGTTGATGGTAGTATAAATCGTAGTTAATCTAGTTTATCTCACCCAAAAATAAAAGTAATCGACTGAAAAATAAGCAAACTGACAAGTTTTGTAAGTTGGCCGCGTTTTTCTTCATTCCAATGGGATTTACAAAGTTACGACATGAAAATTATTGTAGCAAGATGAAATGTGTGAGAGTTTACAGGAAAATCAGTGTTTCTTCTGCTAAAGTTAATTTTAGCTTCTTTAAAAATTCAAAATAGAAATAAGTTATTTCTGGTTGTTGATATTAAGTTTTAACGAAGCTTTCCTTTGACATGGCCACCAATGTTGCTGATGACATGGCTGGGGATGTCACATCGGCTCTGACACGTGCCTCCACTTCTTGAAGGTTGACTGAATGATTGGTGATACAACAAGGCGGGAGGGAGGCATGCGAGGGACATAAGAACGTTTGAAGTTTATTGGAAGTTGGTCGGGATACACACGCGTACGTACGTTGACGAGAAATCTGATATTTTGGAGGTAACTATATAGTTTAACTTCTTTCTGGCATAGGCCTATATAAAAAGCCAATATTGATCGGAAATAAAGTGATTGCTTTACAATAAAGTATTGCTCAAAAGTACATACCAAATCGCACCAAATGGGTTCGAAAATTGAAGAAAAAAAATCCAATTCAGACTCCCCCTGTTCGAGCTTTTAAACAATCTATACTTAAATCAAGAAAATAACAGTATAATATGATCAACTTCTTTCTTGCATTGAAAAAAACAAAATATTTATTGGAAATGAAGAGGTGGCTTTTCGATAAAATGTTGGTCAAAAGTATATGCCAGATCGCACCAAATGAGTTCTAAAATTGAAAAAAAATCCAATCAGTGGCATAACCAGATGGGGGCGAGGGGGGCGATTGCCCCCCCCCCCCCTAATATTGACGTCGTGTCGGTTGAGATTGGCACTGTCGGTTCATCTGACAAGAGGAAGCATTGAATTGTGATAGTCAAAAGTACAATATTCTTTGGTACAAGCCTGTTGACAGCCAAAATGTACCTCAATCGGGCCAAAAACAAGTGTATAGTCGAAAATGTTCGCGCATTTCTTGACTCAGGATAATGTTGTCGGTTATCTATCATTTCTTGCCCCCTCCAATATCAATAACCTAGTTAAGCCACTGAATAGAATTCTGAGGGGAGCACATCCCCTCAGACTCCTCCCTGTTCGAGCTTTTTCTATACTTAAATCATGAAATATATCAGTATGCTCAACTTCTTTCGTGCATTGATAACAAACAACATATTTATTGGAAATGAAGAGGTGGCTTTTCGATAAAATGTTGGTCAAAAGTATACACCAGATCGCACCAAATGAGTTTGAAAATTGGTTTTTTTTCTACTTATGTGGGGGGCACATCCCCCTCAGACTCCCCCCTGTTCGAGATTTTCTATACTTAAATCATGAAATATATCAGTATATGCTCAACTTCTTTCGTGCATTAATAAAAAGAACAACATATTTATTGGAAATGAAGAGGTGGCTTTTCGATAAAATGTTGGTCAAAAGTATACACCAGATCGCACCAAATGAGTTTGAAAATTGATTTTTTATCTACTTATGTGGGGGGCACATCCTCCTCAGACTCCCCCCTGTTCGAGATTTTCTATACTTAAATCATGAAATATATCAGTATATGCTCAACTTCTTTCGTGCATTAATAAAAAAGAACAACATATTTATTGGAAATGAAGAGGTGGCTTTTCGATAAAATGTTGGTCAAAAGTATACACCAGATCGCACCAAATGAGTTTGCAAATTGAAATTGTTTCTACTTCTCAGGGGGGCACATCCCCCTGTCCGAGCATAGCTCGGAGCTGCGTACCAGCAAAATTTAATTTTTTTGGCCCCCCCCCCCCCCCCCTAGAATTTTCCTGGATCCGCGCCTGAGTATGACTGCTATGGGCACACCGGCGATCAAACCAGGAGTTACCTGTATTATGGTCTATTATATCCCCTGACATCGGTGGGTTACCTGTTTGCTCTTCTGTTGGTAGCCCTACATCTTCTGATCATGCCAGATTCAGTGCACCATGATTTGGGTCATTCGGTGTATTGACTTTTCTCCCGTTGGTTTTTATTTACATAAATCCTTATAGCTAACAATACACAAAGGAAATGGGAGGAGTAGTTTTTTGAGATATGCCACAAAATTGGATCCAATTTTGCGGAATTGATGACATTATTTATGGTGCAAGGTTTGTGCCATGTATAGGGGCATAAGAGGGGGGCGGAGCAGAACTTTTCACGTGTCTTATATAGAAGAACCGGAGATGTATCTTTAGTGACATTTTAGAACATTTGAGACCCGTGCCGTACGGAAGGGGGGGGGGGGGGGGGGGGGGCGGGCGGGTGCATCAAATTGTTTCAAAAGTTCATATCGGTTTTCAAACTTAAAGCTCGTGGCGGGTGAGGTGGATGGGGGGGGGGTTGCTGATGACGTACTCGGACTTGGAAAAAGTTTTAGCTTTATTTGTAAACAAACAAACAAACAAACAAATAGTGATAAACACGTGGTATTTGTGTACAAACATAATCAGAGGTCTATTTATAACATACATTGATCACTTAATCAATCTTTCAATCATTATTACTTCATCAAATCGATCATGTTTTTCAAAACATGGCAATTATGTTTGGATTCCACGCGACGACATTCCAAAATTGCACAAAATGTTTCAAAAATGTCAAAATTGTTGAATAACAATATCATATTTGAAATCACCATGAGAATTACAAATTTTATTCGGTGAAAATTTAAATTGGAGACTATTTTGGGGGGCTTTTCTCCGTTTGTACATTCAATACTATAGGGAGAGGGGACGGAGCAGAAGTTTTCACGTGTCTTATATAGAAGAACCGGAGATGTATCTTTAGTGACATTTTAGAACATTTTAGACCCGTGCCGTATGAGGTGGAGGGGTGGGGGGACTGATGATATACTGGGACTTTAAAATTAAAAAAAGTTTTAGCTTTATTTGTAAACAAACAAACAAACAAATAGTGATAAACACGTGGTATTTGTGTACAAACATAATCAGAGGTCTATTTATAACATACATTGATCAATTAATCAATCTTTCAATCATTATTACTTCATCAAATCGATCATATTTTTCAAAACATGGCAAATTATGTTTGGATTCCACGCGACGACATTCCAAAATTGCACAAAATGTTTCAAAAATGTCAAAATTGTTGAATTACAATACCATATTTGAAATCACCATGAGAATTACAAATTTTATTCGGTGAAAATTTAAATTAGAGACTATTTTGGGGGCTTTTCTCCGTTTGTACATTCAATACTCCATGCCAGATTCAGTGCACCATGATTTGGGTCATTCGGTGTATTGACTTTTCTCCCGTTGGTTTTTATTTACAGAAATCCTTATAGCTAACAATATACAAGGGAAATGGGAGGAGTTTTTGAGATATGCCACAAAAGTGGATCCAATTTTGCGGAATTGATGACATTATTTATGGTGCAAGGTGTGTGCCATGATCTCCCTGGATAGAAAAAAACACATGTGTAAGCAGATAGAAAGTAATTACCATATTAAACCACACCCACTGCATTATAATTATGCATATAAGCCCTACGTACTGGTTTAACAGTGCAGCCTTACCTGTATCAAGGTCTCCTGTATCCCCTGACATCGGTGGGGTACCTGTTTGCTCTTCTGTTGCGGGTTCTGTTGGTAGGCCTACATCTTCTGATCTCCCTGGATAGAAAAACACATGTGTAAGCAGATAGAAAGTAATGACCATAATTATTAAACTACACCCACTGCATTATAATTATGGATAGAAAAATATATACATGTGTAAGCATGCAGATAGAAAGTAATAACCATATCAAACCACACTCACTGCATAAGAATTGTGCATATAAGCCGTACGTACTGGTTTTACATTGCAGTCTTACCTGTATCAAGGTCTCCTGTATCCCCTGACATTGATGATGTACCTGTTCGCTTTTCTGTTGGTAGGCATATATCTTCTGATCTCCCTGGAGAAAAAACAAAACAAAACAACTTGTTCAAAAGGTTTACTCTTTGTCTTGAAATATATGCCAATGTAATGCTTTAAGTGAGATGACAAATTCTGGTGTACCTCATTAGAGCTCGTTACCAAAACTCAAAGGCAATTTTTCTCTGAATGTGTGGCAACATCTAAGAATCAAGATGTTCTACTGCTTTAATCCATATTCTGCATTTCATATTTACCTTGAATTCCTGAAACCAGAATAGCCATATCTTCGGTCTGTAGGGAAATCTCCTCATTCACTGATGGATTTCTATTCAAATCTGTGAGGCATATTCAAAAAAACATTTACCGAAAGTGTATTTACAGAAATAACATTTAAAACTCGTATGATGTGATGTATGAGAGTTTTATTAACGTATGTAGGAAGTTTAGCTGGAGACAAAAAAGTGTCTTCACATTTTTGATTGCAATATGAAGTGATGTAGAGTACGTGTTTAAAACGATTCGATCCGTTCAAAAAAACAAATCATATTATAAATGTGGGCATGTTTCGAATACGGGAGTGTTTTGCCGTTGGTTATTTTTGTAGAATTTTGTTATAATGTGCTTGTTTCTTGGCAATTTGATATCATTTCTGATCACTTTTTTTTTTGGGGGGGGGGGCTAAGATTTTTTTTTCACAATCAAGATATTTTGATATCGGAAGAATCCCCATACTTTTCTCATTATGTCTGTAAAATCGTAGGGGCCAGAAATGTTCCATTTAGAAATTATTGGCTAAAATGTGGTGGATTACTGACAAAGGTGGTTGACCACCAGTCACTTTGTGTACTACTCAATGGGCAAATGTATTGTGACCTTGTGCTTCTAAAATTGGAACCATTGCAGTTATGCAACTCAAACTTTGGAATTCGACAATTTTAAGGATGACCTTTCATGTTAAATAGAAAACATCAAGTTGAAAATCGGGCCAGAAATCAGAACATCTACCTTTAAGGGGAGTAAAAACCGAATGCAGAGACTAATGCAATTGAGATTAGGATATTGAATTACATTGGTCGGAACTGAAGTAGGTAGCCTCATTTATTCCATTTGTATACCCTTAAGGAATATTCATAAACACTCTTAGCAGTAACGAACCAATCACAAAGCAGGAAACTAGAATACGGGGAGTGCATTGAAAGTTTCTAATTGCACTCCGCGTGCGCGCCGTAAATGCACGGACCCAGCTCTTAGTTTTCATTCGTTGTTCACGCAGCACGGGTTCGCCGATTTTTATTGCGGGTGTTGCAAAACTTGTTTACATGTTTTACGAAAGTCATTCAATAAGTTCTACCTCCTCACTCATAACGTCACTAATATGAATGTCAGTCTCATGATATTTTTCATGATTATATCTCTGAATCATAGCTACACATTTATAGTAACTCATAAATTATATCTGCTTCACTTTTGTAATGATGCGTTCAAAGCCAGAGAGGGATTTTGGACAACGGACACGGAAAATTACCTTAAATATAACTACATGTTTTTCGGGGGTTTTATGTATTGTATGGTTAACTATAAGATCATAATTTATATACTGAAAATGCTAAACAAATGAATGATATATGAATATATTACAGTATTATTAAACCCCTTTTCAAGATGATTATGTGTCATATCATCTTGGAGCTCACTTACCATCTACGATATCCTGAATTGTAGGTCTTTTTTTAGGATCATCGTCCCAACACCTTTGTATCATTTCCGATATGTCTTGAGGGCAGGTGTTTGGTATTGCCGGTCGTTCTCCACTTGTTACTTTGAACATCACTGTTGCAAATTGTACCTCATCCCATGGTGGTTTTCTCTTGGTGATCTGCAAAGTAAGCATTCCATAGGAGTAGATATCTGCTGGTTTAGAGTAGACTGCTCGTCCTTCCTCATTTCCCATGTAGATTTCTGGTGCCATGTAGGAGTAGGTTCCCTTCTCTGCAGTCGATAATGTTTGAGAACGGTCGATGGTACGGGCAAGTCCAAAGTCACACAGCTTTAAGATGTTGTTGTCGAACAGTATACAATTATGGGGCTTGATGTCTCTATGTAAAACGTTGAGTCCATGCAAATACTTGATTGCCAAAGCAGATTCCTTCAACCACTTTCTCATCAGGATTTCTGGTAATGGTTTGGTCTTGTCGGACAGATAATCATGTAGTGAGCCATTTCTTGCATACTCTAGGAGAATAAGATTGAGTGGTCCATTCTTATAAAATGCTAGCCATTCAACTATGTGTGGGTGGTGAAGTTTGCGCATTATTTCTACCTCCTCTTCACGTAAATCCCAGACACTCTTTGCTGCAGCCTCAGTGTAACCTTTAAACGGCTTCTTGAATATCACCCGAGATACTGTTCCACCACCACCTTCTCCAAGTTTCTCATGGAATTCAAGATTATTATAATCAACGTTCTCGTCCATGTTGTGTGCTTATGGCTGACTGTTGAAAAGACAATACGGAGCAATATTATTATATTTCAAAGTCAACATTGTAATTAAAACATAGGTGCCTATAGTACTAGCGGAAATGGTAACCATTCATTTGCAATAAATAAGTTACATTTTGGTAACTCGAACGAGGGTTATTAATAATAATAATAATAATAATAATAGTCGGTTTTTATATAGCGCTTTACACAGTGTGGAACACCATCTCAAAGCGCTTTACATTTGGCTAATTATTATCGCTCCCATTTACATCATCTATCTGGCAGCCGGCTAGGCGCACTTTTAGATGATAGCAGCTACCCAATTTTCGCTCGGGTGGACGAAGCACTTGAGACTAAATACCTTGCCCAAGGATATAAACACGTTGATCCTAGCGGGGCTCGAACTCGCAACCTTATGATTATGAATCTAGCGCTGATTCCGCTAGGCCACACGGGCTCACTTATTCAATACGTTCTACCTCATACCATCGCTAATATGAATGTCAGCCTCGTGTCATTTGTCAAGACTATAGCTCTGAATCATAGCTACACTTGTATACTACATCATAATTGATATCAGTTTCACTTTGATATAAATAGCACTTCGATGATACTTTCCTATTTTCATCCGTTTTCATCACATTACATTGAAGTTTGGTTTTCACTGCATCTCCAGAAAAGTATACAACCATTATTCAGATCTATCCAGTTCAATTAAGAGTGAATGCGTAATGCTTCATAAGACTGGCTTTTATAATAACAAAGAACCGTGTTAAGATATTTTCAATGTTAAGTTAAATATTTATGGTTAGCAAATTACGGAATGTCCCAGAATGATTTATACCGGAAAAGGTACATCTATTTAGCTATGAATACCATTGCTATCGGTTTCTGCATATGTGTCACCTCATTAAAAGTCTTGGACCTGTCCACATTTTAGGAATGGAAGCAAACGGTTTCCCGAATAAATCAAAATAAATTCGATCCTGAAACAGGCCAGAAAGGAAAAACCGTGGACGTATACCATGGTTACACGCGCACTTTAAATGATGATACAAGAGATGAGACAAACAGGTGTTGGTGTTCAGTGATTTAGTCCAAATATTAAATTAATTTGAGCTTCTTTCAACCACCTTAAACATTATTTTGTCCATGTATTTTTTGTGTACATAAACCTTCATGATTACATAGGCCAAGGGTATCATCATCAACTTGAGTGCCTCTTTCCCATAAGTAACGCACCAAAATATATATTTGGCCTTATACTAGCCTGACAAAGTTGCATTCTGATTCTGAGTATTCTTTTAAGCTTTTATCTTTCAGAAAGACGTATTGATCATTTGTAACTCTAGCGCAATATTTAAGAAGGTCATTGAGAAGATTAAGCAATTTACAACCAGTACATTCCCATCAAGTCAACCTTGCACCTCCGCCAATATGCAAGAGGTGACCCATTTGCTGTCAAAGTGCTTATGACTCTAACATCCACAATATAATTATAGCTTTCTAAGGAGTTTTGTATTATTTACATAGAACGTTTGCGACAAAATGGAATGGTATATTTCAAGTTTGATTAAAATTACCTTTTAAAACTCATCAAATCGACCATTTCGACGTAAATCTCGATTTAAATGATATGCAGGTAATTTGCTGTGTCCTACTGTGTTATACAAATGAAGCGAAATTAATTATAATTGCTTTGCAAAGCTATAAGTACATTGATATTTATGTTTGAAGCATTAGACACGTGTTACAAATTGATTAAGATTTTTTGATGAATTGACAAATTATGTTAGAAATGTTGTATGAACTCATGCAATATAGACATGAACAACCGTGTGAAGATTTTTGCTGCGGGTGAAACCAAGAAGAAGTCAGAGCTATTCCTGACGAAAGCTTGAGAGTTTTAAATTAGTCCAACTCTTAACCTATATGAACACCCGGCGTAAAAGCCTATCTCACAATTTGATGGGGAAAAAATCCCGCCAACAAATCTTGTGATATATTATATTGCTATTCAAATTAAGAACATCGTAATCAATTCATAGCATTAAGGTTGGTATCTGATTATGTCACTCATGTAAAAAATAAAATGGCGTGTTAAATTCCAATTACATCACAACCATCTAGCTTCATGCACAACCTAACTGTTCACATTTGAATGAGAGACACATGTTTCGGTTTTACAAATGTTTTAGGTTTCTCTTGGACAAATACGTCCAAGGTGTCTATTCACACGACACTTAAATGAGCATCCAATTGGGAATGGGTGGGCGGGAAAATAACACGAATTCGTAGTATACGTTTTGCATGCACCTACACCACAGTGCGAGATACGAAGGTTGCGGTATTTGGCACTATGCATGAAGAGATCGTTTTCTCTCAATATGGCAGACCCCATAGGCAGCAGGTTTCGAAATGGTTTCTTACCGAAGCTTCATACACTCTCAGAACAGGTATTAAATAATCATGGGTTAAAAGAATGTTGGTTAAAAAGTATACAACATTGGTTAAAAATGAAGCGTTGGTTAAAAATTACTTTTAATACTGCGTTGGTTAAAGAGTGAAAATATTATTAATTTTTAGTTTATTCAACGTTGGTTAAGGCATCATAATTTTAACCAACAATAGGTCATAACAAGATTCCCGCCAAAGAATTTCATTGGCGAGGAAAATATTTTGCGAAAATAACACGATTGATTTCATATACATATTCTGACGTGGTCTAAAAATTGCGGCCACTGTTTCAAGTTATCGCTTCACGGCCTCGTGGCTAGGATCTTGTGCCTTGTCCTGTCCCTTGTTGGTCCTGGCCACGGGATGGCGCCAATACTGAAAGCCAATATCGGGCCAATGAAACATCAATATTGTAATGTTGTATGGGTTAAAATTTAGCAAAAAAAAATAAAAGTTTAACCAACATTTTTTAACCCACTACTGTTGGTTAAAACATATTAACAAACAAATGATTAAAAATTGTAACCAACCACAGGTTAAAGTTTAACCAACCACTGTTGGTCAAAACATATTAACCAACAAATGATTAAAATTTGTAACCAACCACAGGTTAAAGTTTAACCAACAGCTGTTGGTTACAGTTTTAACCAACCAATTGTGTGGTTCACCTGGTAACCTCCCGTTGGTTAAAATTTTAACCAACATGGTTAAAGATTTTTTGTTCTGAGAGTGTAGATTAAGCTTTTAATCACTAAGACAATGTACACTGCCGCGCAAAAGTATTGGTCCCCCAGCCCCCCGGAAGCTTGCAAGTTATCAATGTGCTGTCAATAAAGTATTAAGCCATCAGACCCCATTACCATTTCATTGTGTTCATTGTACATTTTATACCAATAAATTCATGTTTCCTACGAGGGAGATCACATTGAGGAACATGTTTTTTTTTAATGTAAGCCATAAAAAGTCAGTTTATCTTTACCAACAGTTAATATGGGTGGAATTTGTTGGGAAAAAAAGCAATTAAATTGACCACGCCCTCTACCGTTGCTATGGAGAAGGCCTCTTGAATTTTTCTGTAGCAATATCTCAGGCATCAGTATTTTTTCACCAAACAAACTTTAAATGATAGTTAATAAGTACAGTATGTCTACAACTCTACAAAGCCCTTTTTCAAGTTTCTTTTGTTAAGTATGGGTTTTGAGGTGTAAAAGTATTGAATAAGCGCAAAATGGGCATTTTTTGAAAATGAAATTTGGAGAATTCGCTATGTCAAGTTGTTCTACATACAGTTGTCAATAGTTGTGCCAATTAAAACTTTAAAATGACATTCCAATCCTGAGAAATAGCTGAAAATATCTAAAATCTAGAACTCTGTCTGTATATCATCTGCCACTTTTTTCAGCGCCCTTGGTCTGATTGAAATCATTGTTCAACATGTACTGGTACAAGTTCATTATGCTCGTTGCAGAGATTAAGAGATTAATCAACTTAATTGCTAGCAAAGTTACATCATGGATATTGCATTTGGTACTCTAAACACAGTGTGAAATAAGGCCACCAAAAACGTCAAGTAAACTTTTATGATTTTATTGGTTCAGCCAGAACGTGTTCACTGCTGGCACCCAACGCTGACATCCAATCACATATCAGGATACTTACTGGTTTTGCTAATATATCCCTACACTGCTATGACATATAATGCAGGCATGCATTACATGTAGACATATGGCTTAGGCGAATAACCTTTACATATCAATACCTCTTTGCTAAAATAGTTCGTCCATTGTAAGTTGATACATGCCTGAAATGTGGATCATCTCAAATTAGTAGCACAATTGACCCTAGATACGACATTGGTCTGACCAAAATGAGAGTACACCAATGGTGATGATGGGCAGGTTTATCCTAAACACTGAAAAGTGATAGGAACATATAAAAGAGTGATTGTTACAGAACCGGGGTTACAGATATTGGAAGTTTATTTTAAAGGGTGTTTTCATTATGGTTGATGAAATTGAAATAAAACATTTTTGATTTTAAATCACTGAATATTGTTTGCTTTCCCTATGAACTAATAATAGTATCGAGGAACATAGATCCTGCTATAAAGCAGTCAAGTCACACACACACACACACACAGAGTAACCAGTGAAAATCAACAGGTCATATGTGAACTTTGGGTTTCTAATTGTATCTTGGCGACAGTTTTATCATACTCCATACAATCCTGGCTTTGTCACTACACTACTAGCCTACTATCGGTGAAATATATAGGGTGTATACAAAATGCAATATACGTGTATTACATTCATCAGTGCAGCTGGTTTTCCAGATAAATTCATAAAATGTATGGGTATGTATTTATTCGTATTATATATTAACGTAATACATTGAATAATAAACATTAATTAATCATTACTTTTAATAATAAATACAAGTGTTAATTAATAAATAAATAAGTACATTTCTTTAATGAAATTACTTAATATTAATTTATAAATTAATAAATTCGTAATAAATGAATTTGACAATTTAATTAATTTGAATTATTTGATTTTACTTAATCAATTTGAGCAATTTAATTAATGTCATCAATTTAATTAATTAATTTTATTTAGGTAAGTCCCCCCCCCCCCCCCCCCCCACAAATCAACAACAAGAACAACATGAACATGTTGAACAGGTTGAAGAAGATTCATTGGATTAATTAGATTAATTGGATTCATTGGAAGATTTTCTTTTTTTACCCATCAACATATTTTGATATCAGAAGAAACACCACATTTGTCTCATTATTTCTGTAAAATGTTTGGAGCAAGATTTGTTCCATTTATGCCTGATCGGCCAAAATACAGTAAGTTATTGTTAAAGGTCAGTTTGTGTACTCAATGGACAAAGTTCATGTCACCTTGCGCTTCTATGATAAGAACCATTGCGAGTTATGCAACTCAAACTGTTTACAACTATTTTAAAGGATGACTCTCCATGTATTATAGAACACGTCAAGTTGAAAACCGGGCCAGATACCGGAACACCATTAATATACATGTTTCAACGTGTGACTGATATCAACACCTTTCACCACTCTTGCATCACATTTCCTTTTCATTTAAAAGGGGGCACAACACTAAATAAACCGCCCATTGGATTACATGTAAATTAGGGCTAAAAGAGTCGCGATTTTGGGTCCTTAGTACCTCTTTTTGGAATGTCTCGAATGCTTTATTCTAACAAACAAATATTAAAATTTCATAAAATCGTCAAGAAGTGTTACCCCTTCCAATTAGATTTTAAGATATCATCATTTAAACAGCGCCACGTGTGTTCATCCACGTGATACATTTTCGGTACAATCGAAAATCACTATTTTGCAATATCCTGAGCAAAGTGCAAGAGATTATCTTTCATTTTAATTATAAATTGCTACCCTCACGCCAAGCTGATTCCAAAAGGACCCTATTAATCACTTCTTCTTCTTTTTGCCGGAACTTACTACCATTACACAAAACGATAAAAAAATAATAACTTTTTTGTTGTTGGCATTTTTGTAAACACCAAGTAATATCAAGATAAACTGTCGATGTAGTTAATTTAAATACCACCTCTAACTAAAGTTATGTTACTTAGCGCATCGATACTCAATTTCTAATGTTCGAATTTTGGACACTTTAAGGTCATTTTGCAGAATTTCGAAGTTTTTAAAATCTCTTTCATTGATAATGAGATGTTAACCCTAACTCTACACCCACTTTTTTCAGACTTTTTTCTTCAACGTGGAAAATCGACCAAAATATCCCCCCCCCCCCCCCCCCCCCCCGTTATATCCTCTAGGAAATTGCCCAGAGTACTGTTATTGAAATGTTGATACTTTGAAAGCCCAATTTTTGTCTTAATTTAGGCCCAAATTAAACCTGCCGCCCCCCCCCCCCCCCCCTCCAACATGATTTGATATCAATGACAAATGGGTTTAGAATCAATTGTTTAAACTTTATTTGTTAAGCCCCTGATTGATAAAATAAGCTTAGATTTGTCGGTCTATAATCGGATAACCATGGCGTCATGATGGCGAGGGGATCCATTATTGTGAGTAAAATCAAAAACAAGGAAATGTGTAGTAAAATGATGCTCTTCAACCGTTTTTGCTCCAAATCTGTAAGAAAATTGGATCGTGTTCATTATATTAATGTATGACATGGACAGAAATATGTTTTTCTTTGAAAATAAGATCAAATTACCTCTTTTATAGACTCAAGATCAATGCAAATCGATATAATCCGAGTCTCACCACTGCGTGTTACAAGGGGGCACAGCACTAAATAAACCGCCCATTGGATTACATGTAAATTAGGGCTAAAGGAGTCGCGATTTTGGGTCCTTAGTACCTCTTTTATTTCATAAAATCGTCAAGAAGTGTTGTTCCTTCCAATTAGATTTTACGATATCATAATTTAAACAGCGCCACCCCTATTTTCAGCCCGGACGCTCGCCTTCTGACCGCCTCCGAGCACGTGTGTTCATCTACGTAATAAATTTCGGTACAATCGAAAATCTATATTTTGCAATATCCGGAGCAAAGTGCAAGAGGTTATCTTTCATTTTAATTATAAAATGCTACCCTCACGCCAAACTGATTCCCAAAGGACCCCGTTAATCACAAAAACATGTTTTGTTTTTGCCGGAACTTACTACCATTACACAAAACGAGGAGTGATTTAGTGCTGTGCGCCCTTAAATGTATCCATCCCTTCTGAGCACTGTTTGTCTTTTTCAGACTCTTCATGTTTGTCACATTGGTCATATGCGGCACTTTTATTTAGACAACACTGGGTGAAGATAGCGCTCCAAAAACATGTATGCGATATTCCTGTGGGTTTTGAGACAAATCACTATTTGAAAAGGGCGGGCTAGGATTCGCAAGCAATGATTACAAAATATGAAATAGCACAAGCTCTTAAAACAAATTGATGTTCATACATTGAATTTCTTAACACAAGCACTTTCAAAAGTTCCACCTAGGAATTGGCAGATCCCACACCAATTGACCGTATGCCGGGGTCCTTGGGGATGGCCAAAGGGCAGTCTACACTTGCCACATAACTTGATGACTTGCATTATATGTTGACTGTCAGCCCCCGTTGGGCTAATTTTAAAACTTAAATCTGCTCTAGGGACACTATATACCATATATTGTGACCTTTTTCGAGATTTGAACGTTTGCTTTTACAAAATCTGAAATATCACTAATTATTAGAAGAATAATTCATTGGTAGATTACCAGTGTAGTCATCTTCGGAGCCGTAATTTCACCCTTATTAAGATGAGCACTCCTGATGTAGTTCTCGTTGAAAATGACTATTGGAAAAAATCACCGTGTTGCATAATATAGCTTTTCTTCATCATCTTCATCTGTGTTAATAATTTTTATGCTCTGAGGTCTCTGGGCTGCGGACCAGACTTTGGCGGATTAAACCGGTTTTGTGAGCGCTCAACCGTCCCCTTTCCCTCATGGCATATTGTTGGAGGTGGAATCAACTCCGCTTGTCTGAACGCCTTGGTGCTTCTGCAAATTGAAGTTTGAATTTTTTAACACAACCACTTTCAAAAGTCACACTTTTGGCTTTTACTTCAACCCAGCAAATTATCCAAGGAATGATACCAAGCCTGGAGCCTTTGGTCATGCTTGAGAGACAGATGGTAGGATAGCAAGTGCCTGGCAATAAACAGGTGGTCTGAAATAAATCTGAGAAATGGTGTAGAAGGTGGAAGATTTATTCCCCTAGAAAAGCTTGAAAATCGGGTGTTAGGATAGTCTCAAACTTTTAAGGAGATGGAATCGTAATGTGGACATATCCTGGAGAATAATTGAGGTGTCATTTCTGACTAACGTAATGTCTACGGTCATGTTTATTTCATAAATTTGGAGGCTATCTTCAGCATTAAATCCAAGATGGTATTGAAGGTCAAATGTGGTTGAATCTTTCTTAACAACAATACAACGTTTAAACTAATGCTAGATGGGGAGAGCGGAGTGTGGGGGGGGGGGGGGGGGGGGTGAGTATGTAGGTGTGTGTAGAAGGTATGCTAGGTGGGTGTGGATTGGTTTGTGAGGTGTGTATGTAATGTGTGGTTCATTTATTTGGTTAAATACTGTTCTTGATATTGTCTTTTAAATAATTATTGATGGGCTTGTGCAATTGTATTTTGATATTTATACATGTTTTTATATTGTAAACCTCACTTGTCCACCCTTAACAACAGGAATGAGTTGGTTAGCGGTTGCAGGCATAAGAAAAAGCATCTGCTATGCAACCTCAGATAAATCTTTGTACTTGGCATTTTGAAATTATACGCATCTTATTTTGTACGCGTGCGTATTCAGCGTAATCCAGCGTATACGCTACACCCGCTTGCGTGCGCATCGTGATATTCTACTGGTTGTAATCATGTTTATTATTTATTATTCAACTGACGAGTGTGGGCGAAAGCGAAAACGAAACAAATTTGTCTTGAATAAAATGTAAAAGTTTACTCAAAATCATTATAATTATTGCTCCCATGTGGTCGAGCACTTTATCAATACTGATTCAAGTAAAACTCTGGATTTTATATTGTAAACTATAAAGAATAAATTCAATATTCCAAACTGTACCCAATTTGCACATTTTCCAAACCCCATTGTCAGAAATCAGCGAGACTATTTGGAACTGTAAAACACTTAATATTGAACGCAATGTGTTAAACTAACAATTATTGCTCAAACCATAAAATCTTTCACAGATTACCGTAAAACGGGTTGGATAGAGACAGTTTAGCAGTCTCCAGATTATCATGTTTCCTCACGAGCCAATTTGTTAGCGCATATTATGTCCAACCACAATGTCTTTAAACTGCCACTATAAAAAAATGAAAACATGTGATGGGTACATATATTTTTTGTTAAAGGTTGCTGTCCCTTTTCAAACCGACTTCGCTCTAAATTGGGGGAAACAGTGAAATCGTGTGAAATAATACCATTCAAGAAAAAGCTAGAGATGGTGAGCCTAATGTGGAGGAAATAACATATACAAATGCCAAGTTATGAAACATTTAGGTACATTTACAGCACTTTTTACCTTTTCTAGGATGCTAACAAATCTTAATGTCGAACACTGCCGGGTATTGCCAGAATGCAAATATTATTTGGTGGTGTTCACTTATAATGGTTTATTTGAAAGCCCAAGCAGCTAGCATTGTGTAAATAAATAAGGTATTTCTGTCATTGTTTGACTGAGATATGGTTAATTGTTATTTCAAAAGTCAAGGGTGTCAGCAGTGGCGGTAGCGGTGGTGGTTGTGGTTGTGGTGGTGGTGGTGGTGGTGGTGGTGGTGGTGGTGGTGGTGGTGGTGGTTTTGTACTGCAAACTCTATGGGGAAAATGGAATATGTTCCCAATTTAAGTTCAATTTACAATAACTCCTCTTTCATGTATGGAACAAACATAATTTTGGTCTCATTTTAAAGGTTATTTTACATTCTGTTAAAATACTAGAACATTTTATATGTGCTAGTATCGTCCGATACTGGAACATTGACTTTGTACCAGTATCGATCGGACGATTATTTAATGTGAGTAGTAAGTTTGCTTTGAATGTATGTTGATGTGGTGGGTGAGTGTTGGGCGTAAGGTGTTTCTGTCTGTGTGAGTGAGGTGGGGTGGGGAGGGTGGGGGTGGGGGTGAGTATGTAGGTGTGGGTAGAAGGTATGCCAAGTGGGTGTGGATTGGTTTGTGAGGTGTGTATGTAATGTGTGGTTCATTTATTTGGTTAAATACTGTTCTTGATATTGTCTTTAAAATAATTATTGATGGGCTTGTGCAATTGTATTTTTATGAATGAATAAAATGAATGACGATATACTTGTACAGTCCAGAATCTGGGACCTAAATACACTTTCCGTTTGTTGTAATATTTCTACATCAAGAATGAAAAATATAATCTTAAGGAACCGTCTCCGTGATTAATTCGAGTTTTAATCGTAATTTAATGTAATTTTATATTCGAGTGCCATTGTAAAGAAAATAAAATAAAAATAATATATTGTTTTACTATTTTTAGAATGTTCACCAACAAATAAAAGAATAATGTAAAAATGGGCGTATATAAAGCAGTTACCACCCATTATAATAGACAATATAACAACAAACGTCGAAACAAGGAAACGGTGAAACACGGAAACCACACACAAATTGACAACTACGGTGAATGATCTTTGCTTATTTTGCAAGTTGGGATATTCACCGGTGTTTTTATTAATAGTTGTCGTTAAAGGGGCATAGAGAGATTTCTCAAAAAATGAAACTCAAAATGTCTACCTTGTTTAGATAGATGATATACATAAAAACATTCTCATGTAAGGGAGCACATCAAAACTCGACCGCGCGGCAACCGGCGGTTCCGCCCGGTTGGACCGCATATCATTGTTTAGAACAATAGAACCCAGCTGCAACCTCACAGAACTGCACGGAACCGGCGGTTGCCGGGTGGTCGAGTTTTGATGTGCTCCCTAAGATTTCTTCCAAACAAATCAGTGAAAATGAAAAATAAAGAAATTTTCTCAGCATTTCTGAAGGTATAATAGTGCTTTTCAAGTTTTCACCTTTTTTAATCTTGATTAAAAATCACTACCAATTGAATCAGGGAGGTCATGAATATGCATCACGCAACAAGCCATGGGTGATCTTCAAGGTTATATTTAATAAAGTGAAACAAATAAGTAAGAAGCCATCTGTGGCCTTTTAGATGAATTTGGCTAATTTCGATGTGATACAGCACGTTTTACTGATTATGATTTTGGTAACACGGGTTACGGGTTGCGACATTTTGAAGGCTCATTGTGAAGTGGTAGTTATGAATTTATCTGATTGTTTGCTATTTTAACACAGGGCCTTAATTGTGGGGTTACAATTATAAGTGGTATCAATTAAAGCCAATTAATTTAGGAACTATTATTTTAAAAAGTGCTGTTCCGATAACGCGTGTTACCATTCACGAAGTAAAAGAAGTCAATGTATTCGCAGTACACAATAGCCAAACGTTATAACATTTTTTCCCTAGCCTTTACATGTGCTTAGAACAATATGTGGATAAAAAAATCATTGGGAACAATTTTCATTTTCTTTTTGCGTCTCGTTTTCATGGATCGTCCATGTGTGAAAAACCAAAAAAATTGAGGGCTCCCTACATGTGTGGAATTTGTCTTTAAATGATGTTTGTAGTGTTTGTGCAATATTAATACATATTTGGAGTCATTTTCTTCATATCTAAACAAGCATTTTACTTGAATTTAGGTGTTTGGTAGCGTTGATAGTATGTTATCAAATTTGCTATCTACTGAAGATAGCAGCATATTTTCTAGCAATATTTCATTTGGAGTGACCAAAATCATTTACTCAAAAAACTATGTTAATAATAGCAAAGACAAGCTTTAAAACTTACAGGCTAAATGGTTCATCTCTTTATACACCAAATGCTTAAATTCCGAATTTGATTGTTGCACTTCTAAACTAGCCTAAATTGACCAAAGATTACGCCTTCCCTGATGCCGCAATTTTTGTGTAATTGCTCTATGGCAAAAAGAGCTGAAATGCCAGTAAATCCGCAGAAAACTGACAAAAAGGAGTCCCAAAGCCGTCAAATGTAGGAAATCTCTCACTTTTAAGATATATTTATATCGTTACGTTGTCTTGGTTATAATTACAGCCTGTATGCCAGGCTGGGCAGACTTGGGCGGTACCAAAATACAATTTATGAAAAACAGACAAGGTTATCTACAGGTCCCACACCACCAAATCAGTTTCTTATTGCTTTGTGTGGTTAAGAGGTCAAGTTTGTGTTAATTTTTTCACCTTTAGAGCAAACTGGTTCATTCAAATCATTGTTTTTATTGAAGATCTAGATGTCTTCTGCTTCAAAACAATCACGTTTGTGGGGGGTAACCAACATTTTTTTCGCTACGGGCCAATGATATCTATCTTAGGTACGACAGACTGCCTTTATCCTAAGATCAGAGATGCTAGCTCTAAATTGGTGGAAACAGTGAAATCGTGTAAAATGATACCATTCAAGAAAAAGCTGGAGATTTTGGGCCTACTGTGAAGGAAATAACCTACAAATGCAAAATTATGAAATATTTAGGCACATTTACAGCATTTATTACCTTTTCTAGGATGTTAAATTTAGACTTATGGTGGGGTCAATCTTAATTTCAAACACTGCCGTGTAATGTCAGAATGCAAAATATGATTTGGTGGTGTGCACTCTTCATGAAGGATCTCTAATAGTGCCCCTTTAAATTGCCCTACAGGTCCCACACCACCACATCAGTTCCCTATTGCTTTGTGTGGTTAAGAGGTCAAGTTTGTGTTAATTTTTTCACCTTTAGAGCAAACTGGTTCATTCAAATCATTGTTTTTATTGAAGATCTAGATGTCTTCTGCTTCAAAACAATCACTTTTGTGGGGGGTGACCAGCATTTTTTTCTCGCTACGAGCCAATGATAGGTACGACAGACTGTTATATTTCCTTAAATAGCGGTTGCCCTGATACCTGGCCAAACTCATAGATGCATCCATGTTGATTGGTATTCAAATTATGTGATCGGGTAATGAATTTGAATCTTAGGTTCGCAATTATTTTGCTTGAGAGTGAATAAAAGCAGTGTTAGTGGAATAAGTGAACTGTCACTGATTTAATACTGTACATGATAAAAGAACAATAGGCCTATATAATACAAACAGATGACATTTTTGTTTGACATTTTTTGAAATTGGCATTTTAGAACCAAAGCTAGGGTAATAATCAAAAACAATATCATGCTTGGTAACAATTTGAATTTCTTTTTATAAAGAAAACCTACCATAGATAAACCACTTTGAAACCCACAAATGTCCTGTCAAATTTGTAAAAATGTGATATTTGATCGCCTTGGTAAACAAAATTAAAATTAAAAGAAGGTGTAATTGCGTTATTTAGAATTGTGAAATATTTGTTAGTGGTGATTAAATGTGAAAAATATTGTTCTGAAATAATATGTCATGCATACGACATCAGTATTAATGTTTGTAAATTCGTAAACTTGTTGTTTTGTGGTTGCCATTAAAACGGGTCAAAATGTCATACATTGACTCAACCATTTCAACTGTTCATTACCTCCAGGAGGAATGATTGACACATTTAGGACGGTTGGTCAAAGATCGTATGGTCTCCAATTAATGGTCTGCATCGCGCACATGGCTCGACTGCTGCGTTGAGAATATCCTCCAGGTGTTTTCCACTCAACTCTGGCCTAGAATTTCTTTGCATATACGATACCTCCAAACCAGCTTAAAAAATAATGATCATCTACAAGCATGGATTTGGTAGAGGCTTAGTTAGTTAGCTGAATTCGGAACTGCGTCCATCGCTGGACACTGGATTGGGGACAGAGAATATATTGTTAGATCTAGCCCCGGATCTAGCCTAGAGTAATTATGCAACTGAGAAAAAGATATGAAAACATATTATTGTGAAATGTTGTTAAAAGAATCAAGTCTAGATCTGTTTGTGTTAAATATCATCATATTATTTTTCGTTCTACACTCTTAATTATTTGTACACAACACTGGGTAAAATGTTAGTGGTAAGGCGAAAATGGTAAAAAGTTTGGTAAATTTTTACCGCAATTTGAGCAAACTTAGAACATCTTAACAGATGACACATTGGTAAAGTTTGCATGTGTGTGACGTGTAAAAAAAGTACCCTGGTGCGATGTAAAAATAGCAGAACCCATAGTAAAACATACCCTTTGTGGAGCTAAAATGCGTGCTACGATATCTGTTGCGCAACGATTCCTATTATGCGGGGTAAAATTCGTCATTCTGCGGGTAAACAATTCCCACAAGTGCATGGTAAAAATCGTCATTCTGACGCATTTTCGGCACTGATCGCACATCGTTCGAGTCGCAAATATGGAAGTCGAGCAATTTCTCTCTACTTGTGGCTTAAGTCACCTAATTCCAACATTCAAAGGTAGGCTAACGTAAAATAAATGGAATTCGGGTGGGGATATTCACGAAGCACTGTCTATCATGCTAATGGACCTGTTTGCCGGGCCTGTTTGAGGCTGGTGTGGCCATTTTTGACACGACATGAAAAGCATGCATGCAGCTGATGCAGACTGCAGTCTTGATACACTGATCAATGATGCTGAATTCGTCAGTGCAGTGATAACTTTATTTTAATCACTGGTCATGGGTCACAAATGGCCGTACACTAGGCATTCAGTAAGTTATTTGTCATGTTCAAAATGTGTCATATTCCACTTTCATAATAATTATTCATTGACATTGATTTTGGCACTCATGGACATGGAATATTGTTAGCTCCCATCAAGCGCTGATCCGGGGGGGGGGCTGGGGAGGGGGAGGGAGAGAGAGAGGCCCGGCAAACAGGTCCATTAGCATGATAGACAGTGCTTCGTGAATATCCCCACCCGAATTCCATTTATTTTACGTTAGCCTACCTTTGAATGTTGGAATTAGGTGACTTAAGCCACAAGTAGAGAGAAATTGCTCGACTGATTGAGTAAAATATTTAACCCTATTTCTGGTAAGAAATATTACCAAACTCTTGAGTAAAACTGTTACCACTCTTGAATTTGGTAAAGTTTACCCAAAGGCGCGGCTCCTAGGGAACATAATCAACAGATTGGTAAAACTTGCTCAACTTATTGTGTAAAATTTACCCAATGATTGGTTAAATAGTACTCATGGGTGGGGTAAAGTAGTGCTCATGGGAGGGGTAAAATAGTACTCATGGGTGGGGTAAATAGTACTCATGGGTGGGGTAATTATTACTCATGGGTGGGGTAAAGATTACACATGGGTGGGGTAGAACGTTTCCTTTTCAAAATTGAGTAAAGTTTACTCATCTGTTAGCATGTTCCCTGGGAGCCACAGTGATTTGTAATATTTTACCCAGTTTTGGGTAAAAAATAATTTACAGTGTAAGCGCACACTGAAATTAAGTAAATGGCGGGCGCCGCGTGTGAGTTTGGTCGAATTTTGTCCAACGCATTACACTGAAAACCTAAACTGGTCGCCTGACTAACTTAGTCCAGATGGTGTCCATTTTGACTAGCTTTAGCCTAGTCCAGCACTGCTGGACTAGCTTTAAGCTCGACTAGCTTTAAGCTCGACTAGCTTGATGTTAGTCCGTCCTAAGCTTGACTAGTTTAGGCTAGTCGCTTGACTAGCTTTAAATGAGTCCAGATGGTGTCCATTCTGACTAACGTAAGGTTAGTCAAGCTAGCTTGACTAACGTAAGGTTAGTCCGACTTGGCTCAACTAACGTAAGGTAAGTCCAGCTCAAACCATATAGTAGATCCCACCTGACTCAAATTGTTCACGTTGCGTAGCAGTACTTGGTTTCGCCACGGGTGAATGCTCTGCTGTCTGTTCAATAGCTCTCGTATTGACCATGTTGGTGGCGGAGCTGCTGGCTAGCAAAACCGGACCGGCGATGAAGTACGTCTTATCTGCATTGATAGTTTATATCAGTGCCTTGACAAACCTAATGCTAGTCCAGCCAGCTTGACTAACCTAAAGCTAGTCAAGCCAGCTTGTCTAATAAGCTAGTCCAGCCACTGACTAATCCAGCAGAACAAATCAAGCTAGTCAGGCTGAGCCGGACTAACCTTAAGCTAGTTAAGTCGGTCATAACCTATACAGCAGGCTTGACTAACCTGCTTGACTAGTTTAAGCTAGTCCAGCAGGCTTGACTAACCTGCTCGACTAGTTTAAAGTTAGTCCAGCCTGTGTCTGACTAGTTTAAGTTTTCAGTGTATATGACGGTGGCTATAAAAAATGGTTGACCTGGTTTAAAATATTGCATCTTCATCTTCATAATTTACATCAGACTTTCACAGGAATATTAAAATGTCTTGGTAATAAAATAAATACATTCCGTAGTTTGTCATAGATGTAGAATTAATAAAGCATTAACATCAATCCATTATCGTAACATATCCAATGCAATTATAGTCACTTTAACCTCATGTGACAAGCATGTTACATACGTACAAATACGAATCAAGTCTTTCTCTCTATCAATTTTCCCCTCAAGTCATATTAATCCACGGCAAGTAAAATCACTGTCGGCTCAAGTCAAATCAATTGGTGTATTTAACTATTTAGTCATACACCGAGAGTACCTATCAAGTCAATTTCAGTTAATAATAATGCAGATGTATAGGCAAGGATATTAAAATTCATTGTAAAATGTGATATTCTAATTTGGTTAGAATGAAAAGTTAAACAGGACAGTTTAGAGTAAGACTCAGGTCGTCGAGACGAGTTAAAGGTTTTGAGAAAGTGTCATAGTCACAAGTCTAGTCAAATCAATGATAAGAGACTCGAGTCAAGTTTTTAGAAAGTATTGACACCAACAAGTCACAAGTCAAGTCATTTCTCTTACTGTTAGAGGACTCATCAAGTCAAGGTATGTCATCAAATTTAGTCATCACAACACTTTTAAACATTCACACACACAATTGACATTATTTAGTTTTATTAACCTACCATAATCTAACATTCATACAAATAATATGTTTTTGCTTAAAATGTACGGGTCAAACTCATTAAATATTCTTGAGATAATTTGTCATATATTTTCAGCTGCAGTTGCTTCCTCTATCTTTTTACACAAACCACATAAGGTTGAGTTTATCTAATAAATATTGAAATACCAACATATTTGATTGAGAGCGTATGTGGCGTATGTCCTATCAAAACACCCCTTTTACGCATTTTTGATAAAGCATACAGTTTGTACTTACGGTATTATAGTTGACTATCCCCAGGCTAAAACCAATTTAAAGCTGGCCTACCAATTTGGTAGTTCACCACAGATGAACTGGTCATACACCTGTTCACTTAATGACAGACTGTATAGAGCTAACATGGAGAAATTGTAACCGTGTCTAATTCCCAAGAGAACTGGAGGGGGCTAGTAACCCAGATAGGTAGCTTGCCTTTAAAAGAGAGCTGGTTAACATTATCAACAAAGCCAATGGCAAAAATATCTGAAGTAGAATATATAGGCCTTGAAGGTCATGTTCACCTACTAAAAGTTACTAATGGTGAATACAAAGTTGTAGCCCAAACTGTGTTATGGTTTCAATTGAACAGACACTTGGGAGCCTAATTTGGCTAATTGATTACGGATCTGGTAACCCTCATCCCTGTTTAACGGGAAGTTGGAAAGACAACAGGATGTTATCCACCAATTCACCCTTAACGCTTTCCACGCGGCAGGCGGCTGCAGACGACATTCCAACATTTCACAAAATGTTTCAAAAATGTCAACATTATTGAATTCTATTACTATATTTGGAATCACCATGAGAAATGCATTGAATTAAGTACAAACATGCCTAGTATTGGTTCAGTAATCATTTAAATAGACTCTGAAAATTACGAAAAGGTTTCTGAAAATTCTGTTTTGTAATGGTACAATTAATAGCCGCGTGGAAAGTGTTAAGGTTGCCCAATACTCTACAGGGTGCAAACCATTAATGTTATGCCAGTCGAATGGTTGCCTCATACCCTAAGGTTACTTTTTGAAGTTACCCCATACTCTTAGGAAAGTGGCGCCATATCCTTTAAGGTTATCCCATACTAATAAGGTTGCCCTACACCCTACAGAATTTTCAACATTAAATTTAAAAACAAGGCTTACTTTGGCAGAAATGGGAATTTCTGCCTGATCACAAATAATTGTAACCTTTCATACCCATGGTTACCCATACTTTTAAGGTGACTTAATACTCTTACGGTTGCCTCATACTTATAAGTCTGCCAATGCCTGGGGCCTCATGCTCTTAAGGTTGTCCATACATGTAAGGTTATTTACCCAATACCCTTAACGTTGCCTCATACTTTTAAGGTTGCCCCATACTCTTAAGGAATGTTGCTGCCACATACTCTAATGCATGGTTACCTCATACTCTTAACATTACCTCACACTTTATATGTTGCCCAAAGCTCTAAAGGTGATCCATACTTTTAGGGTAACCCACATTCTGACCCATAGTCTTAAGGTTGCCAATACATCTAAGGTTGTCCAATACTTTAAAGGTTGCCCATACACTTAAAGGTCACCCAATACTCTTACGGTTGCCTCATACTTTCCAGTTTGTCCAATACTCTTATGATTGCATCACACTTTTAAGATTGCCCAATATTCTTAATGGTTGCCCGTACTTTTAAGGTTAAGGGGCGATCGCCCCCCCCCCCCCCCCCCCCCCCCCCCACCCCCATATTATTTGAGTCGTGTTGGTTTCCAAGAACCGATTGGTGACGCAGTGGACACTGACTAGGACTGAAGAGGGTCCCCATGTTCGTCATTGAGCGCCAGAGCGCCGAGGTTCAGCGTCATCTGATGGCGCTGTAATGACTCAGTACTGTCGCCGTGGTAGCGCAAAACGAACGACGTGAGCGTCCCGTTGACGTAGCAAGGATGCATACAAGCTATACGTGAGGTCGCAGCAAGAACTCAATATTGTCCTCTTCATAAGGTACGGTGGGGTTAGACCATATACTGCCTTCCTCGTATCCTCCCTCTGCACTTGGGTGCTAAAGCCTTGCCTTTGGCTTTTACCATGGTTTATGCTGTTCAATATTGTTAACTTGTCAAGCCCCGAAAACAGATTGAGTACAGAGGAGGTTCTGTTTATCATATTTAAAGGGCGCTTGCACGGAGGGTCATTAGTTCAAATCATCCTCCAGAAGAAGTAAAATACACCTAGCACATAAAGTCCCTGACCAGGTGCTTTAAGGTTAGCTAATTCAAAATAGATAATCGGTACCAAAAATCTGTAATATACATTGAATGAGCAAATTTCTTCTCCGCAGTTTGATACCTCATTCAACAAAATCGAATGGATACTTTTAAAGTTATGGCGATTTCAATGACCGCACATGCAACAGAAAAGTTGCACTAGGTATAGGAAATCATTGATTTGTGTGTGATTACGCACTGAAAAAACTCACAGCTAATCAGCTAAAAGACTTGTATTCTTCACAGCCAGATACACCATTTGTCCCGCACATTGCGGTTATCACTCCAGACCCATTCATCTGTCTCGTTCAGATAGCACACAGTTATGACAGTAATCACACACAAATCAATGATTCCTATACCTAGTGCAACTTTTCTGTTGCATGCGCGGTCATTGAAATCGCCATAACTTTAAAAGTATCCATTCGATTTTGTTGAATGAGGTATCAAACTGCGGAAAAGAAATTTATTCATTTATTGTATATCTCAGATTTTTTGTACCGATTACATATTTTGAATTAGCGAACCTCAAAGCACCTGGTCAGGGACTTTATGTGCTAGGTGTATACAAATCACGCTCTGTTTGTCAGCGCAATGAAACCGCAAAAGCCTGTTCGCCGTATAGGTGTGCAGGGATTCGTGTATGTGACTGCACTTCTCTGAGTGGCTATATATGTGGCACAATGCATTGGCACGTAGAGTCCAATATGGGCCTGGAGAGTTTAAAGATAAAAAAAAGGTTTTGATTATATTAGTACTGGGCCAAAAGGAATGTTGTATTACTTCCGGGTCACATCCTGCACGGGGGGGGGGGGGGGGGGGGGGCTAGGAGTCACGATTTAGGGGGTCAAATGTTGGATATCACTCCTTAGAGTGTACTTGTAATGACGGCAGCAATAACAGCTGACTTTTGCCTGTGACACAACCCTAAGGGGCCCCCTAATGGTGTTATTTAGAGGTACTTTGTACATGGATGATTTTTTGTCGCATTGGAACTATTACAAGTTAGGCACCAAAGCGCCCCAAATCACCAACTGAAAAAGTCGAAAATGGTACTTGGATGAATAATTTTGCATTTGAACTATTATAAGCACAAATATACAAGTAATAGCAACTTCTGCCTGTATGGGCCCAGACAGTAGCCCCAAAGGGCCGACGTGCCCCAACTGATGTATTCAGCCAAAGAAACTAGCCGGGCGCCCATTATTTATCATCCGTTATCTAATACGGTATTATTATATATAATGTATATACTCACCATACGTTTGTAAAGGGTATGGCAAAGGCAGGGGAGAGTTGTACTAGCAAAACAAGGAAACAAAATAGCCACCGGATTTAGTATTAGTACTCTAGGCCAAAGTGTCAATTAAAGGATTCGTATGTAGAGCTAAGCCATTGCTGTAGCTATTAGAAAGTATTTCAAGTTTGAGGTTGGCCTATTTTCATGTAATCATTACCTTCCGTGTTTTCACCCGGATGGTTGTATTTTGTAATCTCGCAATGAACTTTGTGAGTCAGAGTGGATTGACCGTGTTCTTTAACCCTAAACCTGCTGAATCCAACAGAATCCTAACAGCCAATCTCTATGTTCCACCCAATGTGCAAGTTTTTCGAGAATAAAATGGCCCCAGGCTATACGCGGCCGAATATACTCGGCCAAGTAGCCTTGACACCCGTGGCGTAGTTGGGAATCGTTCGCCGCTGGTGCTGGAGGTCCGTGGTTCAAATCCCGGGGGATTGCGGTGACTCTTGGGGTCACTTTTCTCCGAGCAGAAAAAAAATCTGAAAAAAGTGCCCGAATGGGTTAGGGTTAATAAGCATTTTTCCCCTATTTTTTCCCCCCAAATTTTGTAATTTTTGGTTCTATAACCCTATCCCTGCTGAATCCAATAGAATCCAACGAGCCAATCTCTATGTTCCACCCGGCGTGCAGCTTTTCGAGGATAAAATGGACCCAGGCTATAAACGCGGCCGAATATACTCGGCCAAGTAGCCTTGACACCCGTGGTGTAGTGTGGAATCGTTCGCCACTGGTGCTGGAGGTCTCTGGTTCAAATCCCTGGGGATCGCGGTGACTTTTGGGCAGGGCTGTCAACTTTTGGGATTTGGTGGGAGGGAGAGATACAGACTCCAAAAAAATCGTAAAACATGCACTGGTTTTAAATGAAATTATTGCTGGTAGGTAACCAACACTCGTCTGACCTGAATGCGTCTCAGGTCTGACCCTAGAACAAACCCCAAGCATGTCAAATACTTCAATGTGAATGAGGCTTCAAATTCGGAAGTCATAACCGCTATATGACAAATCGCAAACAATGTTTGCAAATACTAGTCAATGGCGATAGCGTTCGAGCTACATTGTGTTCGTGCAAATGCGCTGTACAATATAAGTTTCATAATGCGCTTTAATATTCGTTGCTAGCTGGTTTATGTAAAAAGAAGGGGAAATTACGAACAATTTTGACGTCGTTGATTGACTGCATCACACAACACTGTTTACGTAATTTATCTGTACTGGCCTCGCTTTCGTTATTATCAATGACGTCACATCAGAGTATAGCGCCATCTATAGTTTGAAATCGCCAATTACGAATAACGTCTATTGGTGCGCACAAACCGGAAATTGATAAAAGAGGTCAAATCGGGTTTGGCTTGCCAACACTATGCAAATTGGAAGAGAGCCGGGTAATACATAATCCTGCGTCAGAGTAATATTTCCCGTCGGTACCGACATCATCTTACATAGAATCCGTCGGATTGGATATTTTATCATTTCTTTTTCAAGTGCTTTGCCGTGACCCAGCTGAATAATAGGGATGATCTTCATTCGTCTGATAAAGAGGGTGGCAGGGGCTTCCAGTGTTGACATTTAATAGTCTGGATGTTCACCCGACTACCCAGATAGCAAGACTACGTTGGGCCAACGTATGGGATTCGAACCCGGCACGGTCTTAAGGGGGGGGGGGGGGGGGGGGGGTATAGGTTGAAATGATCAAATGTTTGACAATGAATTTCATCAATTTCACGGACTTCCACTAAGACATGTTATATACCAAAATGTCGAGCCTGACCCCTAGTTTTAAAAAACATGTTTTGTTTTGTTCGGGTTGCCATGGTAACCAAGCAGGGCCTCTGATTGGCTAAACAGCTCAACGAACAGAACTCAATAAATAAATGTCGCATAATTACCATATTTGGGGAATGGGTGCGTATGGACAATACGCACAAAACTATGAAGCCGGATTTTTTTTCGCGGTTGCCATGGTAACCGGGAAGCGGCCAATCAGGGTATTTCGCAGCGCCATTTAAAAATCGTTTTAAAAAAAACTCTTCATAGTTTTGTAGGCCTCTGTATGCTTAACATTTGTGCCAATTTCCATGGTCACATGACTTTATGTTTTTGAGTTACGTTTGTTACGGTTTCGCACGTTTGCGCGTTTCCTTGTTTTGAGATATCAAGCGAAACGTATACAAAAATATTAAAATTGCTTACAAAATTATAAATTGACACATGAGATGAAAATAATTGTTCATATATTGTAAAGCTTGAATTTAGACACATTTTGAGTCCATTTTGATAAAAATCGCATGTAAATTAGGATTTTTATCGCGATTTTAAAGATAGGAGCTTAAATATAGCCGGGTGAGAAAAAATAAAGAAATACATAAGAAATGGCGTTGACATAAAAATTTGATAAATAATTATGCGCAATGGATTAATTTAATATTATTACCAAGTAAATTATAGAAAATTACAATTGTTTAATTTATATATCATTTTAACTGAATTTGCTAAAAAACACAGGGTGAGCGTTTTCTACACACAAACGAATACAAAACGCCTCCGATTTTCGAAATTCCGTCAATTAAAGTGACCATAACATCAGAACCGAATATCCGATTTGACTCAATTAAAAAGCATTTTAAAGCTAAGACTTTGCAGTTTTCCACTGTGCTCTTATCTCATTTTTTGTAAAGTAACTAAATTTTGAAATCCGGCCATCCTATACCCCCCCCCCCCTTAATATTATAAATCTGATGCTCTACCGATTGCGCTAACGGAGCACTGAATGACGATAATAGGACAGACATAAATTCAAATGACAGTTGAACACTATCCTGTAAAAAAGGAAGTTAAAATGCTTTATATTTCTATTTTTGTATGTATTTAACAAAGGGTTCTCGCCCAATAAATGATTTAATGTTGTTTCAGATTATAACTGTGGTTTTATTTAAATGAATAGAATGACTTTTCGAAACATTTCTAGACATGAATTTTGTTCGTACATTTTGCTGTTTGTAGCCAATCTTTCGGTACGCGAGCTATCAACATTGCATCGGGGTTTATATATGATGTATAAGCGGATCTCGGGTATGTAGCGAGTCATGTGACTTTTGCCCGGGGCAAACATTTGAGATTCGGAAGTGCCTTTAAGAATAAACTTTTAAAAGACGTTTTGATCGCGAGATGGCGCCCTGTATATCAGAGATAATAACGTGCCATATGCTGATATTTTACGGTATGACAAATAAGAAACCAACCAGACCAGAAAGTGATTCCAGACAACAGAAAGATGCTAAAGTAGTCTCATGCAAACCAGAAGCCTACCGCAGTAAACAATGGAGATGAAGCTCCATCAAATAAACTGGGGGACGCTCGGCAGTCAATGGAAGAAATCAATGATGACCAATGAGGTGATACCTACAAGACATCGTTTTCCACAACGGAAGAATGTGAAGATGCCATTTGGTTATAGGTAGTAGCTTTAGAACATTATGTAATGTGGAAGGAAAGAAATTAAATGATCGAAAGTTTTACACAGGCATGATGTGCATTTGTCTGTCGTTGAGATTGCGCTGGACTAAACAGACTGTCACTGCATCAGTTTGATGGATGTCGGTGCGAGAACTAGTGTACCAGCGTTATTTGTATATATAGAACATTCAATGAAGACCAGAAAGTATTCTGGAATAAGAGGTAGAACGCTACCCAAGGAATAGCACCGCATACTGTAACCGAGACTAGCTCAGGATGGAATTGGATCGGTCCAGCAGTTATAATCTGTGGCCGAGAAGAATTAGCTCTGCAGGTATTCACAGTGGGTAGTTATGTAGTGGCAGCTAAAATTGGCGTGGTTTCATTGTTATGTTGGTGAGACGGATGAAGGACGCGTTTATGAAGGACGTTTAAGCTGCGGAAGTCTGGCAGTGATATGGAATTGAAGAAGTTGGACATTAAAAACGTTGTTTATAATGTATCTTCATCTAAACTGGGGATATGCTTGCAGGGTGCATGTGTTCTCTGTCTGACATTCATTTTTTTTCCTTCTAAATTTAGGGTTCAATAAAACTTTAATTAATACAACTTAAATTCATTATATACATTGATCGCAGCCCTTTAATGTTGAAGAAAAAAAATACTAATCTTTAATCTGTAATAAATTTTAAAAAAAATTAAAAACATTGTCACCATCATGTGAATACACACAGGTGATTGGTATGTATACTGGGGAGTATTGGGTATTCATACTGTGGAGATTGAGAAATCCTTCCGATTCCGAGCCTTCCCTTCCCTTTCCCCTATACTTCGCGATCACGTTGAAGTGTTGACGCATACTACTGGTGATTTGTGTGCACTCTGTGTAATTCAGGAATCAGACTAATGAATGCATAACTTAGAGATGTTGAACTCTTTAACAATAACTGAATGCTTCTTTTAATTCAAAAATCAGCTATAATGAATGCATACCGAGAGATAATGAACTCTTTAACCATAACTGACTGGATGTGCCACTTTGGTAATTTATTGGTAATTATCCTACTGATTATAAGGCCAATAGGCCACAACTGCACAGAGTGAAATTACTATACACATGCATGTGATGTTAATTGGTTTGCACACAATGTGGGATCAACGTGATAAAGTACTCAAACAGGAGATGTGCTGCAGTAAAGATCTAGTACCTTGTTCAAATTTGCCATCAAATGCCTATGACCGCTCGGCTGATCTGGTAGAACAAGATGCAGCGCATGGACTTCACGAGACTGATAATAATTACACCATGCACAATTCAATCAATGATTTACATAGTAATCACACTGGTCTTTATTACATGTTGCGGATTGTTTCGCTGTAGATAATAAGATATGGTTTGTAGATTAAGTTGTTTTTCCGATTGTTTAAGCGGCGCATTCTTTAGATGCGCTGGGACAGCGCTTGCATGAGGGAGGGAGTAGTAGAGAACCTGAAATTAGTGTCCGACTCTACATTGCAAGGATTGATAATAGCGCCCCCAAGTGTAATAATTATGTTGCGCAAGTACTTTTGGTTGTAAAAAAGCCCCGGATGTAAGATGGCGATGAGACGACATTGAAAGTACGATTCCTCCGTGAAATGATACGATAATTCATGGACTATTGCGAAACTACTATCATTTTGAGAGTACGATAGGAACCAGTGAAATTTATACGTTATTAAATGAAAAGCTACGTTGTCAAATGAACTCTAGAAATCACGTCAAGACATCGCCAAGTACAAATAAATTGTCATCGACATCCGTGTCCAAGCTGCAGAATTTGACTGTGTTTACGTTGTAATGTTATAATTTACAGCAATTCCCAATAAGTTTTTTGCTAATTTGATTTTAAGTACAAATAAATTGTCATCGACATCCGTGTCCAAGCTGCAGAATTTGACTGTGTTTACGTTGTAATGTTATAATTTACAGCAATTCCCAATAAGTTTTTTGCTAATTTGATTTTCGTTTATTTATTTTAAGTGACTTTATTATGAAATTCATTTGTGAGAACTAAGCCCTGAAAGTAGACAATTGTTTTATTCGGCTTATTCTACAAGAAATTGTAGCACAAAAATGTTCATTTGAGATTTTTAGAAAAGAGTAAAAATAGCGAAATCCATAGAATTTCGGATAAAAGTGTTATTTAAAAGACAATAACTATACAACAAATTATTCATTTGAAATAATTCCAACGCCAAGTTTTGAAGAAGACTTTGCTTTACCGTACACCTCAAGAAAGTTGAATCGAAAATGTAGAATTTCAGCGAAATAACAAAAAAAGAAAACACACATTTCTTAGTCCAGGCCATTTTTGCGAAGTGCGACGTGTTTAACGTTTGGTTAATCGACCAATCATTAGCTTGCTTTAAATGACCAATCATGTAAGTAATTGATAAGTATTGTATTGTTCTTAGGATCCCTCTTCATCACGTGTCAAGAGTATAATAAGGGCGTTATAAACTGCAAACAATTGATGGTCTAGGCCTAATGAAAATTATAATTCCTATTCAAATCTAAACCTAACTCAATATAATAAAAGATAACTGCCTCAACTCTGCTCATTGTAAACCAGATTATAAAGTTGTTATAGCAATTTTGAATAGAGGGCGGCACGCTTTGACAATATGGGTCCTGTCACTCCTGAGATCTAACGGTGATGACTATTATATCGATCACGCTAGTACTATTGTATACACTCACTGACTATATCGATAAACCATAACCATCACGTGATCACTAAATTGAGAGGTCCACATATAAAAATATAAACATATTTAAATCCAACTATATCGTATCAGTCAAACAAGCTGCTATACTTTTCGAAGATGATTCCATCATCAACCATATTGTAAATGTCTTTATGAACCACCAGGGATAGCACTGGATCAAAATGATATCACATATATGACCTAATAGTTTATCTATTCACCCATATCCAAATCACAACCTTTCACAATGTCACATGATTTAAGGTCCCTCCCCCTCCGGCACCTCCACACCCTCCACACAATTTGATCAGTGGCGTAACGGCAGGGGGGGCACAGTGCCCCCCCCCTAAAGGTGCTCAGCAGGAAATTCAAACCTACCCACCAGGAAAAATGAGAGGAAGGGAAAAGAGGAAAAGAAGGGGGAAAGGGAAAGAAAAGAGAGAGAGAAAGGAAAAAGGGAGGGAAAAGAAGAATGAAAAGGAGAAAAAAAGGGGAAAGAAAGAAAAGAAAGGGAAAGAAAGAAAGAATTTTTTTGACCGTGCGAAATTTTGTGACCGTGCGAAATTTTGTGAGCGTGCGAAATTTTGTGACCGTGCGATTTTTTTGTGACCCTACCCCCCCCCCCCCCCCCCCCCCCCCCCCCCCCCCCCCCCCCCCCCCCCCCAACTTACATGAAATTCACGAGGTGACTGACTGGGAAAAAATTTGGGGCAACCTTTTACGAAAAATTCCGGGACGGAATTATTCTAACCAGGAAATTTTTGGGCTGTGCCCCCCCTGACAACCAACCTCTGTTACGCCCCTGTATGACTGGAGATTTGATGTATCTGGAGTGAGTGGAGTAGTAGGCCTATAGCTTGTTCCAGTCAGAGACTGTCCTAGGCAGAAAGAGTGCTTGTAAAGTTATAACTTTCTTACTATGTGTATGATTGTACACCAGGTTTTGTTTCCTATGCATTAAACAATTTACTAGTGATAAAGTATGTGATCTTTATATCTACGGGGCGACCTCTAGTTATGATTTTTTTAGAAAGTAGATTTTCTTGCATATAATAGGGCCTATTTACATTTCTCATCATAAATCATATTATTCTGAGTTACAGAGCGATACGATTCCTAATTATTTCAAAATCATGGTTTAAAGAGTGAAAATAAACTGTTCTGCTAGCAGAGCAGTTTACTTTTCACACTAAATTCACTCTAAAACCATGATTTTGAAGTAATTATAGGAATCGTATCGCTCTGTAACTCATAATATATTTAAGATTTATGATCAGAAATGTAAATCTGCAAGAAAATCTACTTTCTAACAAAAATCATGAATAGAGGGCGCCCCCTGAAAAAGATCACATAATATGCCTTTAAAGAACCAAGGCGTCTTTGAAAGAACCATGACTTATAAGGGCGCACAGCACTAAATCACTCCTCGTTTTGTGTAATGGTAGTAAGTTCCGGCAAAAACAAAAAACGATTTTGTGATTAATGGGGTCCTTTGGGAATCAGTTTGGCGTGAGGATAGCGTTTCATAATTAAAATGAAAGATAATCTCTTGTACTTTGATCAGGATATTGCAAAATATTGATTTTCGATTGTATTGAAAATTTATCACGTGTATGAACATACGTGATCGGAGGCGGTTAGAAGGCCAGCGTCCGGGCTGAAAATAGGGGTGGCGCTGTTTAAATGATCGTATCGTAAAATCGAATTGGAAGGTGTAACACTTCTTGACGATTTTATGAAATTTGAATGTTTGTTTATTAGAATAAAGCATTCGAGACGTTCCAAAAATGGTTACTAAGGGCCCAAAATAGCGACTCTTTTAGCCCTAATTTACATGTAATCCAATGGGCGGTATATTTAGTGCTGTGCCCCCATAAACGCTGTAAACCAGGTGTAAACCATACCCAATAAGAACTTTAGCGTCTAATTTGTGTGAAAGAGACTATTATTGCGTCAGGCCAGCGAGCAACACGCACAGTATTCGTGAACACAGCTGACTGTCTAGGTGTTACTAAATTACCATTTAGGAACCCAATTGGGCTTCATTAGCTACACATTATGTCTCATACTGAGTTCGCGATTTATATTGGGTTTCCCTTTGTTTCCCATTCAGCTGAACTGGTGCAGTGGCTGCTAGCGGCTATGGAAGCAGAAGTGTGTCATTTCCGCCTAAACCCCAGATAAAGGGACCTAAACATAAAGATAAGGCGGGCCTTATCTTGGGTTTACGATCCTTATCTGGGGTTAAGGGACGTAAACCCCACACTGCAAAAACTAGGGTGTTAAAAATAACACCATGGGATGTATTTTTAACACTCGAACGTCTGGAGTTATTACAGGTCCAATCTCTACGGTGTTAATTTACACGCTCTGGTGTTTTTAAACACCAGAGGGTGTAAATTAACAACGTAGAGATTAAAAAATCTAATAACACCACTTGTGGTGTTAACTTTTGACACTGAGGTGGTGTAAAGTAATAACACTGCTGTAGGGTGTTAATTTAATCTCTTCGCGTTAATACGGGTCCAATCCCTTGGGTACGGTGTTAATTTACACCTTTTGGTGTTAAAATAATAATGTTAGATAGGTTGAAGTACTTGTAAACAAAATGCTTGCAAATATTCACTGTTCAACAGTTCAAATGTGTTAAAACTTGAAAGTGTTTGTGTATTAATGTTCTTACTTGCCATTTACTTATAAATGGTGCATGTTGCACTAGTATCAAATCACTAGATCAAATGTATAAATATACAATCCAAAGTGTTACGAATCCAATAAAACCAACCTCCGTGTGCATGTGTGGAAGTGGAATAGTGACACCCATGGGAGTTATTCTTACACAACACCAGAAACCCTAACTCCATGTGCAGTGTTACAATTTTAAAACTCTATTTTTGCAGTCACCAAGTGGTGTTAATTTAACACCAAGACGCTTAACACCAACTAAGTGTAACGTATTTTACCCGAGTTTTTGCAAGGCAGAATGATAAGGTGCCTTATCCCTAGTTAACGCTCCTTAACAACTTAAACCCCAGACAAGGCCCATTATCCTAGGTTTACGTCCCTTATCGGGGGCTAACGCTCCTCGGTATACACAGTCATGCAGCATAAGTGTGTCATTTCCACCTTGACCCCGGATAAGGGACGTACCCCCAGATAAGACGGCCTTATCTGGGGTTTACGTCCCTTAACTCCAGATAAGGAGCGTTAACCCCAGATAACGCGCCTTAACCCCCATATAAGGAGCGTTAACTAAGGATAAGGCGCCTTATCTGGGATTTACGATCCTTATCGGGGGTTTAGGGACGTACACCCCTGATAACGTGCCTTAACCCCAGATAAGGAGCGTGAACTAGAAATAAGGCGGGCCTTATCTGGGGTTCCGGCGTCCCTAAACCCCAGATAACGATCGTAAACCTCAGATAAGTTCCGCCTTATCCGGGGTTTAGGTCTCTTATCTGGGTTTAGGCGGTTAAACGTCTCACTTATGCTTCCATAGGCGGCACCAGCATCAATTTCTTTGGGCAAGGGCGCAAGACCAATGTTTTGTTAAAAATGCGCGCAAAGCGCGAGTAAATTTTTTGGGGGACAAATTGGGGTGGGGTGATGGGGCTTGATCTGACTGGGGGAAACTGATGGGGGCAAAGATCGTGACTGGAGTGGGCATAGTGCCGCCATTGGACTGGTCTTAGACTCTAATTACGGAATAGCTGACTAATCCTTCAATCTTTTGTTGGCCCGATTGCGATTTTCACCTTGATCTTTTATGAAGGGACATCTAAAATAGTCACATTCCAACGTTTGAGTTGCATAACTCCAATGGTTCTTATCCTGGTTCTTATTGTACAAGCACAAAGGTGATACATGAAATTTGCCCATTGAGATATAAGGCAAAAACAGATTTTTTTTCTTGATAGCCTATAACTTGTGAAACTTCTAATTATTTAGTTGAAATAATGATTAACACTGAACAAATGATTATTTCATGTGTTTTGATGAATAAATTTACACAAACCTAAAATTTCAATTTGTCGAGTTTGTAAATAATTTAATGTGAATTTTTTTTTATTATTATATTTTTTATTGTGATCGGTCATTGCTTCTTTTTGTCATGGTTTTCCATAGAAACTACTTTGCGTGTACAAAACAAAACTAGAGCCTAGTATTAGATAGACAGAGCGGTACTCTTTTAGCGGTAATTCGATGTAGTAGCGCGCCAGCGCCAAACCACTGTATAATACAAAAGGAAAAAGTTGAAAACAGATGTTGAAAATTATTGTTATTTTTTTGTATTTATGCGTATATCTTTTTTCCTTTCATACATGATGAAATTTGAAGTAAAATCGTGACTAGAGAACGATAAAGTACCGTGCTAGTGTTTTGCAGGGCGAAATCGACTGGATGACTGTGTTTACCAAACCATGGATTTTGATACATTGAAATTAAATGACCGTCATCGTGGGGAACAGACAAATTATTAACCGTAACCCTAACCCTAACCAGATTATTTCTTCCTACACTGGAATCATAATCATAATCAAAACGAGGGATTCGAAATTTACGGCCATTCGTGTCCACCATCATCTGGCTGTAGACTTCAAAGTGAAGTATGCCCTCCCTTATTTAAGATTGGGCTACTTTTTGACATTTGGGCTAAAAGGTTTGGCAACACTTGAGTTTTCATTTGCAATATCGGCTTTGTTTTATTGATTGGCGTTGTGCCAGAGAGTGTCAACAAACGTGTTGTTATAAAATTACAAACTGCAAGTCATGATACCTATGTTTAAAACCCACCGCCATACACTTTACAAGGTAACTTGAGATGATGATGAGAAGGTGCTACAACAGTTACTGCTACGTAGTAACGTAAAAACTACCGATCTAGACATGTCAGAGCGACTCATTTGGCACTATTCATAAGCTAAGCTTCCTTCATTCATGTCCTTTTTAAAGTTTTAGCCTCATCATGTCAGTCATTGACATTGAGTCATTGTTATGATTGCCATGCTTGCAAGCCTGCTGCCTTGTGTTTGGTTTTCGGTGCCTGGTTTTCGTCATTGACACTCTCGAACACTTGCAGTTGCAGTTACAGATTACATGAATTTGTTGTTTATCGTCGGGCTATGCTCAGGTATCGGCTAAAAAGTATGGCAGGTGATCAGAAAGCTGTGAGAGTACATCTCTCCAGAAAGCGTCTGGAAAAATTTCCCGAGGATCATCTCCGAAACCAACATGACGATTTAGTCTTGTTGGATATAAGTCGCAATAACATTCAGACAATACCGTCTTCCATCATCAATTATCAAAATCTGATTGAATTAGACATGAGTTCTAATCAGATCTACAGAATACCCGATGAGATAACGGTCCTTGTAAACCTCAGGACGTTAGTGTGTAAAAATAATCGCCTAAGCTGTGCATCATTGCCAAAAGACTTCGGGAAGTGTCCCGCATTGCAGAATATTAATCTCAGCGGTAATTTATTTATAGACTTTCCCATGCAAATTTGTGAAATTAGAACTTTGACGTATCTTCATTTGGGAGGCAACAGGATCAGGACATTACCCACTGAAATACAACAACTTGAACGGTGAGTTGAGTTAAATGCAATCTTTCTTTTCCAGGGAACACCCTCAATCCTCGAGAGAAAAAAAAAATTGAAGCAGATTTTCTTGCAGTTTTACATTTCTGATCATAAATCGTAAACATTCCAAGTTTTACAGGGCGATACGAATATATGATTCCTAATTCCTTCAAAATCATGTTTTTTAGAGTAAAAATAAACTGTTGGGTTAACCCGACAGTTTACTTTAAGACTATTCGCCCGGGCACCCTGTAGCTATGGCCGAAAATCTATATGCTTGGGCAACTAATGAGGGCGCTATATCGCTGACTCTGCAGCTAAAAGCTGAAAATATATTCGCTCAGGTAACTCTGTACGTCTGACACGGGCAGCTGCTGATGTTTAAATATGGTAGGCCTATAAGAAGGATTAATTTAACCCAACAGTTATTGATTTCTACAATTACATGTACTTACATTACATTTTAAGGGAAGCCCACTTTAAAAGAAATATGTGCTTCAGAAGGTCATTTTATAATGATTTGACGTAAGTTGCATTTTTTTGTGCATCAAACATTGTAAAATGATGGCCTCCTGATGAAGCATATTCATTTTAAAGTGGGCTTCCCTTGATTTGTGTAATTTATCACATTTAAGGCTTCCTGAATTTTATGAAAAGACTGGGAAATGCTGTCCATTTTTAGAGTTTCATGACATTTTATGATTTTTTTGGATCACGGATAACTTATAACTCGGAATCTCCAGACTCTGGTTAGATCAAAAAGTACCTCCAGTTGGTTTGGTTTTAAACAATTGATGATGTCTGTCAACTTAGGAAAATAGCACAAACCACATACATTACATAGTCAACTTTTAAATATTTAGCCTTTCATATATTGTGCGTCAAGATTGACAACATAACGGTTGTAACATTTGTGCGTCAAACATTACCGTTATTTCCCATAGGGTTTGTGTGGGGAAATTTTCAAAATTTAGGTAAGATTCAGAAATTATGCTCGCTATCTCCTTGCTACTAAAAGTAGTACAGTTTGCCAAATATGAGTCAGAAAATCCATTTGAGACAAGATTTAAGGCCATACAGAAATGTTACGAGGTGGGGGTCTCCATTACTGTGGAATGGAAACACCCATGCTATTCGTCCATTAAATATATAGATTAGTGTATAGTTTGTAATGCAAGAATATGGTTCCACTTGTGGGCAATTAATACATCGATTTTAACCATTGAATGTATGTGATACAGTTTTGTTGACATTAGCAATGCATACCACACTTTATCGTATCCCTAACACTGCAAATTATGAGCGTTTACTTTTGGACAAACTAAAAGTAAACTCAAAAGTAAACACAAACACAATACTAAACACTTATGTGAGCCCAACAACTAAGCTGTTTTCCACCACAGGGGTGTACTTTCGCGACATCCTGCGAGAATCCAAATGGATTCTCGCAGAGGAATTTTGCGAGAATCCATGGATTCTCGCAAATGGATTCTCGCAGAATATTTTTGCGAGAATCCTTTTTACTGAATTTAAATTCCGCATTCTAAACATTTATTGTACTATTGTATACTTAGAAAATAATAGTACACAAATTGAATCAAAGACTTCTTAAAATTAATTAAAATAATATCAAGAATAAGGCTATAAGCTTGCATAACTTCCAAATTCGGAAAGTTTTTTGACTAAGGGTCAAATACCAGTCATCTAAGGTCCTGTTTTGGACTTAAAAAGAAGAAAAAAAAGTTTAAAAAAAAAAAAAGTTAAAAACCTGGATTCGCGCGGTAGTGATTTTACGCGAATCTTTATGTGAATCGATTCGCGGATTCGCGCCGAAAGTACACCCCTGCACCAAGCCTTTAATCAATACCATTATATATCACAGATGGTAAAAACATCTGTGATATTCACTCCCTTGGAGCATGCTTTGAGGTCAATTCGGTGCAAAATGCAAGAAACGTTTAGTTTTGCGTTTACTTTTACGTCTACTTTTGTGTTTAAAATTGCGTTTACTTTTGAGTTTACTTTTAGTTTGTCCAACAGTAAACGCTCATAAATAAAATTTGCAGTGTAAAAACTGCACCTAAAATTGCACCTTGACTTGAAGGAATTGCACCTTGACCAAAGTAAGGTGCAATTTGGCACCTCAAGAAAAAATTGAAAATGTCTGCACTGGCTACAAGCCTGTTTCAGATACATGTTCATCTGTACATTGATTTTTCAAAAAAATCCTCGTTTTTGGAAATATGAAAACTTGATGCAGACTGGTGACTGGAAAACCATCATCACCATAACCTGTGTTGGGGTAAATTAAGTTTTATTTAGACCGTTCTTTTTCTCTCCAGACTCGAGCACATGTATTTCGGTGGCAACCAACTGTCTGATATCCCGGCCCAGATAGGCACCCTCACCAACCTCATGTCCCTGGTGCTAAGTGACAATCGTATCGAAACCCTACCAGCCCAACTAGCTCGGCTCAACAAATTGAAATCTCTTAGCCTACACAACAATCTATTACGTACACTCCCGCCAGAGATGATCACCTTTGGTGAACTGTGCGAGCTTAGTCTACGTGGAAACCCCCTGGTGGTGCGCTTCGTGCGGGATCTCACGTGGCAGCCGCCAAGTCTACTGGAAATGGCGGCGAGGACAGTTAAGAATCGCAATATTCCGTACGGGGTAGAGGATCTTCCACGAAATCTTATTCATTATCTGGATTCGGCGCATCGATGTCTCAACTCAAAGTGCAATGGTATGTACAAATGTATGAAGCTGACTTGAGTTAAATTTGTAAAATTATCAATTAAATATCATGTCAACTTATATTGTGAACCTGGTCAACAAAGCACACCACAATATTACGTAACTGCACTGGTTTGTGAATACTTGGCTTTAAAGTGTTTTACAACATAAATAAATGAATTTAAAAAATGTTGAAAATAAATGAAAATAAAATATGACATCAACAAAGTCTGCTGAATACAGCAGCATCCTATACATTGTACTAGTAACCTAGGTCCCAGGGTTGTAGCTACGCTGGGCGGCACTGGGCCTGGAATTGGGTTGGCCCGCCCGGCACTCTAAAAAAAGGGGGTTTTTTTAATTGTTTTTATCTTCTTTTTTTTAAATTCTTTTTTTTAATAATTTGTGGATAAAATCATTAAACTGCCTCATAAAACAAGAAATTATGTGTCAGGAACATAAAGTGCATGAAAAAGCCTTAAAACATTCCGGCCGCTGAGCCGCGAGAATTGTGTAACCAAATAGCGAAATATTGCACCCGGCGCTCAAAATGCTCTGGCTACAAGTACAACCCTGCTAGGTCCCCTTTAATAACATTTATAAAAGAATATCATTAACCATACTCCTTGCTTTAACTAATTAAAATAAAATAGATGATATAAAAGACCTTGACCGTTGGAAGATATTGTAATATTTCATTGTTCTTCTTTTGTCTTGAAGTGCATTGTACATACATGTACAGTGCAGTAGGCCTTCACAACTAGTCGTGAAGGCTATGCAAAAAAGTTCTGAATAATTAAAATGAACATTCATCAGCTGTATTTCAACTTGCATATGGTGCAGTAGAATTTAGTTGAGTAATACTAGCGAAGCTATATTATATAAAAGTAAATAAAAATAAAAGAGTTGAATAGTTGAACATCAGCTGAGGTCAAGCAACCTTTTCTCATTGAATGATATAAGTTGACCCCGTTTCACGCTGCAAACATGCAGGCAGAGCGTGTGCACTTGTAATACCTCAGATGCATACCACTACCAGGCAGCAGGTTATCATATCCCTGGCCATGATGCAATTGCGTGTAGAGTTTAGTGTGATAAAATCAAGCTTTAAAATTACCGTATTAAGCATTATTTAGTATTTAGTATTCCTAATAAGCGCCCGGGGGGGGGGGGGGGGGGGGGGGGGGGGGGGGGGGGGGGGGGACTAGTCATTTTAGGTGGGCTGTTATTTGTTATATTCCTGCCATTAATTTCGCTTCAGTTGTAGAATTCAACAATCTTTAGTGATGTTTGTTTATACAGAAAAACAAAGCACATTTTGGGATTAAAAGTGTTTTTTATTTAACAAATATTTCGTGTTATCATTTTTGCAGCAGCTGGTATGAGCGCGAAAATAAAAGTACCCACAAACATTTCCACTTTGATAGTAATTTGATTCACAGTTTCTTGTTAGAGATTTCAAAATGTGATGATATTGATGTCAATGTTTGGCCATTGATTCATGATCAGTATATTTTTAAGTGAACTCCACAACAAAGGACCATTGATATTTTAAAATATTAATGAAGACATGCGATTTTCTCCTAGAAGAAATATTAGAATTTAATATTAATACTCGTCTTTTAGTCCAGGGGGGGGGGGGGGTACTCGGATTTGGTTTGGTCGGGGGTGTGCCGCTGGAGATTCAAAACCCATACCCATTTTTAGGGGTGATTTTGGAAAAATCGGTACCCATTTGTAGGGGTTTTGCTTCATTTTAGATCAAATTTTCGCAAATTATCGGGCAAATAGACCAAATTTTTGCGATAATATACACAAATTTCGCGAAAATAGACCCATTTGTAAAAAGTGACCCCATTATTAGGGATTTCCAGCACAAAACCATATCCCATGTTTAGGGATTTTGTGCCCAAAAAGCTACCCATTAGAGCGGCACACCAGTATACCATCTTGGGTGAGTACCCCCCCCCCCCCCCGGGCTTTTAGTATTAAATAAAACATCTTTGGCACCGTCCCAATTACAAGAAAGTATTGAAAGCAAATAAAGGATCTATTATGGAATTCATACATGGAAGGGAGTTTGGAAATGTTCCATCAGTATGTGGTTAAACAATCACCCTAAGGCCAGCACAAAGAAAAACCTGTTCTAGAAAATTTATTGTAAAACCAGTTATACCACATAATTTGGCGAGAGATGTGGATTCGCGAAATTGATAATTGTCCATTGAAAATAACAGTAACAGTTCCAGATTCGCGAAATTAAATGCCCGCTAAAATAGCAGTAATTCCAAATTCGCTAAATAAAACTTCCGCGAAATTGTAGTGTTTTATACAGTTTATGGTTTAATACAGTACTTAAAAGTTCTTTAACACTGGACCATGATTATCAGTTATCATGTCAAAGCTCAGAAAATACCTGGAATTGATATCGAGTCAGCAATTGTACACATGGTTGATGATCGGAATTGCATTATGAGTCAGCGTTTCCTGATTGTTTCTGTAAAGGCCTTACTGGTACTTTTACGCTATACATATTGTAATTTCATCAAGTTCATTCAGATTTCTTCCCCAATTTAAAGAATTTATAATATTAATAATATAGCATCACCTATCTGATCTCCAGTATGCATGACATGCCCACGTTTAGTTAATCCTACCTAAGTGATTTGAAGTATGATTGACTTGACTTGGGTTCAATTAAAGAAAGATGTATCCTGATTTGATGTTGTTCATCAGGGCCTTGCCTTAAATTACAGATAGAGGAAAGCTTGTGAAAAGAGGGATCCTTTTTAATCCAAGCTTTCCTTCCAGTTCCAGTCGTAAAATGTCAAATCAATATTTTACTTAAAATATAAATAATTATAACCATTCAAGTTGAAGTACCCATGGCCATTTCAATATCCTTGTCATAAACGTTCAACCCCAGCCATTTCAAGTGGTTCTAGTTAAACGTTACAAATACGCACTACATGTAAACAAACAAAACATCTGATTTGCATCATGTAGGGTTGTCACTAGACTGATTTTATAGTGCCCTGTAACTTTTCATGTACATTAATATCTCATGTTTCATTTTCCAGTTGTTATGAGATGAAAGGCAAAGTCATAAAATCTATAGCAAAAGTATGACAGCTTTTCCATTTTCAGCCCCAACCTTCCCCCCCCCCCCCAGGTAAACTCAAACCCATCTCATTTTGCCCTACAAGCAATCGAAAATGTGAGTTATAATGTTAAATTTACATAAAATAAGCTTAAATAATTGGTCTGAAGTAATGTCTGTCTATTTCAGAACAAATTCAGCTAATTTTAGGCATTTTTTACAATAAAGCCAAAATGTTTACGCGCATAACCTTTCCCCCATTTCCCCCCGCCCCCAGTCGGCTCAACCCCTACCTCATTTCGGCCCCCAAACAATTGAAAATGGTGAATTTTTATGTAAAAATTACATAAAATTAGCTTATAAGGCCAAATAAAAAAAAAAACTAGTTTCTCGTCCTAACTTTTTGAAAAATGGAGGATGAGGGCAGTTTTTTTGTTTGTTTTTTTTTTTTTCCAAAATGGCGGATCCAAGATGGCGGATGCCCCTTTTTCCAAAACTGGTTTCGCTTTTTCCAACATGGTGGAAATGTTTTTGCTTCAAAATGGCCGCCACTTTTCTAAGACTAGCTTTATAACCTTAAAATGAGTACATTTCGCCTGTTGTGTTGTTTTTTGATTGTAACACAGGTTTTTTTTAAATATTGACACGTTCTCCATTAACAACATCAATCAGTGAGTGTGATCTTGAAATTAAAAAAAATAAAAAAATAAATAAAAAAAACTTTAAAAACTTTTTAAAAAAAACGGATGCGCGCGGGGACGAGAAACTACTATATTTTTTTATTTGGCCTAATATTGGGTCTGAAATGTCTTGTCTATTTCAGAACGAATTATCAATAATTGGGTAATTTCAGGCATTTTAACAATAAAAATTAAAAGCCCAAATGTTTGTGCACATATTGTCCCCCGCATTTTTGTCTTGCCGCCCCCAAAAATTCTTGAAGCTGGTGCCGCCACAGTTCCTCTTGAGAGAAAAAAATCAGTGAAAGTGTTTTTTTTCTTCTTCACAAATTAGGTTGAAAGCAACAAACCCTTTTAAAAACAGAAATTGGTTACAAAATGACTTTTAGTGATAGTACAGACAATGAATCGGCATACTTTGTATTTAATAATACTAATAGAGCATATTGATAAAGCACGATATCCAGTCTAGACAAGTTCACACGTTCAACCCGGGGGTGGGGGACTGACCCTGTGATTGGCAATAAAATGTAAGGCTTTATATTACAGTATCTCTTTCTCAAAATATTCAAAATTCTCATTCTCGTTTTCTCTCCGCTTCCAGGTGTGTACTTTGAATCCCACATAGAGCATGTGAAATTTGTTGATTTCTGCGGCAAGTACCGCCTGCCGTTGATGCAATACCTGTGCTCCCCCGACTGCTCCTCACCTTATTCGTCTTGCAGCTCCAGTAGTAGTGAGACGGAATCAGACGATGACATACCTGTGCCAAGACACACATTGAAGAAGGTGCTGCTGGGTTAAGATGGAGACATTCAGAGTTGTAATATTCGAGTGAAAACCCAGGGGGGGGGGGGGAGGTGGGGGTACTCAAACAAAAAATTTGGGTAAAGATGTGCCGCGAGCAAGATGAAAATTGACCCCCAAAAGGGGTCATTCATTTACTAGACAGGTTGAAAAATGGGGACCTATTTGGAGGCTCACCCCTGTAACCTCTTCCACGAACACGAAGTACCCCCCCCCCCAGACCCCGGGTAAAACTTAAAATAAATGGACTACTTGCTGCTTTCCATGTGTATCTTGCAGCTCCATTTGTTTGAGGGGAGTCAGAAGGACATCTTCATACACTGTACCCCTTTTATGCAAGACACACGTATTGAAAAAGGTGCTACTGTGTTAAAAATGGACAAGTCCATTCGACCAGAATCACAAAGTCTGGGCTAATTGGTCAAGTTGGGGTCATCTCAGATAGTCCGATAAAGGTGCTACTTTTGAACCGAGTCATCTAAATTATTTTCTATAATTAGTACTGTAATTTGTAAAAAAAAAGATCATGATCTGACAATTTGTGATTATTTAAAGAAAATCGTCACTTGACTCACTTAATTGTGAGTCAAAAGTGATGAAGTTCAGTCTAGCAAAAATGTCTAGTGGTGATTGAAAGCCCAAAATGCACATACTTCGCAATACATTAGGCCAAAAAAAAAAATGTTGTGTTGCCCTCAAGTGGCAAAAATTTAAATCCGGGTCGGTCGGTCGGAATTCCTTTTTTCTTTTCTTTTTCAACTTTTTTTTTTCAACTTTTTTTTTTTTTTTTTTGGCTGAAAAATATATGGTTTATGTCAAGACAAAATTGGTATATGCCCATATGTCAATTTAACTAATGTTTCTAGTGTGACAATAGTCTAAAAAACATTTATTTAGGCTTATTTATTCATTTCCAGCAAGAAATAGTAACATTTATAGTCTATCCATCTGAGAGCGATCTTTGGTGCTCGGATGGGCAGGGGAGATGAGTAAAAATAAGATGTGCTGTCTTCTGGCGTATATTTGCTAGTTGTCGAAGGATCCCATTTTATTCCAACCTCCGGTCGAACCTCATCTATAATGTGAATTGAAACAACTAAGCTGCCTTATGCAAACACACACAACACTGTTCCAATGCATATTATTCTCATCACACACATGCACATAGCAGCTATGTCTAGTGTACCATTCAAAGAGAGCCAAATATCGAACCATTTGCGTATTATCTGAAATCAAAAGGCTTTGAAATCGTCACCTGTGATTTCGGCCTATGAATATAATCACAAAGCTGAAAAAGATCGAAAGTGATGGACTTTGAACATTTACCATAATCGTCACCTGTGATTTCGGCATATGAATAGAATCACAAAGCTGAAAAAGATCGAAAGTAATGGACTTTTAACATTTAGCATATTGTAGGAGGCCACATTTAATTTTTATTTGCTATCTTGTAATGTTTCCAACAGTAAATAATGTATATTTTCACTCGGATTGGCCGGGCTTATAGTAAGATAAAATGGTTCTAAAATGATATGAATCTCCATATCCCTATGTTCTGTCTGCATGTCCGAATCAATCCTTGTTAAGTATAGAAAGAAACAAATACGCTTACAATGATAATGGTATCAATATTGAAAGGTATGATTTTCATATTCAAACAAATATTATACAATTTGAACGTTGACAAACTAAATAAAGTTGATTTTCTGACTTATAAAATGAAAGGTTGTCTTCATCGGGGTCTGTCACTCTACATGTACCTGTTCGTAGAGGCCTGTAGTAACAGTAGCAGGGCTGTCAACTCTCCCGCATTAGGCGGGAGTCTTCCGCATAGACACTCTTTCTCCCGCACTCCCGCATAGCATATAAAATCTCCCGCATCAACAAAATTACCTCAATTAAAGTCACGGTGTATCAACACCTTTATACTAGCTTCCGTCGGTACATTTGCGATTTTGACCATGCAATTTTCGTGCGGATTTGAGGAAAACATCATCCCTACCCCCGCCACCCCCCCCCCCCCCCCCCCACCCCCCCCTCCCCCCCCCCCCCCCCCCCCCCCCACACTTATCAGGATTTTAGCTGCTGACGGGAAAAAATTGTGCATGTTTTACGATTATTTTTTGGAGTATGTATCTCTCCCTCCAAGCAAATCGCAAAAGTTGACAGCCCTGCAGTAGGTGGGTAACATAATTGTCTTTTATTATGGCCGTTTTTCACTCTACTGATTCCATCGATATTTTCGTCAGAAAATAGCCTCCTCTCCCAGTCAATGGAACGGCTGGGTCACGTGGTTGGAAGATCGGTCTCAGATGGATAGACTATAGACACTTTTAATCAAATTTAAATCTTAAAAAAAAAAATGAAAAAAAAATCTTAAAAAAAATTTGAAAAAAAAAAAAATGCGACCCTAGTTTTTACGATTTTAGGGTCGGTCGCTGAGGGCAACACAACATTTTTTTTTTTTTGCCTTATATAGTCTGTGGTGTGATCAGACTAGAGTGCATACAAAGACACTGACAAGCATACTACATGTAGAGGTAATGCATGTATTAATGGATTAGCTGCTATCTTGTTGGCAATATAATAACAGTGTTTTTTAAAACAGATGTTTCTTCTTTCAGAAAATCTTTAAAGATTTTCAGAAAGAAGAAACACACTGTTTAATTGAATTGGGATGTCATGCCATGCACTGGTTCAATTGATGTAAGCCTACAATAGGTCGGGTGCGATTCCCCAAATTGTAGTCTGTTGTACATGACCACATAATTATATAGATAACCTCTATTGAATAAAGCCTATTCATGTCAATAGAGGCCAGCTGCCAGGTAACTGTAAAGAGTCTAATCATTTGAAAAGTTAACAATAACAAAACATGAGTTGGTAAACGTATATTATATAAAGCATTATAATACAATAACACTCAGGATGGTGCTTCTGAATAGAAGGAATCATTGTAATATTTTATCAAATAAATATATGTAAATATTTTTGAATTTGTAGACACTGAAATCAAGTTACAATAACGATAATGATGTCCAGATGATCCCTTCTATCAACTCTATCCTTCATGATCAAAATGTATTTGAAAACACACTGAGGCGACGAAAAAAAACCACTGTTTTACGGGAGGACGGATTTTCAGCCAAAAAAACGGCTGATTTTGCATGATTTGAGAGAAAACAATTCTAAAAACAAAAATGCTTGAATCAAGCAAAAAGTGGGTCGGTCGGGCCCTTAAAAAAGATTTGTTTTTTTTTCCTCGCCTACTGTAACTTACATAAATACTGCCTTTCCCACCTCAAAATGTCTCTTTTTTTAAAGTTTTACAAAAGCATACCCTCGCTGTCTGTTTACATGTCTTCATACATGTAGTAGATTTTAATACAAGGTCTTTTGTTCTAAAAAAAGGGGAACACCCAAAAGCCTGGTTTGTTTTTTTGCAACTACACATGGGACCGTAAAATAGTCATTATTACTATTAGTATGTAGGCCTATTGTAGGCCCATAAAACAAAATTATTATTATATTTATATTATTTAAAAAGTTACAACCTTGGTCTTGATATTATCTGGATGAAATCCCATGTGTAGTAATGTGACTAGGAGACCCTGTAACCTTCCCTCCCCTGATGAATACTAACATTTACTGGTCTCTATGCCTATCTCCAAGTGCATGTGCGGACGGTTTTAAATGAAGTAATTAACCATTTGAGCTTATATAGTGAGCGCGATATACTGCGCGAACAAGTAGCTGAGGGTCGCGGCTTGGTGGGTGGGACGACGTCTGGAGGGTTCCCGGATTGATTCCTGTCCGGTTTCGGCAAATTAGTTGGTGTTTTCTTTTCCAAAATTGTTATCCCGCGGTATAAAAACCCGGTTTAGAGGGTTAGGCTAATGAAATATGATACCAAGTTTCCCGTTTCATGTTTTTAAGAGAGTGGGTAGGTGTCTATTTCATTATTCATTACTCGTTATTTCACTCAATTTCATTGTTGTATCTATAAGGGGTGTTAGCATTTGTCTATGTGTTATTGAAAATGTCAAAAATTCTGTCTGAACTATTGCAATGTCAATTACATCTGAAATCTGAGTAGGTAATGCAAACAATTCGTTATTAACCATATACCATGAGACAACTGCCATTAAAATCCCTAAAAATCAACAGGAAGATATGTCTGGTATTTTGAGCCACTAAAAGTTTTTATTTTTATTCATGTTTGTCAGAAAATTTAATTTTTGCACAAAATAATGAAAGTGTTGATAAAACTGAAAAGTTAGGTCGGTAGGGAAACAGGAAACTGGAACTTTCATTATATTAGCCTTAGGGTTATATTGTCTTCTTAAACCCTGACCCAGAAATGTTTTCTGCACAGCCAAAGAGACCCAAAATACGGTCAAGGGATTCTCCACTACACGATGAGTGTCAATGCTACTTGACGCGGTATACTGCACCAAGTATATAGGCTGGTCCATTATAAATGTATTTCATCCAAAAACAAGCTAGGTTAGGGTTAATGAAGAATGTTGAAGAATTCATAATTTGATCTTCATGAAAAAGTGTCCAGGTCAAACTCTAATTTTTCATGACAAGGCTTTAAGAAGCGTTCCAGAATAACTCTTAGGTCCGCTTAAGAAAGAAGTTAATATTTATGTATGGAACAAATTCCCAGAACAGGTTGTATATTTGTCAGTTTTCTAGATACATTGTTGCACAGGTAAAATGTAAGGCTGTGACTTATACCCAGGTACCCTCCTGCTATTCCGGGTACCAAATAAGGTACCCGAATACCCGGGGAAAAAAAGAAGAAAAAAAACAACCCATTTTTAAAAAAATTTTAGTACAAATTTGTCCCCATTTGATCCCATTATGTGTCATTTTGGGGAAAAAATTGTACTTGAAAAAACCAAAACCTTTTTTTTTCTTGGGTACCCGGGTAGGAAACTACCCGTGCATTCACAGCCTTAGTAAAATGTATCTTTTCCCATTGAAACACCACATTTTGGCAAACATACCTTGAATGAAAAGGTGCACATGTATTCTGTTGAACAACACAGGCCATGTAGAATTTTTTTCACTGGGAAAACAAGGAAATCTGCATTATGTTATAACTTTGCACGTTTTTCCTGATGCTGCCAATCAACATCCTGTTTTCAGCATTGCATCAACATCAACGGTATCAACATTGCTTTGTACATTATGTTTCTATGATAGCTTATTAAATACATGTACTGTATGTATGTATTTCTATTTACTAACCTGGACAAAGTAATTACAGGGTGTTAGGCGAGGATAAAAACACACCATCTTCTACGGGCCCGACCGACCCACTTTTTGCTTTTTTGAAGATTTTTTTCCCCTCTCAAATCATGTAAAATCAACCATTTTGGGGGCGAAAATCTGTCCCAAAAAAATTCAACCATTTTTTCAAAAAATTCCAGATTTTTGCAGATTTTGTGTTTTTTTGGCTTTTTTAGTGTTCCACAATGATTTATATTTAGGGCGTGTCTAGAAAACCTTTGTCACTGTTTGGTCCCAGGTTTAACTTTAAATCATGGATTTTTTATTTTCAATGACCATGTGGGAATTTACCATAGTATTAATTATCCAGAATCTATTATTGATTGGGGAATTATTTCATACCAACTATTTTTGTACATTCTATTATATATATAAATTATATGTATTGTTTGCCTTACCTTATTAATACAATCAATTGACCCGATGTAAATATAAATGTAAATTGTTAAACAATATAATATTCATGTTTATATATATATATCAATGTATGTCATGTAATGGAAGCAATCTGAATGTGATCATGTATTAATATTCTTTGTTAATGTTATGTGATGTGTAAAGTCCTTTAAGCAACAACACAAAAACACCATGTTCTACGGGCCTGACCAACCCATTTTTTTAGAAATTGGTGAACAATTGTTCACATGCAAATGAATACAGACCCAAACATTTTCAAAAAACATCAGCATTTTTATAGACTTACTTGTTTGATTTTTAGGGTCATTGTGAAGGTTTTATATTTTAAAAGAAGTGAGAAAAAAACCTCACTGACCCAACCAACCTGAGAGTTCTATTTGTCCGTAGAACAAGTTTTTTTTCTTTGTTGCCTTAAATCAGAATCTGATGTTTGGAATGCATAGTAGCTATACTGTTTTTAATGAATAGCAATGTATAATAATTCTATAATACATTGTGTCCCAGAGAGATTTATACCGTGTTTGAAAAAATAATAAAAATATGAAAACAACATTGCAGTCAAAGTTTAATGCCTGCGATATAATGGGGGAACATGTTTCCTACATAATCTGTTTATTTCATCAGAATAGCTGTATCTGTTCCGATATGGCATGACATTATACAAAATTAGTGAAAACCTGTTTTTCACTTTCAGTGTATTTTAATTGATAAACCTCACTCCTAACTTCAAAACAGCGGGGTAGGAAGTTGGGTTCGGGGGGAATTTGTTGGCCGCCATAAGGGGAGGTTTTTGTATGTGTTCATTCATATTTAATGAGTTGGGTGGGGTAGAGGTTTTTTTTGGGTTTTTTTACTCCTCAGGTTTTTTTGTTTTGTTGCCTGCATAGAGGGGGAATTTAAAAAACAAAAAAACTTCCTACCCCCACATGAAAATCTAATGGTGTGTCCTTAAGTATGATATTTATAAATCACTTCAGAAGAACAATTCCTTCGCCCATTCAAATACTGCTTTATGAAATATCACCAACAGTTGATATCTATTAATTTTGTAGTAGAAACAAAAGAGAACAAACAAAATAAATTCAAAATTCCTCAGAAAGCTATAAAATGCATGTTGATGTTTAAATCATAAGCCCTTTGACCGATAATAATGGTATTCATGGCTAAATAAATAAATGCACATTTATCGGTATTATAATCATTCTGGGACACCCGTATGCGCTATGTCCATGAAAGCAATATTTTTTGTAACAATACTAGTTCTAGTTCTGGATAGTGGATATCCAATGTCTTCTGAAGTTTTGAGGGGTTTTGATACAAAAATAGGTACAATTTCTACCGTATATTTTTATTTTACAGTTTAATTTGTATGAATTTGAAATTGAATAGGTCATGGATTACAGCAATATCAAATACCACGCCATACTGAAAAACAATGAATAACAGAAATCCTTGAAAGTATAATATCCTTCAGTTTGACAGTTTATAACAACTGACCTACACTGTATACATGCGTAACCAAAGAAATACATAATACAGGGTGCTCTTTGGTTTATTACTCATGTACATTGAAATGTCGACAAAATTGACAATTTCCAAGAAAAAGTATATTTTTTTTACTGAAAAAGGTTTTTTTCTTCAAAATCCTGTCAATTTGTGGTGACACCTACAATGAGTCGTAATAAGCTATCACGAATTGGCCTAGTCTTAATTATTACGATTTGGAAACTTTGTCCCCATTTTGAGACAAAATCTGACGGCTCAAAGCGAATGTCACATAGGACAAGTTAGGCTGTCAGTGCCCGGGTAGTGATTGAAATCCTACAAAAGAGGTATGGTACCCCATACTATTACTAGTCTACATATATTTTTGGAATAAACCTGTATATAACTCATACAACAGATTCCTGCACTAGACTGATTTGTGATAGCTTGCCTACTCATAGGTAGAACCTGATTTGTACGTGTTTAGGGGGTCAAATTTGGGTAGGAAAATATTATTCATTTTATCGTGAATTTTGGCTTCAGAGGGGATACACACGTTTAGGAGGGGTTTGGAAAATTGTTAGTCACGCATGCTTTGCAGCAAGTTTGACTGCCCCACATGTCCCTGGCTGGACCTTAGCCAAAAGTGCCAAGTCATGTATGTTTAAGTATAGTACTGTAAATATGGAAATTTTCGCGCTACATTAATTTTCGTGCTCCAAGCAGCTACCGCGAAAAATAAAAACAAGCGAACATATTTATTTTGTGTATGTCTACACGTATGTAATGAACTCTCAAATCGCGAATTTAAAAACAAGCGAAATGGCTGAAAGTTGGTAAAGCGCGAAAATGTAATTGCGCGAAAATAACCACTTTTACAGTAACACAAAACAGAAATTAAGTATTCACCAAAAAGGCCTATAAATCAAATGAAAATATGTTATCACTTGATAAATGTTTTAAAAATTACGTTAAATGAGAAAAATTCACAGCAAAACACCAAAACACTATTTGTTTACAAAATGAAAAAAAAACCAACAAAAAACATTTTGTTGAATTTTGATAATAAGGGTCTATCTACAGGTATTCTTGTTATACAGTAAAAAGTGCCGAGTCATGTATTATATGTTCAAGTCATACAGATAAATGATGTACACAGTGAACACTAGTGTATTTATTTTTAGCTATGTTTAAATATAAATACATTCTCAAGGTTTGTAAGATGAAGAGAATTAAAAGTCTTGTTGTATTTGATTTGTGATAAATGAAGTCTAGAAATCAATTTATCGGTTGTCCTGTGATCTGCAGATGGATTTTCAAACTAACCAAAAAGGACTATAAATAAAATGAAAATATTTTACCACTTTATCACTTGATGGGTTTTTTAAAAATGACCGTTAATAGGAAAAAATTACAGTAAAACACTATTTTATAAAATAATAAGGTCTACAAGTATTTTTTTACACATTATAAACTTTTTTGGGGTTGAAAAAATTAAGGATAGGTTATTGAGGAAAACCAAACTACTTTTAAAGATTTGATTTTAAAAATGCTATATTGGATTACGCAATAAGCAATCCAGTTTGTAAATTTTGTAAATGTAAATTTTGAATTTTGATTGTCTTGTTGTTCTTTCAGAATTGGACAAATTACTATACAAAACGTACCTACCCTTATAAACCCTATAACCTCTGTCATTCAACCCTCATCGATCTGGTTGCGGTAGATTGTATATAACACTAATTGTAATAAGTGGATAGAGCCTTCCTCTGTGCTTCTATAAGGTGGAGTCTTAAAAGAATCCGGTATTATCTTCGTCGGAAGAAGTTGTATAATTAACAAACCTCGGGGGATGAAACATAAGCATTACAATCCTAGCTGTAATTACTCAGGCAAAATTCAGAGAAAGAATTTGTTGTTTGCATGTTTGCCGCTGCTGCAACATGTTGACCGATCATCATTTTGATGGAAGAAGTGTTCAGGCCAAGAAATACACTCTATCTTCTACAGGCATGACCAAACCATTTTTAATTTTATTTTGAGAAAATGTTGTTGATAATTTCCACAAATGTTTTTTTGTTTTTGTTGGAAATTGAAAATATTTTGTTGAAGATGTCTAAATATGTACCAATATGACCCTACCCGAGAGGGAGAGCAATGGCGTAACTAGGGTCTACAATTGGGGGTGGGGGGACATGCCTGTGATCAGGGGTGGGGGGGGGGGGCATAACCAACTATCTTTTGTTAATATACATAGAGTTTGTCATTTCATTGAGGGTGGGGACTTCAATGGGAGCAAGCCTTCTGCCGGGGGGGGGGGGGGGGGTATGCCCCCTCTAGTTACGCCACTGCCTGAGAGATCAAAAAAATATATAGGGGTGGGTAAGTGGGATTTTCTTTTAAACGTTTATGGGCTGACTGATGAATCCAACTTACATTTATTGGAAACGGATGCTTAGACTTAAAATCCAAGTCCACTGTGGAATAAACATAACACACTCTTCTGTTAAAGCAAGATTTATATCTAGTCTAGGCTGTATAATGCATTCAGCCGTTGTGTCAAATTGATATTTTTTAAAATATTCAGATTATAAACTGCTCAAAAAAAGTTTGGAATTTTTTTTTCAATCACAATTTGTTCAAATATCTCGGGATATGTTCATTAGTGTCAATGTATCATGTCAAAGCTGATGTGTTCATCTTTACAATGATATCCAATTTGAAGCAATCCCTTGTTCCAGTGCTTAGCCACATGCTTGAGAACATGGGGAGGTCGCGATCTAAAAGTGCCAAACTCAACACTAATTTTTGTTTGTGCTTAAAAATCAATAGATCATCACACTACACTGTAGTGGTCTATGTAACACTTCATCGAACAAACGACAAAGATGTTCTTTTGAGCACGAAATAGTGTTGATTTTGGCGCATTAAGATTGTGACCTCCCCATGTTCTCAAGCAAGTAGCTGAGCACTGGGGCAAGGGATTGCTTCAAATTTGGTTTCATTGTAAAGATGAACACATCAGCTTTACATGGATATATAAAACTTAATGAACATATCCTGCGATATTTGAACAAATTGTGATTGAAAAAAATTTCCAAACTTTATTTGAGCAGTTTATATAAACTGCTTTGTAAGTTACATTTCTTTTTGATTTGGCCTTTTACAAGTATGTGCAAAGCCAATGGCATGTTTCATCTGTATTGCGAATAATGGTCTGCTAGCTGATTACAAAAAGTACATGCCCACTAGGGTATTGATGCTGGCGCTGTTATGGCGCCATGTATTCGGGGGTAGGATGGCAGGAGGCTAATGGATGTGGTATAGCAAGTACAGGCATGATATCTTGTAGATACAAAAGTAGATGCACTCTTGAATGTAGATATTTTTGCCTAAATTTGCATTATCTAGCCAAATTTTAGACATATATAGCAAAATAGAAGGACATCCTCATAAAGCAAATGAGAAGGACATTAAAATACTCAAAGCAGCCGCAATGGAGAGCTTGTTGCAAATTAATTCAGTTATGGAAGCCCTGTGGTTCAGTTAACATTGACTTTGGGTATTCATGATCATTCAAAAATCGCTGTGTTTTTGGAAGCTTAGCTTGCGATTTCAAAAAATTAGGGGGGTGTTTTGGAGGCAATATGTGATGCGATCTGAGAAAACCCGTCGGATGTCGCAAAATGTGAACTAGGGATTATGGGTAAAATAGAAGAAGAAAAAAAGAAAAACACTTTTTTTTTGATTTTTTTAAAGAAAAATTAGTTTCCAGTACTTTGTGTCATCATCTTTCATGAAATTTCACCTTGACAAACTTACTTAAGTCACTTTTATTATTAACCTTATAATGTTATTATATTGAATTATGTATCTTTTTGGGCCTGTTTTCATGATTTCTTGTTTTGTAGCTTTTGGTGACATCACAATCATCATTCACTCATAACTTTTTTTGTAGTGATCGTAGAAAAATGATCGAAACAGTTCTGTAATCAGCAGTTTTAGCTTTCTTATGATATAAATATCTCCAATATGAAAAATGCCACCATGTGGCGGGTTTTCACAGATCGCATCACATATGTCCGTGAAAAAGAAAAAGAAATTATAGAATGAGAGTTGCGTCATACAGGCTAGGCTGTAACAAAATAAATTATACCATTTGAAAAAAAATGTTTAAAATAACTCCCAATTAATTTCTGTGTCTAATTTTATTGCCCTTCAAAGGGAAGTTTGTTAGCTTTTTAATCAGCTTTGTTTCATGACAATAGGTGGTCAGGAAGCAGAGAATATGATCAATTGTCGTAACTCGTAAGCAGTGGCGGATCCAGGAAAATTTTAGGGGGGGGGGCCCAATTTTTTTTTTTTTTTGCCTGTACCATCCCAGCGGTGCCCCCCTCTGAAGTAGAAAAATTTCCGAACTCATTTGGTGCGATCTGGTGTATACTTTTGATCAACATTTTATCAAAAAGCCACCTCTTCATTTCCAATAAATATATTATTTTTTTATCAATGCACGAAAGAAGTTGAGCATATTATACTGATATATTTTTTATTTAAGTATAGATGATTTGAAAGGTCGAACAGGGGGAGTCTGAGGGGGGAAGTGCCCCCTCAGAAGTAGATTTTTTTTCAATTTTCGAACTCATTTGGTGCGATCTGGTGTATACTTTTGACCAACATTTTATCAAAAAGCCACCTCTTCATTTCCAATAAATATTTTGTTTTTTTATCAATGCACGAAAGAAGTTGAGCATATTATACTGATATATTTTTGATTTAAGTATAGATGATTTGAAAGGTCGAACAGGGGGAGTCTGAGGGGGGAAGTGCCCCCTCAGAAGTAGAAATTTTTTCAATTTTCGAACTCATTTGGTGCGATCTGGTGTATACTTTTGATCAACATTTTATCAAAAAGCCACCTCTTCATTTCCAATAAATATATTATTTTTTTATCAATGCACGAAAGAAGTTGAGCATATTATACTGATATATTTTTTATTTAAGTATAGATGATTTGAAAGGTCGAACAGGGGGAGTCTGAGGGGGAAGTGCCCCCTCAGAAGTAGAATTTTTTTCAATTTTCGAACTCATTTGGTGCGATCTGGTGTATACTTTTGACCAACATTTTATCAAAAAGCCACCTCTTCATTTCCAATAAATATTTTGTTTTTTTATCAATGCACGAAAGAAGTTGAGCATATTATACTGATATATTTTTGATTTAAGTATAGATGATTTGAAAGGTCGAACAGGGGGAGTCTGAGGGGGGAAGTGCCCCCGCAGAAGTAGAATTTTTTTCAATTTTCGAACTCATTTGGTGCGATCTGGTGTATACTTTTGACCAACATTTTATCAAAAAGCCACCTCTTCATTTCCAATAAATATTTTGTTTTTTTATCAATGCACGAAAGAAGTTGAGCATATTATACTGATATATTTTTGATTTAAGTATAGATGATTTGAAAGGTCGAACAGGGGGGAGTCTGAGGGGGGAAGTGCCCCCCTCAGAAGTAGAAAATTTTTCAAGTTTCGAACTCATTTGGTGCGATCTGGTGTATACTTTTGACCAACATTTTATCAAAAAGCCACCTCTTCATTTCCAATCAATATATATTTGTTATCAATGCAAGAAAGAAGTAGAGCATACGACGTATATACTGATTTTTTCTGAATTTAAGTATAGATTGTTTAAAAGCTCGAACAGGGGGAGTCTGAGGGGTGATGTGCCCCCCCCCCCTTCCTCTCTTTCTTTTTTTCTTTTTTTTTCCCCCTTTTTTTATTTCCTTTTTTTTTTTTTTTTTTTTTGGTAGGGGGGGGGGGGGCCCGGGCCCGTCGGGCCCCCCCCCCCCCCCTGTATCCGCGCCTGCTCGTAAGTAGTCATGAAATCATCTGGACCACTTTGGCTAAATCAGTGGGAAGAACATTATGAATGGAAGCGAACCATGAATATAGGAATATAATAGAGCGCTGTTTTTAGACAATGGTTCATTTCAAGTGGATCTTCTGGCTGCAGACTTTCCAAGGAGACTCCAATATGCACAGTGGATAGAGCTGGGTGCAGCAGGAAAGATGTTATAATGCATGATATTTTCATTGGAGATGGAGCAATCATTTCTTGTATATTATAAACACAACACCAAAAGTAAGTCCCTCTCTCAATAGTTCGTCATAACATCGCAAGGTAAAACATTTTTCCAATAACACTTAAATAATCCTATGACTGTTTTCTAAGTGTTGTTTGAAAATGAAAGATTTCCATGACTTAATGGCTGAATGAGCTCAAATGGAAGACAAAAACTGCCCTTCTCAAAAGTCACAACTCACTGCTGTACTAAAGCTCTGAGCCAAGAAGGGTATTTACATGACTGAATGATAATGAATTGTTTACACATTACAGTAATATTCACTCAACCACAGGTGTTTTCCATTAGTAAGAAGCAATTCATAAACTTTTGTGATTTTTTCCATGCCTCCCTAAAATATGTCTTGCCCCACCTTTTGCCTCCCCCAAATTATGACGCTGGTGCCGCCACTGGCGACCGCCCCACAGATGAACATTTTTGTGTCTTCCCAAAATGCAATTTTCTGTGGTAAGCTTGTTTAGAGCCAAAATGTAGCTCAATCGTGCAAAAAATAGGTGTGCATTTCTTGACTCGCACAAATCTTATCGGTTCATTTTCATTTCCCCCCAATATGGATAACCTCGCTACGCCACTAAAAAGGGGGTTATTTTCAGGCAAAATGTCTGCGCTTTTGGGTGAAAAAGGGGGTTAAATTGTCCGCGAAATGCCGTCAAATAGGGGGGGGGGGGGGTGTATTTCAAGATCCTGGAATGATCATGTGTTACTCAGTCTGAATACGAAGAGAGAATCACCCAACCTAAGCCATAGTAAAGTAAGTCTAGCAAAATAGTCTGTTTTTTATATTTCACAAAATGTTGACCTTTTAAAAGATTCCCTGACAGAGCTGCAGCACAGCCAGGCATACAAACATACCTGCGCTGAAGTTATTAAGGCATGCCTACTTTTTTTAGAAAATCAGTTCTTAAGACCCTATTTTTCGTCATAAAATGCTCTCTTTTTGAGACCCTAGGCGGCAACATCCCTACCAAAAAAGAGTTGTGTGCCCCCCCCCCCCCCCCCCCGGTTTATTTACTCTTAACAATACAAATAACAACTGCACAATGACTACACAAACATTCACTTTCATTTAAAGTAGGTAATTCTCAGTTTATCAAGTTTACTGGATTTTAACAATACTTTCATTTTAAAAAGGGGATCCCCATTTTTCAAGCTTAACTTGATTTTCACAATACACATTTGTGTAAAGACATTTTAATTAAAGAATAGGACTTTTTAGGTAATTTCCCTTTTTAAGTTGACTTGATTTTTATAATACACATTTGTACGGGTCATAGTGGGCTCACTGCACAAATAGGTGGTGTTGTTTAATACATGTGTTGTGTGCGCGGCGGCAATAATCATGAAAATTGGCAAACATTTTCAATATGCGTCATATTTGGATGTGAGGATGCACAAGTAAGTAGCAGTGTCATTTTTCGTCGAATCGGTTGAACAGGTTTTCACCCGGGGGGGGTACTCGGATTTGGTTTGGTCGGGGGTGTGCCGCTGGAGATTCAAAACCCATACCCATTTTTAGGGGTGATTTTGGAAAAATCGGTACCCATTTTTAGGGGTTTTGCTTCATTTTAGACCAATTTTTCGCAAATTATTGGGAAAATATACCTATTTTTTTGCAAATTTTCGCGAAAATAGACAAAAATTTCGCGAAAATAGACCCATTTGTAAAAAGTGACCCCATTATTAGGGATTTCCAGCACAAAATCATACCCCATGTTTAGGGATTTTGTGCCCAAAAAGCTACCCATTAGAGCGGCACACCCCCGTATACGGTCTTGGGTGAGTACTCCCCCCCCCCCCCGGGGGTTTTCAAAATGTACGTGTTTAACAATGTTGATTATTAATTGTTTTCACATTTGAATTTAAAAGATTCTAGGTAAAAGACTTCCAGAATGTGTGACGATTTACATCAGTGGTTGAAAAGTGAAAAGAGCTCCAATATTATAGTTGCAAGTTTGGTGAACATATCGTTATTTTCATTTCTGTCAAATCGGTTATGACATACGGTACCTCTCTGTACATGCGCGTAATTTGAATACAAAATTGCCGATCCTAATTTTCACTTCACCACAAAAATAAGGAGATCCTAAAGCAATTTCCAGAAAGTACAAATATGATTGAAATCCATGGCATAAAAGCGAAAAGCTTTTTTTGTTGAAAAAGGGACCCTTTTCGCCAAACTTGCCCCCTGGGAAAAAGTTGCACATTTGGGGGAAAGGGTTCACTTTTGACAAAATAACCCCCCAGAAAAAAATCCTGATTTAATATACAGGTCTGTCTGAAGCCAACACACGAATACACTACAAATTGGGAGAGAGTAATGACAACTGAACTATGATATATCAAAAATCAATATGACCATCGCAAAATGCCGGACATTTTATTATAATAACCAGACATGGTATGTGAAGAGGTTTTTGTGCAGTTTTATATAATTAAGTATTTATAAGCGTTTGTATGCAAAATGTATACCCATATTTTATTTCAAGGCCAGAGATGAGCTGAAGTGCGTGTGCTCGAGAACACAGTAATAATTGCCCATTAATGCTTTGTCTAATTTTTGTCTTATGACATTTGATGGGTATTAAAGATCAAATTATCTGGATATTTTTTTAAAAAAAAGGGGGGGGGGGGGAAGGGACATTTCAAGCACATATACTTTCTAGATTGTAATTTGTTCATGTTGCTCTGTTTGTAACTTGAATTGACTTGTGACTCGAGATTCAATAACTCGTTACGACAACATCATGTCCTCAAATCACGAGGCCTTTTCTGAAGCCAGGCCCGTAAAACCCCAAAAAAAGTCCATGCTTTTTTGTTGAAACAAAGGTCCAAAGTTTGGTAAAAAAAGTCCACTTTTGCCAAATTTTCCCCCTCCCCCCGGTAAAAAGGTCCACATTTGGGGGGAAGGTCCACTTTCGACAAAAATGATTTTCCCCAGAAAAAAAATCATGATTACGGGCCTGTCTGAAGCCAACACCAATGGACATACCAAATTGGGTAACAAACGTACAACTCGTACTGAACTAAAGAGATATCAAAAATCAATATGGCCATCACAAAATGCTATGACATTATCATATTAATCACCGGACATGGTATGTGAAGAGGTTTTTGTGCCACTTTATATCAGGGAGTCAAGTGTTTGTACAGCTTATTTATAAGTGGATGTCTAACCTGGTCTATAACTGCGTACCCATATTTTATTCCTGGCGGTGGGGGGGGGGGGGGGGGGGGGGGGGTACTCGCCTTAGACGGTATACGGGGGTGTGATGCTCTAATGGGTAGCTTTTTGGGCACAAAATCCTTTAAACATGGGGTATGATTTTGTGCTGGAAATCCCTAATAATGGGGTCACTTTTTTACAAATGGGTTTATTTTCGAGAATTTTTTGTATATTTTCGCTAAAATTTGCACAAATTAGGTCTATTTTCCCGATAATTTGGTCTAAAATGAAGCAAAACCCCTAAAAATGGGTACCGATATTTCCAAAATCACCCCTACAAATGGGTAGGGGTTTTGAATCTCCAGCGGCACACCCCCGACCAAACCAAATCAGAGTACCCCCCCCCCCCCCCCGGATTTTATTTGAAGACAAGAGATTAGCTGAAAGTGCATGTGACAATTATAGTTGACTTGAGGAGTTATTATTTTATTATAATAACTCCTTGGTTGACCGTATATGCTCCGTCTAATTTTTGTCTATGAAATTTGATGGGTAGATTAAAGAATTATATCCGGGTATTTAAAGAAAAAGACAACTGAATCTAACCAATAGAGGCCCTGCGTGTGAGTGTGAGGTAGTTTACTGACTGCTTTTATCAGTGCTGGAACTTCAAGATTTTCTTTTTTTGAACAGCCAGTCATAACTCACAAAAAATACCTGCCCAAAAGAAATTCCACCAGCCATACAGTACACACACTTACACTGTGAGTTTGAAAAGTTTTACCCGCGCGGGGCGGGTACTTTTGAGTCTTTTGTATCTTCACCCTGAAACAAAAGTACCCCCTGCATCCAGGCGGTGGTTGGGTGCTATTTCCACGCCTGTTTCCCCCTCCTGCTTGCCCTTCCAGTCAACTTAAAACACCCCATTTTGTCCCAATCAATCAAAAATTCTAGCATTAAAGGAATATTATGTTATCTTTTTCAAACTTTTACACATATTTTTTCTGTTTTATATTTAAGTTTGACTAACAGGAAAGACATTCCTGGACTCATAAATCGATCTCATCTTGAATGGATTTTCCGTAGAACTTCACTAAATCACGATGGAAATCTGCTTCCAATTATTTATGGAATTTTCAACAGATTTGTCAAATTTTCATCATAAAAAAAGTATTCCCTAATATTGTGTTCACTTTAATGTACAGTTGTGATCGCATAGACAGAAACACTGTAAACGGCGTTACCATGGAATTCTATTTACGAACCAAAAAACACTCAGAAAATAAGTTGTCGGAGTTAACCCGACAATTTATGTTAACCCATTTAAACCATGATTTTGAAGTAATTAGGAAGCATTATATTGCTCTGTAACTTTTTTAACTTACAATATATTTTAGTTTCATGGATATAAATGTAATTTGACCACAAAAAAAATGCAATTTTTGGAAAAAATCACAGATAGTCCCATGGAAAAGATCACAATAATATGCCTAACACAACCAAATACCATGGCCCAGACCTATCTCCAATCGCATGCATGAACGGTTTTCCATAACATAATTGACTGAGCCTATATAGTGAGCGCAATATACCGTGCGAACGTGAAACTGACAGTGGCAGCACTACGGGGGAGAATTTCCCCCCCCAAAAAATGTCAATTTAGTTAAAATTAGAAAAAAATAGACAGTTTTAACATAAAAAGGCAATTTTTTTTCGCGCTGTGCGCACATTTTCTTACTAAATTAGGTTAAATTAGACCAAATGTTGACAATTTTAGCATAAAACAGCTCAATTTTGCACGCAAGCGCGTATTTTCATACCAAATTAGTTAGTATTAGACAAAATTTGACAATTTAAGCGTAAAGCTCGCGTCATTTATTTTCAATCCCCCCTAAAAAAAATTCTTGCCCCCTTTTTCCCCCAAAAAATTATGAGGCTGGTGCCGCCACTGGAAACTGATAGCCGTGGCTAATGCCTATCATGGGGGCCGGTGCTTGATGTGTGGAGGGTCCCTGGATTGAGGTGGGGGAGCGGCAATTTATTGGGTAAAATTCCTTGTTTTTGTTAAAAAACATGCTGGTAGGGTTAAGCCAAAATGTTTGTGCATGCAATTTTCCTCCCCCCCCCCCCCCATTTTAATCCTGGTGCCGCCACCCTATGCGTGATATTCATAAAAAAAACCACAAGGCTAAGAAAAAACAATGACATAGTGGCGTAGCTCGGGGGGGGGGGGGTAGTTGCTTATATGCATTTTAACCATTTAAAAATTACCATATTTAGCCGCGTTTTTATAAATAAAGGAAAATGTTATAGAAAAAACTGATTAAAACCCTGATAATTGACCATTATATGTTGACTGTGTTCCTTTTTGTACTGTGCGATTTTTTGACTGCGAAATTTTTTGACCGTGCAATTTTTTTTTTAGGGCATCCTTTTACGAAGATTTTAGAATTCTTGCCCCCCCCTGAAAAATCCTAGCTATGCCACTGCAATGACAGAACCTGTTCTACAAGCCGGATAGAGCTCTCAAGTTGGTATAAGTCAGGCTTTTCTCACCTTCAAAATAATACAAAATGACAAAGATCTGTAAAAATCTTGACATATTTTGACAAACCAAACAAAATTCAGAAATGGGTCAGTATTCATTTGCACATGAATATATTTTTTCCAATTTTGAAAAAAATTGAGAATGGGGGGGGGGGGAGTTCTAAAAACAGGTATATGCACACAAAAAATCAAGTTGATTCAAATATTTCACACATTGGCACACATTTTATACTATTTTCTAAAAAACATTTTTTTAAATTGTTCATGGCCTATATAAGTATATTTTAGAGTTGCTACAGTACACCTATATTAGTAGACAATAAGCTAGCACATTGTTGCACCAGGTCAAGAAATGTTGTGGTATGTACTACTTAAGTACATCATATTAAGCCCAAACAACAGAAAAAAGGGGGTCGGTCAGTCGATAACCTATTTTTCTCTTTTTTGCTAGACACTTTGGAGTTTACCCGACACTTTTAGAGAAGAAAAAGTCTACATACAATTTTGTTTTATTACTTTAATATCCTTATACATTTGTTGTAATAGTGCCATACCAACAAAAAAATGTGAACAGTCAAAAATGTCAGTGAAAGCGTGTGTTGAATGCAAGGGTGCACAGCTACATGTAGGGCTTGCAGTCTGTAGTACAAACCCTCAGACCACGTCCTGGTGGTTTCAGTCAACCTTGAAAAGTCAACCAAAATAAAGTCTAGGACAGTTTGTTTTATCTATTTGGCAAAGATAAAAATATCATTTAAAACATCATACATTTTCTCCATAAAAAATATCTTTAAAAAAAATAAATAAAAAAGGCTGTTGTTTTTTAGATTTTATGGGTCGGTCATTTTTTTGAGGAAAAAAAGAAGAAGAATATAACCCCATTTTTTTGCAGAAAAAAACCCAGCTTTTTGTTTGGCTTAACCTGACAAATAGGGAGAGTAACCAAGGTTAACACTTTCCAGGCAGCTATTATTTTTACCATATGAAGAGCTTTGTTGCAAAAGGGCTATGGTGCATTTTTTCAAAAATGAGTTTGATATAGAAATGTATAGGGAAAAATCATATGTTTCAAGGAACAAAGTCATTTTTTTTCAAAAAGACCTACATCTCATTGTAAACAGCCATTGAAATTGCTGTTTTGTTGCAAAAGGGCCTGTATCCAGAATTAAATCGGGATACAGGCCCTTTTGTAACAAAACAACAACTTCAATGGCTATTTACAATGAGATGTAGGTCTTTTTGAAAAAAATGACTTTATTTCCTTGAAACATATGATTGTGACCTATACATTTCTATATCAAACTTCTTTTTTTTAAATGATTAAAATAAATGATTTTTTGTGTGTGGTATTTTTTCTTTATGTACAAACAGATGGAGTTTTGTTGCAAAAGGGCCTACATCCAAATGTCAAAAAATGTACATGATTTTAAAAAAATTAAAAACTAGCACATTTGAAATTTATTTCAATTTAAATTAGTATGTAGTGTACCTCTTTCATAATCCATTCAGTTTTCAATTGCTCAACTTGAATATTTAGAAACAGTTTTTTGACTTTTTCTCAATAAGAGCCAAAGTGGATGAAGGCCCTTTTGCAAAAAACCTCTTCATAAACAAAACAGATTTTATAGAAACCTTTCTCAATTTCAAAGTATATCTCCAGGATTACTGAACCAATACTAGGCATGTTTGCACTTACTTCAATGCATTTCTCATGGTGATTCCAAATATGGTAATGAAATTCAATAATTTTGACATTTTTGAAACATTTTGTGAAATTTTGGAATGTCGTCTGCAGACGACTGCCGCGTGGAAAGTGTTAAACTCTTCATATTGATGCACCATGCTACACTGTATGTAAATACTCACTAACCAACTACACAATGGCCATTGTATGTTAATTACCAAATTATTGCTCACTGATGATCCATTCAATTTTACTACCAACCTATATTGCATACATTGCATGACTGCAGCTGAAATACAAAATAAATATTCACAGGGCTCCATCATTTTGAGAGTTTAGTGCAACAAGGGTCCATCTGCAATAGCTGCCAGATGTTATCATATGTGGTAGCCTGTAGCAGACCCCTTGGTATTATAAACTAAAAGTAACACATGGCAGCTATAGCAGATAGGACATTTTTTTCACTTACACCATAGTTATGTGAAAAGGCAATATCTATAATAGCTGCCACATGTTATAAGTTGTGCCCTTGTGAAAACACAATCTCACACATGGCAGCCATTGCAGATAGGACTTTGTTGCACTAAACCCTCGATTTAAAGAGCTGAATACCAGCTGGAAATCTGATGTTACATTCTTCGTGAAATATTTGATTTTCTTATATTTTACACAAAGTCCCATTTGATATTTCATGAAGCCAGGAATTATCTTTCCTATAGGCCCAATTTTTCAGCGTGTGTATGGCAGGCCTAATGTCCACTAACTCAAAAAATAGGGACAGCGGTCCCAAATAGGTCGTCCGTTTATATGGGTAGATTAAAAACAAGGTGGATCTCAAACCACAGGCATCTAGAAAGAAAGAGGTTAGACCACTAGCGGATCCAGGATATAAAAAATAAAATAAACATCCTGGAGTTTGGTTGCAATTGTACTTCACCTGTTTAAATGTAATTAATTTTACATATGCAGCTAATTTTACATCTTGACCTCATATGACCTTTGACCTTGGTATGTGACCTTTGACCTAATTAACACATGAATGTTTCCATGTTGCATCCGTGACCCAAGTTTGGTTGCAATTGGTCATTGTATGGAAAAATGAACAAGAGACCAAAAAAAATGAACAAGAGACAAAAAAAAAGTGTACTAAATTTTACATCTTGACCTCAGATGACCTTTGACCTTTCTATGCGACCTTTGACCTCATTAACATATGCGGGTTTCCATGTTGCATCTATGACCGAAGTTTGATTGCAATTGGACATTGTATGGAAAAGAAATGGAAAAATGTAATCAATTTTACATATGCAGCCATTTCTACATTTACATCTTGACCTCAGATGACCTTTGACCTTGGTATGTGACCTTTGACCTCATTAACATATGAAGGTTTCCATGTTGTATCTATGACCAAAGTTTGGTTACAATTGGTCATTGTATGGAAAAGAAATGGACAAATGTAATCAATTTTACATATGCAGCCACTTTTACATATACATCTTGACCTCGGATGACCTTTGACCTTGGTATGTGACCTTTGACCTCATTAACATATGAAGGTTCCCATGTTGCATCTATGACCGAAGTTTGATTGCAATTGGACATTGTATGGAAAAGAAATGGACAAAACAAAAAGTGTACACCAAATTGTAACAAAAAGTGTATACCAAATTGTTGACACACACTACACACACAGACACAGACTACACACGAAGGATGCTGCCATAAGGTCTCTTCCTACGGACGACCTAAAAACCAAGTTTATCGATTGAAAAACCATGTTTATCGATTGAAAAACCATGTTTATCGATTGAAAATCCAAGTTTTTCTAGAAAAACTTGGTTTATCAATTGAAAAACCAAGTTTTTTGACGGCTAGGCGAAAAACTTGGTTTTTCATTTGAAAAACCAAGATTGTCAATTTGAAAAACCAAGTTTATCAACGTGATATGTTCAATAATTCGAAAAACCAAGTTTTCCAAAATGATAAACCAAGTTTTTTGAATTATTGGACATTACACTTAGGTAAACTTGGTTTTTCAAGTTTCGATACGGAATGTAAAATGATTAGAAAAACTTGGGTTATCAATTGAAAAACCAAGTTTTTCGACGCCTAGGTGAAAAACTTGTTTTTTCAACGCGGAACGTAAAATAATTAGAAAAATTTGGTTGATCAATTGAAAAACGAAGTTTTTTGACGCCTACATGTAGGTGAAAAACTTGGTATATCATTTGAAAAACCAAGATTATCGATTTGAAAAACCAAGATTATCGATTTGAAAAACCAAGATTTTCAGTTAGCTGGAGAAAATCTTGGTTTTTCGATCGAAAAACCAGGTTTATCAAAGTGTGATGTCCAATAATTCGAATAACTTGGTTTTTCGATTGGAAAAACTTGGTTTATCATTTTGAAAAAATAATTAGAAAAACTTATTTTATCAATTGAAAAACCACGTTTTTCGATGCCTAGGTGAAAAACTTGGTTTATCATTTTTGAAAAACATGGTTTTTCGATCGAAAAACTTGGTTTTTCAACGTGCAACATAACATAATTAGAAACACTTGATTTATCAATTAAAAAACTTGGTTTATCAATTGAAAAACTTGGTTTATCAATTGAAAAACTTGGTTTATCAATTGAAAAACTTGGTTTATCAATTGAAAAAAACTTGGTTTATCAATTGAAAAACTTGGTTTTTCGACGCCTAGGTGAAAAACTTGGTTTTTTCATTTTGAAAAACTTGGTTTTTCAATTGATAAACCAAGTTTTTCTAATTATTTTACGTTACGCGTTGAAAAACCAAGTTTATCATTTTGAAAAACTTGGTTTTTCAACGCGGAACGTAACATTATTAGAAAAACTTAGTTTTTCGTCACCTAGGTGAAAAACTTGGTCAAGCTTTTTGATCGAAAAACTTGGTTTTTCAACGCGGAACGTAAAATTAAAAAACTTGTTTTATCAATGCAGAACGTAAAATAAATAGAAAATCTTGGTTTTTCGATCAAAGTGTAATGTCCAATCATTCTTGGTTTTCCATTGGAAAACTTGGTTAATCATTTTAAAATACTTTCATAATGAAATGATTTTCTCCAGCCAACTGAAAATCTTCGTTTTTCAAATAAATAATCTTGGTTTTTCAAATGAAAAACATGGATTTTCAATCGATAAACTTTCATTGTTTTCCGGCGAAAACTTCAGTACATTTTACATGTCCCAGTATCATCCGATACCGGAACACTGACTTTGTACCAGTATATGGAACGATACTGGGTGTTCCAGAATCAGGCAATACTAGTACTTTCCAGAATCTGGGACCTAAAGGTACACTTTTTCAGGAAAAGTAAATTTGATCGGGTCACACCTTAATTAAGGGGGAACCATTGATTTGATTTTTGTGAGTGCTGTAATAATTATTGAACCATTAATCAAATGCATACAAAAGTATACATTTTTGGAAAGGAAATGGATCAGAGAATCCAAATTTTGCATCAATTTTGACCAAAAATGTTAAATTTTTGAGAAAATCACAAAATTCACTTTTTTGACCCATTTTTTTGGGGAACAAGCTAACAAAATTATTTTTGAGTAAAAAAGGCCCAAAACTGCTTGATTCTAATGTTATGTCACTAATCTAGAGACTATTCTCTCATTTTTTCACCTAAACTTGTATTTTTTTTAAATTTTGACCAAAATGTGCCAAAAAAGTGATTAGATTAAATTAATAGTATAATCAAGCAATTTTGGGCATTTGTTACTCAAAAATAATTTTGTTAGCACGTCCCCAAAAAAAATTGCTCAAAAAAAAAAAAAAAAAAAAATTGATGCCAAAAATGGATTCTCTGACCCAAATCCCATCCAAATATGTATACTTTTATATGCATTTGATTAACCCTTTGAACCCGAAAGGCACCGTACGGTGCCTTCAACCTCGGGCGCTATAACCCGAAAGGCACCTCACAGTGCCTTGGAACAGATGACACATTGATCACATGATTTTGAGTGGTCATATGACTTCCAAGTCATGTGATGTTTACCCGATGTTAGATACCTTGTTTCCGCAGGTTTATGTTCATGTTTTGATGTCATTTGCTGATGAAAACGGTCAAAATAGCCCAAAATGAGATGAATACGCATGAGCAGATAATTCTCAGGTAGATGCATTGTAGTGCGGTTATGAATAGCAGTTTAGGCGATAAAAAACAGAATAAAGCTGATTTAAACTGACGTTTTATTATGAATATCATATTATACGATAATAGAGGGCAGTATATCACAATGTAACGATCAATCAGAGGGTGTAAGAAGGGAAATCACTCAACATAGAATTATCCTTTATTCTGGAAAATAATTCAGGGTGAGAAGACAGCTCGCACCAATAACCTCAGGGTTCAAAGGGTTAATAGTTCAATAATTACAGAACTCACAAAATTCCAAAAAAACTTCCTTAAGGTGGCTCTATTGGCTGATGAAAATTTTAGATTTCCTTTAAAATCTGATATGTTTTAGCCCTTGGTTTATCAATTCTGGAACTGAAAATTTTATTTCAATCGGACATTCGGTTGCCGAGATATGGTAGGTCAAAGAGGCATAATACCAACATCTTTGGCAACAACTTTCTTTTTATTTTCTTTGTTTTTTCCAATTCCAGTTGCCATGAAATGTCCTAATTATGGCGAATTATGTATGCATGAAATATGCAAAGTAAAGTTTGTGGACTAATGAGATGAGCTATGATGCTGTGACTTGGTACATGGGTAGAACACTTGAAGAGCTAAAAACGTATGTTAGCTTTTGTCTAATTTCCATTTGCATAATTAATTAGGCCCACTAATTAAAATGTTTAAACATTTCTTAATTAGGTCCTAATTAATTATGCAAATGGAAATTAGACAAAAGCTAACGTACGTTTTTAGATCATCAAGTGTTCTACCCATGTACCAAGTCACAGCATCACAGCTCATCTCATTAGTCCACAAACTTTACTTTGCATATTTCATGCATACATAATTAGCCATAATTAGGACATTACATGGCAACTGGAATTGGAAAAAACAAAGAAAATAAAAAGAAAGTTGTTGCCAAAGATGTTGGTATTATGCCTCTTTGACCTACCATATCTCGGCAACCGAATGTCCGATTGAAATAAAATTTTCAGTTCCAGAATCGTTAGACCAAGGGCTAGAACATATCAGATTTTAAAGGAAATCTAAATTTTTCATCGGCCAATAGAGCCACCTTAAGTCCCCCTTAAATCATCTTTATTCAAGTTGAATTTTCATACTTGAAAATAAGAATGAGGAGATGAAAACCAAGACATCTCCGGGGACTCAAAACATATAATTGCACATAAATATAACAACAATCAGTATTATGTTAAGTCTACTTCCTATAGCGTTTTATATTACAATCAATTCCAAAATGGCGAGAAATATGCTCTTTTTATCTTCCAAGCGAACGTGCATGATTTTGGCCATACACACACATCAAGCATTAGATGCTCAGTGCGCTTGTTGCGTATCGATGTGTGCCTCTACACCCTTCTGTATTAATTCGCTGCTGAAAGGAGGCTCACCAATTTGGAGCTGATCAAACTATAGATTTCTTTTACATCCTTGTCATACTTGAACACAGCACTCTCATGCTGGAATAATGAACGAGGGCTCACTTGCTTTCTCTATGCTGTAGCAAACCTCTACAATTTGCAACTAAATAGAGGGCTCACTTTCATTATTTATATTGTACACAGGGTTGTACAATAAACAGTTTGCATTCACCTTTTACATTAATTGTACAATGCACAGATGATGCCGGACATGGGCTCAGTCACAAATAGTCAGGGTTAAATACGTGTATGAGGTTACGTTATCAACCGATTCGTTATTGATATTCGTTACGTTATCAATCAATTCAATTCAATTCGTTACATTATCAATCAATTCAAAATAGGATACTTTTACACTAGTTGATTTTCCAATTACAGCGGTTTTAGGACAAAATCATTTAGTTCCAATGTGATGCATTTTTGGGTGTCATATTACAATAAAAATCCATTTTTAAATTGAAACCAATAGGAATTCAAAATGTATTGGCAATACATACAGGGTGTCCCTAAAAAAATGGTGCAGGTGTTTACCCAACTTGTTGACCATGAAGTTCTAACATTTGGCGTAAGATGTTTACAGATAATTAAAAGACTATTCACCTGGCTTTCAGATGCTGCTTATTTTATCTGATTCGGATTTGTCAATCCTAAAATATATGAACAAATAACTAGAGCTACCCATAATCGATATTGTGCCACTTTACAGTTTCAAAGGTTTACTCCTACGATACAACTGCCACTTGTACGATTGCCCCTCACCAGTGTTATGCAAAATAACATTTTTGTATTAAGATTGAATGGGTTTAAATAATAGAATGAGTGCCGGCAGTGTATCCAAGCAGAATTGAACATAAAGATGTTTGTTTCATGATTCAAACCAGTCCTTTTGACGAGGTTTCACAAAATGTTTATTTTAAACAAGACAGACTTCCATGTGACTGAGGTGCGGCCTCAATATTTTCATTGGACGAGAGGGTGTTCATGGTATTAAAATATCATCAAACGAGAACCAGAGAGTTTGCCATTCATTTCCCAAACACTCACGTACCATCTAGGATACTTGGTAGATGGTACAAGCACCAATGAATAAAGAACATTCTGGAAGACTAAGATATGAAAAGTGGCAGGACACAGTCACACATTGATAACGTGTGGCGTGCACTTCAGAGGGATCCCAGAATAACTGCTCGTAGAAATCCCTTACCACATAATCGAAGGACATCATTTTTGTCATGCCCATGGATAGACCAATGTTAGTATCGTTTTGACGCTCATAATCATTTTCTGTAAAAGTGGCACAACATCGATTTTGGGTAGCTTTGATAAACTGGGTATATCTCAGGATTGACAAATCAGATGAAATAAACGGAATCTGAAAGCTAAATGTTTAGTTTTTCAATAATATATATGTGTAAACATCTCACACCAAATGTTAAAACTTCATGGTCAACAAGTTGGGTAAACATGTGCACCATATTTTTAGGAACACCATGTACAGTGACCACTGATACCATCTGAGAACCAAAACCCCCTAAGGGGAAACGAATAATGATTTCACTCTCCGAAACTTGAATTTTCTTATTTAATTTTATACACTGTAAACTATGTTTGTTTATTTTAAAAACAGACAAAAATGGTTTATAAATTATATCTTTGAGAAGTCATAAGAAATGGTAGTCATGGGTGACTGCATATTTAGGCTAGTGAGAGGTGTATTTGGAATTATGGATTGCATGGCTGGTTTTTTTTTGTTGCCTGGAAGCAAAGAAAATGTCCCAGAAGAGAGCAAGATTTCCCTCCATTTCTTATGTATTTATTTGGAAATGCAACATTTCCCTCCAAATACCAACATTTTCCTCCAAATACCCAGATTTCCTGGGAAAGAGATTCCTTAATTCCACATTTTTTCAGGCCTGATGGATTGAAAGCATCGACCTTAATCTGTATAATTATGTGCAGAACAAATGTCTGTGGCAAAGAGTTTCAATTCTTAGATGGGAGAAGTATAGGTGCGGTATGGTGAAAGTGAGCCCTCATATATTCGTTCGGCCAGAGGGTACTGTTCATGAGCCATTGACAGAGTGAGAAGGAAGTAAAGAAGGTATACAACAAAACAGTAAACATACTATACTGTGGCGGATCCAGGATTAAAATTTAGGGGGGGGGGGGGGGCTGACCAAGACCGTGTTTTATAATTGGTACCCAAAAATCCGTAAAAGGTCCCCATTTTTTTTTGCCGCCAGCTCGTGAAATTCTGCTAAGTGGGGGTGGGGGGATGTGGTCGTCCCAAAACTGGCAAAAAATTGCATGGTAGAACTCGGAAATGGACCGACGGAACCTACCAATGCCTCTAAAAAAGGTACAGTGGTACACAAAAAAGGTATATATTGTCAAACTTTACGGGGGGTGCCCCCCCTCCCTGTATCCGCCACTGCTATAGTTCAGTCAGTTCCAAATTGGCGAAACCTGTTTACAGCTGCTAATGAATTCAGAAGAGCGTCACACGCAAAACTCTCGCATGGCGCAATATAGCGCGCAATGTCGCAGAGTCATTGTATGCGTGACGCTTGCGTATAATGCAAAAATTGTGCTTATACGCTTGGATTACTTTAGCGCATGGATAGATAGAAATTGAATCTTTTTCGCAAATTTGGAACTGATTGAACTATAGTAATAAGTACACTTGTCTGCATTAAGGCGACAAAATAAACCCCCTGTTCTATGGGCCAAACGGACCCATTTTTGTTAGGAATTGGTGAACATATTTTCACTTGCAAATTAATACCACCTCAAAATTTAGTTTTTGCATGTCAAAAAGTGGCGAAATTTTAAAGATCGTTTAGATTTAAAGAAAAAAGAAGAAGAAAAAGCCAGAGCGATCGACCCAATTTAAGGGGTCCAATTTTGCTCGCAGAACAGGGTTTTTTTTCACCACCTAAAGAATATTTTTAGGTTTAATCTTGGTGTAAGACAGCATGGAATTAACCTAGCACAACATCCCCTATTCACTTTACAGCTTTATTCCGTAATGGGTTTTTACATTTATGAATGTTTTACACCAAGGATATACCTATTTTTACCACCAAGATACCCGTAATTCAATTTCAAGTTGTTCAAAAAAAGCCAAACAAATTCTCTGAAACCAGCATTTCGATATCATACCTTCAAATAAAACTACAATCTAAGAAATAACTGTATGCACACTTTGAGGACTAAGTTGAAATCAATCCCCCAGTCACCTCATTCAATGTTGTTCGGAACCGTTTCATCACCACGGTAGTTGGGACGCTCAACATTGATTGGTGGGGGCTGGGGAGGGGTATGATGAGTTAGCTCTAATTACAAGTTTACTGCAAAATCAGCGCTTGAAAATGGTCCCTTGATGTGGGATATTAGCGGAGATATATACTCAGTGTTCCAACACATATTTTCCTGAATTGTTGTTCATTTAAGGATATACATCTACCAAATTCACTACAGTTTTAAATAAAAGGTGGTGATAGATTAAGAGGTCACGAGGGGATCAATATATGATCAAGAGAAATGAGGCTGTCAATACTACTTTCAGTTCTCTCTTTAGAGGTACTTTACTGCCCCTCTTCTTTGTTCGCCTACGACGTGTTCTTGATTTGCTGCCTGGTCCTTTGTGATCCGAATGTTTTCTGTTTATCCTCAACAAAGAAAGATTAAATAAATGATGATAGTCATTTATAAAGCTGTAAATTAAATTTCAATAAAAAAATTACAAAATTGTCAATCTTTGTGAGACCGTTTGTGTTTTCGTTTCCTCTTTTTTCTTGAAGGCGTATTGTCACTATCACTATCTGACTTTCTCTGTGTATGATGTCGTTTCCTGCCATCACCATGGCGATCGTCACTATGGTTATGACGTTTATGATTGCTATGTTTATCCCTATCATCATCTGCATGAGTTCTGCTATTATGTTTTAATGTGTGCCGGTGCTTCCGAGACGATGTTTTGATTTCACCGTCCTCACTGTTAGTGTCAATACTACTTTCAGTTCTCTCTTTGGAAGGTACTTTACTGCCCCTCTTCTCTGTTCGCCTATGATGTTTTCTTGATTTGCTGTCTGGTCCCTTGTGATTTGAATGTTTTCTGTTGTCTGAATCGTGATCCCTGGTGAGGTAAAATACACAAGATACTTCAGTTAGCTTTACACTGAAGTACCATTAACAAAATGAAGATTTCACAAAATGTAATAAACCTGTTAGCAGTGGCGTACCCAGGGGGGGCAGGGCCCCCCTGAAATAACCCCGTCGGTAAAAACGACCCTCCGTCGGTAGATTTACGATTTTGACCATGCTTTTTTTTTGGCCGATTATGGGGACAAGTTCATCGCTACCCCCACCCCCCCTCCACCCCCCACTTAGCAAGATTTCAGCTATTGACGGGGAAAAAATTGTGCATGTTTTACGATTTATTTATTTTTGAGTCTGTAAAACTGATTTGGTCTGATTTTCTAGTTCAAGTTGTTGTCAAAATACAATTGCCCTCCCCCATAAAAAAGAATCTGCACCCAAACTTGAAAGTATGTGAGATGACGAAAAAAACTACCCTGTTGTGCGGTCAAACGGATCTCTTCCCAGGTTGGGTCGGTCGGTCGATCGGGCATTGGTTTGGGTTTTTTTTCATTTTTAAAAAGTAACCTTTTTTTCACGAATTGTCCCCAAAAATGTTCCATTTTTATTTTATTTTATTATTGGGGGGGGGGGGGGGGGGCGGGGGGTCGGTCCAGTACAACAGGTTCAAGGGGACACATTTGAGGACTGACCTTTTCTTCTTCTTGCTTTTCCTTGATTTCCTTCTGACCTCTTCTTCACTGGAGTCGTCTTCATCTATATGGGAGGATTTGTCGGGATACAGCTCCATAAAACCATTATGACTCCATCTATCGAATAAGGAAGGAAATAGAACAAGACAGTATTAAAGTTGTGTGTGACCCGAAAACCAAACAACCTCACTTTTTTCAATCTAGCATCTAGGGCATCTGATATGTAAAATTAGCTACTAAAAGCATACAAGCCTAAAATTATCTTATTTGAAAAAGAGGTAGGCAGAAAGGCTGTTTCACATTCGTTGTCTGCATAGTACAGTTTTGGCATTTGACTCTGAAATGTAGAATAACAATTTGGACTACAAACATATCAGATTATATTGTAAGAAATGAATAATAAACTCCTCAAACAAGTTGAGACATTTCAAATGATGTCTAGTACTTTCTGTCATCTGTTCAATGGAATTGTTAAAGATGTATGTTCCGATCACTTTTTTGGGGCTATGATTTTTTTCTTCACATCATGATATTTTTATATCAGAAGAATCCCCATTTTTTTCTAATTATGTCTGTAAAATCTTAGGGACCAGATATGTTCTATTTAGAAACTATTGGCTAAAAAATGGTGAATTACTGCCAAAGGTGGTTATACCACCAGCCAGTTTGCGTACTACTGACCTTGTGCTTCTAAAATTAGAACCATTGGAGTTATCAGTTATGCAACTCAAACTTTGGAATGTGACAATTTTAAGGATGACCTTTCATGTAAAATAGAAAACATCAAGTTGAAAATCGGGCTAGCAATCAAAACATCTACCTTTAATCTGACGGCTACAGTGTAGAAAGATGGTGAACTATACCTACATTCTCAAGCAAGCTGCCGAGCCCTGAATCAAGGGATTGCTACAAATTGGGTATCATTGGAAAGATGAACACATCCGCTTTCTATTGCAACAAAATATGATTATATCACAAAATATACAAAATATTGGAGAATGATATTAATAAATGGAACACTTACTTTTCCGGGTTCTTATTACTGTACACATGCTTGACAATCTTGTTAGTCAATCTATCAACTTGGTCTTCAAATTCTACAGTGTCGGCCCTCATACATCCTCTACTACTGGAAGGTCGAGGTGAAGATGGATTTCGAGGCGAGGATGGATTTCGATGTCTGCAAGGTGGTTAACAAAACAAATGATTGATATAAAAAGTGTGAGTGGGCTGAGTCCACAATGCTATCAGTGTTGTGATGACTGATGACTGACTCGTCAAGTGAGACTCGCCTGTCGCCAACGCTTATTGTGTTTTGACTGAAAAAAGTAAGTTTAATTTTAACAATGCATCAATATTCCAATATTGCATTCATGTGTTTCAATTACTCTAAAAATGACTTCAAAATAACAATAGAATTGATAATGACTTGAAGTGACTTGGGACAAATTAGCTGCGCCATGAAAATGACTTGACCAAAAATAAATAATGACTCGAGGTGCCTTACTGTAGTGGAAATCGGTGAGGTGACTTTAGGGAAATTGGGGGCTTGACTTGACTTGAGCCAACCGGTGACTTGACTTGGCTTGCCCTAATGCAGTGAATTGACTTGAGACCATTTTTGAAAGACTTGACTTGACTTGACTCCAGTCATCATACTCATCTTTCTAGCCAATTGACTTGCCTTGTGACTTGATCAAAACACTGCTTGCTCTAGACTTGCATTGTGGAGCCCTATCTTTTGTCACCCACCTCTGCAGCGGGGGTCATAGGTCACAGTAGCATCACCTAGTCACTTACCGTATTCTCTCATGCCCTAATAAGCACCCACACCCTTTTCCCCAATGATAACCAAAAAGTAACACTTAATAAGTGTCTGAAGGTCCCGGCATCAACAGCATGTCGGCAATCGAGTATCAATTTGCCCTTCCCTTTGTTTTCCTATAAACTATTACATGTACGTTGTTGAAGTGAAAAATAAAAAGCTGTGAATAAAAGTAAGGCTCAAATTGTCGATCATCTGCCTTCATCCAGTACAATTAAATGAATAAAACGCTTCCCATTCTGCACCCCCAAGGCTAAATTTAAAAAATCATTTGTCTCAAAGTTCCCGCGCGCGTTAGTTTATTGATGCGCATTAGAAAAACAAAGATCTTATTTTTTTCCCAAAAAAAACCAAAAAAAATCCCCCAAAATCCCAAAATTTCACAGATTTTTATTGATCACATCATTTTTAAATACAAAAAGTCACTTTTACAAGGATTTCAATATTTTATATTTAAAAAAATAAAATAAAAAACAACAACCGCATTCCGCATTAGGTTTTGAAAAACTGAAGAGCTTTGAGCCAAAAGATTTTTTTAATTTAGCCTAAAGGTGCGTTCATACTCGCGTCGTTGCGCATTGGTCGACGTCGACGGACAAAGGTTGGCATTGCTTCAACTCGCGTACCGATATCCGTCGACGTCGGCCGATGCACAACGACGTGAGTATGAACGCACCTTAATGCGTGTTGTATAGTATGTCACTTGCCTCCAGGGCTCAAAATACACGGGGTCGAAGGGCGATTAGTCCCAGTTTTCACAATATATCCCCTTGAGAAAAATGTTGGCCTACAGGATGGTAAAATGTACTTAGGCAACAAAAAAATTGTTGTGTTGCCCTCAAGTGACACAAATCTTGAAGTCGGGTCGGTTAAGGTCGATTTTCCATTTTTGGGGTTTTTTTGCTTACAAAGTCTGTTTACTGACAGAACGTGGCTCATGACAAGGCAAAATTGGTAAATGTCAATATGACTAATGATTCTAGTTAATCTACATGTAGTGTGATAATAGTTTTAAAGCAATCCAATCATCATGCAAACTTATTCATTTCAAGCAGAAAATAGTCATTTTTTGACAAATTGGGTAATATTTAAATCTTAAAAAGAAAAAGACCCTGATTTTGACCCCTGCTTGCCTCTCGAGCATTGGCACAATGTATAATAACGCACCTAGACCTGATATTACTGTCCCCATTGTGGTCCTCATCCCTTGTCACCCGCCTTTGTTTCCACATTTCCTTCTCCTCTCTCAGTCTATTATGCGTCTCCGTGTGACGCAGGACATTGCGCAGCAGCTGACGATCCAAATATCTCACTGTAGTCATGATGCATCAAAGTAGGGTTAGCATGAGAGATGAAGTGAGCCCAATTTTATGTGAAGTGAGCCCAATTTTATGTGAAGTGAGCCCAATTTTATGTCAGGTGAGCCCAATCTGATATGAAGAGAGCCCAATCTGTCGATAACCCTTGTAATCCTGTAACTGCTACGGTGCTACCTGTAATGAAAAAAATGTAAGTAGAAAAATTACAGCAAAACACTTTGGTTTCTGCTATGATGATTGAGAAAAGGTGCAAAAAGTGGCTCAGCATAGCTCTGCCACTGAGCCTCGTTGATTCCGTCGTTCATCCAACTCTGTGCAGTGATGTCAGAGTGTATTCTGGTCTCTGGTGATTTGCACACCATGTCCATCTGTTACAGTGTACATATGCAAGTCCTTGGATTGGTCTTTGATTGTGTTACTTATATTACAACATGTGTGTGATGTTCATGATTGTATGATTATTGGAATAAATAAGCTCTGACGTCACTGAGCAGATTTAGATGGAATCTTACTTCACATCATATCATGATATAATTATTATTAATTTCTCTGCGTTCTTTACATGAAGAGGAATATTATTCCTATTGTATGTCCAGAAGCAGACAGTTCTTCTCAAAGTTGGATACTTTGGCAAAAAATGTGCTTTTTCCAATTATTGCAAGTCTATATTCATATTTAATATATTCATTTCCATAGGAATTTCATTTAAATAAAGGTCATTTTTAATGTTTGACATACAGAAATCTCACATTTCTGTATGTCAAACATTAAAAATGACCTTATCTTATCTTATTTTTTGGTTGAACCAGGGAGGTGTTAAATAGAAAGGAGTGTGCACGACATTTAAAATCCAATTCGAGTACCACTTATCCGATTACGCCTTTGTACCAGTCAGTTACCTTACCATGAAAGGCCCTACCACTCCAAGCATCCTATTCATTAGAAGCCTGCGTTACGAGTTTCTGTCACAGTCGACCGCGCATCACTCTATTTGATCGTACTAGGGACCTGTTTTGAAAACGACCGGGTGTGACCTTTAGCGGAGAAACATTTTCGAGAACATTTCTTCGTGACGTAATTCCGGCCAGTAAATAAATTCCCCACAATTTATTTAAAGTATAAAACACTTATTTTTCATACTGTTATCATATTATTATGCGGATAAGTGCGGACATTATAACATAAAGCAAATTAAAGTAGACTATTTTCTGCATCTATTGCAGGTAATTTTGTTAAGGCCCAAGTTGGCCCAAATGTAAAAAATGTGTGACAATTTCGGGAAAAAAATACCGGAAGTACTTCTGTCTGTGGATAACATTAATGTGTGCGACACTAGGTTTTGATGTAGGTGTCGCTGAAGCAATGTCTTGTTGTTCAGTAAAATGTCCATTTGGTTCGAGTCTCGGCGATCGATCATCATCTAACGGATTAACTTAATGCTAATCCCGGCATTGATAACTTGGTACTTGGTAGTGTAATCCATATACAGCTGTAAAGCTAAACTTGGATGTGGTGCAGTGATGACGTCATACAGCAAGATTGTGCAAGTAAAAAGGTGGACAATGGAGAGAGAATAAAGACGATCTCCAGAACAAATAATGGTGATGACTGGACGAAAAAGACGAAATAAACTCAGGGTGCACTATATACAGGGGTTTGACAGCTTACAGGAGTCTGGATCCAACTGGGGGAAGCATCGCCCGGATGGATGGCATAGCGGCTTTCCTGAAGACCAGAATGGATGGGGCCGAGACTGAAATGGCTGGTAGGCTGTTCCAGATGCGGATGGATCGTTGATAAAATTTGAAGGGGTCGATTGTGCATTGGATGACGTTGAATTTGAGTTGGTGATCATGTCTTCCAAAGAAGGTGGCAGGTGAAACACACGGTGGAAATTTGATGTTGACCAGGCCGTGGTGGATCTTGAAGAACATCACTGATTGGGCAAGCAGTCTGCGATGGTGGAGCGAGTCCCTACACACCAAAGTCCCAGTTGCCAGTGTACTTACCCAAGTCACAATTTCCTGCAATGTATGGCACTTGTAAAATCCACTTTAATCTACTGGCATCCACCTCAACATATTTTAATCAGTTATCACTGGTATTTATCATTTAGCATCTAAAATCTCATAAAAAATGGAGTAATTCTTGATGGTGAAAAAATATTTATATATTTTAGAGGTAACAGAATTCTGACTACATCTCATGGCGTGTGTATTTATGAATGAAAATATCCAGAGTTCATAACCCTTGACCCATGAAGAATGGTCATATGCCCCACCCATTTTTTTATCAAATGACCACAGGTAATGCATGTGATTGGTTAAGTAATAAACTGTGTTTAAGATTTTCAGATATTGACTATATTTATTTGACAGCTGATACTCTTATTGCTGTGAGCTGTGATCTGCATGTACCAACTCGTATTGAATGTATTATAGTCCAGGTGCAATTCCCTTTTGTTGTCAGGAATGTCAGTTCAGGCTGCATGACTAAATCTTTTATGATCTAGATAGATTATGTAAAGTACCTGTGGTTGACACAATGAAAATGATGACCAACATTGTTGCCAAACTAGTCAGCAAACAGTGAATTGGGCTCATTCTAAACTGTGTGCTGTTCTCCAAACAAAAATATTTTGTTGCTCTAAAGTAGCATTTTCTAATGGGATTACCCAGCATTGGGCCATTTGTTTGTCTTTGTCTATGGTCTAAAAAGCACCTAGATGGTAACACATGTGCATCTTTTACTATAGCTCAAATTGAACATGTACATTTGGTCAAAATATTGTAGGCATTTTATGATCAGAGGCCCATATTTTCCTTCAAATGCAAGGATCAAGTGTATGCTTGGACTATTTAAGGAGAACATATATTTGTAAAGCCCATGCTGTAAGTATAGGTTCTGGTTATTGAGTATTTTTCTTGTTTGCTATGTGGTTATTTTGGGCCTGTTTTGGCCTGTTCAAAACAGGCCAACGGTGGTTGTTTAAGTCATAATGTTTGTCAGGTCCCTCAATTAGCAAATTGAGGGACCTGAAGTTAGGTCTAGCGAGTCCTAGTACAACAAATCATACTTAGTGATATTTGTCATCAGTTGGTATTATTCATCATAGGGTATTTTGCATGTTTCACTCACTATCTGTCCCCATCCTAAGTATGACTCCTTCTAAATATGATTTTCGTGTTAATTTCTGTATCGCTTACCAGAGCTCAAAAACACACTTCTTTGTGCTTGTTCTTATCTACTCTTTCTCATCTATCTTGCCATTCGTTTAATATTTTGTACAAATGCAATATTCCCTTGAAATTTGAGGTGAAATTCTAAGCCAATTCACTTTAACGGCACTCGCGATGTTTATCGAAATCGGCGCCATATTTTATTATAATAGACTCGTTTCAATACATTCGTAAGTTCGTAAAAAAGTGATGTGCGTATAAGATGTTGGCGATGGGAATGAGACTAAATTCACCGCGCAACTCATTTTGAGATGCACTCCATTCACTTCATACAGCAAATGAAATTGACAGTTTCTCGCAATACAATTTCCCCATACGTTGGTAGGGGAAAAAAAACGAAAAAAAACCCCAACGTATGGGTTTCCTGTACTAAGCGAGTCCCATCCTAAGGATGTTATTAAGGTGTCACGTGGGTCTCTCTGCTATAATCTCGATGTATGAGGAGGGGAGCTGCCGCACATTGTACTCGCTCGAGGCTGTCTACTGTTGATGTTGCATGTGGATTCCACGCCTCAGACTCCAAACGAGGGCGCACTAGTGACTCATATGCTTTGGTTTTAACTAATCATATGGGTATAACGCACGTGCGGACAATAGATTGCCTCTTCGTGCACTCTCCTTTCTATTTAACACCTCCCTGGTTGAACCATCCTTTTTTATTGTAAAGTACTTTGTTTCCATGTATTCCATTTTCAAAATATTTATGAACTAATAATATCATGACTGATCATCTGTCTGATGACATGCCTAACCCCGCTGAGACTGAATCTGAATCTGAATATTATTCTCAACGTTCCCCTCGGGAACAAAACGAGAAGTGTTGATGTGACTGAGAGGCTTGACTTGTGCAGTTGTGTGAGCTCTTTTACTTTTTAGGCTGATTCTTTACTAGTGTTTATTAAAAGCTTCAATACAAAACAATACAATACAACACTCAACAGATCTAAGCTTACAGCCTAAGCTTACTTTTAACTCACGAATCCCGGCAGGCACGAATAAATTGTCATCAGTCAGTTCAGTTCAGTGGAGTCGTTTCCACTATGATTTTGGTAGCGTTTCCAATTAGCGATTGTTGTGGTTTTGTCTACTCCCATTTTAGGGGGTTTTCCGGACGGATTTCTTTTTATATATTTTTATTATTCTATTCTATTCATAATAATTAATATAAACTTCAGAAAGTTATTCAATCAAACACATCTGTCTTATGTAGCTTTTAAAAGCATTTTTTATCGTTTAAATTTAATATCATGATTAAATATTGTTCCAAGTATTCAGTATCGTTAATAGGTCTTCCCAAAAAATTAATGAATTGGACCATCTTACTTCCCATAAACTTTGACTCAGGTCATCAGGTCAGGTGTTCAGATAAATAATTGAGCGTCCGTAGTTTCTGTTTATCTCGTGATCGAGATAGTATTCTTTGTGTTTTTTTGGTTTTTTAATTTCTATAAAATGTCATAGGCCTATGGTAAGTTATTCTCACATAGGTGTCAAATGCGAGGTGGCGCAGTCGGTTAGACTAGAGCGTCGTAACACTGCTGCGCACCGTAGTTCTGTTAGTGTTAGTGTTGGTAGATCGTTGAGCGAACAGTTGTTTGATTTGAGCGTGAGTGAGTTCAATACGATACACCAACACAGCCTCGTCCCCATGCCTCCTTCATCACCTCCTTCAGACCGTGCAGACTGAAGTAGGCATGTACATAGGCGCACCGTGGTTCGGAAGTCACGTAGAAATGTTGGTCTCGTGTATCGGAAGAGCAATACCCGAGCACGTTAAAAGGTCACAGACTCCTTCGGTAGAGTAGAGGGATCATCCCGGTCTGTGTCTGTACACACACTTTCCTAGGAATAGGATAGGAGGTTACAGGGAACTTGGCGTTATGTTCTGATTGAAGGATCTTGCTAAGTATCGATGTAAATGTAAATGGGAACACTAATAGGGGCCTACTACTATAGTCTGATTTATAATTGAACGAACACTTGGAAGCATAGTATTGCATACATTGCGTGAACCCTGCTAACACACAACGTTCTTAAAACGTTTAAAACGTTCTTAGAACGTTTTTAGAACGTTGTGTGTTAGCAGGGAAGCGTGCATAGCCGTAAGGGACCGTTCATTATTTATGGTGGAGGGGGGGTTGGGACAAATTCGAGACTAGTATGTTAAAATTACCTAACCCCCCCTACAGCTGAAACTGAAAATTACATGACCCACCCCTGCTAACCAGCAGCTTTTTACACAACCCCCCCCCCCCCCCCCCCCCCAGTGGCGTAGCCAGGTTTTTCTCAGTGGGGGGGCAAAGGGGGGGCCGGGAGTTTTGGTGGGGGGGCAACAACCAAATTGAGGATTGAATTTCCTTGTGTTGTGAATAGGTTAGTCCCAAATTATTTCAACTGACATTTCCAACAGGGGGGGCAACAGGGGGGGCAGAGAACCCCACAGGGGGGGCAGCTGCCCCCCCTTGCCCCCCCTTGGCTACGCCACTGCCCCCCCCCCCCACCCCCCCCTCCCCGAAAAAATCAACTTGTCACATACTTAAGGGCTGTCTTTACCTTTGGAATTTTGTTCATGGATACGTTGGCAAATTTTGTTTGTGCCCTATCTGAACGCCGGCCAATAATTTTATGATGCCCCTTCTTTTTATTGTGTGAAATTAGTAATGGCGAGCGCAGCGAGTTGGAATTTTTTCATATTTATACATTTTGGGTGGTTTTGTGTGTCTAGTGTCTTTATAACCCAAACAAGTTCGAACATTCTGAGCAGAAACGTATAATCCAGTGAAAACGTTCTACTTGTGTAAGCATTGGTGCAAAGCTGAGATGAGGTGAAAAGCATGCAATAAATCACATTTTTAAATCATGAAATTGGATTTTGTAACATTAGGCCCTTCACAATGAATTCTATGTTTCCTGTTGCCGCCCGCCCCAAAATGCCCAAATCCCAAAATAATTCATTATTTGAGATGAATTCATTATTTGTGTTTTTTCAACCGGAAAAGGCTTTATTGTATGTGTTTATTTTAGTTTCAATATGCATACACCAGTAAGATCTGTATAAGGAAATATTGTAGACAGAAGAATTGATTATAAACTGGAGTGATGCGACTCACGAGAGAGTAACAGTTTTATGTATAGATGAGGTGACCGTTGTTTACATTTATGACGCCCTCTGTTGATTTGAGACAAAACAGACCGGGCAAGAGTTCCTATAGTTTACATAGGCCAGATCAGGTTTTCTAACTAGATTGTGGTGTTACAGCAAATTGTTATCAAAACTGTCTTTAAACTTGCTTAGGAATGCTATAAGCTATCACATTTCACAACAACAACAACAACAAAAAAATGAGTTTTACAATTCATTAGAAAGAAATTTCATGTTGTCTTCATTAACTTTACTGTATATTCTGCCCGGAGAGAATCAACAGAGGGTGTCCCATTTGTAAACACACGACGTCACCGGTCACACCATCTATACAATAGACAGGAATAGCTTACTTTTAAAAAATAAAATAAATGGTAAAATACACTTTGACATCTTATATGTTTGCTATAAAAGTGCATTACATACATTGTACCTGATTTTCAAAAGGCCTCAGCTATGAGAAACTTTACAAAATGTGTACATGGTAATGTGAAAGTTCATTATGAACCAGATAGAGATCTTCAGCTGTTTTTGTACTCTGCACTTGGTTTATAATCTGTGTAGGCCCCTAACTATATAGTAAGTTGTAACTTTTTATTTGTCAATTAAAATGCGAGGAGGTCGTAATTAACAGATTTGTTTGAGTATGAAAATACAAAATCTTCAAAAACATATAATTAATTGAAAGATAAGCATGTTCTGGAATTGTGTGCCAACACTCTTTTTTACTTTTTCCTCTTTATAAATCATCTTCTATATGCTTTCAAAAGCAGAAGAGAGATTGATTTGATGGTAGCCCATAGGCTTTCGGTGACGTGTATGTGGTTACCAGCACAATCTACTTGAATGCAATTATTCATGTAGATATGGTATTAATTTGCTCGTAAGTTTTGACTCTTGAAAAAATAATGAATATTGAATAATGAAAAGTGACCGCCCCCTATTTTTCTAAGGTGCAACAGGAAACATAACATTCATTGTGAAGGGCCTTATTCACCCTGTGGCTCTTATGTCTCGACCGTTGATGATTATATAGATGTGTTTCCACCATATCGTTTGCTGTCCAGAAGTCATCTCATAGTAAAAGTTTTTGACGTCGATAGGTTTTAAGAAAATATGCGCGAAGCCAGAAAAAAAAAGGCATTTACACTCTAAAATAGCCTCTAAAATCACTCCAATCACCACCATCTTTAAAGTTTAAACAAATTTACACAACCCCCCCTGTTCAAGAATAAAAAGTTACATAACCCCCCCCTATTTCAACATATGAAAGTTACATGACCCCCCCTATAGTTTACCCAACCCCCCCTCCACCATAAATAATGAACGGTCCCTAAGCGTGATAATTTTGGGCGCGATCATCTTTGTGATGCGTGTGTGTTGTTCGTTCAATTGTTAATTTAACATATAGTAATGGTGGTCCAGCGCACTGTACCGTCGGTCGGGAGTTTCATTCAAGCACAGGATCATGGGTTCAAGCCTCCTTGCAACCAAGATTCATTACCTTACCCCAAAAAGTTCTTATCTAGGTCGGAAATTCTACAATCACATCTTAATTCAGTAAAGTTAGTTTAATCCTCTTTCTGTGGTTATAAGCTGATATTCGGATTTAATTCTAGAATTTCTCCTCCACCCCATTCACTGTGTGCAACATGCAGGTCTATACAGTGTATGTCAGTTGCGCCGTGGTTCGGAGAGTCGTGTAAAGCTTCTTCTTTTTTTGGCTTAAACATTTTTAGTTTTAAAAATATTGACTAAAAAGTGCCAACAATTTGTTTTTTATCTCAAAAATCAAATTGTTGGCACTTTTTGGTCAATATTTTCAAAACTAAAAATGTTTTAAAGCCAAACAAAAAAAAGCGATCCTAGATAATTGACTTTAGATGATTTTGGTGGAATTTTGAAATTTTTAATCAAAAACTGATTCTGTTAGGTTGACTGAAAATGTTGGCGCCAAAAAAGTGATTTTTGGGCAAAAATGTAAAAATCACTTTTATTGTGAAATTTAATTTTTTTAAATGCATTCTCCGACTCATTTCATTTACAAAATTGTTTACTTTTATGTACATTACATTATTAGTTTAAAAGTTGCAGTGCTTGATAAATTTCATAAAAAAGGGTTGACAGTACCCTCAAAGGGACATTAAGTGGTGTTGAACATTTTAAATGTTTAAAAATTTACTTCTGAATTCAAGATGAACATTAAAAATTGCCATTATTGTTGTTTCTACTAACAAAAACACAGCAAAACTTGATCACTATTTATTGAAAAACGCCCTCTATGCAAATATGGTTTGCGTTATGTATCACGCGTACTGCAGGGGGATACTGTCGGACGTAAAATGCTCGTCGCGGCTGTACGAGCATTTTTGAATCGACGCTTTCTTGTACAAAGAGGGCTGATTTTTCTTAATCCTTAAAGGTGTTTCATGCATGTAATACAATTATAAAAATATACTAATCCCAGTTTTTATCATAATTGAGGGCGCAGTCTCCAACACATCTCTTAGTGTCCCTTTAACACACGGAAATGCACTGGGACACAAGCAATACAAATTGCTGTGCAATAAAACAACAACAATATAGGCCTATGTTGTTATGGAATATTTGTGTACAATACTACATGTATACCAGAAAGTTGGATTGGGTAAGCTTTAAATTTAGAAGACCCTACCATTTGTAGACCACACTGTGTAAGTGAATGGGCCGTTCTTTAAAAGCCCGCATTGAAGACGCAGCAGTGGTAGGGTATACTAAAGGAACTCCGTTGGGTTAAACTCACAAAAAATCTTATATTATTAAATTATCAAGAACCGAATATGTTATTGTGTTATGTGTATTGTAAAACCCTGTCGCTATAAATACACTTACCTCTGGTTCAACTTGCCGTTTACCAGTAAGACAGGTTTGCTTAGTGGTTAAAGCGCCTGGCTAGTGTTCAGGAGACCGGGGTTCAATTCCCCGCCAGTGAATGTCCTTGCTTATTTTTTGTTGGGACGTTCTGCGGTGTTTGTTAATATTTGTTGTTATATTGTCTATTGTAAAACACCGTAGGTTGGTAAACTGCTTTATATCATGTAATATATAAAATTATAAATAAGAACCAAATATTTTATCTTCACAGCCATTTCTAAGAGGATCCAACCATGGCTTCATCTGGGGACAACAACAACGATAATATGATGAAGCAGGCTCAGCATATCTGGGCTATGCTGGATGATCTAGCCGATTCTGATCCGGCAGCTTACAAGACATTCTTAGATAAGAACATGAAGGAGAGTAAAGAGGTTCTTGTACCGGCCAAACCCTGCATGTGTGTTTCCACAAGGATACTGGTGAGCTAATGTATTTGTCTTTAAAGAGGCACAGAGAGATTTCTCAAAAAATGATATTCAAAAGTATTACTTTGTTTTACAGATAGATGATACATACAGGGTGAGTCAAAAAAAAGTTTACTCAACTTCAGCGATTTTTATAGAAACAAGTTTTCGTTTGTTTTCAAAACAATTTACTACGGTATAAAGACAAGTTAATTAGCTTTAATATGAATTTTATTTGGTTTAGATTGGTTGAGGGAAACTTATTTTACGCTGTTTTGAATAAAAGTGACCAATTTAACGTCCGAACACGCTTCCAGATCTTGACCATGATATTTCATAAGATACGACCAATAAAAAATTACAATACCGACAGCGAAAGGATCAATTCCTTTGTTATGAAATGATCTATTAGGAGACAATTTTGAACAAGTCTATTGTCTACTTAATTATTTTAATAAACAAGATGTGTAATGCTTTACATCATAATCCTAGTAAACATTATTAAGCTCGAAATTAAAAACCGTGTTTTTGGTGAAAAAACAGCTCCTGTACAGAAATAGTCATAAATACTTAACGGTATCATCAAATAGCGTGATTTTTTTCTAGATGGTAGCAAAGAAATGGCGCAATCATTTAAAGTTTTGTTTGCCTTGATTTTGTGGTCAGAAATATTTTTTTAGATTTTTTCAATTAGGGTAAACTTTTTTTTGACTCACCCTGTATAGAAACCCTCTCATGCAAGATTTCTTCCAAAAAAAACCCAGTAAAAATGAAAAATAAAGACATACAAGTATGATGTATTCTCAGCATTTCCAAAGGTATATTAGTGTTTTTCACTTTTTTTTGGTATTTTAGTTACCGTACATGAAACAAATAAGTAAGAAGCCATCTGTGGTCCTTTAGATTAATTAGGGCAATTTCAATGTGATATACATCGAAACTCAAAATGCTATCAAATCCATGAATTTCACATGAAATACTGCAAATTAAGCTCTATAATTTAAGGTGGTAGTTAGTACGTATATTAAGCATCCGGTATGTGAAAACACACAAGTTCTGAAAATATTGAGGGCTCCCTCCATTAAGGATCTCTTAGTGCCCCTTTGTTCAAGTAGGTTTACTCTATTCAATGTTTTTTGTTCTTGACTCGGGATATTTATGGTAGCCTACAGTAGGTTTAGTTGGAAAAAAATTGTGTCAAAAACAGATAATCAGTCTAATTTGGAGTGCACAAAGTGCATGCTTTCTCTTCATAGAAGGATGGAAGTACATCAAAATTGAGAAATATTATTAAACATCTGAACCCTAACCCACTATTAAGGCAATGGTTTGGGAACAAAACGTTCAGGAGGATCAAACAAGCCAATTTTTGTTTGTTTGGGGCCCTGGTATGGCCTTGCCACATCAAAAATCAAACCCTGGCTGCTGGATACATAGAACTGCAGTAGATCACACTCCTCAAAACAACATTTGTCATCGCTATATAACCTGCCACATATTACGCAATGAGATTGACCAGGGAAGTAGGGGCTGCAACCATAGCATTATACATTTTAAGCAAATACTTCAGGGTTGAGTTGATAATAGGGCAACATTCCGGTGCCTTTTAAAAACTTTTAAACCATCATCATTTTTTTCAGAGGCCTGATAACCACAAGCTGTTTATAAACCTATGCAGCTGGACACGCCTCCCCAAACCCAAGACAGACGAAGAGCCGATAGGAATAGCTGGAGGACCTTTGGAACACATTGATGGACAAGGTAAATCCCTTGGATGTTCAGGGTATGAAATCATGACCCGGCAACAATTTCACTCACCCATATTAAGGGTGAAATTTACCTGTCACTACTGATTTTCACTCTTGAAAATTTCACTCCCATTGATAAAAAGTGTCGAAACTAAACTGTTTTTGATGGTATATCATTTTGGTGTTTTACACCCTTGAGAATTTTACCCAGTCATCCTTGAGAATTTTACCCAGTGAAATTGCTGGGCCAAGGGATGCTAAGCACATACATTGAAGTTGAACAAAGGCCTCACTGGAGACATTTTTATTTTCAAATTTGGTCATTACATTTATCTGCCGTCTACCCATAATCCGCCCTCTACCCATGATTTTTTTGATTTTCTTGCAGATTTACATTTCTGATCATAAATCATAAATAGATTAAATTACAGAGCCTTATACATAGACAGAGCCTTGTACCTTATACCTAGACAGGTATGAGGAATATAAAATGAAATGTATAAGGCTATATTAAGAAAATCTTTTGTCTCAATTTGAATAGGAGAATCCACAGACTCTTTGCAAAAATTTATTTTCGGCAGGAATCTATAACGGATTCTTGTATCCTTTGACAAACTTCTGACCTTGTCTATTTTTAGATTCTCACCAACTTTTTAACCCTGACCCTATGCATTTAAAGGTAGATTTTCTGATTGCTGGCTCGATTTTCAACTTGATGTTTTCTATTTTATATGAAAGGTAATCCTTAAAATTGTCGCATTCCAAAGTTTGAGTTGCATAACTCCAACGGTTCTATTTTTAGAAGCACAAGGTCACAAAAAAATTACCCATTGAGTAGTACACAAACTGGTTGGTGGTTAGGGACCGTTCATTATTTATGGTGGAGGGGGGGTTGGGACAAATTCGAGACTCGTATGTTAAAATTACCTAACCCCCCCTACAGCTGACACTGAAAATTACATGACCCCCCCTGCTAACCAGTAACTTTTTACACAACCCCCCCCCCTCCCCGAAAAAAAAAATCCACTTGTCACATACTTAAGGGGCTGTCTTTACCTTTGGAATTTTGTTCATGAATGGATACGCGTTGGCAAATTTTGTTTGTGCGCTATCTGAACGGCCAATAATTTTATGATGCCCCTTCTTTTTATTGTGTGAAATTAGTAATGGCGAGCGTAGCGAGTTGGAATTTTTTTCATATTTATACATTTTGGGTTGTTTTGTGAGTCTTTATAACCCGAACAAGTTAGAACATTCTTAGCAGAAACGTATAATCATTTAAATCCAGTGAAACGTTCTACTTTTGTGAGCATTGGTGCAAAGCAGAGATGAGGTGAAAAGCATGCAATAAATCACATTTTTAAATCATGAAATTGGATTTTGTAACATTATACACCCTGTGGCACTAATGTCTCGACCGTTGATGATTACATATATGTTTTCCACCATATCATCGATTTGCTGTCCAGAAGTCGTCTCATAGTAAAAGTTTTTGAAGTCGATAGGTTTTGAGAAAATATGCGCGAAGCGCAGAAAAAAATATGGCATTTACACTCCAAAATATAACCTCTAAAATCACTCCAATCACCACCATCTTTATAGTTTAAACAAATTTACACAACCCCCCCTGTTCAAGAATAAAAAGTTACATAACCCCCCCTATTTCAACATATGAAAGTTACATGACCCCCCCTATACTTTACCCAACCCCCCCTCCACCATCAATAATGAACGGTCCCTTAACCACCTTTGGCAGTAATTCACAAAATTTTAGCCTATGATTTCTAAATGAAACATATCTGGCTCCTAAGATTTTACAGATATTTATGTGAAAAATATGGGGATTCTTCTGATATCAAAATATCTTGATCAATACTTGATGTGAAGAAAAAAATCATAGTCCAAAAAAAGTGATCGGAATATACACCTTTAAACTATCATAACCCCCCACCCCACCCCTCATTTAGTGCTTTTAATAACAATCATCAAAACAAGCACTTCAACTAAGAGACCATTATAAGAACATTCATATAGATTCTCACAATTTTGGTAAAGAATCTATCAGGGTCAGAAATTTGATGAGAATCTGAGAATCCATTCTCGTAAAGATGCACCAGCAAGTAGATTCTTGAAAGATAGATCTGTGTAACACACTATTTGAATCCACAGACGCTCACAAACATTGATTATGCAGGAATCTAAACGGATTCTTGCATTCTTTAACAAACTTCTGACCCACCTGTCTATACATTCTCGCCAACTTTTTAACCCTGACCCTATGCATTTAATTTAACATTGATCTGTAAATATTTCATTTAACTACTAGAATCCTACAAGGTAGTCAGACTCGCCGTCAACCCGGATGTTTTGGACGAATGTAGCCGTCACACGGAGGAGAAAGACTTGCTCATCCAACTGGGCCTTCAGTACCTTGAGAAATCTCACTCCATAGGTTTATCAAGACGTTACACTGTACTCGATAACATCCGGTATAAGGGAGACCCAGCCGTGTTGCTGAAAAACTTTTATTTTAAGAAAGACGATGCGGAGAGAAAAAATGTAGATGACTTTATGAGTGATATCACCAACATGAGTCCAGACTCGTTATTATCTCAACTTGGAAAAATATCAACTGATGATGATGAGAGTGCCAAAGATGTCAACTCTGACTTTTCACAACATCCTCATATCACCTTGACAACAGATTCCAGCGAATCATCTAAGCCGGGGCTTATAGAAGAGTTGTCCAGCGAGGATGTTAAGCTAGAGATACCGGATCATGATGTGTGTTTGAAGAATGCGGATGGGCAGAAACCAAGGAGGCTGCTTGTTAGGGTCACTATGCCACAGGTGACGTCTGTGAATGGATGCGAATTGGATATCACTGAGGTGAGATCGACCCCCGTCCCCTACCACCTCCCCCCTCCTGAAGGAAAAAATACCACTGAAAATAGATGAGACAAAAACAAGACAAGATTCTAAATTGACAAATTAGACTTACTGGAACGTTGCGTGTGAACCAACACAAGACAAAACAAAACGAATCTGTCTTTCGGCAGCTCGAAAGTTACCCCCTGCATCGCGCTGGTTCCTAATTTTCAATACGATTTATTCCGTCAAAATAAACAATCGGGTTCCAAAACGTCGGCAACAACTATTTTCCTTTCATCTTCGAGCTCCCGAAAGAGAGATTCAAACAAAACAAGGTTCTATTTAATGTACACATTCAATGGGATACTCAACATTTGAGTTGGGTGGAATGGGAGTCGAGTTGAGGGTTGGAAGATTTGATCAAGTAAATTTGTTGATCTGTTTTGTTTTTAGGTTATTTTCCATTCTGTTTCTGCATTAAGGGGTTGTCATTTTCTATAGTGAAGGGGGGGGGGGGGGGGGGGGGGTGGTGGGTGGGGGCAGTTCTAAAATCTACTTCATACAGAGGGGGGTCATTTTTGTTTGTTGAATTTTTTGAAAATTGCTAAAAATTCAACCGACCGACTGAAGAGGTCCGTTTGCCCGTAGGATTTTTTGTTGTTTCCTAAACAAGAAATTTGGCAGTAGTTTCGTAAATACTGCATCTAAATTGTATAAAATACACTCATACATCAAACCCTCACCGTGAGTGGAAAAATGACAAACGAGCATATCGTCGCTGTTCTGTCAAAATATTCGACCCTTCAGCATGTATAAAGTAATACTTCCTATGTATAACCTTTCAGGCAGTCCGCTCTGAACATGTTCCAGAGCCAAAACACATCGATCAAAACCAAAAGTGCTCTTGCACCTGAACATGTATAAAGCAGGCAACACTTCCTATGCATAACTGTTGAGCAGTTTTACTTTATTCATGGTGATGAAGGGCCGGAAAAACACGAAAGATTTTATCAGCAGTCGATATTTGAAAGTCTGCATGTTCAAATTTTGTTTCTTTTTTTTATTTGCAGGATGAAATATCATTGAGCGCAGCAGATGTGTACAGCTTGCAATTGATATTGCCAGAGACAATAGACGAGACAAAAGCCAGTGCCAAATTCAGCAGTAAAACATCGCAACTAATGATCACACTTCCTACGATAGTACAAACGTCATAGTGATATACCAAAATTGATTTTCATTGAAATATGTTAACTCAATATGCAGTGGCTACACCAGCATCAACATTTGTGGGGGGAAGTGAGCAAACAAACGGGGGGTCGGAAGGGTAGAAAAAGTCTGGTGGGGCCAAGAAACTCATTTGGGGGATGGCAAAATGCATGCAAAATATTTGGCTTTTAATGTAAATATTGCCTGAAATTAGCTTAATTTGGTCTGAATTAGTCAATTCAAAACTATCTAATTAAGGTAAGTTTAAGTCATTTTTACATTAAAAGTCAACATTTTTGATTGTATAGGGGGACAAAATGGGGGTGGTAATGACTCTATTTCGTCATTTTAATTGGACCCTGCAAAATGTTTGCTCTGCCATCTATTGAGAGGCTGTAATGGATGCCAATTATGTCAGCGGTAAAGTGGATGCGTCAATTTTCAAAAGGGTGATTTTCTCTAAAACTGTTATTATCTAAAGGGTAAAAAGACATTAGAAAGAGAATAAAAGATTGACATTTTATTTTGGTTGCCGGACTACAGGGTAATAATGGATGGGCTGGTCCATTTTATTCTCTAGATATGATCCATGCTGAAAAAAGATTATTGAATACCGTCCAAAGACCCACAGCATTGCAAAACCTCAAGTTATTTAAAGTAGATAATTATATCAAGATGAATAAATACATACAAAGAATTAAATGGTCGTCTGCGTTGTATTAATGCTTCATCCAGTTTTGATGTACATGAAATATAAACCGCTCAAAAAAAGTTTGGAATATTTTTTCAAGCACAAGATTTTCAAATATCGATGGATATGTTCATTAAGTGTTATAAAGTGTTATATCCATGTAAAGCTGATGTGTTCATCTTTACAATGAAACCAAATTTGAAGCAATCCCTTGCTCCAGTGCTCAGCTACTTGCTTGAGATCATGGGGAGGTCACAATTTGAATGTGCCAAAATCAACACTATTTTGTGCTCAAAAGAACATCTTTGTCGTCTGTTCGATGAAGTGTTACATTTACCACTACAGTGTTAATTTTGGCACTTTCAGATTGCGACTTCCCCATGTTCTCAAGCATTTGGCTGAGCACTGGAACGAGGGATTGCTTCAAATTGGATATCATTGTAAAGATGAACACATCAGCTTTTAAATGATATATTACACTTAATGAACATAATCCGCGATATTTGAAAATCTTGTGCTTGAAAACATATTCCAAACTTTTTTGAGCAGTTTAGTTCATTTATAAAGGACATCTGTACTACAGCATATTTTGCATCAAAACATAGAGTGATAAGCTACTCCAGTGCTCAAAAGAAGTAGCTTAGCAGGCCACAAAAAAACACAAGCAAACGGACCTCTCAGGTAGGGTTGTTGATCAGGTGGGTTTTTCCCAAATATTTTCGAATATAAAATGCAAAAATGTTCTTTAAATAAAGGATAGGTCGGACAGGGTTTTCCCAATGGCAGTAATGAATATGCTCATAACCTTTAACTATAGCTCTTATACGATTGACGTTAAATATCAAATCATAAAATTGAGAAGAAAAAAACCTCTCTTTCATTTTGAGATTTTGTACATGAATATTAGGCTATATTAAAAAAATCATTGGTCTCAAAGCTCCTGCGCGTGTTAGTTAATTGATGCGCGTTAGAACTTCTTTTCTTTTTTCCCCAAAATTTCAGATTTTTCAGATTTATATTGATCACATTTTAAGAAAAGGTCACTTTTACATGGATTTCAATATTTTATATTTAACCCCCCCCCCCCACCCCGTATTCTGCACTATGTGTCACAAACTGAAACAAAGTACATTTTTCATTTTTGCATTGGGATTTTCAACATGAAGCAATAGGAAGAGTACTGAATGCGACAACTCACTGGTCGCTAGTAGGATGGGGTAGCTTCTATTGATCAATGCAGCCAATATACATATCGCACTATCGATACATCGAGGGCTCGGAAACACAAGGCCTCATCTCCATTTTTTCAAAAATGAGATTTTGGTATCGACATTTTCAGAATGAAATTCTCTTTCCAGTAACACACAGCCTTATCACCATAACACAACCCCTTTCAAAGTTATAGCCGGTATCACAATGCCTCATCTCCATCTCCCCAATGTGTTTACAAATCTTCAATAGTCTTTTTCTCAAATGGTTTAAATGGAGATAAGGCCTTGTGTTTCTGAGCCCTCGACATGTTCAAATCCCAAGTGCAAATATGAATATTGTACTTTGCCTCATTCTTAGCAGTGCAGCATTCTAATTTTTAACCAATCTTAGCAAACAATATCTCAAATAATTGAGAAATTACTTCATAATTTTACAATTAAGTTGGAGCTACAGTGATAGGAAGTTAGGAATGTATTTATTACCTGGGAAGATTTTTTTTGGAGCAGTATGTACCATGAAATAGAATATAAACGACTATTTTTGTATCAAGTGGAATACATTCTTGTATCCAAGGCTCAAGATAAGCGGGCGCTGGGCGATTTTCATCCCTTGGTCCTCCTGCCATAGCGCCCGGTAATGCTGAAAAATAAACAACCGAGCGCTGATATTTTGTCCAAGCAAGCACCCGTTGACGATCGGGAAGCTTGCCCAAGACTTCGAATTTCGATTTGAAAATACAATTTAATAAAAAGATAGCTCCTGGTAGACTGAAAGTAGATCCTAGTTCTCAATAAATCCCATGATCCGGGCGCAACTTATGAAAAAGAGTAGCTCCCGGTAAAAAACCTGTTATCTTGAGCGTTGCTTGTATCACACGAAAATAAGACATTCAATATTATTATTTAAAACACCTGCTCATACGTGTTACTGACGCAGGACCACAAAGAGTTAATCAAAGAAGGCATAGTATGTGAAGCATAATAAAACAATTTTTTAATATTTCATTAAATAACACTTCTTTTCAATTTACAAAATAAATATAGAAATAGCAAAATCGGTAAACAACACGAAGTAACCAATAATAGTAGACATTATTTTAATGTACAGTATCGATATAAACAACTCTATTATACACACAAAAACACATACAAAACCACAAATTGTACAAAAGTTGATTTGCAAAAGTGTTTATCCATACCACGATTCACGAGTCATGGGTTACACAAATGATATAGCCCATGTGCTATATAGGAAACTTTTGGGAAACACTGATTAACATACAATGATGCTTAGCGCTAGTTGTATATGTTTCTCTGCGCTGCGTCCATGCTATGCCAAATGTTTGGCTACTATAGTTTCATCAGCTCCAAATTGGCGGATTTTGTCTCTCCGCGCCCAAAAGTAATCCAAGCTTACGCGTGCGATACGCGAAGCACCGGTCTCACATATGATTGACAGTGAGTGCGCTTGTTGCCTTCATGCGCGCTCGCGTCCATCTTCTGTATTCATTCGCAGCTGCTGTAAGGATGCTTCACCAGTTTAGAACTGATAGAACTATAAAATGTATTGCTATGGGCTCGCCAACAAACCAAACATGGCTACTTTTAGTTATGAGCTGTAGCTTAGACAACACTTGCCCTGAGCCAATACAAACATTTCAGTTATCAACCCTATAGTTGCATCCAATGAGTAATTGAACTTACTAAATGCTGGTGTTACCTATGTATGAGCAAGCTATCACAAATTAGCCTAGTAGTCAGGAGTATTCCAATTTATGAATTGAAAGCAAAGGTTTTACATAAAATCTAACGATACAGTGATTCGAACTCGGTACCTTTTGGTCCCAAAGCAGTTGTCATCGCTAGGCCAACTAGACTGTCTGTGCTGAGTGAGGTAGGGTTGCTCATGTTACGGAATAAATCTGTATAACTCATACAATAATAGAAGTCTTTGCATTATACTAATTTGTTATAGCTTACTTAAAGGTCAAAGAAGATTTCAAGTTCTTCCCACAATGCATTGCGCAAACCCCAGCCAACTTAAGCTTTTTTCACAAAATGCATTTTTCGAGCTCTTTTAAGTTTTAGAAATAAGAAAAAGGAACACTGATAACTAATTTATTCATTGATGTAAACTACAACCTAAAGAGCTCCAACGATGAAGCTTTGAAGCCATGATTGTGTGAATATGTCTATTGGGAACCGAGACAAATTGGAGACCAGAATTAAGGCATTTTGTAAAAACGCAATGCATTGTGGTGGCGTCTTTAAACTCTTCTTTGCTCAAAGGTAGAACCTAAGTTAGTGTTAATTTTATTTGATAGCTCTCTGGGAAAATAAATAACTATAGCAAGCCAAACGGCTCATAAATTAACAAGATACAACAGCAATGGGAAATAAACTCTCTTACAAAAACACTCGTTATATAAAAACTATCACCATCTATGTATACATACCCGTTGACTATCAAACGATAGCCTATTCAATTATAAAATATGAAAGAAGCATACTTTTGGTTAGAGTCAATCTGATTATATTTTATTTATAAGCTATGATGATTTAGAAATACCTTGAATCTAAATCTTTTCTTACAGCTTATAATATATACATATAATTAGTATTTATAAATCTCAACTGTCGGTTTAAAACCACATAATATTCAATATAATAATGCTGACTCATGACCTTTGTGCGTATCAATATTAAGGTCAACATACATTTGTTAACTATAGTCATAAACAATTCTCTATCGACAATTGATTTTTAACACACACTTCAAAAACATGCACAAGTAAAACGCAGTCATGTGCATACATGGTTTTGGAAAACTGCCTTCATGCGTGGTACACGCACGCGTACGTGGCAAATTGACTTGAGAATTGTTTGCTTAAATTATGGTCGTAAAGCCTTATCGACTTATACTACCGGTCAAATCGCCAGTCAAATCTTACTACATTGTTCCATGAGTATTGACCATCACCATTAGTAACAAGGCAAACAATTTCATGTTTGGGCGACGGAAATGTTCTCTACGGGTAAACGGACCTCTCTGAGGGTCAGTCAGTCACTTAGTTTTTGTTTTGTTTTTCCCAACAATTTCGGGACATTCTGGTGATTTTTCAGTAATTTTTGAAATTTTTCAAAAACAAATAAAAAATGCACAAACATTTTCCACACATTTTCTTTGAAAGAAAAGAAAATTGGAAAATTCAAAATAAAATGGGTCGGTCAGGCCCGTAGAACAGGGTTTTCTTCGCCTAAGGACTCGTTTTCATTTTTTGAAAACTGTTTTAGCAAATTGTTTCCAATTCTTTTGCAACATTTTAGTTTGTTGTTGCCGTATATGTTTTTGGTTGTTGACATTTTTTTGAACATTTCAAAAATTGCTGAAGTCGCCAACATTTCGCAGATTTTTATTTGTTTAACAACCAACTGACGCTACATACCCAAGAGATCCGTTTGTCCGTAGAACAGGTGGTTTTTGTGGCCTTACTAAAAACGTCTTAAAGTCAATTCTTGGTCTCAAACACAACACGGATTCCAACTTGTGCAACACTAGCCATAATCTTGAGGTTTGTTATGGGTTTAACAAAAAGATGGATGCAAAATAATTACTTAAAAGAGAGCGATTCCCAACAAATCAAGTGAACATTTTATGGTAGGATGCATGAGTAAAGAAAGTCTAGTGTTATTCGTTCTTTGCACAGATCAGCCATTTGCGAGGAGAGCCTCAAACTGGAATCATATTGAATGAAGGTTGTTGCATCATTACACAATGTCTCACTGCATGACCAGTTAGTTAGATTGTGCAGAGAGAAAACTAGTTACACAAATCTTATGGAATAGTCCCATTCATTGTGGTACCAGTTTCGAGGCTCTCCTCGCAAACCATGGATCCGTGCAAATACTGTAAAAGCCAATATTTTCGCGTTAAGATATTTTTGTGCATTTTGATATCATAGACATTCCGCAAATTGATGTGTTTTTTTCGCGGGCGACCTTCTGGATGCATTGCATGAATGTTGAAAACAATATTTTCGTGTGTTATAATTTTGTGTGAAAAGCGCGAAAATAAAACCACAGCGAAAAGTTCAGCTTTTACTTTAGTCCTTTAGGAATCGTTGCCAGATCCAACAATATACATGCCTGTTTATGCAAAAAATGCGAGTGATAAAGAACACGCATCTCATCAATTAGGCACCTATAGATACAGCCATGATGAACCTGTGTGAACGCCACACTGCATGCATCAGACGTTTGATGCACCCTAAAAAATGGCCAGGGATTACTGAAGGTGACTATATATAGGTCTAACTTTAATACAAATGGTGTAAATGCTTGCATAAAATGTTAATTTAATTATCTTCTTGGCAATTGAATGGAAAAATATTTGGTAGCTTAAAAATATTACAGGGTGTCCCAGAAAGATTTATACTGTGTTTGAAAGAATAAAATTATGAAAACAACATTGCAGTCAAAGTCTTATGCTGCGATATAATGGCGAACATGTTTCCTACATACTCTGTTAATTTCATCCAAATATCTTTATTCGTTCTGATATGGCATGACATGATAGGCAATCGGTGAAAACTTCAAAACGGCTGCTTAAGAAAGTATGATATAAATCACTCAACCAGAACAATTCCTTCGCCCCATTCAAATATTGCTTCGTAAAACATCACCAAAAGTTGATATCTATTAATGTTTAAATTGAAAGAGGAGACAGAAAATTGTATAGCATTTAAATTTTTGCTTTGTGCCGAACATGGTCAATTATGTTATGAGTTTCAAAAAATGTAACTTTGGTCAACTTGAAATTTACCCTTTTTTCAAAAGAGTCCATATTTTCTGTCAGAAATATCCGATTTTGAAAATTCAAAATTCCTCAGAAAGCTAACTGTATGTAGATATTAAAATCATGAGCACTTTGACTGCAAACAATGTTATTCATAGCTAAATAAATGCACCTTTTCCAGTATAAATTATTCTGGGACACCCTGTACATAATATGCAAAACCCAAAGAAACCATGCATTTTCCTAGAATGGTTCACTGTATACTGCAAGTAGCACTTCTTTTTTCACAACATGTATTAGAAATTTACCCAAAGTCAATGCATGTAATACCATGAGCATCAGAGTGGGGGTAAAATAGGAGAATGCAAGTACAGGGTGCCCAACGTTTTGAAACCTTTTAAAAGCTTTATTATATTTCCAGTAAATCAATTCAATTAAAGGCATATTATGTGATCTTTTCCAGGGGGCGCCCTCTTTTCATGATTTTTTTTAGAAAGTAGATTTTCTTGCAGATTTACATTTCTGATCATAAATCATGAATATATTCTGAGTTACAGAGCAATACGATCTCTAATTACTTCAAAATCATGGTTTTAAGAGTGAATTTATAGTGAAAATAAACTGTCCTGCTAGCAGGACAGTTTATTTTCACTTTTTAGTGTAGACATAAATTTAGAGCTATAATAGTCACAGGTCAAAATGGAAGACTTTTTTTAGTTTGCATACTTATGATAAGAAGCTATTGCAGAAAATAAATGAACATATTAATAATAGTTATTAAACAAAATTGATAAGGCCTCTCCTCTATATAGATATAATATCGCCACTCAAGTTAGAAGGTTGTCAGTTTCTTGGTTACAAATAAAAAATAAATGAGGTACTACATGTAGCCTCAAATAGCTCCTTTTTGGATTGAAATGTGTGATAACCAATTCCATTCAGAATTCAATAGGCTTAAACAGTTAACAAACAGTTTACCTTTTAAAGGATTTGCAAAGGTGGGTTATTCTTCTAAGTAAGCTCAATGTAAACAGCTCAGAATGTATACAAGTTATCTACGGTATACCCAAGATAATGGCTTTGTATAATGCACTGACAGTAGGTTTAGAAAGTCTAGAAGAACCGAGAAGAGGGCTTCTATTTCTTTCAAAACAGGGACAAATATCATTCCTGTACAACTGAATCTTGTTTATCCTTGAATACATTCTCTCAGTATAAGTCGGTTTCATCTCATACTTCTAACTCAATGATGCCGCCCCCCCCCCCCCCCCCCCCCCCCTTATCCCCCTTCCAGTGCTCAAAATACATGGGGGCGAAGGGCTATTAGCCTCCCATTTTCACAAAATTGCCCCCTCAGAAAATGTTGGCCTATGGTTAAATGTACTGAAGGGCTATTTTTAGCAGAATTGCTCAAAATAGCCCTCATAGCCAAACAACTATTTTGACCACTGCCCCTTTCTCCAAGAAGATGTCGTTTCTATAGAGGAGGTCGAGCTGACGTAACAGCGGCTATCATTAAGGTATGGTAAACTCTATTCCAAATTTTCAGGACATTAACAACAACTAATATCACAGGCAATCCTCAAGTTTGGTTCCATGCTGTTGTCAACTATAATAGTCACCGTCATAATGGACATAATTACAACAATGCGAGCGTATGTGCGTAAACCTGGAAGTGCATACTGGGCGCTTTAAAAAATAAATGTGTGTCCTGATTGGTCAATCGTGAAAATGTCACGCACATGCATGCATGGTTGTTCACGCATTTCATGCATCTGTAAACAGCTCAGCGAACAACAACATAACACGCTCGCATGAAATAGCTTGAATTATGTCCATAGTATTATGACAGTGACTATATAGCTTAAAGATGTATGTGGATTATTGCATGTTCAAACTATGTTACAAATGCTATTGTATCGAGTTATGTACTAGAAGGACCAACAACCACTATGGCACTAAGCAACTTCCCAGGAGACAAAACTCTGTGTGGGTCAATGCTACTGAATACATTATTATAAAATATTGCTCTATGCAGGTAAAAAAAAAGGTTTATCTACAATTCATTTACAATAATATATTGAAAAACAATTTTGTTTTAAAAAAGTTAATTATGTTGTGTATACAAGATTCATGGCAAACAAGTAAATGAATTTTTCTTAATTTGATTTAGACAAATTATATAAGTGCTCAAACAATTTATTCTTTCAATTATATTTTATCTATGTCATGTGATAAGGCGAAAATAAGTCCGATGTTCCATTAAGAACGGCAAATCAATTCTAAGGATATGAGATAGTTATGAGTTTTCAAAGCTATAGAAGAGCAGATTTCTTTTCTTGTGAGTAAAATCTCAAAACAATATTTGTTACTTCTGGCTGATTACGCTTGATCACAATACACATTTATTTTAAAAACCGTTCATTGACATTTTCAGAGTAAGGTGTTTGTTATCCATCTGAAATGTGGCTGTCAAGAACTGTTAATGGTCTAAGCATTAAGAACATTTTGGGTTAAACATTTTCGTCCAAAAATATCGCAATTTTCACATACGAACAGAGCGTACTTAACGTTTTACCCCTCAAGTTATGTACGCAATAAATGGCGAAAATGTCATGGCTTGATAAAAAATTGCATGCCTCTCAAGATAGCCATTTAAGTTACTTACGCTTAGGGTATATTTCTACCCCCTCCCCCTGTTACGAACGCTTTGTACGCATCTGTAAATGGCGAAAATTATGGGCGACCCCCTAATGTACTACAACAAGGCCAACAAAAATGTGTTTGTTGTTCATAGATCCCCTTCAATGGGAGTACAGATTTGAACAAACAAATCACATTCAAAAGATGTATAACAGTTGCTAAATAAGATGTGAATGGGAATATTTTACTATTAAATCACTTCATTCATGTTTTAAAACAGTTTAGGAGAGCAAAGAAACAGTTTTAAATTTGTTTAAGTGTATTTCTGGAAAGCAAAATTTTGGGAAACAAACCAAATTTGTCTGGAATTTACAAAATTAGGGTCAGTATTCAGTAAAATCTTTTTTTGTCAGATTTCAAGAGTAGGTCAGAAATGGACAAACAAACAACACCACATTTGCTTGGCCTAACTTACGCTTTCACCATCAAACTGATTAGTCTTTTAACTAGTGCTGCCTGGTATGGATAACTTTTTTTTGTGCGTGTGCCAAAATGTCCTCAGAAAAATCAGCAAATTTAGTATTGCATCCAAAGGTACAGTCAGAGAATGTCTAACTTAATTACTCATTGCATTACAGTATAAACTTGACACTTTCCACACGGCAGGCGTCTGCAGACGACATTTCAACATTTCACAAAATGTTTCAAAAATTTCAACATTATTGAATTTCATTACAAACAATATTATCACCATGAGAAATGGATTGAAATAAGTACAAACATGCCTAGTATTGGTTCAGTAATCCCTGAGATAGCCTGTGAAAGTTGGAAAAGGTTTCTAAAGAAATTACGGTAAAAATAATAGCCGAGTGGAAAGTGTAAATGCAGTTTGATATTGTCACCACAAAGATAATGCCCAAAGTGATTGTCATGATGATAATTTGCTATCTATCAAATCCATGTAGGAGCCATATACCCCAAGGAACTACTGTTAAACAACATGAGTTCTTAACAGGGGCAGAAAAAATGTAAATTTCCATCGAACGGAATTTGGATGTATTTCTTTATCTTAACACTTTCAGCGCGGCTATTGTTTTTACCATACACAAAACAGATTTTTCAGAAACCTTTCCCAACTTTCAAAGTCTATCTCAAGGATAACTGCACCAATACTAGGAATGTTTGTACTCATTTTAATGCAATTCTCAAGGTGATTCCAAATATGGAGAGGAAATTTAATAATTTTGACATTTTTGAAACATTTTGTGACATTTTGGAATGTCGTCTGCAGCCGCCTGCCGCATGGAAAGTGTTAAACCCAAAATTTCCCACAAAGTCAAAACTTCCCACAAAAGCCAAACATTTTCCTCCCAAGTCAAAATTTCTCGGGAACCAGGTTTCTAAGTTCCCTATTATTCCAGCCAGGGTTCTTAAATACACAATTTTACGTGTTTCAACATGTGTTAACAAGGACTCTTTATAGAGAGAGTCATTCAGACTTTTTTTTGTCAGACGCAAACAAAAAATCTTATCGTATAGTGCCTGGATAACATAGATGGAACATAATGGTTTGGTTTTGATTCTCATTTGGCAGCAATATCCCCACATAGTTCTCTGATGGTAAATGGGTGAATTACTATCTGATTCATAATTCCATACAAAATCCATATTTGGCAATAATTTAGGCCCTTTACATAAAGTGTGTTTTTACCAGTATATCACTAATATTGGACTCTTATGCCTTAACTTGCATATTCCAATGCGATGGAATAGTATTGTCTGAAAGCACACTTTGGTTTACAAAATAGTACAAAATAGTCGTTTTCAATCTCCAATGTACATACAATCCAAATTTGCCTATATTCCCATACATTCATAGTGGATAAAAAGGCTCATGGATGCAATCTGGTCTGGTTGGTTACGATATTGGCCACATATCGTCACTGCTCTGTAAAAACCTTGTAGGTTTTTCTGGCCCTTCAGCATGTATAAAGTAAAACTGCCCAGCGGTTATGCATAGGAAGTGTTGCTTTTTACATGTGCAGGGGCAATAGCCCTTACAAGGTTTTGTTTATTACCCTTGAACATGTTTAGAGCAGACTGCCCGAAGGTTATATATAGGAAGTATTCATTTTATACATGCTGAAGGGCTAAATGGAGATATGAGGTTTTGACAGAACAGCGACGATATCTCCTGGGAATTGAGCTGTATCTTCAATTCCTCAAACGATAAAATCTGGACTTATTGATATATGCAACATGGTATCACCTACTGCGTGGTATCCTGAATTCCGTAACTGGAGGTCTAGGTCTTCAGCTGCAGAATCCAAAGTGCAATATACCTCCCATCTTGGTGTACATTCCTAGACGTGCACAGTGGATAAAAAGGCTTGTGATAGATGCAATCTGGACTGGAGTTGAGATATTTGCCACATTGCACCATCTTACAACTGTTTTCATTTCCTCAGCAGTCATGGGCAAAGTCTTCATCAGTCACAATGGTCCGTACAAAAAACCCAATGTGCATACACACCACATCTTGATGTAGATGCCCATACTTGCACAATGGATTACATTAAAAGGTTTCTGAAGAACACAATCTGGACTTTTAGTTGAGATATTTGCGACATCGCATCGCCTGACAATTGCACGGAATCTTGACGTCTTCGATAGGAAACTTGTAGTCATAGGTGAGCTCTTCCCCGGTGATGATCTTACGACTGGCAAAGATGACAATGTGTTTGGACGTGCCGATCTGAATGACGCGTGAAAAGCAGTTGGGCTGTCGAAAAAAATCAAGAATAACAACAAAGCATTAGTTTTCATAAGATCAATCTAGTAAAAGTAACTGTTGAAGTTGGTGAAGATTTTCCTCAACCTATTACATTTTTCACTCTGCTATGTTAAAATTGGCTTGTGACTTTTATAACACATGGTTGAACCACAAATTTTCTGTTCAGAGAATTTATGTTGACAAGGTTCGACTGCACTCATACTTATGCCAGATTTCATGAAGGTCTTACTTCACCAATTTAAGTGTATGTGCGAACAGCGTTCCATTTAACCGGTGTCGCATCGCGAAATGCGACACACTTTTGAAGTCTTGCGATGCAATTTCACAAATATATAGCTCAAAGTGCGACGCAAAAAGATTCCCTACTTGATATTTGATCACGTACCATCAAAGCCAAACCTACAAAGATTGACTTTCATCTTCAAATAACTAAAAAAAAGTATGATAAATCCTTGAGTATTGACAGTTCATATTTCGTGATTTTTTCAGAGTCAAAATCCCCATTGCTTTACATGTACGTGCACAGAACCCTTAGTGTCAGTTTAAAATTTTAGAAAATGGCAGTTTCTGTGCAAGTTGATGATGTAATTAATCATGACGTCACTTTTGATGTTAGTCTTGTTCCCATGCCGTCAAGTGTTACAAAAAGGCGCCAACAAAAATGACTTGGAATAACACTAGTGGTGCACCACGGACACAAGGAACAAAATGGCCTATCGTAAGAAGATGTAAAAATTATGATCCATCGTGACTCGTGAGCGAAATAATGCCTGCATTTCCTTATATTTTATTACTAAAATGTGTTAGTTCAAATTGTAAAAATCTAGATTGTGTACACGTTACATATACTGCGTTTTGCTTACGGGACACGGGTCATACGTGCGTTACACGGTTTAAAGTGTGCATGCCAGACTAATGTAGAGCATGCAAAGTTGATGAAATATTAATTGTATTACAAGAAAAAAAGTGCTATACAAAATTTGTGAATTGCTACACAAAACTAATAGTGCATCACACTTTTTGCTACACAAAAAAAATGCTGGAAATCGAACGCTGTGTGCGAAGCATTTGACAAGATCTAGTGTGGATAACAAGTCACTGTTGAGTTATTATCCCTTCTCAATTTAATGCCATTTTGAGGTCAAACATATTCAGTGGAAAAAAAAAAATCAACTTTGAATAGGAATGTGACCTACCTCACAAGAATGGTTGATAAATCTTGCCGCGCTGCCGTGCATTGTGGCGTCAATCACATCGTAATCGTCTATCCGGAACATGTAGCATCCGATACCCTGTGAGAAGACCAAATACACTGTTACAAATATCTGTTACTGTTACAATGACAACTATTACGATTTTAATGGAAATAAGGTACCATTGCCAGGATATGGTGTTGTTGTTGCACGGAATTTATCCATCACTTTCCCGCCAGTCCAATTCTCTTCAGAAGAAGAGAGCCCGCAAGTTAATTTGAGTAGCATTACAAATATAGAATCCAATGAAGTTGGTAAAATATAACAGTAAAAAATGAAAAGAAAAAAATTAGGTTCTTGGTGTCATATCTTGTCATTCTTTTCTTTTTTTAAATAGAATTTGCATCAATTAGAGAATAAAACATAGTTCTTAGCTGTTCTGCTATAGACGATGGTCTTATACTGTATAGGCTGTACCATATTTGAAGTCGTGTATGGTCGCCGCAGGCGTCAATACACGACGACACAAATATGGTACAGCCTATACATTATAAGACCATCGTCTATAGCAAAACAGCTAAGAACTATGTTTTATTCTCATTCTTATTTAGTTTATTGGTTATTTTGATCTTTTATCATAAAATAACGCAGTTTGTTAGATTTATTTTAAACAAACAACAACAAATTTCCCCTATAAAATCGGCGAATCCAGCGAGCTGTTTTCCAACATCCTGCTTCAAATTAATCACGTTCTTTAGCACACACGCACCTGACATCGCTGCGTTATACCCACAACGCATACGGCGGCGACTTTGTGTAGGGCACGCTAACGCGATGACGCGATGATCATACGCGCTGAAGGTATTATTTTTCGAATGAATTAAACCCCGCCCCAAACTATACACCGTTGTCTCATAATGTATGGGCGTGTCGGCTGAAAATCAGCCAAAAACCAATCGAATTGCCTGCTGACATCTCAAACCACTCAAATGCTCATTCATGCCTTGAAGTTTAGGGCATAGGAAATCTATGAATTATATTTACTTCATCTAATACAATTTTGCTAAAGGAAGGTTCATGTTGTCGCTGTTCTGTCAAAACTATGAGTGTTTGTCTTGCCCTTCAGCATGTATAAAGTGAAACTGCTCAATGGCTAGGCATAGGAAGTGTTGGGTTTTTGGCACTCAAACAAGTATAAAACAAAGGAAGCTATTACTTTATACACGCTGAAGGGCCGGATGGGATACAAGGTTTTGACAGAAAAGCGACATGTATTGCACGGCTAATCCTTACAGCCTGGAACTGTTACAGTAGGCCTCCTATATATGGAACTGTTTTTCCAATCCCTTGACAAATAGACTAAATAGACACTACATACCTTGCTCTCATAGTACTGCTCTCTCTTATCAGTCAGTATGGATCCAATGACTGTTATACTTGTACACGCCTATAACATACAACCTCACCTAATATATAGTACGCTTCATTACATACCTTGCTCTCATAGTACTGCTCTCTCTTATCAGTCAGTATGGATCCAATGACTGTTATACTTGTACACGCCTATAACATACAACCTCACCTAATATATAGTACGCTTCATTACATACCTTGCTCTCATAGTACTGCTCTCTCTTATCAGTCAGTATGGATCTGATGACTGTACCCGTGTATTCAATGACCATCTCACCCGCATCTATGGTACGCTTACAGAACAGACCACGTCCATGGATACGAGACCTGTGCAAGAAAACAACATAATGAGATTGGTATCAAGTTAGAATGGCCCTTCTGGTAGAGTATAGCTGGCCACAGTATAATCAGTAAAATCATTAAGCGAGAAATACAATTTATAGAATTTGTGACTGCGAATAAGAGTTCCAGAGGCAGTTTTATACCAAATTTAAATGTTCATGGTGGGCTCCTTCAAGTATTTAACCAAGCTCAGAAGTTCTCGGTGTTGCGGAATTAGAGGTTAACATGAAAAACTATTTTTTAGAAAAAGAGGGGAAAAACATGCCGAACACGAAAATTGATAAATAATCTTAGAATGAAAAGATAATTATAAAAAATAAAACAAAACAAACTATGTTTTACCTACAATTCGTCCCTATCGATCTTAACAATCCAGATAACCCCAGTGCAGAGCCCCATACCATAGGTCTATTTGATTTGCATTAACAAGATCGAGAAAGATTGAGATGCTCCGATAGCTGCATCAAAATTGACGCAATGCAGTAATTTTCCTTAAAGTATCTCAGCAGTCCCTGCGCGGCTGTGGTTTGGTCTAAAATGTGCAGATCGTGTAGTCTTAACAATAAATGTGCATTTGAGGAATTGGATCGGTCCATTTAAGCCTCAATAAATTGAATACCTGCATACAATAAACGCACAATAACTCTTGGGACGAGATTCGCAGAGTTTAAATGCAGATTTTGTTAAACGCATCGTTTAAAAGATTCGCCGTTTATCATATAAAATTTCATGATTTTCTTAGTTTTTATATGATCATATCGAAACTAGGTTCTGAATTAGGAAGTTATGCGATCGTTTTACATGCATACTTTCGCGGCAAATCTCAACCCGGAAGTGCCCTTATTTGCTAATTTTGCACGAAGTCGATGACGGAATTGTATGACATTTTGGATTTGGGCTATGTTGATGATTATCTTTACGTTATTTGCTCATTTAGTATGTCGATACATCTCTCAATGCCCCTTTAAAGTGTGGAAAAAAATTGAAAGCGAAAAACATGTGTTTTGAATTTAGAATGTTAAAATGTTAAAACATTTTCAACTAAAAAACACACACTTTTCTTTGTACAATAGAAACAATTTGTTTTTGATTTTGAAAATTAGGGATTGACAATTGAGAACAACTAAACCACTTTTTATTATGGCCTATTACATACCTATACACTCCCACAGCTTCTTTCGCCGTCTCCTTGAGATGACGGAATCGCATTGCCATTGGTAGATCAGTGTAACTTGTGGCTCGTCTATAAAGCAAATCAAAATATTAATATGATTTAAACTCTTGATTATAACAACAATTTAATGAAGCACACATGTTACTGCACGGAGGGGGTGCACTTACATTTAACAAATATGTATATTGCTTTGATCATTATTCTTTGGAAGAGAAACATAGGACTACTGTTTGTGATATTGCATGACAGATTATCATATTTTACAAAATCATAAAAATCTGCAAATCTTTCATGGAAAAATGATGAAGTTTTGAACTTTCCCCAATTAACGTAACATGTTCCCTTTGCAGTGGGAAGCTTATTGGAGCAGCCAGCAGCTGTATCAGGTACAAGTAAACACAATTTGTGACATCATACTGATTATAAGAATCTACTGATCCTGTGTAAAGTTTTCACATGTATATTTCGGACACCTGTGTGTCTTTGTCAACACTTTTGGTCCATGTATATACATTTGACAATCTGGGCAAAGGACAATACTTTTGTTCAGCTTTCGAATCACCAGTTGATTTATTATCAGATCTGATGATTTTTATCAAGATGATGATAAAAGATATCAATAACATGACTTAAGTTGTACTGCTCCTGGGGAAGGTTGTCACCTAAGGCCAATTTTTTTTTTATGCTGTCCTCGACCACCCGCTCGTCAGATGTAGGGACGTTCCAATTTTTTTCAGATTTTTTTCAGATTTTTTTTTTTAAACAGTTTAAATGGCATTGAATATTAAATTGGTAAGTGTTTATAACATATATGTGCGACTCTTAGAGTGATTTCAACTTCTTGTTGGCTGAACTTTGAGCTTCCGCTGGTAAAAAAAAAAAATCCGCCCGCCCGCCCCTCCTCTCTGAAAGTTGTGGAGGACAACATAACAATTTTTTTTTTGCCTAATGGAAAATGCATCATCTACCTGGCTGACTTGTGCGTGAGATCATCCTGCTCGCTGGCCTCGTTCCGTTGAGGGCGTTTTCTATGCCTGGACGCGAGGAAATTGAACATGTCGTAATAGTTGCGTGTCTTGAAGGTCTCGGCACGGGCGCAGTCATGAGGATTTGGTTCAGTTTCCTGTTGAGTATGAAGATTGATGTCATGAGACATAAATGTAAAGACAATAGTCTATGTAATATCACGAGACAGGGATGTAACTGCACTAAGGCTGTGAATGCACGGGTAGTTTCCTACCCGGGTAACCGACCCGTTTTTTCGGGTGGGTATCCGAAAATATACACTAACATTTTTTTTTTAAGTACAAATTTTCAATAGAGGTCATTTGGGGTACCAATTTGGGCATAATTCTGTTATACCCTTCACACCAACATCGGTTAGTATGCGTCGTTCTTAAAAATCACGCACTATGAATACCCCTGTGAAGGGTATAACAGAATTACTCCCAAATTTGTACTAAAAAAAAAAATATATATATTTTTTTACATTTCGGGTATTCGGGTACCTGATTTGGCGGGTACCCGGGTATAAGTCACAGCCTTAAACTGCACCATTTACTAATTGCAGCACGTGTGCGCCTACTCGTGGCCCTGGTGTATACACACGTGCGTAGAAAGACGGAAGATATACACATGTGCGTAAATGCTGCGCATGTTAAGTTATGTCACTGTCCAGAGGAAGGCATATAGAGTTTAGAATAATAGTTATAGAAATTTTGGCTGCACAGCCCAATTTACTTTAACCCTAACAAGTAAAGCTAGTTTTTTGTGCGTATCCGGGGGAGGAGGGGATATCCGGGGGAGGGGGGGGGCAAAGCGCTATTTTTTTTACCCAAAAAATCACCCAGCACCCCCCGGGATTCGATCGCGGGACCATCCGCACCCAAGTCTGTCCCTCTACCAACTGAGCTAACTCCCCTAGCGCATATGCGGCCACAAACTCCGTGGCCACATATGCCTGCGGTAGGTGACGTCATCGCGGCAATGCAGCAGCACGTGCCTGGAGATAGTTTCTGGCAGTGAGATTTAGTGAGATTCAGTGGGGTTAGGATTATTGCACATCAAAAATTGACATTGAATTAACCCTAACCAGTAAAGCTAGTTTTTTGTGCGTATCGGGGGGAGGGGGGGGGGGGAAGTGCTATTTGTTTTACCCGAAAAATCACCCAGCACCCCCGGGATTCGATCGGGTGACCATCCGCACCCAAGTCTGTCCCTCTACCAACTGAGCTAACTCCCTAGCGCATATGCGGCCACAAACTCCGTGGCCACATATGCCTGCGGTAGGTAACGTCATCGCGGCAATGCAGCAGCACGTGCCTGGAGATTCTGGTTTCTGGCAGTGAGATTTAGTGAGATTCAGTGGGGTTAGGGTTAAGAAAGAACACATCAATTTGAGCTGAAATATTATGTTACCGGCCGATTTACACACACGGTGCATGTGCGGATGAGAGCCGAATAATAAGCTATAAAATCCCATTCACAAGGCCCCATTGGGTCGGCTCATATCAAAAAATCTTGCCGGCGATTTTGGGTTGATTTTCAGATTTGTTAAAGTATACAAAAGATTATAAAACATCTCCACATTTGATTGACCAAATCACTAGCACACTGGATTTAGAACGATTTGAATTGACTGTACATAGTGTGTAAAGCCAACAGGGTATGAATTAGTGTTATGCTCCCATAAGCCACAGGAAATGGTTTAGGATAAGCCTGGGGTTATGATATAATGATGAGATAGGTTAATAAAGCAACCTGATTTGAGGTGGTTCGGGGAATGAATTAGTGTTGTGCTCCATTGGATCACAAATTGTGATCGTTTCACCGACTTCGACTCACCTCATCTAATTCCGCATCGTAGTACTGGTGATATTTGAACTTATAATCGTGACAGTTTTTGGCACCATACAGTTGTTCTATGAGGAAGACCATGGCAGCGTGGTTTACACCAAGAATCTTCAGTGGATGAATACCTGGGTGGAGTAACATTATAAGAAAAACCGTCCCACATCAGACATATAGAAATAAAGACACAGACGCACAATGCAATTCACAAACTACTAGTCTATAGTCACTGTCTTATTACTATGGACATAATTCAAGCTATTTCACGTGAGCGTGTTTTGTTGCTGTTCACGAAGCTGCGTCCAGATCATAAATGCACGAACAATTATGCATGCATGCGCGTCACGATTGACCGAACAGGTCACACGGTCATTTTTGATAGCACCTGATACGCACTTCTGTGGCGCATGTTTGCACGCACGCATTGTTGGAATTATGTCCATAGTATTGTGACACTTACTATAAATACAAATCTTCCTTTAAAATAAACACTGTCTCTCGAAACAACACATACGCATTTATTGACCTACAATCATATCACTTATTTTATATATTTTATTTCATCATTAAAGGTGTTCTGATCACCTTTTCACTTTTTTTGCCTATGACTTTTTTTTCACATCAAGATATTTTGATATCAGAAGAATCCCTATACTTTTCTCATTATGTCTGTAAAATCTTAGAGGCCAGAAATGTTCCATTTAGAAATGATCGGCTAAAATGTGGTGAATTACTGCCAATAGTGGTATAGGCTATGTGGTGAATTACTGTCAAAGGTGGTTAACCACCCGCCAGTTTGTGTACTACTCAATGGGCAAATTCCTTGTGACCGTGTGCTTCTAAATTAAAACAATTTATGCAAACTTTGAAATGTGACAATTTTAAGGATGAAACTTTCATGTAAAATAGAAAACATCAAGTTGAAAATCAGGCCAGCAATCAGAACATCTACCTATAAAAATTCAACACAACTGCTGTTTTTTATCATGGAAGCCAAGAATAGACAAATTCTACTTGGAAAAAAAAGAATATTTGTGCACAATTCTTCCCCAGGCACATCAGCACTGGCACTTACCGGCAAACGACAGGTTTGTCAGCCGCGTATCACTCCGTCTCTCCTCCACCTTCTCAATGACTTTACCCCACGCCTCCTCCATCGTCTTGCCTCGCGCCTGAAAACCGTCATCACTTGTCACCTCAAACACCAGGTGCGGTTCCGTCTCCTCCTTCTCTTTACTCTTTGGTCGTCTCTTCTCCGCTTCCATGATCTGGAGCAGCAACGAGGGCGCATCGTCTTCTTCTTCCTCTTCGGGCGCGATCGGCATCTTTTCCTCTTGGTCAAAATCGGATTGCACTGTGGATTGTTCGGTTGACTCTAGATCAACCAAAGAGGGCGCTGTTTGTTGTTGGGTCTTGAGCGGAGGAGCTGCCCACTTGTCGCGTCGGGCCTTTGGCGTGATGTGAGTTCTGAGACGAGTGGCTGTGAAAAATGAATAGAATAGATAAAAATAAATACTATCTGTGCATGTGTACTTCTGAATAAATGTACAGTCAGTAGAACCATAACTGTGTAAGAATTCACACCACCAAATGGTTTCCCTATGCGTTTACATGTAAAATGGTAGTTACAAAAAACCCATTTTCTCGCTTATAAAGCGACTGGAATTTTCAATTTGACATTTTCCTTAAGTTTCATGATATATTTGATCATTTAATCAAAACAAATATATATGGTATCCCCGAAAGTTCTGAGAAACAAGACCCCAAAGTTGGACAATTGATGTAGCGCCCTCATTTATCAGAAAAAGTTGAGAAATGTTGCCAGATCATTTACAATCAAAATACATCCAAAAAACCTACAAAATGCATTGAAAATATGTCTTTTTCCACTGTGGTATTAGGTAGTAGTCCTAAAATCAGGATTAAACTACAACTTTAATCATTTGGGAGCAATAAGTACCATTTCTGATTAATTCTATAATCAATGGGCCACAGGATGAAAGCTAAGAAAAAACTTTTGATTGTCGTCTCTACAAGGACTGAAATTATTTACTGGCGTGGAATCGTAAGTGTTTCTTCCTCGTTCACACATTTGTGTCTACACTGGGTCAAGACTCGATCCATCTTGTCTTCCCTATTTTACACCCTGTGAGGGTGCTCAAATGTGAAGACTGAAAAAAATACAGTTCCAAAAATGTGCGCTGATAAACTGCTGAATATACATGAGCTTATTCATGCACCAGTCACGCCACAGTGCGCTGGTAGTTTCACGCGGCGTTGTACACCATGTGACGCGATGGGGCGCACGATTTGCCACCCATGGCCCGGCATGACTGCCTTTGAATTGGACCAATCAGGTGATATTTCTGAAAGAGTTGCTGAATCATTTCACCATTTTCTCAGTGTTCCCATAATGAATATCAAAATGAAAACCAAACAATCTCTTTTTCCCAACATTTCTCCATTTCCCCCCCCCCCCCCATTTTTTAAAGAAAAGTTTTGCGAAGTGTTTGGAAATTGTTTATATTTTTTGTTTGTTTTTAGAACTGGTTTTTTTAAATTAAAAAAAATATTAGAAAGGTAAGGTACTATTTAAAAAAAACCATGTCTAGTACTAACCTTAGATTTAGTCTTCTCTGAGAATCCAAGTTGAAATTAAAAAGGAGGCTACTTCTTGCCATATTCAGATAAAAAAAGTACTTCTTTGTGCTGATCTAGAAACAGATTTTAATTCAGACCCTAGATACGAATAACTATGAGATTAAAACTTGTTTTAAATTAATTGAAAACTGTCTTTAAGGTGATGGAAAAAACCCCAGTTCTACGGGCCTGACCGACCAATTTTTATGAATTTGGCATTGTTTGTGAATTTTTAGAACAAAATTCACCAACAAATATTTGGAAAAAACCAACAAAAAATCTAATGCCCGCCCGCCCGCCCGATACTACCTGAGAGGTCCATTTGCCCGTAGAACAGGGTAGGTTTTTTTCTTTGCCTAAATAATGAAATTCATTCGAATTTTTTTCTGGAATAGGGAATAGTGACACCATAGTTTAATCAGTTCCAAATTGGCAAGAATTTTGAGGCTTGTATTTGTCAGTGCGAAAAAAGAATCCATATCGTTGCGCATATTTATTGGTATAAGTGTGCGTTTTGCGCATCAGAAGCAGATATCAGCGAGCGGTATAGGTATTCCATTTGGGCCCCCAGATAAATATTAGCCTCACAATTGTTGCCAATTTGGAACTGATCAGACTATAGGCATACCTGACTGTAGTTGATAAATGCTGCCTAAGCCCGTATCGGCCAGACCTTGAAGTGAAGAAGGCGCTCTCATAGATGATCCATCCTGTTGAGCATCTCGGCCAACTCCAACCACAACCCTATTTACATCTTTGCCCGGACCATACGTTGGGACCTTTGTGCGAGCCTTGGGGATGTTTGTAACATTTTTCATCCTTATTTGTGGACCAGTATTTTGCGGTTGTGAGGCAATCATTCCAGTTGTGGTCATTTCCTGAATGTCGTTATCGATGTACTGGTCCGGAGTGCCCTGTATTCGTCCCAAACTATCGAACCAGATGTTGCCGCCAGATGAGTGCGCCGTTTTACGTTTCTTCGCACCTGTCAGTTGTTCGGTCTCTGCAAATGATCTCTTTGCTGTGAGTTCTCTGGTGTTTTGACCGCCTTGTGTCCCTAACCCGGATTGGTTTCGAGAGAGACCTTGCCAAGATGAACCTGTTGCTGTGGTAATCCGAGGTTTTCCCTGTGGTGGAATAACCTCCATTGTGTACACATTTGGCTGCCTTTGTCTTATTCCAAAAGTGGGTTGCGCAATTTTTGCAGTTGATTGCGCAATTCCCCTGGATGATTGCGCAAGTCCGAGCGACACCACGGGAGACTTTAACCCTTGTTGCACAAAGGGAGTATTCGTTACCTGGGCGTGCTGCTGAGCGATCGAGTTCAACATACTGGACGCGAACGGATTCACGCCACTACTTGCACGGGTCATAAATTGCGAGCCAGGTAGCAAGGAGGAAAGCTGAGAGGCTATCGTCGTTGCAACTGGCATCCTGTTTTGCTGAGTCATAGTATTCAAAGGAGGTAGAGTATTAGCCAATGATGGGTTATTCAGAAGATCAATGGAAAGAGCTGTACGAATCCCTCCACCACTAGGTATCTGCTGAAACTGCGGCTTGGGTTTCAGAGAATTTGAGTACTGGCGTAGTATGGACACATAGTGTTGTCTTTCTGATGAAGTAGGTTGAGTTCTAGGCATAGGCTCTATAGTACTGGCTGGCACGTGATGGCTGGTACCACCCTGGGAGGTTATGATACCACTTGCCAACAGTTGGGCATTTGTCGGTAGCAAACCACTTCCAGACGTCGGATGAGAAGCCATCACCAAGGGTTGCCTGGGATTTATGTGTCGAACGATTGTAGCGGACTGAGTGGGGTTCATGTGGAGGCTTGTTGTGGATGGTTGCTGTGAAGGCGTTGATGTTACATTGAAAGTCATGGTGGAAGACTTGTGGGGTAATATGTGGCGATTAATGGTGGAGGACGTAATAACAGGTTGATGGGGGATGGGGGTTACTTGTGAAGACACCACATTGGCAAGACCAGATACAAATAACGCCGGATTTTGTTGCTGCATTATCACAGGGTTACTAAGAACTTGCTGGTTGCTTAGGATCGCTTGGTTGCTTAGCAATGCTTGGTTGCTTAGTAATGCCTGGTTGCTTAGCAATGCCTGGTTGCTTAGCAATGCCTGGTTGCTTAGCAATGCCTGGTTGCTAAGCAATGTCTGGTTGTTGAGCACAGGCTGTTGGTTGCCAAGTAGAGTTTGTGGCGCTCTCATGTTGACTGTGAAGCTGTTTTGTCCAGACGATAGCACCTGAAGTGGGCTGGTAGATACTGGGAGATTAATCACTCCAGGTGCACTAATGACCTGCATACCTGAGATCTGAGATGGATTTTGGAGGGAGGCCGCACCGGGTATCTGAGGCACAACATTAGTGGTTGCTGCAGTCGTTGGATTGATATGGAATGGCTGAGTTAAACTGATAGGTTGTGTGTTGAGGATCTGCTGAAAAGGCTGCAAGGTGTTTCCGCTAACAACGAATCCAGAATTGTTGATGACGTTCTTCTGGACGACCACTTTACTCTGCAAGCTCTGCATTTGATGTAGCGGGGAGAGAGTCGGAATAATCTGCATCGTTGGCGGACGGTTTAGTCTCGTCTCGCAGAGGTAGGGTGCGGTACGAGGCGGTTGTGGTGCAGTGGCCACACGCCCTCCACGCATTCGTATACGACCGCGCACTCTCATCGGTCCAAAAGATGGCAACTCTTGCCCCGATGATGAGATCTCCTTGGAAGCTGGCTGTACTATGGTGTAATACTGTGGTGGTGGCAGCGGTGTTGGGCTTGTCAAGAGAGGCGATCTAGGCACCTTAGCTGTCCATGGAGTTTGGGGTGGGCTACGCAAAGCCTGCATGGGTGACCCAGGAGATGAGTCCGTTCTTGGTGATAACACTGGGATGAATACCTGATCCGTCTTTGCTTCTGATGACGTCTCAGGACTCTGCTGGCGAGGGGATGTATTTTTGACTTCGGCAATTATCTCAGGACTTTCGCTCCTGTCCGGTCTTGTTGTTAAGCGTGCCATTAGAATGGGTGAAGTTTGCGGTTCAGGAGCAATTGTGAATTTCTGAGGTGAGTTTAAAGCAGAATTTGATGCATCAACTTGTTCTTGAGAGGACGGTGCAGGATCCTGTCCTTTGGTGACAGCTACAACTTGGTCACTAGATGCAATAGGAATACTGTCAACACTGCGAGCAACAGAAATCTGGTCCCTGGAGGCAGTAGCAACTGGAATTTGGCGACTGGCTCCAACTGGAATTTGGTGACTGCTTAAAGCTGGAATTTGAGAACTGGTTGCAGTTACAGCTGAATTTTGGCAACTAGTTCCAACTGGAATTTGGCGACTGGTTCCAACTGGAATTTGACGACTGGTTCCAACTGGAATCTGGTGACTGCTTACAGCTGGAATTTGAGAACTGGTTACGGTAATGGCTGAATTTTGGCAACTAGTTACAACTGGAATTTCAGGACTGGTTACAATTGAAATCTGAGGACGGGTAACATTTAGATCTATTAAAGTGGATCCTTGTTGATTACTTAGAATGGATCCTTGACTGGTACTTACATTTCCAATTTGAATGGTTCCATCCGAACTTTGTTGATTAGTTACAGCATAATCTAATTTTCTGGCAACAGTTTCTACTGACTCCTTACTAGGTGATGTTACAACACTGCCGGGTTTCACTGGAGAGACTTTAGGTGGAGTACCTAAAGCTAATAGCAACTCGGCATTAAGACGCTCGGCTCTCTCAGCTGGCGTCAGTTTTTCAGTACCATCATCGATATTTTCATTGATCAGCGGTACCAAGAAGTCGCTTAACTTGGATGGTTTCACCGGCTCTTTTACTTTCTGTTGCGCTTTCAACTCCTCAGCAACGGTTAACCGATCCTGCTTTATTTTCACAAGTCTCATTAACTCCTTAAAGGCTTCCTGATCTGTTAACTTTTTCACAACGTTTCCTTTGCCACTTTCATTGTTACTTGATGATCCAGCAGCCTTAGCGTGAGATTGTTTAACGGGGTAGTTCTCAATGGATTGAATCTTCTTGTGGTGAGATCGTTTCTCTGGTATGGATTGAATCTTCTTGAGGTGCGATCGTTTCTCTGGTATGGATTGAATCTTTTTGTGGTGAGATCGTTTCTCTGGTGCCGATTGGATAGGTGCCCAATCCGGATCTACAGTAGCATCAGGCGCCCAGTCAGGGTCTTCCGTCACTTCCACTTGTTTATCCTTCTTCCAACTTAAAGATCCTTCTCTTCTAGTTTTCCTCGTTCTTCCTCTTGTCTTTGGAGGCGGTGGATCATCCAGGAAGATAAGATCCTCCTCATCCGTTACAAAGTCCTCATCGTTGTGGACGAAATCCGCATATACATTTGCCTTGCGCACCCTGCGTCTTCTGCCACTTGGTGATACCAAGAGAGAGAGAGGTGTCTCATCTTCGTCGTCGTAATCAGAGGATTCCTCTTCCTCGCCTCTCTTACCGGACTTTCTACGACCTCTTGTCACTCTTCCACCATCTTCCTCATCTCTCCTGGTGCTAGCAAGTTTACTCCTACCTCTGGTAACCCTTGGAATATCCTCTTTTCCAGAATCCGACTCTTGCTCCTCGTCCTCATCTTCATACTCATCTTCGTCCTTTCTTTCTTTCCTAGGCCTCCCACGACCTCTTTTCACAGTCCTTTCCTCTATAACCTGAATGTCATCATCCTCTTCATCAGAGATCTCCTCTACGCTCACCTTTCTTGGCCTTCCTCTTCCTCGTCTTACACTCGGTGTATCATCCTTTTCATCTAATGCATTATCGGTTTGAGTCCCCAGACGTCCACTTCTCCGTTGTGTCTCCATATCCATCTGAAGATCTACTCTAGGCGTAACTTGTCTACTGCTTCTTCGTAGCGGTGCCTCGCCTGCTTCCACGGATGCATCATCTGAGGTCTCATCGTTGGGAATGTTGTCTGTATTCATCTTCTTAGGTGGTCTTCCTCGTCCCCTCTTGATGACATAGCCCTCCTTAGCATATTCTTGAGTATTACTCTTTTCACTACCTTCTGACCTTCCACTTGACAACCTCTCCCTGCCTTGCTCTGCCAACTTTTCTTGTTCACCGTCAATTTGAGATTCTTCTTCTTCCAGTAATAAAACATCTTCCTGATGGCCAGTCCTCTCACTAGACCTGTCTGCAGCACCTTCGCCACTTGTCTCCGCTATTCTCAACAGACGTCTTGCATTGCATCTCATTGGGTACTTCTTCCGCCCAGGGAGGCTTACATCAACCGTGTCCAGGTTGGATTCTGGCACAAAATCATCAAAATCCGTGAGCGCCTCTCCTATAGATCTTTTATGTTTCTTTGACTGCTCGTCCTCCTGTGTCTTAGCAGTATCTCGAGATGGTGGTGGCTCGCTAACATATCTCCTCCTGGCCACAGGTAAATTCTCGACAGATGTTATTGTTGTCGCCGGTTCACTACCATGCCGTTTCCTAATCTCTGATATAGATTCCATCAGCTTAGATGCATCAGACTTTGTCGTTTTGTCCACTATTTTTTCACCTGGTGTGTTATCTTCACTTGGTTCTTTCATATTTTCTTCGTAGACTTGAGCCAATTCCCCATCTTGAGTTGATTGAGCATCTAAAGATTGATTGTCTGATAATCTTTCAGTACAATCTGGTTTCATCTTTGCAACTCTGGAATCCCCTTCTAGATCTTGCGCATTGACTTCTTTGGGTAGAATTTCCTCCAGCAAATCAGCTATCATGACTTTTGGACCAGAATCTTTTGGCAACACCTCTTCCAGTAGCCCAGCTAGCATTTCTGTTGGTGCAGGTGCGGTTTTATCAACCTCTGTTTGTTCTGAATGGGCGTCTTCAAATTCATCAGTAGAGTCATTATGAGTCTCACTCCAGGAACCTTTGTCTACCTCATTGGCATTGTGTGGATTGATCTCAGCGACATTGGCTTTGTTTTCACCGCTAGATGATTGTTGTCGAAGATCATGAAGGACAACAATAGGTGATTTCAATATATCCTGATTTGGTGGTGCAGATGGTGATGGACTTCCCGGTGGAGAATCTTGACACGGTGACGGGCTGTCTGATAGAGAAATGATTTCAATATCACGGTCTGCATCTTCCTGCTTTGTTTCCTTGCTAATACCACCCTCTAGATCTCTTCCAATATCAGTTTGCTTCCAGATGCCCTCTGACCTCTCCTCCGCATCAATCTCTCCACGACCAGCATTGGCAACCACATCCATGTCTCCATGGTAACCTTCATTCATTGCGATCAACTCCTGTTTAACAGCTCTATCTGCAGCAGCATCTCTTTGCTGGTTCATCTTCGTCAAAGACAGCTGAAATATCTCAAAGATATTCTTGGACTGGTCAACATTATTGGAAACTACAGTAGGTGCATGCATTCTTGAGCTTGGAACAGTCGCTTCCTTGTGTTGATCCTTGATGATTTCCAGGGATTTTCCGGCATTTGGATCTGCAGGTGGCTGACTTGCAATGAGTTCAAAACCAGATTTCTCATCCGAAGGATATGTTGCCTTATACTCTGTGCTTACAATAACATTGTCAGTACTCGATTGCTCCTTTGCTTTGGACTGTGTCAGTATTGAATTGTGGCTTTCTGGTACCGTATGGGTCATATAATCAGGTTTAACACCTGTCTGATCTTGTGGCTTCACTTTCACTGGCGACGCCATCATCTCGAAGATATTTTTAGAATTACCATCATCAGATGAAGGGTGTAGTGGACTGCCCTCAATCGTTACCTCGTCTCTTATTTCTTCCTTCTCAACTGCTTCTACTTCAGTGCATGGTTGAGGCTGTTTTGCTAGCATCTCTTTGGCTGAATCTGTCGAAGGCAACAGCATTGGGTCTCGAGAAACGTGATCTTGTACATTTGGAGAGTGACCTCTCATGAGCTCCTCTGTATGTGAAACACTTTTCTCAGCACCATCTTGTTGATCTCTTTTCACTTCTGATGTATCCACTCCCACCACTGTTGATTGTGACATCATTTCAAAGATATTTTTCGATATGCTACTCTCCTCTGGAGCTGTAGAAGATGTAGGCAGTTCTTCCTGCTCTACTTCCTCTGAACTAATGTCATGGATACCAACATCATCATCATCATCATCATCATCATCCCTATCAGATGTCTCATTCTCTTCATCTTCTCTGGAGAGAGAGTCATCAACTTGTGAGCTTTCCAGTGGAACTGATGTTTTGAAATCGTCTATGGACGAAGCTGCTTCAGACTGTGGCTCGTCTTCCATTTGTGAACTTTGATGTGGACCCGATGTTTCAGAATCTTCTATGGATGGGGATTCTTCACGCAGTGGCTTGTCTTCCATTTGTGAAATTTGCAGTGGACTTGATGTTCTGGAATCTTCTACAGAAGGACCTTCTTCTGACTGAGGGGCTTTGTCCATTTGTGAACTTCGCAGTGGACTTGATGTTCTGGGACCTTCTATAGAAGGCCCTTCTTCTGACAGTGGGGCTTCTTCTAAAGATTCTTGCAGATCTGATGTTACCGAATCCTCTCTAGAAGGGGCTTCTTTCATCACTTGCGAACCTTTCTGTGAATCGGATATCTCATCTGACAAGGTGTCCTCGACAATACTGACATCTTCTTTGGTGAAGGTACTCTCCACTTGTGATACTTTCCGTTGACTAAATGCACCATCCTTCATCAAGTTTTCAGCATCACCAACATCCTCCCTGGAAGGAGATCCTCCTACTTCAACATCTTCCAGTGGTTGAACAGTTTCTGCGTCTTTTCTGAAAGAGGTTTCTCCCACTTCTAACGATTCACTTGCAGCAGCATCTGTTAATATTGCTGGAGATTCTTCAGATTTGGATGATGAATCTATTATATTTGCCGATGATGTATCTATGTTATCCATTGACAAGAGGCTTTCAACATTTTTACTATCTTCCATTTTCGAATTGGGTGATAATCCCTTAGTAGCACTCTCTTCCTTTTCTGCTAAATCAACATCCACTTCTGGCGCTATCATTGACTGTGACAGTGTAACAGCATCAGCATTTGGAGATGATGTATCTGTATTATCTGACGAAGTGTGACTTCCAACATCTGGTCCGATATCCTTTGTTTTGGAATCAGCCGCATTGTCTGTCTGTTCTGTCAGACTAACATCACCCACTGACTTCAGTTGTGAACCATCTTCAACCGTTTTCTTATCTTCTGGTGATTTGGTATCCTCTGTATCCCTTGCTTTCTCTTCAACTGAAGGTGCCACTGATTTCGATGTTGGAACATCTTCCACTTGTATGGCAGATGAGGTATCGGCATTATCTTTCAGTGGTGATGTTGGTGAAACTGCCGACGCATGTTGCTGAGATGTGCTAGTAACTGTTAAGGATGACCTTTGACCCTGGATACGGTTCCCTTCATCACGGGGCAATTTTTCATCATCTGACTGAATGACAGCATCTGTATTGACAATGGCGCCCTCAACATCATCTTCATCATCAAATGCACATGGAGGACTAGGTGGTAATTCACTGTCCGAACTCAGCGTTGATGTTTCAACTTCAGTATCAATGACGTCCGATTCAACTGCATCACTGTCATCTATCACTGCTTTCCCCACAGGTGTCTGCTGAACGTCTAATGGTGCATTGTGGGTACTATCATCTTCCTCATTTGTCGATTGTTCATCCTGGATTGTATTATCCACCTTGGGTACCACCGATGCAATGTTTGTAGTTCTAACACTAGAAGAATCTTGACCAGATGACAAAACATCTAATTCACTGTTCTTTTCACATTCGGTTTTATGCTGTGCAGTTTCTTGTCCTGGTGTCTCTTCCAATTCCTCCACCTCTGCAGACTTGCTATCCTTTACATCATCATCGACACCTTTCTGAGCCATAACCTGAATGTCATCACTGTCAGCTTCTATCTCTGGACTATCATTGAGTTGTGTTTCTCCCTGAGCACTCTTTGGCCTATCCTGAGTATCCTTCATAACCTCGACACCTTTCGCAGCAATATCTATACTATCTCCTCCCTCTATTGCACTTTTAATTCCCTGAGATTCCTGAATTGAGTTATCCATGTCCTCCTCCTCCTTCTCAACAACAGATGGGGTAACCATGGAAACACCATCAACAAGATTAGACTGAGAAGGTTGCAGATCTTCAAGTTCCCCTTCTGGTTTTGATTTTTCAGAAGATGCTTCTGAGTCTTTTGATTTGTTTTCTTCTGTCATTTTTTTTGATTTGTCTTCCATCTTGGTTTCATCAGCATTGCCTTGACCTTTGACATCACCTGTACCAGTATCCGCTAGAATATCAGAATCAATGTCTAACATATTATCGTCATCAATTACACTGTTCAGATTCTCAACCAACATCACTACCTGGTCGAGCGATTGTTCTTGCAACAATGCTTCCCCGATCAATTTTTCCACGGATAACCCATCAGAGTCTATAGCGCTTAGCAACGCATCATCATCCAATTCTATATTGAATGACAACTCCTCCGGAGATGTTTCGTCCAATGTATCTGCCCCGGTATCGGTTGTCATGCCAACGCTCTGTTCTTCCTCCTCCGCTCGTTTATCCTGCGATTTAGAAGCGGCGCTGTTCAGGCTCTTCACCATCTGATGAAGGTTAAGGGTCAAATCGCCCTCATCCTCAGTCGCATCTAGATTTGATACGTTATCCGGTGATGAATTACTTATTTCTCGTAGTACACTTTTTGGAAGATGTTTCAGCGTCTTCGCAGACAAACCTTTAGCACTCAATGTAGGCCATGACAGACTCAGTCCATCTTCGTCCGTCGACTTCCGAGATTTTTTAAACGCCGGACAACTGCTGCTCAGACGGTCGTCTGCCATTTTAAGCAGCATACATGATTTTTTCCAGCTTTCTGTGTCGTATGTTGGATCGTGCGAGGTTGTCAGGTTGTTGGTCTCCTCTATCACTCTAGGTCTTACATTATCTGGCTTGACCTCCAGGATGCGAATGGTGTATACACAACGTCGTCGTGGATCCTGGGTACTCCAGAACACTCGCTGAATCCTAGGAAACGAAAGATAAGAAAAATTGATTCAATTGACAATATTTCTTTTCTATACTCATATTGTTTTAAAATCTTTTGGACATAATACTATGACAACAAGTTATGTGACCATACACTGCATCAACGTAGAAGAAATCTCCCACAAGGTTGCCAAAAGATAGACAAATTTATTCGATTGACAATATTTCTTTTCTATACTCAAATTGTTTAAAATCTTTTGGCCATAATACTATGACAATAAGTTATGTGACCATCAACACTGCGTCAACGTGGAAGAAATCTCCCAAAAGGCTGCCAAAAATCTCTAGGTATTCTTTACAGGGTTCCTGCACCTTCCAGACAATTAAATTCCATGACTTTTCCATAACTTTCCATGACCAAATTATGAAAAATCCATGACCTTTTTCAGACAACTTCGCCGCGTGCCGTGTAATACGACCTTTTACTCTCATTTTCCAGTCGTTTAATTTTTAACCAGACGGCTATCGTCATTTTGATTTTTTTTTTTCCCTCCGGAAAATAAAATTACATGACTTTGGCCATTTTCATCAAATTCCAAGACTTTTCCAGGCCTGGAATTTAGAAATTAAATTCCATGACTTTTCCAGGTTTTCCATGACCGCGGGAACCCTGTCTTTATTTTTCTGAGAAAATCCCATCCAACTACCCATCTCCCACAGGAGCCCCTACAAGAGATTCTATCATTTTTGGATAAGAGACTCCTGCACTGTTAAAGGAAATCCGTGCCATGGAACTTAAGCGCTCAGATTTATAGCATTATTATCATACAGACCACATCTGTAGGTTAAAGTTTTTAAAAGTACTGCGTAAAGGAAAATTCAGCTTTAGAAAAAAACACAATCATATGTATGGACGTTGCCATATTGATCAAAGCTATGACGAAAGACTTGTTAGATGTCCGTGTCTCTGTTTCATATATTGATATTATCGATTTATGCATTGAATTCCTGCTTGATACCATCCAGCGACCTGTTGCTGACGAGGCGGTTTTAGTTACGATGACATCACAATATTGGGTATGGCTATCCCATCAGCACTTTCGATACAGACAACCGGGCGCGAATTTCAAATAATCACAGGTTGGGGATGTGCAGTTTAAATTTGTTTAATTGAACATTATAGTTCTGTGATCAATTAAAATGGTCAATATACATTAGATAATTATTATCCTACCATATAATGCATGTTTTAATGAATAGAACGGTATTCCTTTAAGGTTAAGATAAGTGTGCAGATATTGTGCTATTTTGCCAGCAATGCCATTCACTTGATATTTATCGCTCATTTGCATAAAGTCCATCGCAAACCCAAAAATTATGTTTAAATAATGAGTGACAAAATAAATGTCAGTGTAAATTTAAAACCCAAACAATAAATTATAAAATGCTCATATCGGCAGCTTTTAAATACAAATAGAACAGGTACACTGATTTGGTTCATAGTTCTTGAAACCATGTGTCTTTTTAGCAGATGGAAAATTCAAGACCCCGCCCTCGTCCCCACCCCCACCTCCAAGTGGGAACCTTATAATGTACCTGTAGTCCATTGGAAACAGTGAATCTTTGGAGACGGAGAGCGGACAGAGACGGCCCAAGTTTTCCAGAGTCAAAGAGCCCACCATGAAGTTGATACGGTTGACTTGAATGCCGTTTGAAAAATGTTTGTTCATCTTGATGCTCTCCAGACTGACGCAGACACGGCGTAGGACACCAAACATGTCATCGTCAACCAGCTAGGCAAGAAGAAATGGGATAAGAAATAGTCAATGGTTGGAAAGTTGGTCAATGCTGACAACTTTTGTCATAAAGCAATGATAAATTGGTCATTGATTTCATTTAGGATTAAAATGATACAGACATTAAGGCAAACATTTTCATGTACTATGTGTACAGAGAGGAGACAATCAGTTTGATTAATATATTGCAAATAAGTTAGTCCGTGTTGTAAATAATTGTGTCTATAGTATGTTTCATTAGTTAAAGAAACTATTTATAATAGACTAATATAACTGGCTGATCAGTGTTCAGATTAAGAAAATATATCAGGTTGTCCAGCAGATAACCATGTTATGAAAGTGACTTTAGTAATGCAAAGCAAAAATTACAATAAGCGAATAATGGGTGCATCCTTGGTGTAATTCATTCATGAGGTAGACTGGTGTTAAGACTCTATTACGGAATAAAGCTGTCTACTAATTACGGAATAAAGCTGTCTAATCCTTAATTATTTTACACAGATTTCGAGCTAGGCTAATTCCGCACAGTATTACATGAAGGATAAACCAAACAAAGAATGTAGCAACCAAATACAGTAACATTTCTTTTTTAAAATTTTCACAGAAAATATTCAATGCATATACAATTGAACCTTTCCATGCGGCTATTAGTTTTACCATACAGCGTGTATCAAAAAGAACGCAACACTTTTTGTCAAGAGATGTACGGTTACAGTAAAACACATATCACTCTAAAACTTATATATTCTGTTAGGTCTACTTATTGGCTATCACATAGTCAAATTACAACCAATATCGATTAATTCGCTGAGATATTAAAGGTATAAGTAGAGTACAATGAGTTATTAAGGTGTCTTGCTAATATTCACATGACAAGAAAATCAGGCATACAGGATAAACGATGTAAAACGTGTTTTGCACTTGTCTACGTGTATCGTTGATATCTCAGCGAATCAATAATTGATATCGCTGTAATTTGACTATATAATAGCCAATAAGTAGACCTAACAGAATATATAAATTTCAGAGTGATTTGTGATTTGCCGTAATCGTAGAGCTCGCGACAAAAAGTGTTGCGTTTTTTTTGATACACCCTGTACAAAACAGATTTTTCAGAAACATTTCCCAATTTTTCGAAGTCTATCTCAAGAATTACTGAACCAATACTAGGCATGTTAGTACTTATTTCAATGCATTTCTCATTGTGAATCCATATATGGTAACTAAATTCAATAATTTTGGTATTTTTGAAACATTTTGTGCAATTTTGGAATGTAGTCTGCAGACACCTGCCGCGTGGAAAGTATTAACTAACCTAAATTGTCCAATCAAATAACCCAAATTCACATCAATTAATCTCACCTTTTTCCTGACCATCCTCCCATGTCTGGCACAGAAGACCTTCTTATCCTCTTGGAAAAGTGCGTTGACCTGCCGGGCGCACATGAAGTGGTAGTTTGCGGGACAGTTGGGCGTACAGCAACCCACGGTGGCGCCACCCTTGTGGCAGTAGTCGCATTTCTGTGCAAAGAAAAGAGGAGATGTTTAGTCACAGTTAGCTTTTTACAAACATCAGTCTGTGTTAGGAAAACATTAATTGTCCTTGATCACAATGTTATCATTGCAATGTGATGTTAATGGGAACCATTAAAATACTGGTGACAGACATCAGTGGTCATGTGATGAAAGTGAAGCATGCTGGTACTGCTCAAGAAATCTCCTTTGCTAATAGACCAGTCAATGGCACCCATTACTAAGTATAAAACATGGTGTCTAAAGATTGGGGGAGGGGGTTGGGGGTTCTATATATGAAGAGGTTTTTTGCAAAAGGGCCTACATCCACTTTGGCTCTTATTGAGAAAAAGTCAAAAAACTGTTTCTAAATATTCAAGATGAGCAATTGAAAAACTGAATGGATTGTGAAAGAGGTACACTACATACTAATTTAAATTGAAATAAATTTCAAATGTGCTAGTTTTTATTTATTTTTAAATCATGTTTACATTTTTTGAAAATTTGGATGTAGGCCCTTTTGCAACAGAACTCCATCTGATTGTACATAAAGAAAAAATAACACACACAAAAAATCAGTTATTTTAATCATTTAAAAAAAAAAAAGTTTGATATAGAAACGTATAGGTCACAATCATATGTTTCAAGGAAATAAAGTCATTTTTTTCAAAAAGACCCACATCTCATTGTAAACAGCCATTGAAGTTGTTGTTTTGTTGCAAAAGGGCCTGTATCCCGATTTAATTCTGGATACAGGCAACAAAACAACAATTTCAATGGCTGTTTTCAATGAGATGTAGGTCTTTTTGAAAAAAATGACTTTGTTTCCTTGAAACGTATGATTTTTCCCTATACATTGTTATATCAAACTCACTTTTGAAAAAAAATGCACCATAGCCCTTTTGCAACAAAGCTCTTCATATAGCAAATGATAAAAATTATTAAATCTTTGTATATTTGTATATTATGTGATTTGATCTGGGAAAACCAGTCGAGTGTCGCCAGATGTGAAATAGGGATTATGGGTAAACAAAAACAGGTTAAAAAATAATAAAAAAATCCAATATTTGTAATCATAATCTTTCATGAAATTTCAACTTCAAAACCTCACTACGCCACTTTCTGATTCTATTGGACTATGCATCTTGTTTGGGCTTATGTTTTCACGATTTCTTGTTTTATAGCTTTCTAAGAGTTTCAGCTTTCGTATGATATAAATATCTCCAATATGAAAAGCCCCACCATGTGGTGGTTTTTTCTAGATCGCATCCCATATACGCATATGTCCCAGTCCCATGTTATTTCAATTGCGTTCCAACCCTACTCTTTAATCCAGAAAATGAACAACCACTTATTCTAAATAAAACAAATTTGAAAGTTCAAATTCATGACAAAGGGCAATATCATGCATGTTCCCTGCCCATGGGTATCCTGCTTTCCTTATAACTGTAGTGTCCATAACTGCGTAAAAGATTGACTTAAAAAAACACTTGAACTATCTCACCAACATTTTAAATTACACTTAAAGTATCTCAAGTAAAATATTTACTATGTTTTTATAACAACTATTTGATAATTAGAATATTTAAAATGATGGGTTAATATTAGACTCCTGCGAAGTCTGCAACTTTTAACCTTGGGTCAGACCCTGGATATGTTAGATTATAAGATTTAGATTACACGTAATTTATACTTTTAGCTCTTTTTTCTCTCTTCTGTCAGCTTCTTTTTTTCATTGAAAAAAGTGGTTCTAATTTTTTTCCTGGAATGGAATGTCAAGGGACAAAAAAAGATAAATTCTTGACCAATTGGTGTATACCTCCAAAGCTAATATCCAATATATATCGCAACTTAAATTTGCTTACCAATTGACGCCCTCTACTGACAGCTGTGTGTACATTGATCAGCGATCCGTCAACCTCCTCAAATACTTCGGCAGACCATAAGGCACAGTTGATGTGAATCCAATCATTCTGTCAACAACAAAAAAATGATAATGACACATGTGGTAATGGCTCTTGAAAATATTTCATCCAAGTCATCTCGAATCTCCTTGGTTGCCTGTTTTTATGTAACTGAACACTTTTCACGCGGCAGGCGTCTGCAGACGACAGTTCCAAATGTTCACAAAATATTTCAAAAATGTTAAAATAATTCAATGACATTACCATATTTGGAATCACCTTGAGAAATGCATTAAAATAAGTACAAACATTCCTAGTATTGGTTCAGTAATTCTTAAGATAGGTTTTGAAAGTCACGAAAGGTTTTTGAAAAATGTGTTTAGAAATAATAAAAGTAATAACTGCGTGGAAAGTGTTAAGTTGCATAAAAAGTGGGCGGTAATATTCGAGGATTTTCACAAATGAGGCACCTGGATGGCACACCAGTGTGGTTGCCGCGCTGCATATATCAACTACTGAATACACCACTAAAACCAGCCATCGAGTATCACTATTGAAGACTAACCTGCCATGGGATGGGTGGGTTTTGGAACTACAATATTGGTCCTTGGGTATATTTATTATATTCTACCTCATACAGCCGCTGTGGCCACCATTCACATCTCCAAATGTGACTGTCCAGCACGTTTAGTCGGCAAAGTTGATTTTGAGTTACAGCCCAAAATACAAGCAAAAGTCCTATTCGAGGTCATAAACGTGCAAACTTCAATGACCCGTAAAATTAGTTCTAGATAAGGTATGATGTCAAGTGATGGCTCATATTAAAGCTGAAGCTGTATTTTCAAAATATGAAATAAAACAAAAATGACCAGGGGCCAACTTTACATCCCCTTTGTAGTGGATGGTCATAAATATGCATTAAGACCAGTTTATAGCAAAACAGTTGCAAACTATACTTTATTCTCTAAATAATTATTTATCATTGGTCAACTTACCTGACCACAGTAAAGCAGTCTCCCTGCATTATTGGGTATATCATCGCTGTAAGTAGCGCATAGGGAACAGCGACGCAGATCTTCCAAGCTAGAGTCTGGTGGAGGGGTCTCGGTGCGATCGCTGTCACCTGAATTTAACCAGTAAGAAGAAGTATAGGTCAATAAATGTGTATGTGTTGTTTCAAATGAAATGAGACAAATCAATGCAAGTGCGCTGAAGTGAATAATTGCCTAACTCCAAGGGGAAGCGCTATAATTGTGAGCATTCAACATTTGTGCAAGTACATTGGTTTTTCTAATTTTTGAGAAACAAATACACACACATGTATTGACCTAATTCATACCCAACGATACTAATCAAAATTTACAAATTTGTGCATACTTTTTCTCTCTTTAATATATTTTCAAAACAGTATGAACATAAAACTTGATATAGATTCATCAGGATTGTTCATAAATATGTAACAATATGAACACGCTAACAATAACATGTTTGATAACACTCGTGGTACTAATCGGTGACCTCTTAATGCGTGAACAACAAATCAAAAGAAACCGTGTGGTGTGCGCAAGCCCGGGGGGGGGGGGGGGGGGGTACTCACCTAAGACGGTATACGGGGATGTGCCGCTCTAATGGGTAGCTTTTTGGGCACAAAATCCCTAAACATGGGGTATGATTTTGTGCTGGAAATCCCTAATAATGGGGTCACTTTTTACAAATGGGTCTATTTTCGCGAAATTTGTGTCTATTTTCGCGAAAATTTGCCAAAATTAGGTCTATTTTCGCGAAAATTTGGTCTAAAATGAAGCAAAACCCCTAAAAATGGGTACCGATTTTTCCAAAATCACCCCTAAAAATGGGTATGGGTTTTGAATCTCCAGCGGCACACCCCCGACCAAACCAAATGCGAGTACCCCCCCCCCGGGTGCGCAAGTATAATGCAATTATAGTTTAATCAGTTCCAAATGACGGGAAATATTTGATTTTAATCTCTCCACGCGTAAAAGTTATCCAAGCGTACACACGTTTATGGCTATATACGCACACGGTTTTGGCCACATGCACGTGTCACGCATATGATGCAGAGTGCGCATGTTCCCTTCATGTGCGCCCACTGCCTTCGGTATTCATTCGCTCCTGTAATGAGGCGTTTTCAATACGCCCCGCATATTTCAGTTTCCCTTTTTTTATATTCATTCATACTACTGAAAGAGTGTCTATCAAAAGAGCTATCAAGGGGTATATCATTAAGTTAAAGGTAGATGTTCCGATTGCTGACCCGATTTTCAACTTGATGTTTTCTATTTTACATGAAAGGTCATCCTTAAAATTGTCGCATTCCAAAGTTTGAGTTGCATAACTCCAATGGTTCCATTTTTAGAAGAACAACGTCAAAAGACATTTGCTCATTGAGTAGTACACAGACTGGTTGGTGGTTAACCACCTTTAGCAGTAATTTAAGCAGTATAATTTTCAAATAAAACATTTCTGGCCCCTAAGATTCTACAGACATAATGAGAAAAATATGGGGATTCTTCTGATACCAAAAAAAATCTTGATGTGAAAACAATTTCATAGCCCCAAAAAAGTGATCGGAACATACACCTTTAAGGCATTTTGCCTACCAGCCAGAAATATGGGGTATCTCAAGTACGACCAGGGTTCATGTTTCATCTTTATCATAATTTGCTTTTCCTCATATATAAATGTCTATATGCCATATATACCTCTGCATGAAGTTTTAATGTATGTCCATTTTAAATATAATAGCATTTCCAAGGATGGTAGGCAACGTTGTATTTCAAATCATGTACAGACAGGTGGAGTTGTTGGATGAACATGTTGTCAAAGACCCAAGTAACATGACGGTGTTCAAAAGTGAAGACTGGGAAAAATACAGCTGATCAGCTGATTAATAAACATGAGCTTATTCATGCACCATCACACACCAACGTGTACCGGTGGTTCAGGCAATATAGCACAATGCTGGGTATCTTTGTGAATCAACATGTGGCGTTGTATTTACCTTCCCACGGCGCGGTATGACGATCTTTCAACGCACTGCAATTTGAATTCGACCAATCAGGTGGTTTTTCTGTTGTTGATGCGCAGCATAAATGCGCATGCTCAGTCTGCAAGAAATTCCACAACTTTTTTGCCATGTTTTTTCCGAGTCCCTCGATTTGATACGCCATTTTTAAAGATGGCAGCCAAATAGAGGGATGCGGGGACCCAGTCTAATGTGGTACCAAGTTTGTCTACATCTTATCATCATGACACATACTAAGGCTGTGACTTATACCCGGGAACCCGGGTACCCGCCCGCTATTCCGGGTACCAAATTGGGTACCCGAATACCCAAAATGTAAAGTTTTTTTTTAAGTACAAATTTGTCCCCAAATGACCTCTATTGACCCCATTATGTGTCATTTTTGGGACAAATTTGTACTTAAAAAAAATAATAAAATTTAAAAAAAAATTTAAAAAAATGTTAGTGTCCATTTTCGGGTACCCGGGTACCGCCCGAAAAACGGGTCGGGTACCTGAGTACGAAATTACTTGTGCATTCACAGCCTTAACACATACCTTCTGACATAGTATCGGATATCTTCTTTACAGATAACATCGGTCCCATCCTCTTGAGGGGAGATGGCTGTAGTTCATTGGATATCTGCAGTGTACGATACTTCCATTGTGCGTATTCGTGGTCCCTATTGGGCGGCAGCACAGCATCAGGCAGCATAGCACTGCATATATAAAATCAACACAATATTCAATCACAAATTGGTTAAATCATCCAAATAATGACAGGTTTTCACTTCCATTAACACTTTCCATGGCAGTCGTCTGCAGACGACAGTTCCAAAATGTCACAAAATGTTACATAACATTTCAAAATTATTGAATTCCATCACCATATTTGGAATCGCCATTAGAAATGCACAATAAAAACAACAACAAACATGCCTAGTATTGGTTCAGTAATTCTTGAGAAAGTTGAGAAAGGTGGAATACACTGAGGTTTATAATTTAACAAATTTTGATACTAAAAAGACAAAGTCTGGTGGCACGGATAATAAATATTTCAGAGTGGGGTCACATAGGGTCAATTGAGGTCATTTAGGTGACAAATTTGTAATTTATAAAAAAAAAGTTTAAAAAATAAAAATAAATATAAGGTCTTTGTTAATTTAATTCTCGCCAGTTTGTCCGAGTCTATATATTATTTTAAAATAAATATACGCGACTGAGTTTTCCCGATTTTTACGGTCGGTCAGGAAAGGGCAATCCAACATCTTTTTTTTTGCCTTATACTGAATAAAGCTATAACCCTAACCCTACTACGTCTCACAGTCACCTCACAGCCAGCACCACTTGGCTTGCGCGCGCACCAGTTCTATCTCCTGTAGCACTAACCTACGGGTATATATGGTCTCCGATTTTTTAGCCTGTGAAGCCCTCCCCCCGTGGCTGAGTGGTAGTATATCTCGCCTGTTACGCGGCCGACCCGGGTTCAATTCCCGGGGCCGGCGGACATAATTGTTCCCATTTTTTATTTAACCCCCTCCCCCTGTTCTTCGTTCCATCCCCACTGCCACGTTCTAGGGTTAGGGTTAATGAAGTTTTCCTGCTAGTCTAGTTTCGTGAAAGCTTACATGAAGGATGAAAAAATGCCAATTTCCAAAGAACATAACTTCAAAATTTCAACTCATGAAGAAAAGTTCTCTTCAAATTCTTATGTTTTTCTGTATTGTTGTACCTAAAATTTTCCTCCAAAGTCATAATTTCTCGGGAACCCAGGTTTCCTAGTTTTATTTCCAAGCAGGGGTCAAAATACTTTTTGGCTACGAAGGCTATTTTGAGCAAATGTTGCCCTTTTAGTACATCTTATCATAAGCCAACATTTTCTCAGGGGGCTATTTTGTGAAAATTGGGGCAAAGCGCCATTCACCCCAGTGTATTTTGAGCCCTGTTTCCTAATACACAAAATAGTTCTTGAGTCCCCTACTTTTCCCAGTCAAGGAGAAATGCAAAAAGATTTTTAAAAATAATGACTTACTCTGGGTACTTGGTGCTCTCCTCCCACGCCGGTGAATTGTTGACTTGAAACCATGGAAACATCTTCTCCATCATCTTGGTAAACACCGTCCGTACGACGCGGTTATTTTTACGCATCGTCTGACTGCTCTCACGCAGCATGGAATGTTGGATGATACGTACGGCGTCGTCACAGAAATCAATCTGATGATGATATACGACAAGAAGCTCGATATTACAAATGAGAATGTGTAACATTTTGTAAAATCAGGTCACGTGAATCTTGCTATTTGAGGGAATTTCAAACAAAATGTGCTGCTATACCGCTGGACAAACTCCTTCACTCTTAGGCCAAAAAAAAAGAAGGTAATGTTGTCTTCCACAGCGCTCAGAGAGGAGGGGCAGGCGGGCAACTTCTTTTTAAATTTATTTTAAAAATTTTCTTATACCAGCGAAAGCTCAAAGTTCAGCCAACAAGTAGTTGAAATCACACTAAGAGTCGCTCATATGTTATAAACACTTAGTTTAATATTAAATGCCATTTAAACTGTTAAAAAAAAATGAAAACCTGAAAAAAGAAAAGAAAAAATCTGAAGAAAAAAAATATCTGAAAAAAGAAGAAAAGAAATCGAAGCGGCCCTAAATCTGACGATCGGGCGGTAGAGGACAACATAACATTTTGTTTGGCCTAATGGGTGTTATTTTCTTCACATGACTGTATATGACCCTATACTAGTAGTAGCTGTTTCACTTTTTAGAATGTTTACTCTTTTCTCTGGGTTGCCAGTTATGCTACCAACATACACTATTTGTATGTTTATTTCTACACACACCTCCCCAATTTAGAAGTTTGAGATATAGCTGACTTGAAACATTTGTGACGTGTTCTACCGAAACCACCAGACACAATTGGGCAAGATATCAAAATTGAGTTAGTAATTGATTATTAAAGTAGAGATCTTTAGCTTTACAATGGTACTTTTTTTTTTTTAATCAGACTTCCCAAAGCGGAGTTAAAATCATTTATCAAGTTCGTCTTTATGAAAACTCCAAACTGAGATATCGTCCTTTAAAGATGTACTGACAATGTACTTATAATGTACTTTTAAAAATAATAAAAAATAGAAATTGCATTTTTTGGGGGGTTTGATTTTTTAATCTGAAACTTTCACAATAATTTAAATATGTGTTATAAACACGTCACATTTTATCTATTGTTTGCCATTCATCCCGTATAATACTTACGATAGAGTCATATGCTCCTGCCTGTGTCTTTGCTTTGATCATCTGGAAGTCTTTGGGATAATTTGTATTCTCCAAGGCACTGCTGCTGGGTGTGGGTGAAGTCACCATTGGAAAGACCTGCGAAGAGAACAAAGGTACAATTAGAGCATATTACAGATAAACATGGCATCATATTGAACATATAGATCTAGGCGCATATTGCCCAGATTAAAATTAGGTGACGAAAAAACACAGAAAGTATACTTTCCAAACACAAAATGGCTTTTTCTTAGCCTTTTAATCATTTACCCCCTTTTCCCCTTGTTTTGGTCTCCAAAAAATGATTAAATAGGTTCAATTTTAACTTTACCAAGGCACATTCCTACTCCTACCCAAACAATATTTAATACTGGTCAGTAGTTTCTAGTGCTGTTATTGATACAAAATTTTGTATCCATATGTCGTAAAAGAAAACTTTGACATGTCGATATATTATCGATAAAATATAACTTTGTTTTTCTGAATTCTGCAACCATCGTCACCAATCAAAACATCAGATAAAACCTGATCAGATCGGGAACGGGGGAAATATTAATATCAATGAAGTACACCATCAATAAATCATTTGGAAAATTGGCCGAAAAAGTCATTTAAAAACGTTAAATGAAGACTAAATTGAACAAATTCTGAAGTAGCTGGTCGATATGGTCGCCAATAACATGTGCTCGCAACTCATCTCAAGGCACAGTTCCACAGATGTGGATTAAAAAAAAATAAGCCTCTGATTGACCAAACTGCTCTCTCTGAAAAACATGATTATTTATAAATATCAATATACGACTGGCATTCCCGATGGCGTTGTTATTCAGCATGAATTATTTTGATACTTGCGGGATTTGTCAGGCTTTCACCGAAGGAATGATGCACGGTACGGCCATGCACGCGTCAATATACATTGTATCGCAATTTGTAATGAATTTTAGTTGATGGGGAACGTGCGGAAAACTCAAAAAGCATGTAAAACTCAATTAAAATTCATATTGTTTCTTTCCGATATACGAAAATATGTATCGACATGTCGCAAGTATGGACAATATCGCAACAATGCGACACTTACGACAATCGATAACAGCACTAGTAGTTTCAAAAGGACATGTTGTTGCCCAAGCAGTTTTGTGATAGCGACCAACAGAGTTGGTGAAATACCAAGAAAATAATAGAATAGAAACAAATTCCTACATAGAACCATTATATAATTATTAACTGACCTGATTTGTTTGCTGTAATTCTGTCACACCGCCCTCTGCTGCCAGATTACTAAGAGATTCACCTTGCATCACTTTGTCAATAACCGATGCCATCAATTTCATTATCGAAGCATCACCGAGGGCGCTACTGCCACCAGAAGACGATGGCGGCAATAACACATTACTAACCGGTGGCGGGTCGTTTAATTTAGGCACATATGGCGGAAATCGTTGCCTCCGAGAACTTTGCGTTGACTGCCCGGATGCTTTTGTTGTCCTTTGCTGTAATGAAAGACGGGTGACACGCCGTGAACTGGCAGCACTCTGCACCGCCTCGCATATATCTGTTTCGGGGGCGCTGTCCGTAGATTCACTCCGACTTCTGTCCTTTGGCTCTGGGGATACTTCCTCCTGAGATTCGCACCCAACGATTGAATTATCAGCTTGACTATCATCAGTTTGGACATTGTCTGTCAGAACGTCATCCGCCTGGACGGTATTATTTGTTTGACCATTATCACTTGGAAGTGAACTGTCCACTTGATGACAATTATCCGTATCAGCAATGTCTGTTGGCTTACTCGGAGAATTCATTTCTTGGTTTGACATAGTACTGTCCGTATTTGACATAGTGTTTACTTGTTTGGACTCTGCATCAGATGCACCACTAGATTGTGTTTCCATAGGTGTCTGCTCATTTGATACGGTAGTTGACTGATCAGCATCTGTGTCCGTTTGTGTATTACATGGAGGTACTTCACTACCCACAGGTCCTTTGGAATCAATTGTGTCCACATCACTAACCGATATCCGATCACTAGATTCCTGACTTGCAAGTTTAGCGTCACTAACTGACTGTGTATCACTAGTTCCCTGATCCTTCCCTGTAGGTGTTTGTTCACTATCTGTATCAGTCTGTTTAGCAACACCAGCTGATTGTGTAACATTAGTTGTCAGATCATGACCCACTGGAACTTGTTCACTATCTGTATCAGCCATTTTAGCAACACTAGCTGATGGTGCATCACTGGGTAACTGATCTTGTACAGCCGGTTCGTTTTTTGAATCCGTTATTGCTTCACTGGGTTTCAGTTCTTGCACTGTTGATGCAACGGCTTCAACCTCCATGGATTCATCCCGCTCCGTAGCACTCATTAAATCACTCATATTTGCTCCACTATTATCAGTGGACACTTTAGACTGCAACACAACTTGCTTATCAGTTGCACAATCTTTCAATACATCGGTTCTATCATTATGACCTACATCTAATACACTTTGGCTATTTTCTGCTGCTAAATCATTGTCATCTTTGGTTGCAGCTATTGCAATATCTGTTGGTTTAGCTTCTGTTTCCTCCACTGATGATGTTTCCATAGAAACTAGTACTGATTCACCGTCCGATTCGTCTTCAGGCACACTTGGCGTGGATGTCTTTACAGCCTCATCCACAGGAGGCATAGTTCTCTCACTAAGCTCTACAACAGCAGAGAGTGGTTCCTCTTTGCTGAGTTTGTCTTTAGTTCTAATTTCAGAGCCTGCATTTTTTTGACTGTCCTGTGACTCCAATGGCTCTTTGGATACAATGTCACTTGGTTTTACACTGTCAAGTGCAGGACAGTCATTATTATTTGACGTTTCGCCTGCAACACACACCACCTCATCAGTTTTCCCTGAGTTGTCACCATGATCCGATGGTGATAACTCGTCGCTCATCTTCTCAAGGGTTTCAGCTTTGATAGTTCTACTTGTTTTCTCCACTGAGGCAGAATTTTTGCTTCTATCTTGTTCTACAGGTTTGTTAGTTGTACTTGTTTCCTCCACTGAATCAAGATTTTCAGATTTGACTGTTTTACTTGTTTCCTCCAGTGAGTTGCTTGATTCAACCGACTCCACCACCTTAGCATTAGCATTGCAACCACTTTGACTTTGACTATTAGTCGGAGTTGAAGACTGATTAGTCGGAGTTGAAGACCGATTAGTCGGAGTTGAAGACCGATTAGTCGGAGTTGAAGACCGAAGAGTCGGAGTTGAAGACCGATTAGTCGGAGTTGAAGACCGATTAGTCGGAGTAGAAGACTGAAGCGACGGAGTTGAAGACCGAAGAGTCGGAGTCGAAGATTGATTTATTGGAGTTGAAGACCGATTGATTGGAGTTGAAGACCGAGAAAGGGGAGAGGAATTTTCCCCCTTGATACTACCTTCCATAGCAGAATCGCTGCGTGTGGTAATGTCACTGAGAGCAGGAGATCCGGTAGAGCGCCGCGACGAGTCGCCTGGAGACCTGGATCGATTTTTGTGTTTCTGCAAATAAGTACATGAAAAAGAAGAAAATGAAAAATAACAAAAATTTAAACCAGAAAATGCTCAGGGGATTTGATGTATAGCAAATATGCGTTACTCTTAGCATCCTTATTAAAGTATTTTTGTTTATTGCATTTAACAATCATTCAAATCTAGAAATTCGAGGATCTTAAGTGACTACTGACTGAGTTATATTTTAATACAAGGCTGCAACTGCCGTGCCACAACTTTTCTAGGCCATCACTTCTATGTGTTAAGTTCATTTTTGACAAGATTTAACTTATTATCATAACTTATTTGACTTATTTTTATTTGAAGATTTGACATTTGAATGACCTTATAACAGGTTGTGCACTCCATAAACACAGCCACAGTTTTCACAACATCGCAAAAAGTTGGAAGTCTGTTGATCTATTCAAGAGATCCTGCATGCAGATCTTAAAATGGACAGATGGACATTGCAAAAACAGTATAATGTATACCTACCAGGAAAGTCCAAATATTTACTTAGACATAGCATGATGCCCTTTTTAAGTGTATTACGGCTCTGTGTGTCTGAGTAAAGTTGACTATTAAATTGTGTTTTTGGACCACTTTTTCTTCTTCTTTTTTGCCCTTTTGGATATTGTTTTGCCCGGATAACTAAAAAAATAATAACAAAATTGGGCTCATCACGTGGGGTTATGCGGCAACAATAAATCCGCATAATTATGCGCACAGGGTTTGCGAGACCGATTTTCTTTTTTATCTTGGCCTAAACTAAAACAACATTTCATCTCATCACAAACACCCACACGTACCCTTTTCTCCGGCCATGTCAGATGTGATGCACTCTTACATAAAAACAAGGCACTTAAGACGTTCAGGAATCCAGCTTGCATCTCTTCCGCGAGCTCAACCTGCCACTTGGCTGGACGAACTGGGTCACACACGATGCACACGTACGGGACAGAGTCTGGTAGGTCGGTCAGAATGTGATAATTATCATCTGAAATGAAACGTAGCACAAATATGAATTTTACTGGCAGATTCCTGCATTCCAGATAACATTTATTCATGACATTGCGGTTCTTGACTCTTCTTTGGCTACAGGTCCTGTTAAGGGAAGTGCCAACCCTTTTTTGGCGCCAAATTTATCAAGCACTGTAACTTTTAAACTATAAATGTGATGTATCTAAAAATGTATGAAATGAGTCAGAGAATCCATTTTGGTATCAAATTTCACTAAAATTAGTGTTTTTTACATTTTTTGCCCAAAAATCACCTTTTTGGCATCAAAAATTTTCGGACAACCTAACAATATCAGTTTTTGATTAAAAATTCCAAAATTTCACCAAAATCATCTAAAGTCAATTATCTAGGAGCGATTTTTTTTTTTTGGCTTAAAATTTGTTTGTTTTGAAAATATTGACCAAAAAGTGCCAAAAAAATGTTTTTTATCTTTTTGGTCAATATTTTCAAAACAAACACATTTTAAGCCAAAAAAAAAATGCTTAATGCAGATGATTTTGGTGAAATTTTGGAATTTTTAATCAAAAACTGATATTGTTAGGTTGTCTGAAAATTTTTGACGCCAAAAAGGTGATTTTTGGGGAAAAAAACACCTAATTTTAGTAAAATTTGATACCAAAAATGGATTCTCTGACTCATTTCATTACAAAAAATGTATACTTTTATGTACATCACATTTATAATTTAAAAGTTACAGTGCTTGATAATTTGGCACCAAACAGGGTTGACACCAGCCTTAAGGGAAGTGCCAACCCTTTTTGGTGCCAAATTTATCAAGCACTGTCACTTTTAAACTATAAATGTGATGTATCTAAAAGTATACATTTTTAAAATGAAATGAGTCAGAGAATCCATTTTTGGTATCAAATTTCACTAAAAATAGTCATTTTTACATTTTTGCCCCCAAATCACTTTTTGGTGCCAAAATGTTCAGACAAACTTACAAAATCTGTTTTGGGTAAACAATTCCAAAATGTCCCTTAAATCATCAAAAGTCAATCATCTAGGATCAGTTTTTGTTGTTGGCATAAACATTAGTTTTAAAATTATTGACCACAAAAATTATTGTTTTTAATCTAAAAAAATCACATTTTTGGTCAAAACATGTGAGTTGATTGGCGTTGGTGAAATTTGATACCAAAAATGGATTCTCCGACTCAATTCATTTCAAGAATTGAAAATTATATGTACATTACATTATTAGTTTAAAAGTTACAGTGCTTGATAAATGTCATAAAAAAGGGTTGACAGCTCCCTAAAAATGAAGACTTTCTTTGAGCAAAGGTGCAAAAAAGAAAGAACCTGTTCTACAAGTGGATGAACCTTTCAGGTAGGGTTACCTTGGTACTTTTTGTTGTTTGGGGGAGGGGGCAGCATTGGAGTTTTATTCATTTGCTCATTTTCAAAATATTTGTTTCAAAATTTCATTCACTTTGACAGAAACATCATGAATAAAAATAATTCAGGTAAACGATTATAGGTCAATAAATGCGTATGTGTTGTTTCCAGATTAAAGGTAGATGACCCGATCACATTCCGATTTTCAACTTGAAGTTTTCTATTCCACATGAAAGGTCATCATTAGAAAAGTCGTGTTCCAAAGTTTGAGTTGCATAGCTCTAATGGTTCTTATTTTAGACGCACAAGATGCTGTGAACTGTACCCATTGAGAAGTACACAAACTATATCGGTGGTTACCACCATTCGCGGTAATTCGACGTTATTTCATCGATTTCTCCGTAATTATACCGATTTAGGCCGTCAAATTTCAGTATGATGAGAAAAATACGAGCTTTCATATGATATGAAAATCTCCGTATGTTTGAAATAATTCTGTGTTACGAAAATGTGATCGGGTCATCTACCTTTAGTTGGAAAAATCAATGCATGCACGCGATGATGTTGATGTGTGAATAATGGCACGACCCCGTAGGGAAATGCTATTGTGAGCATATCAACATTTGCGGAAGTACATTGATTTCTCTAATTTTTTTAGAAACAAACCATATGCATGTTTTGACCTTATTCATACACGAACCCATGTTGCGTGAACAACAAATCAAAACAAAGCTTGTGGTGCGTGCATCATACAGAATGCAATTAGACACTTTCAATGTATTTTGGTTTCCTGCTTTCTGATTTGTTCATAACTACTAAGAGTGTATGAATAAAGGGAAATGAATCAGATGTCGCTAATATTGATTTTGCGTTTTAGGCTATACTCCCTTTCATAATCCCTTGGACATAATTCCATCAAATCATGCGTACGTGCGAGTTGCGTATGTATGTGCGTAGGTTCGCGTAGTAATGCATAGGTGCGTATGTGCGTAAACCCGGAAGTGCGTACCAGTCCCTTAAAACAATAATCGCGCATCCTAATTGGTCAATCGTGAAATCGTCACACGCCGTGATCGCCGGCGCGTGACCTTGTTCATGTTTATCGCGCCTGTCAAGCATTTTGACGCCGCGCCTCGAAAACAACAACAAAATACGCTCGCGTGAAGTAACGCGAATTATGTCCAAGAAATTATGAAAGGGAGTATAAAAAGAGGTGATAAATTCTTATGTTCGACATTATTTTGGAAATTCAAACGATACAATATCTGTGTCTATTTGTAATAGGGCTTCAAAATGTAGAATTAAGAAGCTTATATTAAATACAGATTTCAATATACCCCCCCCCCCCCCCCCCCCCTCCGAATGTGAATCAATTCCCGCAAAAATGTCTGCCAAAGGGTTTGCGTGAAGCAAAAATTAATTCTTGAATAATTTGCATAGATTTTTTCAATAATGGATAGAATGGTTCCTGTAAAACTCCGCTGTGAGAATAAAGGTAAGATGTTTGCACTCTGCGACAAAAATTCCATCCTTGGTCATACTCTTTGTAGCATTTTAGATAAATCCATTGTCTTACACTCAACACATTCCACCACGTACCTGAATGCTCTTCATATTTTGAATGCATCCAGCTCTTACACTGAGCACATTCAATCATTTTGTATTGTTAGTTGTCATCTTCCTAACATTTCTAACACAAACTCTTACACATAACATTCAATCACTTACCTGTTAGCCCTTCACATTTTGAATGCACCCAACTATTACACTGAGCGCATTCCATCATCTTTGATTGGTAGTCGTCCTCTTCATAACATTTTTTACAGACGGGGCAGTAATTGCCTGAAAAGCAACAAAAAGTACGGAAGAATTATTGCCTGAAACGCAACAAAAAGGACGGCACAATATTTGCCTGAAAAGCAACAAAAAGGATGGGACAGAAATTGCCTGAAAAGCAATAGAAAGGATGAAACGAGACAGTAATTGCCTGAAAACCAATGAAAATGATGGGACAGTAATTGCCTCAAAAGCAACAAAAAGGATGGGACAGTATTAGCCTGAAAAGCAACAATAAGGTTGTAACTATAATTGAGACTTGCTCTATTGACATTGACATATAACTGGGAGTGGGGGTGGGAGAGATTTGTGAACTCTTTCCTGAATAGACATACTGATATGTTACTAATACGAAGCATACCTAGGACATCTAACCCTGGGCTGTTGCAGAGGGAGGCAGATCCCAAGTTTAAACTTTTATGATTCCATTCTTGATCTTTATTTTGTCAGGAGCAGTTTTCCCACTTAGACTAAATCCTTCAGTCTTCTAGCAATATCGCACGGCGGCATATCGCACGGCGGCATGCGCACAAACCATAATTAAGCCAACGTTGAAGTGGCTGTTACGGACACAGTCTATTTACCACTTACCTTGTTCAAATAATTTACCGCAGTCTTGACATAGCGAGAAGTCATGTGACCATTGCGCACTGGAATGTTGGCCTGGCGTGGTGGCGCCACAGCTATTACACTTGACACACTTGGTGCACACCTGGGTGAAAAATACACATAATATATTAGTACACAGTCATCTTCTTATGGTTGGCATCATGGTTACTCTGCTGCCAGTACCAGTGCAGGTATTTGTACCTGTGTGGGAACTGTACAGTACCAGTGTAATACAACCACAAGGAACCACACAGTAGCAGAGTTACTGGTACTGTGCAGCTACTTTGGTAGTACTTTACTGGTACTTTTAAAGGTACCCATGCAGGAACTGGGCACATGGTACATGTACAAGTACTAGCAGCAGAATTATATGAAAATGGCTTTGTCACATAAATTCAGCATGGGGTAAAACACTGAACAAAGCTGTGAAATTAGGAGTAAAAATCTCAAATCAGGCTGAAAAGAGCTGAAATATTAAAAGTTTAAAAGTTTCAGGTATGTAAAGCGATAACTTTATCATTATCTCACATTGTACCAAGTGCATTCAGTTTTTACACAAATTGAGATCTACTGGCCAGGGGCAAATCCTTTTTTCACCATGAAGGCTATTTTTGAAAGGATTTTAACAAACATACACTTCATTCATCTAACTCTAAGCAGTGGAGTCGGAGCATATTCCAACGATCGCACGCCATTGATGCGCACATAATTGTAATGCGCTAGCTTACGAACCCAAGCAATCAAAGACAAATCCTGGACATCTCACATAAATGCTGGGTTGATCTCTGGAATATGCTCTAAAGTCACTGTACATATTACGATGAGCAAAGTATACCCCTATGCGAAAAAATGTCGGCAAATGGCATTTGTGCCCTTTCCCTCTTTTGTATTTTGATCCCTGCTACTAGCTAAGTAAAACTGCGTAAGATTGTTATAATTAGAAAGTGTTTCATTTCAAATACTAGAAACCCTCGCCAAAATAGATAAATAAAATTTACTATCAGTGTTTTACACAAACAGAGGAATTATGTGTGCATCAATTCCAGCAATTACTTACCCATATTTGTCTCCTTTTGGATGGTTTAGTTGGGTAATTTGGTCCTAGGCACTCAGCATGGTAACAGGTCTGACATTTAGCACAATTTAGAAGCTGTAATGAAAGAAATTCACAGAATTATACTAGACATTATTATTTTCCGTGCAATGAGGTGCCATAGCCCTTCCGCTGCAGTGTGTGCTTCAACGCCGGTCACAGCATGCGACAGCAGCCAACGACGTGTGGCGAAATAGGAGAACATCAGCGTAATCTCGGGCTGCCTTGCATGCAGCCTGCCTCATGGCAATTGATAACTACATTGCAATAACTCACTGCAACATACAGTAAAGAACACTTAGTATGAATGAGCCTTGAGGTGTTCCAATGCCAGCAAAGACTGATGGGCTTCACATCAAAGCCAAACACATCAAATTTGTTCCAATATGGTACACACGTTCCCTTCATTATCTAAAATATTCTTCCATTCCAGGTTATGAAACAAATGGTTGGAAGGAAGGTGTGTTGTAACATTTTAATCCCAGAATATGAATTGTTTGAAGTTGTTTATTGAGCTTAGTGCATGCATGTACCTATCAATATTATGTACTTACATGTTCTTGTCTGCCGCAGACGGAGCAGAATTTACAGTTACGACAGCACCATTTGTCAAGACCACCCTCAAGAGGGCGCTCATCTTCCTCCAGGCAGAACTCGTGGAATGGCTCACAGCATACGTTGCAATAAATCAACTGCAAAATAAATAGTTTGCAAAAAAGGATGAAGAGAGTAACATCATCTACGAACAGATAGGCAACCTTCATAGCACTGTGACCTACAATCGTTTACATTTACATGTTTCTATGTTCAAGTGCTTTTAAAGGTATCTTGATGTTAGGCGCTATACAAAAATGGTTATTTATTATTAGTCATACACTCTTAGTGGTGTCGAACCGATCAGAAAGCAAGAAACTAAAATATGCAGAGTGCATTGAAAGGTCTAATGCACTCCGTGTGTGCGCCGTTCAACGCACGCACCACACGCTTTGTTTTGATTCGTTGTTCAGGAATTGCGGGTTGGCCGATTTTTACAGCGGGTGTTAGCAAACTTGTTAACATGTTTTTATTCATTATTACATATATCCAAATTATGCTCAAATTGTGAATTTTGATTTGTATAGTGTCGTGTATGAATTAGGTCAATACACACGTCCGTTTTATTTCTCGAAAAATTAGACAAATCAATGCACTTGTTGCGCAAATGTTGATATGCTCACAATAGCACTCCCCTGCGGGTTGTGCCATTATTCCCACATCAACATCAGCACGCATGCATTGATTTGTCTAATTTCTCTCGAAACAACACATATGCATTTATTGAACTATAATTAATATTTTAACCCATGCTCTCCTTGATTACCTGAGAAGAGCTTTTTGTTGCTCTCCTACTGAAATGAAATAATGAAATAATCTTCCCCTTATACAGTAATAAGAGATATGGACTACATTCAAGTCAAATATTTATGAGAACTCACCCAGGATAAAGCATAGGACTAGCTACAGGGTGAGCACTTGGTCACTGTGTGATCTGAGGCTATTTGCCAGACATTTGTTTGACTTTGTCGTCAAGGCACACGGCATAATTGCCTCATTTTTACCTTTTCGCAAAACATTTTGACGCACATCCTGGCCCCTGGAGCTTTGGGACTAGCACAGACAGTAATGCACATGCAACTGGATGATACAGAGGATGGATTTGGCTTATTACAGCAAATACAATCCGCTCTTAATTCTTAACACTTTCCACACGGCTATTAGTTTGACCAAATACAAAGCAGACTTTTCAGAAACAGTTTCCAACTTTGTAGGTCTATGTCTATCCAAAGGATTAATGAACCAAAACTAGGCATGGTTGTACTCATTTTAATGCATTTCAGATGGTAATTCAAGATATGGTTATGGAATTTAACATTTTAGACACTTTTGAAACATTTTGTTACATTTTGTAATGTCGTCTGCAAAAGCCAGCCGCATGGAAAGTGTTAAACAGACCAAGATAAAAACCCTAGTTATATCAACATCTCACCTCATGTACTCCTGTACTGCTACACAGATAACAAACAGTCCTAGGTATCATGGGTTGAGAAGATATGATGGCGATACCTCTCATCCAAGCGATGTCAAGGTCGTAATCCTCCTGTGTTACCATGGAAACAAATAAAAAATATGTCACTAAGGCCACACAAAAAACGCCCTGTTAATTGTTTAGAAAAGAAATGTTTACATTTGTGATTTTATTTTGATTTTTGAAAATGTTTGAATTTTTGTTGGATATGTTGAAAATTGTTCACAATTCCCCCCAAATTCCCGAAATGTTTGTACAAAAAAAGAAGGGGGGGAAAATGGTGGCTAACCACTTTGGGGGATAATTCACTGCTTGTTTGCTTATAACATTAGTGGGGGGCTCAAGGAAGTTTTTGATTTGATAATTTGAATTTTGTGAGTGCTATTATTATTGAACTATTAATATCAATCAAATGCATATAAAAGCATACATTTTTGGAAAGGAAATGGATCAGAGAATCCCAATTTGGCGTCAATTTTGACCAAAAATGTTGATCTTTTGAGAAAATCACAAAATTCACTCTTTTTTTTTACCCAAAAGGGTTTTTGGCACTTTTTAGTCCAAATTTCAAAAAAATATTAGATATTTAAAGTTTTAAAAAAAAGTCGTACCTTAGTGTCTTTACATCATCATCAAGCGATTTGGGTATTTTTTACTCAAAATTAGTTTTGTTAGTTTTGTTCAAAAAAATTGAGTCAAAAAATCAACATTTTGGGTCAAAATTGATGCCAAATTTGGATTCTCTGATCCATTTCCTTTCCAAATATGTATACTTTTATAAACATATGAGTCCTAGTTCAATTTTTTTTAAAAACATCATTAAATCCCCCCCTAAGAGAAAACCTCTCGCAGAACCAAAGTTCAATCTTGCAGGGGTAATGAGAAAAATGTGGGCTTGAATCTGGTATCAAAATCACAATATCAAAATTTTAATGAGATAAAGTTTGTGGAAGTGATTGGGTAACACACCTTATGTAAATTGTACATAGATCTTCTTTTTTTTTATAGCTCTTATATACACAAAATAAGTTGACTGATGACTGGCAGAGACTCCAAACCAACAACAGAGTGAGAATGCTGTCACATTAGGAACAAAAAACAGTTAATAGAGTGTTACACCTACCTGGAAGTTAAGTTTCACTAGATGTTTACTGAGCTCTTGTTGTATAGACATCTTTAATTTCACCGGTGGTGGGCTGGGACTTTCTACCTGTAACTCCTGTGTGCAGAAGTGGTAAATTAACAACATTAAGACATGCAGAACTTAATAATTTAATTTAACCATTTCATTGTAAACTCGGCTCTTGTTCAATAAAAAGAGGGCAGGCCTTGAGATTAAACCATGTTGGATCCCAGCAGAGTGCATTTTTATTCACCTGGTTTGTATGCTTGTCAGGTTGATGAATTAAATTTTGTTTATCTTATAGTCGGCGTCAAATAAGTTAGGCACCTTTTCTGTGACAACTGCGTACAGTGTAAACACAAAAGTGCATTGTATAACTGCGTCACAACAGCGTTATCTTTGAGAAGTCGACGCGTCACGGTATCTTTAATCCGATTGGCCGCGATTGTATCTATGGGTCATGAATGTCCCCATCCACACGCTCATTTAACTAGACGCGTGCCTTGGCGGTTTTAAAAAGTGCCGAACTTCTCTAACGCCGACTATAATAAAATAAGTATTTCCTTTTCAAAATCTTTAATATTCTATATTTATTAGGGTTAGATATATTTAATTGAAGCTTTTCAATTGGTAAAGATACAGGACAAAAATAACAGGCTAATAAATATCACATTCTTTACGTATCTTTTGAGTACTGATGAATTATAAATTAACCCTAACCCCACCCAATACAACAATATCAAACAACCCAGCATGTTTGTAACTGACCCAGCCTATATACTTGGTGCAGTATACTGCAGGCTACTTGATACTTGTGGTGTACTGGAATATCCCAGGGGTCGAGGCGATATTTTTGTCACTATCGCCTCGGGAAAAAAATGTTTGAAATAAGTGTGGGTGGGGGGGGGGGGGGGGGGGTATGGTTAGGGTTAAATATGTTTTCAGCTGACTTTGGCATATTTTGAAGTAAAAAAACCCAAGCAGTCCGTAAAAAGGTTTTACATAACAGTACAAACATACCAACTCTTTCATTGCTCCTTTCTTCTTTCTGTCTCTAAGCAGCATAGCCTTCGCCACACCCTGAGCTGATGGCCTCTTGACTTTAAGTCCTACGGGGCCGGTACCAGTGGGGCCCGGGACCAGTGAGCCTGCGGCGGAGGCCGGGGATGATGATCTTGCCGATGACGGAGAGTCTGGATGCGGTACTACATGTAATACTCTATCGAAGGATGTCAGCTCACTGTAGATGGAACCTGAACAGCATTTAAAACAAGAATGTGGTTGAGTTAGTTCTCAAAATGAATCGATGACCTATTCTACCCATATAAATTAATTTTGAAAACTGGTTATAATGATATACACCCAATACAGGGTGAGTCAAAAAACATTGTGCACGATTTGAAACGGTCATTTGACATTGATGCGTGCATTGAACCGTGAATGTATTGTTGTCAGTGTAAAGCGGTGTTAATCTAGTTTATCCTCCCAAAAAATGAAAGTAATCGACTGAAGATTAAGCAAACTGTGGCAAGTTTTGTAAACTGACAATGTTTTCCACCATTCCTATGGGATTTACACAGTTAAGACATAAATATTACTGCAGCATGATGGTATGGAGTGAGAGTGAGAAAGCACCATCATCCTAAACAAAGGAGGATGTGGCATCCTAAGTGCTCTGTTACAGGTGATGCTTGTATTCAGATTTGCATTTTCATTTGACAACTCGGTATCAGATGATTAACTACTTATTTTAGAGTAAAAGAATGATTTTTCAGGAACATTTTGACAATTAACATGATTAATGTGAGTGATAATGACCATTTAGCAAAACCAATTTTACTGTGTGTAAATCCCATAGGAATGGCGAAAAACGCGGTCAGTTTACAAAACTTGCCACAGTTTGCGTATTCGTCAGTTGATTACTTTCATTTTTTGGGAGAATAAACTAGATTAACACCGCTTTAAACTGACAACAATAAATTCACGGTTCAATGCATGCATCAATGTCAAATGACCGTTTCAAATCGTGCACAATGTTTTTTTGACTCACCCTGTATATCATTTTAAGCTATTTACTGTGTTCATTTGATGCCAGGAAAAGAGGATCCTACAGGGTGTGTTGGTCAAGTTTAAGGCATTTTGATTTGATGTTGGATACTTGAATTATGTATTTTAATATTTTCTCTTTCTAGCACATTCTTCTTTCAATAATTGATGTAAGACCAACACTTACATAATATGGATTTGAGAGTGAGCAATGTATTTCAGGGTTGTAGCTATAGCTAGGCCAGATTAAGCACTGGCTAATTTTACTGACGGTGAACAGAGCAAGTGTAGCGAACAAAGTACCAGTGGATCACGGCATGGGGTCCAGAGGCCTTTTTAATATTTGTTAGGCTTTTAATGCACTTTGAAGGTTCCTGCCACATTATTTCTTATTTTATGAGGCAGTTTTATGATTCTATCCATAAGATTTAAAAATATATATATTATTTATCTATCTTGTTTTTAGTGCTGGTCGGCCAGTGCGAGTGCCGGCTACAACCCTGATGTATTTTGATAGTGAGGGTAATACTTTCTCGTATTAAATTCAAGCCATGCAACATTTGTTATTCATACCAGACCTTATTCAGTTTTTTACTCAAACTTCTATCCTAAAATCAAATCCCCAGTTCCTTTTATGATTTAACGTCAGCGTTACATTTTATTGCGTATTAACATACTTTGTGATCCACGCACTGCTCGGATGACCGTGTGGTTTTCGCTAAGCTCCGCCAAAACAAACCGAACCACATCATTGTATGTCTTAAAGGAATGGTGGTTTTAGTTATAGAAAGACTATTCAAAACATTTAGAATACTACATGAATACCTATCCAGAATTTAACATTTAGTGTACATGTATTATAGTCATGTTGCAGTTTCATTGTACCGCTCAGGAGCTTAAGAATGCCATTAACAAGATTTCTGGCATCTATATTGTTTCATAAATGGTGCTGTGCTTTTGATTGGCTGAAAATCTGAAATAACCCTTTGATTGTCAAAAATATGGATTCCAGCATTTTAAATCACCCTCATTAAATTTCTTAGTTCTACCCTGCAAGAGTATATAATATAGAATAGATATTAATTAATATAAATATTAATATAATGTACAACCAACCTCTTTTACATGGATAACTCTGATATCCAGCTATCCCAAAATATGTTTAGCCTAACCGCACTTTCACACTCTGAAGCATTTGAAGGATATCTGTTGTTGTTAGTAGTGCTCTTTAGTACTTAAATAATACAATGTCACTGTTATTCCCCCTCATTCAGTACCTTCTATTGGCCCAATTTGTGAAACCTAGGATAGTTAATTAATAGTAGAATTAATTGAATCCAACATTCAGGAGCGGAATAATGTGACATCAAATGGTGCTGGTTCCTAATTTTGAATACGTCAATATAAACAGTCCGGTTCTAAAGCGTCGGCAATAACTATTTTCCTTTCATCCTCACGCTCCCGAAAGTGAGATTCGAATGAATTACACAAAATTTGGTTTTACAGATTTTTCACTTATCTGGCCACTGATTGGTCCCATCATGTCCGTATAATGGAGGTTGGACTGTATTGTATTGTACCAACCTGGTGGTGGAGAATCCTTAGCAATAGCACCTATATCATGGTTGGCACCAATGACAGGAGTGGTAGCGGCAGAGATGAGTGCAGAGGGCAGAGTAGGGGCACGGTTGCCAGCAATGACGGCAGGATGCTTATTGCGATCTACTGGAGGAGCTCGATTCTTCAAATTGGAACATTTTTGATAGCTGGATAGAAACAAGAACATGATAAAAATGGAAGTTAATTTCAACCAATTTGGCTATTAAACGGCCACATTTGTGCATGCCTCACGCGCATCTTCCCCTCAAATTGTTCTCTTTTTTACACAGATTTGTCCTTGTTCAGGCTATATTAAAAATCTTTTGTCTCAACGCTCTTCAGTTTTTCAAAACCTAATGCGGAATGCGGTTTTTTTTTCCATAAACTTTTGTGACTTTTGAGAAGGGCAGTTTTTGTCTTCCATTTGAGCTCATTCAGCCATGAAGTCATGAACATCTTTCATTTTCAAACAACACTTAATTAGGAAACAGTCATAGGATTATTTCTAACTAAGTTTTATTGGTAAAATGTTTTACCTTACGAAGTTATGACGACATTTTGAGAGGGGGACTTACTTTTGGTGTTGTGTTTATGTTTTGTTATATGCAATTTTTCTCACAAATAATGCAAAATGTTGTGCTTGCTGGAAACCTCCTTTAAATATTTTTTTCTTGCATTCAACATTTTTGATGGCAATTTTCACAATCATTATTATTATTGCATACCAACTACGACAAATATTAATAACCAGTTCCACTTTTTAATTTATTTATCTTTTGCTTTTAATTAAATCTTTATTTTGCTTTCTTGATATAAAAAGAATATTTCTGGAATTGGTTCAACTTTGAATTTCAAAAATTGGGGTAGAAATGCTTCTAAAAATAACAGAATGGGACAACCAGTATCTTTATTTGAAAAACCAGATACAGAGTTAGTGGGCCTGAAAAAAATGGGAATTTGTATATTTGGAGGGAAATTTTGCTTTTCCAAATAAAGAAATACATAAGAAATGGAGGGAAACGCAGCTTTTTTCTGGGAAATTTTGTTTGCTTCCCAGGAAATAAACATTTTTTCCAGCCCCTGGTCTTTATACAAATCTAAGGCTAATACTTACATACAACACTGCTTTTTAGTACCGGGACCACCATACTTGACTTTGTCACTGAAAAAAATAATCCCCCAGAATTATTGAAGGAATTCAGAATTAAACATTGTTGTCAACTTAGGTACATTAATTTACAAGTAGATGAATGGTTGAACAAGTGTTTTGATTGTGCTTTCATTTGTTCGAATCGACACAAGTTTCTTTTTACCACTCTGACAGGTAAAAATAGACATTTTGAAAAGTAGCACCTGTAAACTATTCATAATGTTAAAATGTTAATTATTGTGCTTTCTCTACGGAATTCAGATAGGCCAATACCTAAGGCCAAAAAAAAAAATTTGTTATATTGGCGTAACCCGCCCGACCCTAAAAATACGCCCGACCCTACACTTTTTTCTTTTTTTTTCAGTGAAAACAAAAACAAAAAACCAACCGACCGACCCTAAAAAATAAAAAAATGAAGAAAAAAAAAAGTTTTTTCTCGAACGAAATACGACGGTACTTCTAACAAACAATAGGGAATGTTTAAACTCGGTTAACATTGTTCAAAAACAGCTGCTAAAAAAAAAAAATCCCTACCTACCTACCCTATTTTTGTTCAGCCTGTTACGCCAATATAACATTTTTTTTTTTTTTGGCCTAATATAGACACCTGATGTTCAATTGGTAGCTGATGAACTACATTGTATTGCCAAATATATCATAAATATTGCAAAGAAATCTTTGTTTGGAAACTATACAGGGTGTATCCAAAAAAATAGGACACTTTTTCATGAAGGTGTGTGTAATACTTGTTATAATCATTGGACCATGACTAATTTAGTCTTAATGTAAAGCCCAATTAATTATTATGATATCCCGAAAATATGAGATCAATCCGATGAAAAATAAGAAAACTACCATAATTTGCGTAAACCATGTCATTTACTGGTTTGTACAATGGTATTTTTAGTATAGACCAGTAAATAACATGGTTTACGTTTCAATACGTTACGTTACAATAATTATGAACACTAGCAGCGTACCCTCGCTACGCTCGGGTCCCCGCTAGATGGTTATGCCACATTACCTACCTCTGAAACCACATAAACCCCCTACAACACCCCAAACCAGGTTGATTTAAAACCATATCCCTTTTAAATGCATTATAAACCCCATACACCCACCCCCCCCCCCCCCAAATCAGGTTGATTTATAACCATGTCCCTCCTAAACCATTTACAGTGGCTACTTTATTAACCCCTACCTCTCAAACCGCATCAAGTTAACCTTCGGTACTTTTAAAACCACGTAAACCCTCTATAATCCCCCCCCCCCCCCCCCCCCCCCACTGCAACTACACCAACCAGGTGGATTTATAATCATTCATAACCCTCCTAACCATTTCCCGCGGCTACTTCATTAACTCTTAACCCTATCCTAAAATATTTCCTGTGGTTTTACAGCCCCCCCCCCCCCCCCCCCCCCCCCGCCCCGGCCCCATGCACACACCCAAACCAGTTTGATTTATAATCACAACCCTCCATAAACCATTTCCCGTGGCTCTTCATTAACCCTCGGTCCCTTAGATTATTTGGCATGCCAACTTAAAGTAAAGAAATCAGGTTGTTTCATTAACCCCCGCAAAACGCTATCCATTATAACCCTAGGCCTATCCTAAATCATTTCCCGTGGTTTTACACCACCCCACCCCCCCCCCCCCCTCCCCAACATGACACAAAATACCCAACCATTACACACTGTACAGGCCTATAACCAGTATCCCGTGACCCGTGTGGCTTCTGCGCCATGTGTAGGCGTGCGTGTGGGCCCTTGCGCAAACATGCACGCGACGTGTTACCACGGTATGATTACGCGGGTAGTACGCGCAACGCACAATGTTGTTCAATTCTAGTGGCATTTATGAGCCAAATCTGAGCGGTTTTTTGCTGTTTTTGGAGCCAATTGTTAACCAATTTCACTGAAATAAACTTTAACACCCTTCCCGTTATTTCCTCTATCTTTCATGCGAATTAGGCGCCACTTTGATCACAACTAACGGAGAAATAAGGATAACAAACACACAAACACACAAACAAACACACACCGTTTCCAGATTTATAGTAAGATAGAAAATAGTCTATCAGTAAATAGCAAAGATTAGTTTGGTAATCCATTTCATTGTGGTTGGCTAAATAATCCACAAATCAGATGCAATTGCATATTCTGTGCAAATTAAAAAAGTTCTCGAACCCACTGTAGATGGTTCATTAGCATGATAAGAAGTAGAATTGGCATAAATAGTGTGCGTGTTCACCTTACTCTACTGTTACTGTGTGAATGACCATTGTACATACTACAAAATAGATTGCCTTGCCTAGTAGGACACAATGTCCTTAATCAATGATGGATTTTCTCATCTTTTCAGGATTTTATCTTTATCGGTTGTACTTTTCATTGAAATAAAAATTGGTCATGCTTCAGTGATTTAACAAGGATTTAAACCATCATCCAAAAGTGTCCTAATTTTGTTGATACACCCTGTATTATTATGTAATCCATCAATCTTCATAAGGCAAAAAAAAAAAGTTGACTCGCCCTTTCAGGGCCAGAGTCTGGGTCGGACGGTCGGATTTTTTTTCTTATTGATTTTTTTAACACAGGGAGATACTACACAAAAACACGTTTTCATCTTTCTTTATTGTTATGTGCTTCTTTTTAAAAAAGAAAGAAGAAAAAAAGCGACCCTAGATTTCCGAAAATTCAGGTCGGTCGGAAAGGGCAAGTCAACTTTTTTTTTGGGGGGGGGGGGGGCCCAACTTCAATAGCAGACATTTTGATAAATGTTTTATGTATGCTTTATTTGATAATCTGTAAAATCACAAAATGTAATGGATTATGGATAAACAAAGCCTACTACTTACAGACAGTTACTGCAAGTCTTGCAGTCCTCTACCTCCACACATCCAGCACAAGCACCACATCGCCGACCTCGACGACGATTTCCTTTGCCGACAACCCGCCTTGACCCCTTGGTTAAGGGTTCAACTGAGGGCGTCCACATAGGGTCATCGACGCCGGGTAGAAGAACAGCTGGAGTAGGCGCCGCCTTCAGACACTTGAACTTTTTGGGTCCAAAATGGCGTTTCTTAGCAAAGGGGCGTGTTGAACCAAGAGGGCGCCGTTTCACTAAATTACTCGGGATGAAGTCTTTGTCCTGCTTGTTTGTTTTGGCACCTTCATCATCGGAGCTCCAGTGTACTGTTAAAACAATAACAAATGTATTAGCCTATATAGATAAGAACCAAATATCCTTGTCAAATTAAATGACATTGTTTTGGGGTGAGAATTTAGCCCACACATTCAAAGTATTTGAATGGATTTGCTGCCCCCACCCCCAGCGTTGGTTGGGATTGGCACTGTCGGTTATCGAGCACGATTTTTCGTGTCGATTTTGGGGAACGATAATGACATTGTTTACGGGTGAGAATTTAGCCCACACATTCCAAGTATTTTGAATGGATTTGTGTCAAATTAATCATCGATTCTGGGTTCTCATGGATCAGTCAGAGCAAGTTTGAAAAAAAACCCACCATAATACATACAGGGTGTCCCACAAAGATTCATGTCGTGTTTGAAAAACTAAAACAAAAACAACAACATTGCAGTCCAAATCTACTGCCTGCGATATAATGGGGAACATGTTTCCTACATACTCTGTTAATGTTATCAAAATATTTTTATCCATTCTGATATGGTATGACATTTCAGCGAATTTCAATTGATAAAGCTTACACCAAAACGGCTGCTTAAAAAAGTATGATATAAATCACTTTTAAGCGGAACAATTCCTGCCTTTGCCCCATTCAAATATTGCTTCATAAAACATAACCGGTTAATTTAACTAACGGCGAACGGAATAAGTGTTGCGAAAGAAGTGCATTGGATCATGGCAAGGGGTCTGTCTAGAGGCCTTCTTAATGTTTTTTAGGGATTATTAATGCACTTTGAAGGTTCCTGCCTGCCACATAATGTCTTGTTTTATGAGGCAGTTTAATGATTTCATCCACAAATTGTAAAATAAAAAATAGAGTGCCGGTTTTTTTATCCTTTTTTTTCTAAGAGTGCCGGTCGGCAATCGTGAGTGCCGGCTCCGCCTGACCGCCTTAGTGACAACCCTGAGTGAAGGTAACACTTTTCAAAATGACCCTTGTACAGTTATACTTGATAAATTGGCTAGTTACCCATCTCGTTATTAGGCTCCAGAATTCTCTTTTTTTCATTTGCTGACAGAGCACTGAGGGCAAAATCTCGCTGTAACTCTAGCAGTTGAGATGCGTCATCATCATCCAGGAATGTTGCGGGATTGTAACCGAGAGCGACGGATGCGCGGCGTGAGACGTGCTTGATACGTGGTCCACGGCTGGAGTGACTTTTACTTTTCTGTTCTTTGAGTTGCTGTCTCCGCCGCTTCATTTCCTGCGGAAGCGTCAATAATACAAAAACATTTTGAGGCCGTCAATTTCATTGTAAACAAAATAATTTTGCTTTGGCCCCTCAATCTCCAGGATCCATTCCTTTCCCCATTGTATCCCATCCCCTTCCTCCATCAATCACTTTCCTTCTTCTGTATGCCTACTGTTTGCCTACTGACTTGTTTACACACTTTGGTTTGTTTAGGAGACATCAATCTACCCCATGGCTCAAGGTCATAGCCACAGACCTGTCCACCTGTTGTCTCGACGGGCAGATTACTCCCAGGACGGGCAGAATTAAGGGATTTTAATAAGGAAAAAAAAAAGTAATGTTGTCCTCCACAGCTTTCAGAGAGGTGGGGCGGGCGGGCGGATTTTTAAAAAATAAAAAATAAATTCTTATATCAGCGGAAGCTCAAAGTTCAGCCAACAAGAAGTTGTAATCGCACATGTTGTAAGCACTTACTTTCTGGAAATCTGGAAAAAAATAAAAATCTGAGCCGCCCTAAATCTGACGAGCGGGCGGTAGAGGACATCAGAACAACATTACAATTTATTTTTTTTGGCCTAACAGACGTGATATTCTAAAAAGTAGTTGATTGTAGAGTTTAGTGAACTTGAAACTTTTTGGGACTGACAAATCAAGGTTACAAGCAGGCTAGCAGCACACAATTGAACCTAGTGACCCAATATTGGTTGCAACTCAAGGGCTAAATGCAGCCAGCCATGTAGGGAGTGTTTTACACACCCACTTTTGTAAATCACAGTTTTTACACACCCAGTTTATGTCTACATGGCCTATACTTTGTACACAAATCCTTAAATTTACACACCCAGTTTTTTTAAATTAAAACACATTTACACACCCACATCTTCAAATCCTGCCGAAGACCTTGTTGGAACTGGATTTATTTATGGTTTCAGCTTCGGGTCAAATTCTGGACAGGCTATTCCAATAAGGGGGACAGGCAGTTACTGAACTCTGGCTAAGACCCTGAAATTTATTACCAAAATGAAACTGTTGATACCCCTTATGCCAAACAAAGAAGAAGGTCTGTCTCAGAAGCCCGCCCGCATTGGTATGTGAAATGAGCTTCGTCGTGTAGGTCTATGCGCTGTGGGATAAAAAAAACTTCTTCTTTTTTTGATTTTTTGTTGTTGATATTTTTTATGGATTTTTTTTTTGATTTTTTTTTTTTTTTTTTTGATTTTTTTTTTTTTTGATTTAAAAAAAATAAAAAATAACAAGTTCTCTGTAAGCTTGGATAAGCAAAAACAAAAAAATTGTATACCTCATAGCCTATTTTCTAAAAAAAACACAATCGCACAGCACTTAGCTTTTTTGCACAATGTTTCTGAGACAGACTTTCTTCTTTGTTTGGCCTTAATAAATATGACTCCCTCACCATCCCTCCCCTGCCCATTTACCCTAGGTACCCTTTGGTTTTCTTTCTGGCTTGTTTATGAGATATTCCTCTCCATCGATGCTCTCTTTTCCCTTTAACCCTGGGCACTACCTGCTTATATTTCAGTGGTTCTGATTGGTTCATTATAAGATATGCTCATTTGAATTGCCAATTAAAATGCAGCTTGTAAAATGTTTATGTTTCACTCCAATCTTTATCAGGGATAAAACTTCCAAGTATTGTTAAAAATGTCTTTGATTGGTGCAATAAATGATGTTTATTTCTGACCAATCGGCAAGTAGTTCTCAGGGTGTTAATATGAACGCCCCCCCCCCCCCCCCCCCCCCCCCCACACACACACACCTCACCTCCTTTTCAATTAACACTTACCCGCTGGCTAGCTGCTTTGGCTTGTTCAGGGGACATGTCTGCTTCCATTGCCTCTGCCATCTGTCTGTTAACTATAATTCAAAACAATTATATTCATATCAATGTTTTGAGTGTTCAAAAACCAAGGCATCAGTACGCTTAACTAATGGCTATTATTCCAAGCTGTCTTCATCAATAACCAACTTATCAATCTACAATATCAGTGGCGTAGCTCAGGGGGGGGGCAGGGGGGGCAAATGCCCCCTGACGAAAAAATCCAATTTGTGCCCCCGCCCCCCACCCCTCTAAAAATAAAAAAAAAGTGAGAAAAAAAGGAAATAGGAAAAAAATTGAGAAAAAAGACCGAGGTTATTAGCCAAATAGAAGGCAAAATTGTAAATGTAGTACATTTACCGTGCGATATTTTTGGACTGTGCGATTTTTTGAGGGACTGTGCGAATTTTTTTGAGCCCCCCCCCCCCTGCACAGGTAAGTGACTATACATTTTTTGGGGGCAACCTTTTACAATTTTTTTAGAAATCTTGCCCCCCCTGAAAAAAATCCTAGCTACGCCACTGTACAATATCAATTCCTTGGTGAAGTGCAAGTCTTTGATGATTTGAGTAAGTCATATTAATGACTACAGTTAGTTAAAGACTTGGTGCAGTGTACCATATTTGGTGATAATTCAATACTTTTTCACTTATTGCAACATCTAAACAAACTCATGCCTAAAATTTTGCGACGGTAAATTTCCTAAATGTTTCATACAAAACAGCTTAATAATATATCCCTCTAATGCGACGGAAAAAATTACCCTGTTTGATGGGCGGACTGACCTGCCAAGTAAGGTCGGTTGGTCGGGCAAATTTGTTATGTTCCCTAATATGCAAAAATATCTCCAAATACAAAAATGTACCAAAATTATCTCTATCCAGGTGCCAGAATTTCCCAGGAACAAGTCGCAGATTCCCCCAATTTGTCCCCTCCATAATGAATATTGCAATCACAAGCTTACCCAAATCTGCAATAGCTTTGCTAGCTCCGTCCGCAGTCGCCGATTTCAAGGAAGACGATCCCGTGGGACTCCGTAACGGTCCAAGATTCTCCTTCTGTTCTTTCTCCCGTTGCACCGAGGCATCCGCCAGACCCATCCTGACTTTGGCCTTCTTAAGTATCTTATCTGCCATACTCTTACTATGCACTAGATCCGATGATTTCTTATCTTTCCTCTTGCTCTCCTTATGAGACACTTCTTTGTCTTTGGAGATGTGCGGAATGTTCTCTTTCTGATACTTGCGCAGCGCTTTGCACACGTCTTTGTGTCGCTTCGCCAGATCTTTCAGGAGACGTCGTTTCTCGATTTCATCCAGACTCTCTGTGCCCTCAGCAACCCCCATGTCGCCTTCCGGAAACATGAACGGATCTGCACTGTTTTGACTGGCGGCTACCGCTTTCTTCAGCTCATTGTAAGATTTCTTTAGTTGTTTTGCTTCCTCCTTGAGTCTCCTCTTGGCAGACTTCTTGGATTTTCGTTTACCGCTTTTCAAACCAAGACTAGGGTCAACCGATGGCTGTGTATTGCCAGGTAGGTTAAAATTAACAGCATCGCTAGGTTCATAATCTGGGTCTATATCAGGGTTGTCAACTATTTCATCTTCCAAGACATCATAATCGTCTTCCTCCTCAACTACCACCTCCTTTGGTTGCTTTGGTGATTTGCTCGCCTTCTCTTTGAGCTGCGTCTCTTTCTCTTTCTTTTTGGATTTTGCAAGCGCTACCTTTTCTTTCTTCTTTCGTTTCGCCTCAAGCTTTTTCTCTTTCAGTCTACGTTTCTTTTCAATTTTCTTCTGTAACAATTTCTCCTTCTTCAATTTGATCCTCTCTTTTCGTTTCACCTCTAATCTAGCCTTCTTTCCGGCACGTTCCAACTCCCGACTCTTTTTCACTAGCTGCGCCGCTTTTGCCGCCTTGTGTTGTTTCTCACAAAATACCTTCTTTACTTTTGTCGATACAACCTTCTTAGTCTTCGATTGGCTACTAGTCTCCGCATCTGCACCCAGCTTTGGGAGAGACTTCTTGAATTTATTAGGAGAAACAAACTCTTCACCAGAATCTAACCATTCTTGATTCAATTCATCAGAAATGGGCACATCAGCGTCTAATTTAACATGTTTCGGAGTTGGGGTCGTTTCGGTACCGACCTCTTCAATAAAACGTTTGAGGGGTTTGATCACCCGTGATGACCTTGAGCTCTTGTGGGGCATCACAAATTGCCTTGGTACGCGAGCAGGGCTGGGAGACGATGACACTTTTTTCTTTGCGCTTGAAGATGGACGTGATTTCTTTTTGTGTTCAGGTCTGGATGGTGGGCTTGAACTCCTGTGTAAAAAGTGCATATCTGCCACCCCTGATACCATCATGCCGGATAGTTTGCGTGACAACTTCACATTGCGTTTCCCTTCGATTATGAGAGGTATCGCAGATCCTACCGCGGGCGCCCTTGGCACATAATATTCAACAGGAGGGGGAGTAGTTTTTAGTGTTTTTCGCTGTCTGGCTTTTACCAACAATCCTTTGGCCCTGTGTTTTTTGCCAATTGGTCCCCTAATTGCTGTTGCCTTTGCAGCTAATGCATGCTTCTCAGGACTGGATAAAATCTTTGCGCGTGTACCGCCTCGCATTATCTGGAATCTGAACTTGATGCTCTTAGGTTTATCCGACTTGGGATCACTCCCCAATGCAGGATAAGTCCGCTGACCAACCATGGTTGCTGGTTGTCGATCTTTGGCTTTCAAGGAGACATTCTTCACCTTATGAAGAGGGTCTTTCCCCTGTGCAACACTTTGCATATGCTTAAGCTTGAGCGCAGGTGCCTTACCGGTACCTCTGTGCATGTCCAAATACGACGGTCTGGGGGCTGTACGAGTTCTTTCCATCGTGGACAAAGAGAGATATTTTTGTGCAGCACCTCGTAGACACGTTGCATCCATAATCTCCTCGCGGCGCATTGCCAGCATTGAGTAATCGCCATCTTCAAATGCAGCTGATAGTTCTGGATCTGGTGAAAAACCGATGTGCTGGGGAGAAAACCCATGGAAGTCATCCTCCTGTTGAGAATATAAATAAAATAATTTCAATTATATCAGAGGAAGCACAAGCAAGGTTTTAACATTTTAGTTTTGAAATTATAGATCAAAAAGTGCAAAAAAGTGATTTTTTTTAAAACTCAAAAATATAGTTGTTGGCACTTTTTGGTCAATAATTTCAAAACAAAAAGTGTTTATGTAAAAAAATATAACAGATCCTAGAAGTGTCTTTAAACAAAATTGAGTCAAAAAAGTCAGCATTTTTAGTACCAAAATGGATTCTCTGACTCGTTTCATTTCCACACATTATGTATACTTTCATATAGATATCACATTAGTAGTTTAAAAGTAACAGCGCTTGATAAATATCCTATAAAGGGCAGTGTCAACCCGGCACTTGTTTCAAAAATTGAATTTTACATTTCTCTATTATTTTATACTTTTATATGTATTCTATCATTTACCATCATAAGTTACTAATCGGAAGCGATTATTTCCCGTTCTTTTGGGTGATTTTAAATGGTTGTTTTGGTAAGTTTGAGTCAGGAAAAGGTGCATGGTTATTCATGTTATTTGGCGGGAATTTAAGCGGAGTTCCACGCTTATCAAAGTAATACTAGACGAGCCGCTTAATATCCGCGAAAAACAAAAGAGCGCAAAACAATGTCTAAAAATGTAAACAAAGGCTAATCTTACGATCATTTAAATTTCAGTTTTCTTCCAATTTCTTCACATTGTGACAATATAAATTGAATCTGATAGTTTATTTTGATTGTTCATAATAGTATACTCGCCTTTTAGGTCACACGCCCTTGTATTCCATGAACATTTAGCTTTAAATGGTGGAAAATGTCAATATTTTTACTAAATCGATGTTTTCTAGAAGTTCAAATTTGAAGGAATTTTACGATTTTTCAGACAACATAAGTAAAAAAATATCAAACTATCAGGTAAGCTTTTACTACCATTTAGTGTAGAGGATTTTCAGCGCTAGGAGGCAAATTTTTATTTGTTCGATTATGGATTTTAAACTCGAGATATGCATCCATTTCTAGCGAAATGTATGCAAAAAAACATGACTTTTACACTTTTCCGATGTTTATAGCAACATTTCCAAAATTAAGCCTTATTTTGGAAAAAGAAAAAATAGCCTCCTAGACAAAATTGTCTTGTTTACAAAAATGTATATTAGAACAAATTACCATTTTTTATTTTATAGTTATGCTGTCTGAAAAATTTGGGGTATTTCTCAAAATGTAGTTTATTTGGTATCACATTGATATCACCATCGGATTCCTTATCAAATTTCCTTTCTATAAATGTATACTTTTATGTACTTTTATTCAATATTCTCAAACTTGGAAGCAAAAGTTGATCATCAAAATAATAGGGTTGACAGTTGACACTTCCCTTAAAAGGGTTGACACTGTAAGTAAACAAATAGGGCATCTATGTTTCATGCTAGGGTTTTTTTCTTCAGAAATTGAAACGGCTTTAATAATTAAATCGGTTGCAGGCCTAGAAATTCGCGCTGCAGTGCGAGAGTCCATTTAGATTCTCGCGGAATAATTTCCATCCATGGATTTATATTGCGAAATTAATGAAAATAATATCAAGAATAAGGCTATATAAGCTTGCACAACTTCCAAATTCGGCATGTTTGTTGACTAAGGGTCAAATACCAGTCATCTACCTGTTTTGGACTTAGAAAAAATAATAAAAAAATTGTGCGAATCCACCCGGATTCACTCGATAGTGATTTTACGCGAATCAATTCACGAATTCGCGCCGAAATTCTACCCCTGGGTTGGTTCCAAATTGGCGAGAAATATTCATTTTTTATCCCTCCATGCGCAAATTAATTGTAATCCAAGCGAATGCATGCTATTTTGGGTTGTTACCCTCATGTAAGTGACACAGAGTTACAGTCAAGGGGATTAAAACTTCATTGAGGGATTATAGATGGTGTGACCGGTGACGTAGTGCCCGGCGGTTTGCGTGCGCACCTACAGGGAACGGTGCTTTAATTCACACTTGATTGATCATTACTTACCATGCTTACGGTGTAATAGTGCAGAAGTCATGGTATGCATCCCTAAGCACAATGAGAGACCAGGTACTAAATCTGGTTGCCCGGCGGTTTGCGTGCGCACCATAAGGGCATGTGCTTTTAAAATTGGCGCTCAGTGATGTGTGTTTTGCTTTCATTATAGTATGATGTATGCAGTAGTCATGGACTAGTACCCCTAGCATGTCTTTAGACCAGGCGCTAATCAAACACTACTGATGTAAACAACGGTCACCTCATCTATACCGAATAAAGTTTATAATAACATCTGAATGAATTAAGTTTTCAAGCTAGACTCGTTTTGTGACTCCTTATACATGAAGGTAACCAATTTTGGATATACGCATGTGATTTTGGCCAATGCAAGCGTCACACATTTGATGCACCCGTAAGTGCTTGTTGCGTTCATGTGCGCCTACATGTGCTTGCTTGCTTAATTCGGGTCGTGTCCCCGATCTACGATGCTTCTCCACACTCTTCTGTTGAAGGCCTACATGTACATGTATACATCCTTCAGTATTAATTTGCTGCTGTCAGAGCAGCTCGCCAATTTAGATCTGATCAAACTATAGAATCATTTCACAAGTAACTACATGTGTTATTTAAGAATATTTTAATGTAGATCACACAGAACATTCACAAGTAAGATACAGTTACGTAACCAGGCTAGTGCTGATAGTTGCAGATCATTAACAAAAGAAAGGAGTGGGAAGTTATTGAAATCATGGCGACACTACAGAAATTTGTCAAATATTGAAACTGTTGCATGGAATCCATGGATGGTCAGCAATATTTGAGATTTCTCTCCCCCCCCCCCCCCCCCCCCCCCCCCTACTTGAATCTATGCGAAAATGGATTTTCAGATTCTCGCCGAGATTCTTACTCTGTTATAGTGTTACAATAACCATTTTATTCTTTTATTCTCACCAGAGTGCCTACTATAATAATAATAATATGCTCAGCAGGATTTACAGCCATCACATTTTGTGTGGTAGGCTCACTGCACAAAAAGCCTTCAACAATTCATAAACCGTCTATGGAGCGACGAAGAGCACAGCGCAATACGCGATTACACACTGACAAATTTGAGATGAACCTGTTTATAATATGCAGTACGCTCATCCACGATTGTTTAAGTTCAATTAATTAGAATATCCGTTATGTCAGTGAAAAAATGACACACCCTACTCTATTTCGTCGTGCGAGTGCAACAATGTCGTAAGTGACATTTTGGCGAAATTGACTTTTTTATATATTTTGAAAGAGTAAGTAATTGCGCTCATTTTAAGCTAATTTTAAACTTCTAAAACAAATTAATTATGTTTTAATTAATAAAAAACAATATCGTAAGTGCACTTTAATTTAATTCTATATTATTCTGAGTGCAACAACAACGTATCTACCACTTACGATGTTCTTGCACTCTGTTTTCTCATATTTTCTCAAGTTTTCTCAGTGCAATAATAACGTATCTGCCACATACGTTGTTGTTGCACTCTGATTTTCATATTTTCTCAAGTTTTCTCAGTGCAATAATATCGTATCTGCCACATACGTTGTTGTTGCAATCTGATTTCTCATATTTTCTCAAGTTTTCTAAGTGCAATAATAACGTATCTGCCACATACGTTGTTGTTGCACTCACTAGATGTGTTATTGCAGATACGTTATCTAAAAATGTCAATATCTTTTCAAATACTTAATTTTATGACACGATGTTCAATTTATATCATCAAAGAAAATAATCTTTATACTTCCATAACATAATATGTTTACTCAAAAACACAATAAGTATGAACAAAATAAAAATGCTTCTCTTGCAAATACAGCAAAATGCAGATACGATATTGTTGCACTCGCGCGACGATTTGTCTTCCTCTCCCAGCAACTTCACTGGGTTCATTTTTCGAGTTAAAGGGTAAAAAATCGAAATGATGGTCGAAATGTGTGCTAGCGCAGTGTTTTAGGCAGTGAAAGAATAAAATTTTCAAAAATTTTCATCGTTAAGAAAAATGTTGAAAATCAAAGTGAAGGGTATTTCACCCTTTATAATATACATATCGGGTCAGTAAAAACACTGTCCTCTGGACAGTAATGTAACTTAACAGGCGCAGCTTTTAGCAGTTGCACGCGTCGCATGTATCTTCCGTCTCTCAATGCTCTTGTATTATACGCCAGCACCTTGAATAGGTGTGCGCGTTATGTGCTGCAATTAGTAGATACGCAGTTACGTCACTGTCTCTGGATGGCCTATAGACTATGTATTTCAGTCAGTTGTAAATTGGCGAAACCTGTTTACAGCAATCGTTCATTCTGTTTACGGTATCATTCATGCTTCACTATACTAAAGCCACACCACACCACCCCTCATTGACATCTGACGTCACGAAAAGGACATTTTGAAATCATCATTTGCACATCAAATATAACTAAAATCTTTCAAAATGCACTCACATGTTGTTCCTAGAACTTTTAATAATACATTGAGTTCATTAATGTTGATCAAGCATCCTCATTTTGGGGAAAATATTGACGTGAAAAATGGGCAGTGCTGACACTCAATGTGAATGTTGCGACCAAGGAGAAAAATAAGCGGGCTCTGGGAGATTTTTACCCAACGGTTGCCAAGATTTAGCTCCCGGCGTTTTTCAGATTTTGCACAGTAAAGTATAGGACCGGGAGCTACTTTTGAAAAAGTGGCTCCCGGTTCATGAATGCTTATTTTTCTCCTTGGTTGCGACGTCGTGACTCTTGAGTCTATGGAGAGTGGTGATACACTTGCACTACGGTACCTATTGGGACTAGTCATAGTCTACCATTGGGAATAGAGCAATCCAAATTTTTATTTGCACATTGAAATAAGTTGAGCCATTTATTTGGCTATATCTTGCTAGAGGTCCCCTATGGAATAAGCCGTGTGGGTGTACTACTCCAGTCCAACACATTTTAATTGTTCATGAGCATGCGCACATCAGTTATGACGGGATGTCCAAGACATTGCCATTAATATTTTATCAAGAAATACATATTCTTTGAACAATATGAATGGTGGATGATATTTGGTTCCGAAGACAATTTTAACAAAAAATTGAGAAATGTTGATGAAAATATAATTAATATGATGAAAATATAATTAATATGACAAAAAAGATGTAACATTATTATTAATTGAAATTTCATAGCTCTCTTACTCTAAATCTAAATGATAAGTGAATTATATTTTGAGACTTCGTGAGATATGACAATGTGTTTGGCCTCTCAAATTGCTTCAAATGAAACACATCGTCATATCTCACTTGTCTCTTATTATAATATAATTCTACTTGTAAGTTGTATTTAATTGCATACATTGTAGAATTTGAATTATATTGCAAGTATTTCTTTGTTATGATGTGCTGATGTAACAACCAGCCATCATGTCATCCAGTCTCGAGATCATACATGAGCCATTGCTAGTAGTACTACAGCCAGGCTTCATGTACAATGTATTGTACATGTAGTGCTGCTGAGGAGCCAAATCAATATGACTGGTGTGTGATGGAAAAAGAGTGTTGATGAAAACAAATCGAGGATCATACTGAATTTGAGGGCCAAGAACATGATGCCATCGAATCATTTCTATGCATGGATTGTATAGTACATAAAAATGCCGGCTGAATAGTCAACATTTTCATTGTACTACTTCTCTACGGAATTTGAGCTCAATCTGGGAAGGTCAAAACACACAGTATACTGCATTACGATACATGTTAAATATGGCACGGTCAGATGTTTAGATCAAATGACCGATACATACCTCGTCAGACTCCCCAAATGTGTCATAAAATCCTCTCAAATTCTTCTGTATGTTAGCAGTAAGATTGAAGAATCTGTTTCGGCAATTTCTAGCTTCTTCGGGCATAAAACGAATGAGAGATCGACCAAATCGTTGGCCGGGTCTCCCAGGAAAACGTAAACGCGCCATGTTTAATCGTGCAAGAGGCAGCGTTCACACAGCGTATTGAAAACCTATGACACGTTGGCCCCTGAACCGGGATAGTTGACACGGGACATACGAAGGCCAAATTAATTGCAATTTTGACAGAAAACGTTCCTTTGTTTTCACTTTTAAACAGTGGCGTAACTTGAGGGGGCAGGTTCCCCTGTCAGAAGGCTCACCCCCCCCCCCCCTGATGCCCCCAAATGAAATGACAAACTTTATGTAAACCTATTGTATACTAAAAAAAATAGTCAGATATGCCCCCTGCTGATGACCCGACACACAGGGCCCCCAACAAATTGAAGACCCTATTATAGTTACGCTATTCAAACTGCTTTTAAATATAACTCTCAAATTTATTGTTTTACAAAAACTGTATCCAATATACAAACATATATATAGGCTTATAATTATAATCATATGAGGGTTTTATGTGTCTTTAAAATGTCTTTATCCGATAAATAATTTAAACATCGCCAGGCTTGCTTGTTGCTGACGCGACGATCCCTCAGTGTGTGCGGAATATCGAAAAGAACAGCGCGGCGGTGGAGCTCAGGGGGTCTAGGAAGGCATAAATAGTGCCAACATGAATTTTATTTTAGGTTAGCTTGTTGCCCTGTGGGGGGGGGGGGGGAACTGACATCGGAAAGTGATAGGTAGGCTATGTGTCGCCCTGACCGGGCCGCGATTTTTTTTTTACTAGTAAACATTTGAAAAATTTATTTATTTCGTTTTAATACGGAATAAAGCAAAACTCACTGAATAAAATGATTTTTAAAAAAAATTAAAAAAATTCTAACTGATTTTACATGTGAGCCCATACAAATGTTTACTAGTAAAAAAAAAATCGCGACCGGGCCATTTTCACTAGGCTCTTCTGCTCGGCTCTTTTTGAGCCTGCATCGTGAACATACTATGAGTCATCCCAAAAGCCCCATTTTTGTTTGAAAAATCTGCGTTCTATTAAAAGTAAAACCCAAATCTTTCGAAAATTTGCGTTTTTACTAATCAAATAGTAAAACAAACCAGTTACTTTTTCGAGAATAAAATTCTCAGTTCAGTTCCGATGACGTAGGCCTATAATGTACCCTCCCCCTTTTTTTGAGACCCTGGGCGGCACGCACACATATCAAAACAAATTGAGCCTGTTGCACTCTTTACTATTAAATATTATCGTAGTCCTCCTTCCTCATTTTGGGGAGGTCAGCCTTTTTTTTAATTCATATAAAATTTTTAAAAAATCTTATATTAAAATGTTACTAAATTCGCGGCCCGGTGCTACGGAAATATGAATGCTGAAAAATGTATGCTTGTGCATGACTAAACAGCCACTCGACCCCCCCCCCCCCCCCCCCCTCCCCACCCCACCCCCACCACCAACCAAAAAAGAATGCGGGGAACCTTTTACTATTGTTTTGTCGGTACACATATATGCCTTTCGGTTCAAAATGACTCCCCCCCCCCCCCCCCCCCCCCACCTTTGTCAAAAAGCTGGTACGCCACCTGGGTAGGTTTAGCCCGGGGCGATGTTCGTTACCGTAAACAACATTTGATACCTGACGGAGAGTAAAGCGCATAGCACTTTGTACAGCAATACATTTAAATTCGCGGCCGGGGCCTCTAAGCTTTATCGCCAATCGGAAAAAAAATCCATTGATTATCCTTTTCTGATGCATTGTTGTGGGATCCAGAACGTGGCAGATGTGGCCCTTTTGCGATCCCACAATGTAAACAGAAAAGGATAATCAATGGCTTTTTTCGATTCGCGATAAACCTTATGGTACGGGGGGGGGGGGACTAGAAGCCACAGTCATGCCATGGCTGCTGCTGGCGGTCCGTGGACACAAAAAAGCACACAATTGGAATTTTAAATGGACAAAATGAACTTTCATGAAGTTCGCCATCAATTATGCTAAAATGCCTTATTTTACGAATTTGTCTTTTGGTAGCTCGAGAGTTACCCCTAGCATCGCGCTGGTTCCTAATTTTTAAGACTATTTTATTCCGTCAAAATAAACAAACGTAAACGGGTTCCAAAGCGTCGGCCACAACTATTTTCCTTTCATCTTCAAGCTCCCGAAAGAGCTCGAAAGAGAGATTCCTTATTCACACAGTAAAATATGTTTGGACTTTTAAGGCCTGATGGTATTAAAGTAGACTTTATTTAATGGATATTTGATATTTTTTGAAAACTTTAATATACGCGTACCTGTCAAATGGCACGGCATCAAATCGGCAAAAACATCGACGAGTACGTGAGCTTTGTTGACAAACACAAACCGCGCGGCCCCAACACGTGAACTTGCGGATGTAAACAAGAGGATATATCGCTTTAACATTCTAAAACTGCTACGAGACATTTACATTGAAAAGAGCCAATATGTTTTAAAGATTCAAACGTAACATCTGAAATATTTGAATTTAAGATTTATATTAATTTGCAGCGAAACAATGATAAAGCTCTGAAAATTGTATCACAATATCTAATGAAACGCAATACTTTATACAGATTCCAGGGCCGGCAGTTAATCCAATCAGAAGGTAGCATTTCAGCGCGGAGTTATTTCGTTGATACCCGCAATTTGTAATGGTACATTTGCATTATGAATAGTTGGCTGGAGTCGTACCAAACAACGTGAATCATATCTATTATTAGATTCCAATCATGTAAACAATAATTATTTTTACCATGTACCTTAAAACTAAAAGTCTAACCCCGAGTCTAACCTAAGTCTAACCATCAATCCGGGGCCAGATATATGAAAAGGAGTGTTGAGAGGGAATAATCAAGTTTAAAGGTGATTTCAGGCCACGGTAATCCAGTCCACAAATCGCATCGACGCCAGGGCAGAAACTCTTCTTTGATTGATAGCTCGGAATCCGCTATATTAGTACACCTCAGTCACAGTGAATTTCGGGGGCTGTCATAAAATATTCGTACTTCCGGTACCGGGGGGGGGGGGGGGGGGGGGGGAGATTGGTCCAACAAATCGGGGGGGGGGGGGGCATGTTTTTTACACGGAAAATAAGGGGGTGGTCATGAAATTAAAACCATTGTAATAGGGATGGGGCGGTCATGTTTTTACGTTAAGTTAAAGCATAGCAAAAATTGGGCCCTCCGCTCGTCCACCACCGGTCATCGTGCTTCCGAATCAACTGTTTGCCCAAACCCAAATAACCAAAGCCCAATACTTTAAGTAACACTATAACTAGATAGGCGTTGTGTGTGTTTTGTAAGTGGGGGTGTGTGCGGGGGGGGGGGGGGGGGGTAGGCCTATGTTGTTGTTGTTGTTGTTGTTGTTGTTTGGGGTGTTTTTTTGTGTTTTGGGGGGGTCATTAAAATAACCAACATCTGGATAGCGGGGTCATAAAAATATTCGCTTCGTTTAGTCGGCATAAATAACGATACACAACATTTAAAATAACCAACATCTGAATAGCGGGGTCATAAAAATATTCGCTTCGTTTAGTCGGCATAAATAACGATAAATGACATATTTGGGACCCCATTATTCTAAATTATTTCCATAACTAGGACTGATTGAATAAAGCCTACATGGCTACTCGGTATACTGGCTATACGGGCCCGTAGGACCGTTTTATACAGATATGCTGCAATCTGGGGTAGCAATGTGCATGGTATGGTGTTATGCCGCCATCAGGGGTAGATAGCAGTGCGTGCATAGTGTTTGACCGATAGGCTATGCTGCTATCAGGAGTAGATAGCAATGAACACTTACGGTATTCAAGCTGAGATAGGGTAGATAGCAATCCCGATAGCAATACGTGCATAGTATGTACAGATATGCTTCGATCAGGAGTTATAAATAGCATGTGCAATGTGTTACATGCTGCTTTTGACAAATAGGTCTATGCTGTTATCAGGAGTAGATAAAGCAACTTGTGCATAAGTGGTGTATTATTTGTTGCTATCAGCCTATGAAGGGTAGGCCTATACTATAAGAGAGAGCAATTATACAGTGCTTTGTGTAACACATGCTGCTCAGGAGTTAGATAGCACTATGAGCATACTGCGACCAGGCGAACAGGGGTACGGGTAGATAGCAATTATGATGCTTTCAGCATGGGGGGGGGGGTAGAAATGTGCATTGTGTAGTTATTTGAGATAAACGATGAGAATACTTAACTGGAGTAGGCCTATAGGTTAACGTTCTAATGCAAGTCACATGTATCCGTGAGCTGGGCGGCCCCTTCAAAATATAGACATACCATGTCAAACAACGTCGAATTCGACGCCATTGCCCCATCGCATGTAGGCAAACAAATCACTAAACAATTTTTCTGTACATAATTATAGGTAATTTAACCAAAAAATGTCTGCGTGTTTAGGTATTCTGATATTCTGAATAATATGTGTGGGTTTGACAAATCCAAAAGTTGCAAATGAAGATAAAATCTGCATTGAAAATACGAATTATTTTTCGCGAAAATGTTTGGTGTTTGGTATAATTCTCTACATGAACAGCAGCACCGTCACGCGTCTGAGTGAGGCCCCATGGCTCAAACGGTACCGGACGAGATGACTAAATTTGACAAGATTTAGGGTTTCCCAAGTTTGATGGAACTAACTTTAAATAAATAAATTTAGATAAAATAAATTTAAATAAATAATAAATAAATTACTTGAAAAAAATATCTTGAAAAAATAACTTAAACAAATTGGATTGAGAGTCTAACATCTCCTGTGCTTGCACACACCCACCTCTGCTTGGAGGTCATCAACCTTTGGCCTGTGTTGTTGTCTAGATGGCAAAGTTCCCTTAGCCTCAGCACATGGTATTCAAGAGTTGATTGACTGTCAATGGGGTTCACAGACCCCTCCAGGTTCAGATGGTTAGGGAGGAGAAAGACTCATCCTTAGGTCACGGTGGTTTCCCAGATTTGCATTTATGGTATTAAAATATGTTGATTGACAAACTAAAAAGACTGTCACGGTAATGTATTTACACATGTATATTAATAGTCCTGAGGTTTACATGTAAAATTAGGGTTTAAAAATAACGTAAACATAAAATGGCCTTGATGCCTTTGATTCAAATCTTGGTTTGGCCTTGGTGCCCCAGAACATGGCCTTGGTGCCCTTCGAAATGGTATATTCTTAAGGACATCTAGTTCGTTCGTACACACTTCAATGTGTCGATTAACAGCCACAGTTTATCGTTGCATCATGGGGGTTTAAACGTCTTTAAACGATGGGTACGTGGGTGATGACTCGGCGGGTACGTACATCGACTCGTGTGACTTTTGTCTAAGGACAATCACTTGAGAGGAGCAAAAGATGTTACCTGTCAATCAAAAATAAATTGAGACTAGATAAACTAGCCATCAACCGATGGCGCTCTTGATAATGTCCCTGCTCTAAGGCTTGTGACTGATATTTTCTTATCTTAAGTATAGATTGTTTAAAAGCTCGAACAGGGGGGAGTCTGAGGGGGTTGTGCCCCCTCAGAAGTAGAATTTTTTTAATTTTCGAACTCATTTGGTGCGATCTGGTGTATATATACTTTTGACAAACATTTGATCGAAAAGCCACCTCTTTCATTTCCAATCAATATATATTTTTTATCAATGCAAGAAAGAAGTGGACCATATATACTGATATTTTCTTAATTTAAGTATAGATTCTTTAAAAGCTCATAATTGGAATTTATTTCAATTTCCGAACCCATTTGGTGCGATTTCGTATGTACTTTTGAGCAATATTTTATTGAAAAGCAATCACTTTATTTCCGATCAATATTGGCTTTTTATATAGGCCTATGCCAGAAAGAAGTTATACTATATAGTTACCTTCAAAATATCAGATTTCTCGGCAACGTACGTACGCGTATCAACTTCCAAAAAACTTCATACATTCTTAATCTTATGTCCCTCGCATGCCTCTCCGCCCGCCTTTTCGTACCCCCACGTTCTTATGTCCCTCGCATACCTCCCCGCCCGCCTTTTCGTACCCCCTCACCCACCCTTTTTTACTTTTTCTTTCATTTTTCCCCTCTTGTTCCTCTCTCTTTCCCTTTTACCCCCTTCCCCGCCCTTTGTTTCCCCCTATTTTTGGTAGGGGGGTGGGGGCGTCGGCCCCCTGTATCCGCGCCTGGCTTCGCCTGCATTTCCACTCCCCAATTGTTAGTAAATCCGTAATATTGATGAATTGATCATTTTCACAGCCCCTTTAGCTGGGTCACAGTTAAAAATGTGAATGAGTGCAAATCGCGTCAAAGTCGCTACATGATGCGTGACCTGCCTAGATATTTATCACAACCCGGAAATTACGTGTCATGACCTACGCATTGTCTGATCCGCTACTTCAATTTGGCGCGAATTTTCAATAACATCTCATCGTATACCGTTTGATCAATTTGTTATGTTTACTGTTGCAAAGCTGGTGGATCAACGCTGTAACTGATTGATTTTTTGGAATGATCAACGGGAGCATTTATCCGTAAGTATTAATTTTACAGAGAAATACTGGCCAATACTTATAATGCCATTTTATTTTCAAGAAGCAGATCTCTTTTCGCTGAGAGTCATCAATCAGTACGTGATTGGAGCCAAAATCGGCAATGTCATATCATGCATACGGAATACAATGTAAATTGACGGCAAAACAATTACTGCCTTGTCCTTTTTTTCTCGTAGAGACCAAGAAAAGCTTGCTTCCCATCCCCACAACGGTTTCCATTATAAATGTTAAAGGTGTACGTGTGTTCCGATCACTTTTTGGGGCTATGATTTTATTTTCACATCCAGATATTTTTGGGGCTATGATTTTATTTTCACATCCAGATATTTTGATATCAAAAGAATCCCCATATTTTTCGCATTGTGTTTGTAAAATCTTAGGGGCCAGAAAAGTTCCATATAGAAGTTATAGGCTAAATTATGTGGTGAACTGCCAAAGGTGGTTAACCACCAGCAATGGCGTATCCAGGACTGTTTTGATGGTGGGGCCAAAAAAAACCTGAAGCCATCTTGTTGATCTTAAATATTTAAAAGTTGAACCTTATACGCGCGAAGCGCGCACAAATTGTGATTTTAACACTAAAAAGGTACAGTATGACTTTTTTTTAACGTCCCCTACATAATATTTAGTATAGAGAATTTGGAGTGGTTTGAGGGCCATTATAATATCAAAACCTCTAGAAAAAATGTGCGCGGAGCGCGCAAAATTTCGCGTTTTTGAACTAAAAGGGTCATGAAAAACTGTCCTGAAGCCATGTTGTTAAGCTTAAATAATGAAAATTGAAACCAATATGTGCGCGAAGCGCGCAAAAAATTGCATTTCTAACACTAATGGTCTAGTATGATAATAACTTCCCCACATATTTAGACTTTTGGTGTTGTTTGTCATAATAATGTTAAACCTGTATTCGCGCGGAGCGCAAAATTTTTGAGTTTTTGAACTAAAATTGTTTATGGAAAACTGTCTTGAAGCCACCTTATTAAGCTTAAATAATAAAATATTGAAATTAATACGCACGAAAATTGGCATTTCTAACACTTAAATGGTCCAGTATGATGTTTTTAACGTCACCCACATAATATTTAGAATATTTGGTATGGTTTGAGGGCCATTATAATGTTAAAACGTGTAGAAAATATGCGCGTGGAGCGCGCAAAATTCTTGAGTTATAACTAGAAAAATGGTCATGGAAAACTGTTCTGAAGCCACCTTACCTTGTTAAGCTTAAATAATGAAATATTAAAATGAATACGCGCGCGAAGCGCGGAAAAAATTGCATTTCTAACACTGATGGTCCATAATGATAATTACGTTCCCCACATAATATTTAGAATTTTTGATGTGGTTTTTGCATTACAACTTTGGTCCAGTATGATGTTTTTAACGATTTTTTTTTGACTTTTTGATCTAAAATGTTCATGGAAAATCATGTCAAGCTTGTATAATGAAACATTGAAACTAATGCGTGAAGTACGTAAAAATTGTCATTTGTAACACTTAAATTGGTCCAGTATGACGTTTTTAACGTCAAAACAAAATGTTTAGAATATTTGGTGTGTTTTGAGACCCATTATATTGTTGAAACCTGTTGAAAGAGTGAGCGTGAATCGAAAAAAACCCAGTTTTTGAACTAAAATGGTCCATAAAAAACGTTCCTGAAGCCCTCTTGTTAAGCTTGAATATTGAAACATTGAAACTAATACGTGCAAAGCGCGCAAAAATTGGCATTTTAACATTAAAAAGGTCTAGTATAACGTTTTTAACGTCCCTCACATTAAAATTATGGGGACGTGACCCCGTAACCCCCACCCCTTTTGCGCCGCATATGTCCCTACCATTCCTCCTCCCCTACCTCCTTCTTATCCTCTTCCTCCTTCTCCTCTTCCTTATTTTTTTTGACTCTTTTTTCAATAGGGGGGCCATGGCCTGCTGGGCCACCCCCTGGATACGCCACTGACCACCAGCTAGTTTGTGTACTACTCAATGGGCAATTGTTTAGTGTGACCTTGTCCTTCTGAAAAAAAGAACCATTGGAGTTAATTTGCAACTCAAACTTTGGAATGTGACAATTTTAAGAATGACCGGACCTTCCATGTAAAATAGAAAACATCAAGTTGAAAATCGGGCCAGCAATCGGAACATCTACCTATAGGCTAAGTGTAAATGTTGAAACCTTGCAACAAGAATACCATCTGATAAGACCAGGTCCTCGATCAGTATCTTACCAGTGGCGTGACCAAAGGACAGTGGCGTAGCTAGGATTTTTTTCAGGGGGGGGGGGCAAGATTTCTAAAATTTTCGTTAAAGGTTTTGAAAGGGGTCGAGCTCAAAAAATTTCGCACAGTCCAAAATCGCACAGTAAATGTACTACATTTACAATTTTGCCTTCTATTTGGCTAATAACCTCGTATTTTTTCTCAATTTTTTCCTATTTCCTTTTTTTCTCACTTTTTTTTAGAGGGGTGGGGGGGGGGGGGGGGGCACAAATTAGATTTTTCCGTCAGGGGGGGGGGGCATTTGCCCCCCCCCCCCCCTGACGGAAGGAGGTACGCCACTGCCAAAGGAGGTGGGGTTTTACTCCATTTCTATCCAATTTTAAGACGTTCGGGAATCCAGGAATATCATTTTAAGCTAGCTCTGAATCATAGCTTTCTGTTTGAGAGGAAACTCTCTCTGTCGGATATTTTCATCAATATTTTGCAACTTTTCTCAATAAGATAAGTCAATATTTTGCTACAAATATCATGTTTTAATGTTCAAATAATATTTACGCCTTGGCTAAATATCTGAGAATTCGGCCAGGAGTGGAGGTCCTGTCCTCCACCATAGAGAAATAGGGGATCCAGGTCGTGGATACTTTTTACGCCACTGTTTTTTTTCTGAGTGTCCACGAGGGGGTATTTATTTAACACCTCCGTAGTCCTATACCATGTTAAAGCTAGTGTTATGATTTTGTTATTCCTATCGCATAACTTAAATAAAATAGTATTTTTCTTCAAGATTTACATACCCTATATGAAAACTAGCCCTGATAATCATGACCTCCTACATATTCCAGACGATTTCATCTCGCTCAAAATAGAATAACGGTACCAACAATTAGCTCTGAATCCTAGTTCTCTGTGGTAGAGCTATCTAATGAAAGCATGAGTTGACATCGCGGATGGTCGGATGTTTTCATCAATAATTTTCTGAATACAATTCCATGATTCCCCTTGTAAAATGAATCGACAGTGCCAATCACAATCAACTCAAAGTGGGGCGATCGCCCTCTTTCCTCTACGCCACTGGTAGTTCATCACCCACCGTAGTCTGAATTGTACGGCCTCATTAACTCCACTTTACTTCATTATCGAATGTTGACCAAAAAGTGCCAACAAAGTGATTTTTCACTTTTGGCACTTTTTGTTCAACATTAAAAAAACTAAATATTTTTATGTCAAAACTAAAACTTCCCTAAAAAAGTGTCTTTAGATGATTTTGGTGCAATTTCAGCATCTGATTTTACTACGTTTGCAACAAATTTGAGCCAAAAAGTGATTTTTTGGGGGTCAAAATTTAAACAAAATCAGAATATTTTAGTAAAATTTTATACAAAAAATGGACTCTCCGACTCATTCATTACCTTTCCAAAACTATGCACTTTTATATACATCACAATAATAGTTCAAACGTTACAGCGCTTAATAATTACATGCTTTTGGTGTTAAAGAAATGTTGACTAAATTAACTAACATGTCCGTACTTTATCAATAGTTTTGCAATATTTTTATCACAACATCTCAATATTTTTGTCGTTTTAATTATCAGAGATTTAACACAAATATGTAAATTAGGTCTATTAATTTACAAATATTGTTATATTCATAAATGTTATAAGGTATCAAGCCTGTTATGTTATACTGCAGTAGAGCTAACATCCATCAACTTAGCTTCATTCATGTGTAGAACACTTTAAAACTACGCGCTTTTTGGTGAATATGTTGTAATTATTGTAGCGTGCAATTAATCATTGTCTTGAAAACTCCATTCAGCATGAAGATTGAAGATGTGTGTCTACTCTTTATGATCAATGTGGAAATTGACCAATTTTTTGAAAATAAGTATTTTTCCTGAATTTGACTCACCTGTAAAGTAACCGAAGTCAATTTATATGATTTTTTTTCAGATGGAACTAAGCAGATAATGAACACTTCTACTAAGTACTAGTGAGCGAAAGCGACGGGTCATCACTTTTGCACAACATTTGCAGTGCAGCGGGCCTTCATTTGGAACAAGACCCTAATGGAACAAACTATGAATCGCAGCAAATCCGCAGACATTTCATGCTCGACAATGGCTGCCTACAGAATTCTTATCATTATCGTCCCTGGATGAACACTTTTGGTGTGTCAGAAAACCTTTGAAAACTTGCTATGGGATACTGACCAATCAACAAATCTGCTATGGTCTCTATCCTTTCATGTCACAGAGAGACTTCACCTAATGTCAAAAGCTGTCAACCACACAATATAGCACCAGCAGCGGAATTTGAATTTCAGAACATGGACCAGCAGCAACTTGATTGACAAGCTAAGTACATTTTGTTTCTGATATTGTATCGTATTGTTTTACAATCTTGGCGCTGTGGCTCTAGTTGATCTGTGAGACACGATTTTGAGAAAAAACATCATGATAAACGTTACCCGGCGGTACGCGAAGATCGCGGGAAATAACGGAATCCAAAAAAGCGCAAATACCCCTATACACGTATTTAATTTGGTCGACCCATTATAAACGCTCAAATGGGGAAAACATTACGCTTTAAATGTTCTAATTAAGATGTTTCATCAATAGATATCAAAATTATATATTTTGAGGGTTGGGTGCACACATCGTTCAAAATATATTAATGGAAATATCAAATGATGAGATATCTTATTCAGAACATTTAAAGTGTAACGTTCTTCCCATATGCGCGTTTATAATGAGTTGACAAAATGAATATTAGTATGGAAAGTAGAAGTGCAATTTCAATATTGTGTCAAATTTGTTTTTCATGTATTAGCTGGTAGCATTGTATCGAAATAGCATCATGCAATAAATTCCAGTTTGGTTAAAATCGATGGCTTTCATATACATTCTATTGATTGGTACAAATGCGACTGAAACCTTATTCAAATTCTTTATCATTCCAGAATTAATGCTAATGACGAGAACATTCTATACGACACGTTAGTAATTTGGTTCTTCACAAATACCAACCAATAACAACTGCTCTAGCTGCATGGTTTGATTCCATGGTCGCATCAACTAGAACATTCTCCTCATAGAAATATCACTAAGAGAAGACAAAGCTGTTCATCAACCAACAATAACGCACCATGAACCTGCACTCATGTGACCCCTACAAAGTTGTTAGAGAGACCAGACCAACATTAGAGGTAGGAAATGAGTATCAGGTAGAAAAATACAATTATATATATTATATGTAGGGAGTGGGGAATGTTCGCCTCGTTTTCATTTGACGAGGTCTAGAGACGCCAATTTTAAAGATTGAATGGACCTATTGTTATCATGTGAAAGATTGATATCTTGGCTACATACGACCATGATCTCAGTACTCTAGGCCTTACTGTAAAGGCAAAAGTAAATGATAAAGACAAGTGTCTCAAAAGGGCGAACTTGCCCGACGCCGGGGTAGGTTCGCCCATAGGCCGGGGCAAGTTCGCCCTAGGCTCAGAATTAGGCTACACAAAGTACCATGATATCCAATATATAGCTTCGATATTCTTCGTTATTTGATTCCTAAATAAAATGTATAGGGGTCCAAAATATAAGGTGGGGCACTTTTGCGGAACATACTCATTCAAAATTTAAAAGTAATAAGAAATATCACATTTTGAAATATTCTCCTCTAATATAGTGTTACTCCATTCCTGGTAACTATTTTTTTATAAATTTTACAATTATCCTGTTAGAGGAAAATTACAATTTTGAAATTATGCAAAACAATAACTATATAAATCCCTATATTGGCGAACCTGCTCCATCATCATAGGGCGTATGTGCCCGCCCCATATAGCGCAATTAGTGCATTGACCTATACCACGGATGTCCCACATACATTGATGGGTTGTTAACTGCATCAAATCCATAATAAATCCCATACCTATCTAATGATAATTTACATTAAAATCTTTCTGCGAATATCTTTGGATAAAAATCAATATCTAAAATGGAAGAAAATTCAGTTTTGCGAGGCAAAACTGGTTTGTGGATGATAAGTAGACAAACATGTTACGGTGATCAGTCACGTTAATGCGTGAAGCTTGCAACATACTACTCTGTATCTATTGTGTGTTCGCAAAATGTAGGCCCTAACCAGAGGCGGCAAAAATGAGAATCACGTGGTGGGCGAACCTGCCCATAGGGCGTACACTCCCCGCTCTCCCCTATAATAGTTTCAGAAATATCAAATTATATTGGTTAAGCACATTCAATAACACATTGTTAAGGCCCCAACCTTTTGGACAGTCGGTATACCTCCTCAAAAAAGGCACACTGATATACGAGGGTCATTCAATAAGTTCTACCTCCTACCTCATAACTTCACTGTTATATAAGCCAGTCGTATGAAATATACTACAATTGTAGCATTGAACCTCAGCTACAAATCCACAGTAAATTGGTATGAGTACTAGTTTTAGTTTTCTGGATATGCAGTAAAAACCAAACATCCATTTAGTGCAACGGCATAATATATATCTCCTAAGTGCTATTTATTTGGCTAATTCTAAGAGACGAAACGTACCCATTGGTCAATTAAAACCGTTCTAAATTACAGATATATCTTTAACAGACTATAAACAATAAAAGTGACTGATTTCTTAGGGGAAAATTCCCTCTAATTAGCCAGAACCAGACCAGAAAAGCCACTCATTTTAACCCTATCCTAGAGAACTGCTGCAAAAACTCATATTTGCTTTTCATAAGAAATAAGAGATCTTCAATACACAGGACTAAATGGATATATTTCAAGTCTCTCGAAGAGATAATTGTCCATCATTGACTACCTGATTGACTATTCTAAAGGTTGCATATAAGGAAAACTCATAAAGTGACTATCATATTAAGGTTTAACACTAGAGGCATCACTGTGGATTGACTTGTTACAACGAAATTTTGACTGAATAGCAGTATTCCGGTATGCTAAAGACATAGCAATACGTTCGAGTTGATATTATACTATTTGCAAGCCTACAAAGGTTGATATTGCCTACAATCTGATTTATAGTACATGGAAATACAGTATTGCATTCAGAAATCAACTATTGTTTTCTATTTTCAGTATTTAAATCGGGCTGTTATATCTGATCATACAATACGGAGAGAAAACGAAAAAAACATATTTTTATCTTTAGGCTAATTTTCCGTGTCCGTTGTCCAAAATCTCTCTTTGGTTTTGTTCGCATCATAACAAAAGTGAAACAGATATCATATATTATTTATTATAGATGTGTAGCTATGAATCAGAGCTACAATCCTGACATTTATAATAGCGATGTTATGAGTGAGGAGGTAGAACTTATTGAATGACCCTCGTAGATCCTCCAGGAAGAGAGCCTTAAATTCTTTTTAGAAGTTGTTTATTTCACATAAATGTAGGGTAAAGCGGGGGCATTAAGAACCCCCTTTTTCAGTTGTCAATCATATCAAGGGGATATGTAAATTGGGATGCTGGTAAATATGTTCAGCTGTATGTCAGAAAATTATAACAATCTATTCTACTTGTGTGATACCTTGGTTTATATTCAGTGATGTCAAAAGGTTCATAATACCCCACTGGCGGGGCATTAACACTTTCCACGCGGCTGTTGGTTTTACCAAATACAAAACAGATTTTTCAGAAACCTTTCTCAAATGTCAAGGTCTATCTGAAGGATTACTGAACCAATACTAGTCATGTTTGTACTTTTAATGCATTTCTCATGGTGATTCTAAATATGGTAATGAAATTAAATAATTTTGACATATTTGAAACATTTTGTGACATTTTGGAATGTCGGCTGCAGCTGCCTGCCTGCCGCGTGGAAAGTGTTAAGAGCCTCCATGTTAGACTGGCTTAAGCGATCATCAGAACATTTTTTTAGTTTTCGAAGTTCTTCTTGTATAGTCTGCATTTGTTGACACAATGAGTTATTCTAGGCCATCTAAAGGCAGTGAATGTGTTCCAAAATCCCCATCTTTTGATTCAGGAATCCCGGGCCTCCCGGCACATAGCAAATGTCAAAAACAGTTTGTAAATGACACAATGCATCCAGCATCATCCAATCTCCTTGCCCTCGGCATTCCTTGCACAAATGACCTGATACAGTGTTTATTGATTTTTTTCTTCTTCTACAGTCTTATCTTCAGCTTCCCCCCGAACTCCATCCTTTTTCTGTACTTTAGTTTGACAATGTTTGATGACATACCATTGTGAGAGATGACGAATTTTGGTCACCTTTGTCATAGAAAAAAAATATGTGGCGGCATTAAGAACCACATTAACCTGATATAGGGTTCTAAGTATACCATTATATCACACAGAAAAGTTATTTAACAAACTACAGTCATCATACCAAGCATAATAAACAAAGAATTTATGAATTTTAAAGATAGAATTACTGTTAACATGCAATCAAGTCATCTAATCCTACGTGGGGAATTAAGAACCACTACATGTAACATTAAATCGAATAGAATTTCAATTTTCCTTTATAGAAATATTCATATATATTGATACCCGCTGTAGTAGGTAACCATCTGAAACCATAAAGCTTAATTTGCAATCGTCCATGTAAATGTCACGAACCTAATTATAGATCTACAAAACAAATTAGAAAAAATCATACAGATAAGTAAGTTCATGTAGAAATATGCACTTTGATCATCCTATATGAAGAATTGTTGGCTTAAGTAACAAATCTTGAACTATTGCTTTTCTTCAGTTTTCTCAGATAAAATTTAGAACATGTATTAAATGATATAAGCGCTTATTGTCTTCCAAAACAGTTTACAATAATTGTACACATGATTTTGATACATGTTTAACGCTTATTATTGGCTGACTGATTTTTTCTAAAGTCCTATATTATACCCTTTTTTTACCACAAACGTTTTTAATTTAATACATTACAAAGACAAAAGCCGACTCTGGTACGGGTGAATCGGAAAATTTTATTACGTTACACTCTATATAAATTCTCATACTTCCTGTATAAATTACAACTGGAAATATAAATATCTGGTGTATCCTTATATGTCAGTTTTAATCGGAGCACCAAAAAAACTTATGTGGAAAGCGGTGACTTTCCTATCGATTTGACCGATTTCATATGACCTAATATAAATAGAACATTCAAACGGGCGCAATTGATGAATTAAACATAATTTCCATTATGTGCTTTTGCATTCTGCAATACCAGTTGACCTATTATATCCACCATTGCTATTCTAGCAAGCAAATACATACTTTTTAAAATTTAAATCTCATAGCAAAGCATTGATTGTACGTAATATTGATTAATGAAACCAGCAAGAGTGTTTTTAAGTTTCATTGCTCTTAGTACATGTAATGAATGCGCGCGGAGTTCTGAGCAGACGTTCCAAATGTTCGACATCAAGTTATGGTGCTGGCGCTTCCCCCTCCCCCGTTTTTTGATGAAATAACAGAGTAATAATTTCAATGTATGGTAGAGCGGGGAGTGTTCGCCCCATTTTCATTTGAAGAGGTCTAGAGACGCCAATTTTAAAGATTAAATGGATCTATTGATATCATGAAAGATTGATATCTTGGCTACATACGACCATGATCTCAGTACTCTAGGCCTTACTGTAAAGGCATAAGAGTTAATGATTAAGACAAGTATCTCAAAAGGGCGAACTTGCCCGACGCCGGGGTAGGTTCGCCCATAGGGGGCAAGTTCGCACTAGGCTCTGAATTAGGCTACACAAAGTACCATAATATCCAATACAAATAGATTCGTTATTCTTCGTTATTATATTAAAATATAGGGGTGGGGCACTATTGCGGATCATACTCGTTCAGAATTTGAAAGTAATAAGAAATACCACATTTTGAAATATTCTCCTCTAATATTAGTGTTACTGGGGGAGTAAGTAATTTTTATAATTACATTTATCCTGTAAGAGGAAAATTACAATCTTGAAATTATGCAAACTCATACCTATATAAATCCCTATTGGCGAACCTGCCCCATCATCAGGGCGTATGTGCCCCATATAGCGCTATAAGTGCATTGACCTATACCACGGATGTCCCACATACATTGATGGGTTGTTAACTGCATCAAATCCATAATCAATCCCATACCTACCTAATGATGATTTACATCAAAACCTTTTCTGCGAATATCTTTGGAAAAATATCAATATGAAAAATGGAAGTAAATTCACTTTTGCGAGGCAAAACTGGTTTTTGGATGATAAATTGACAAACATGTTACGGTGATCTATATTTTGTTCGCCAAATTCAACCAGTGGCCGCAAAGATGAGAATCACGTGGTGGGCGAACCTGCCCATATGGCGTACACTCCCCGCTCTCCCCTATTCTATGATTTTGAAGGAAATGGACGGAAAAGATAATTATATACAGACTGTAACAATTTTCCATTTCCCCCTCCCCAAACAATTGAAAATGTTGTTAGCTTAAAATTGATCGGATATTGTTTAATTTCGGACAACATTAAGCTCATTTCAGGCAAATTTGACATTAAAAAAAATGAACAAAATAAATGCACTTGCGGAAATGTTGATATGCTCACAACAGCACTCCCCCTGCGGGTCGTGCCATTATTTTCACCCATCAACATCAGCGCGTATGCATTGACTTTTCCAATTTATCTTGAAACAACACAATACGCATTTATATTGACCTATAATTCTAAACTCCAATTAAATTGGTTTTGCGGGGGAAAAAAGGAGTTTGTGTCAGAAACCCGCGCGCATTGGTATGTGAAATAGGCTTTAGCCCGTAGCTCTACGCGTTGGCGATGTTTTTTTGTTATTGAAAATCGCATACCTCATACCCAATTCTCTAAAATAAAATAGAAATTAAAACAATCGCACATCACTTAACTTTTTTGCCAAATGTTTCTGAGACCAACCTTTTTGTTGTTGTGCCTAACCAATTATTTTGTACTAAGAAATAACAAGTCATTGTATCATTTATTATTTTCTTGGAGACATAATGTATTGCATACTTTTTATTGTTACAGTCTGTTTATTATAGATACAAAAAGGAATTAATTAATTAATGAAATAAATGCATTTTATAATGGTAGATTCAGCAAATTCCTTGACAAAAGTGCTCTATGAAAAAACACCTAAGAATACCTGTACCGAGCGCTATTCAAACGTGTTTTAACTATTCTGTAATGACAATGACAATTGCGAAAATGTAATTGATTTATTTCCTCATGTTGACTATTTTTATTCCTGGTTCTTTTCTTTCAGTATTCGACTAATAACGTGTGTTGGTTGCTGGGCATTTTGAATGGAAAATGATTTGACGTGTGATTGCCTGTGAAGATCCAACATAATACCGACTGCTTTGAATATTGGGAACATTATGGAACAGATTGAGGGTTTAGTGCAACAAAGGGCTATCTTCATTTTTGGTCAAAATGAGATTTTGGTATCAAAATGATCCCAACAAGATCAGGAACCTAATTATGAGAAAATAGTAAATTCACCTAATCAAAAAGGTTTGAATAGCAGTTCTTTTAACTTGTCAAAACCATAAGGTGACAGTGACGGTACAAATCTTTACATGACCGAAATGCAGATAGCCCTTTGTTGCACTAAACCCTCGACACATACTTTTTAATTGGTAGAATTTGTGGCAACTGGGTGCCCCACCATTTTGTTATTAGCCGCGCCTGTAGGTTGTTCTTTTGAGCATCGGTAAATGTTATGTACGTATCAAACCTTTTAAATTACCACAAAGATGCTAATTTTTCCAATTTTTCAAATGCTAATCAAATTTTCCGCTGATTTGGCATTTTATTCTATGATATTTAATTTTATTCTATGATATTTAATTTTAAGAACGCGCTCGTGATTATTTTTTGAGCCGTATTCAAAAACGATAACTAATTTTCTCAAACAAGATCAATACTTTAAAACTCCAAGTTCTCAAGCAATGCGTTATCAGGCAAGATAAAAAGAAATCATCATTATAGGCCTACATAATGTTCTAGAAATTATCGCTATACTACCCTTAACTCTTCATTCACCAACCCTCCATTCACTACTAACAGATTTGGGGTTGCACTATCATTTATTGGGTTAAAATGTATGCAGAGATTGGTCATCATGCATGCCTCTGATGCCTGAACTCTGCCATTGAAGGGTAGTAGATAATTTCTAGATAGAGTTCAAGACATTGTGAAAGAAAGAACAAAATTGAGAAAATCCACCAGATGGATACGATTCAAAAAGTATTTGTATTAAATTGATTGATAGATTCTCGGTTAAAATTATATCAATGTAAACAAATAGCATAATATCATCAACCACATTTTTCAAACATAATACGGGTTATTGAGATTTTACATGCATAATCCATATTTCTGTTTCTGTTTCGAATTAAATAAGTTGGCATAAACATTTAATAATTATATGTATGCATAAGAGGTGTTTTATTAGCATGTTATATTCTTTATTAAAAGCATGAATCACTTGTGCGTGTCCTTTATTATGTGTCTATTATAATTAAAATACCCGTTTTGTAATGTAAATATTATTATCATTCACATTTATAATAGCATTTTTATAATCAGAATGCATATCGGAATAATCCAAATTTGCATAATCAACAATCCATACATTTGAATAATCCGTATAATATGAATAATTTGAATAATCCGGAGTATGTTAATATATAATTTATATTAGCATAATCCGGATTAAACAAATTTGAATGTTCCGGATTATACAAATATATATTTAAAATTTGGATTATGAAAATATAAATTTGAATAAGCCGGATTTTATTTTATTTTGAATAAGCCGGACTTTATTTTTATCGAATAAGCCGGATTTTATATTATGCAAATATACATTTGAATAAGCCGGATTATGCAAATATAAATCTGAATCTAAATCTGGATTATGCAAAAATGGATTTGAATAATCGAGCTTATGCTAATTTGAATAATCCGGATTATGCAAATATTAATTTGAGTAATCCTGATTATGGAAAAGTGGATTTGATTAATCGAGATTAAGGTAATTTGAATAATCTGGATAATGCAAATGAACATTTGAATAATCCAGATTATGCTAATATAAATTTGAATAGGCCGGATTATGCAAATGAACATTTAAATAATCCGGATTATGCAAATTAAAATTTGAAAAAGCCGGTTTGTGCAAATTAAAATTTGAATAAGCCGGATTAAGCAAATATAAATTTGAATAATCCGGATTATGGTAATAATCATTTGAATAATTCGGTTGTTCCATCAAATAAACTTACTCCCTCTGAAATAAAAGGCTGTTCCATCAAATACACTTACCCCCTCTGAAATGGCTATTCCATCAAATAAACTTGCTCCCTCTGAAATAAAAGGCTGTTCCATCAAATAAACTTGCGCCCTCTGAAATAAAAGGCTGTTCCATTAAATAAACTTACTCCCAATGTAAAATGGCTATTCCGTCAAATAAACTTACTCCCTCTGAAATAAGCGATGTTCCATCAAATAAACTTACTCCCTATGTAAAAGGCTGTTCCATCAAATAAACTTACTCCCTCTGAAATAAAAGGCTGTTCCATCAAATAAACTTACTCCCTCTGAAATAAAAAGGTTGTTCCATCAAATAAACGTACTCCCTCTGAAATAAAAGGCTGTTCCATCAAATAAACTTACTCCCTCTGTAAAATGGCTATTCCGTCAAATAAACTTACTCCCTCCCTCTGAAATAAAGGCTGTTCCATCAAATACACTTAACCCCTCTGAAATGGCTATTCCATCAAATAAACTTACCCTATGAAATGGCTGTTCCGTCAAATAAACTTACTCCCTCTGAAATAAAAGGCTGTTCCATCAAATAAACTTACTCCCTCTGAAAAAAAAGACTGTTCCATCAAATAAACTTACTCCCTCTGTAAAATGGCTATTCCGTCAAATTAACTTACTTCCTCTGAAATAAAAGGCTGTTCCATCAAATAAACTTACCCCTCTGAAATGGCTATTCCATCAAATAAACTTACCCCTCTAAAATGGCTGTTCCATCAAATAAACTTACCCATCTGAAATGGCTATTCCGTCAAATACACTTACCCCCTCTGAAATAAAAGGCTGTTCCATCAAATAAACTTACCCTCTGAAATGGCAATTCCATCAAATAAACTTACTCCCTCTGAAATGAAAGGCTGCTCCATCAAATAAACTTACCCCTCTGAAATGGCTATTCCATCAAATAAACTTGTTCCATCAAATAAACTTACTCCCTCTGTAAAGGCTGTTCCATCAAATACACTTAACCCCTCTGAAATAAAAGGCTGTTCCATCAAATAAACTTACCCCTCTGAAATGGCTATTCCATCAAATAAACTTGCTCCCTCTGAAATAAAAGGCTGTTCCATCAAATAAACTTACCCCTCTGAAATGGCTATTCCGTCAATAAACTTACTCCCTCTGAAATAAAGGCTGTTCCATCAAATACACTTAACCCCTCTGAAATGGCTATTCATCAAATAAACTTTGAAATGGCTGTTCCGTCAAATAAACTTACTCCCTCTGAAATAAAAGGCTGTTCCATCAAATAAACTTACTCCCTCTGAAATAAAAGGCTGTTCCATCAAATAAACTTACCCTCTGAAATGGCTATTCCATCAAATAAACTTACTCCCTCTGTAAAATGGTTATTCCGTCAAATAAACTTACTCCCTCTGAAATAAAGGGATGTTCTATCAAATAAACTTAACCCCTCTGAAATGGCTATTCCAAAAATCAAAAGAATGTACTAGAGGCGCGGCTAATGACAAAATTGTGGGGCACCCAGTTGCCACCAATTCTTTAAAATTATATGTGCTCCTCAATGTTCCCAATATTCAAAGCAGTCAGTATTATATTGGATCTTCACCGCCGATCACACGTCAAATCAATTCCCATATCCAGCACACGTAATCAGTCGAATACTGAAAGAAAATCAACAGGAATAAATGGTAAAACGTGATATAAAAAATAAATCGCCTTTCCGCAATTGAGAATTGGCTATTGATTTTTATCGGCCATGTTTAATTTGATCGGTTTCCGCTTTTTAAAATTGTATAAAGTTGTGTGTGTCACTCTGTATCTAATTATCGTTTAATTGTTTTTTTCCCGATGTTTAATTTCCTTGAAAATCATAGAATACATTGAAAGTATTGCTCTGTTATATCATCAAAAACTGGGAAGGGGAAAAGCGCTAGCACCATCGCTTGATGTCGAACATTTTGAGAAAGTCTGCTCAGAACTCCGCGCGCATTAATTACATGTACAATGAGCAATTTTGAGAAAGTCTGCTCAGAACTCCGCGCGCATTAATTACATGTACAAAGAGTAATGAAACTTAAAACACTCTTGCTGGTTTCATTAATCATTATTAGGTATAATCAATGCTTTGCTATGGGATTTATAGAAATAAATATATGTATTTGCTAGCAAGGAATGGTGGATATAATAGGGCAACTGGTATTGCAGAATGCAAAAGCACATAATTCATCTATTGCGTCCGTTTGAATGTTCTATTTATATAAGTCATATCCAACCATCTAAACACACAATGCTGGACTTAAATACTTCCCCATAATTTCTAAAACTCCTTGCACATGCCATTTTACTTGAATCTGGGTTTTCCCTTTTAAAGGGAATTTGTATTAATTAATATCCCTGACCTAATTTTTCTTCTTTTTTTGTCTTTGTAATGTATTGAATTAAAAACATTTGTGGTGAAAAGGTTGTATAGGGTTTTCAGTAAAAAATCAGTCAGCTAATAACTAGACGTTAAACATGTATCAAAATCATGTATACAAATAATGTGAAGTGTTTTGGAGGACAAATAGCGCGTTTGTCATTTAATACATGTTATGAATCATCAGATGAGAAAACTGAAGAAAAAAAGCAATAGTGCCAGATTTCGAGGGCTCAGAAACAAAAGGCCTCATCTCTATTTTTTCAAAATGAGATTTTTTTCAAAAAGAAATTCTCTTTCCAGTAACACACAACCTTATCTCCATAACACAACCCCTATCAAAGTTATATTATAGCCAGTACCACAAGGCCTCATCCCTATCTTCCCAATGTATTTAAAAATCTTCAATAGTCTTTTTCTCAAAATGGTCAAAATGGAGATAAGGCCTTGTGTTTATGAGCCCTCGATTTGTTACTTAGGGACGCACCATTTGATTTTCAGGGGGGGGGTAGGAAGTTGGGTTCTGGGGTGAATTTTTTTTTTTTGGCCGCCGTACGGGGAGAATTATTTTTTTTGCGCCGCCGAAGGCGGCAATTTTTTTATTTTTATGTATCCATTCATATTGAATTGGGTGGGGGTAGATTTTTTTTTTTTTTTTTTTACTCATCAGGGGGGGGAATTTTTTTTTTGTTGCCCGCACAGAGGGTGAATTTTTTTTTTCCAAAAACTTCCTACCGCCCCCCTGGAAATCTAATGGTGCGTCCCTTAGGCCAAAGATTCTTCATATAGGGTGATCAAAGTGCACATTTCTACATGCACTTACGATTGATGTATTTCTGTATGATTTTTCTAAATTGTTTTGTAGATCTGTACTTATACAAATGATCAAGTTCGTGACATTTACATGGACGGTTGCAAATTAAGCTCTATGAATTCAAATGATAGGTTACAGTGGGGCATTATAAACTACGGGATAAAAATATCAACAACAAAAAACCGGTCAATATATAATCATTATGCAAATTAGGTGACCCTGACCTAATTAATATATCAAGTAGTTTATGGTTGGGTGGTATATATCAGCTAATATTTAAGGGTTATTATTTGTGAAGCGACATTGTGAGTGCGTTATATACAGCATCATATTTTAGGACGTATACTTTGAACTTTGGAGGCTCTGGAATTCAAATGTTGGCAAACTTCATCCTTTAAATTTCTAGATCTGAGTCGTCAGCATGACATTTTGGTGGTTTTATATACAGGGTGTATCAGAATGAACTGTACCGAGGCAATATGGTTTTTATTACGGTATGAATTCGATTAATATTGTTCAAACCGTTTTCTTATGTATCTTGCGCAAACGCCCAGCTTTCATAAGAATTTTAAATTTTGAAAATCGGACATTTCTGATGGAAAATACAGACTTTCTGATAAAGATGGTAGATTTCAATTTTGGTCGAAATGATCAATTTTAAAAATCTGTGAAATTACTAACTCTACCTGAGATATCCATCCGTCCATAGGACAGGGTTTATTTTTGGTCGCCATATCTCAACTTTTCACATCACTTGTATAACATTTATTATTTGCATACTTTTGTGGGTGAAATTTGGAGATACATTTTGATTTTTAATCCGCTAATAAACCGGGATTTGTTCTGCTTGAGTGGTTTTTAACTTTCCTTTCCTTTCTTTGGCGGGAGTTTTGAATATTGCTTATGTGGTGTGGGCTACATTGTTTGAAATGTTGGGGGAGAGGATTGATTGAAATTGAAAACGCGTTTTTCATCGGTTTTCGAAGATATCTCAATGAAATTAACATATAATATAGGAAACATGTTCACCTTTATATTGCAAGTGTTTACATTTAAAACAATAATAATTTTGTAGTTTTTATGTATTTTAGAAACACGGTACAGTTCATTCTGCTACACCCTGTATTAAAGGACACATTAATGAAGAAATATCCACATATTAGATGTTGTTTGTTTTTGCGAGTTATAATTCGGGTATCAATATGAATATTTCACAAAGGATAATTGATGAAATTCGATTAAGATTTCTTTACTGAACGGACATTTAATGCTAGTGATTCATAATGCCCCAAGTCGCATTAGATGACTTGATTTCATGTTAACAGTCATTTTATCTTTAAAATTAATACATTCTTTGTTTATTATGCTTTTTATGATGTCTGTAGGTTCTTAATGCCCCACGTAATTTGTTTTCCATGACAAACATGACAAAGGTGACCAAAATGCGTCATCTCTCACAATGGTATGTCATCAAACATGGTTAAACTAAGTACATAAAAAGGATGAGTTCGGGGAAAAAACTGTATCAGGTCATTTGTGCGAGGAATGCAGAGGCAAGGAAGGACATATTGTATGACGCTGGATCCATGTGCCGTTTACAAACTGTTTTTGACATTTACCATGTGTGCCAGGAGGCCTGTGATTCCGGGATCAAAAGATGGGGATTTGAACACATTCACTGCCTTTAGATGGCCTAGAATAACTCATAAAGTGTCAAACAAATGCAGACAATCTTGAAGAAGAACTTTGAAAACTAAAAAAGGTACTGAATGATCGCTAAGTCAGTCTAACATGATGGTTCTTTATGCCCCGCAAGTGGGGTAATAAGAGCCTTGTGACATCACTGAATATAAAGCATGATATCACAAATAGAATAGATTGTTATAATTTTCGTTTTTCTGAGACATATAGCTGAGCATATTTACAAGCAATCCAATAAACATATCCCATTGATAAGATGACAACTAAAAAATGGGTTCTTTATGCCCCGCTTTACCCTACATTATGTGAAATAAACAACTTCTCAAAAGAATTGAGGCGTATCCTGGAGGATCTATCTGGAGGATCTATCTGGAGATCCATCTGGAGGATCCATCTGTAGGATGTATCTTCCTACAGGATCTAGCTATCCATAGGCGTGCGCAGGATTTTTTTACCAGGGGGGCTTAAAAATAAATTTCATTGGTTCGCACCGCTATCAGCGGTAACGAGTCTGTGCCCCCTTGGATTGGATTTTTGACTTGGATTGGATTTTTGACTTGGATTGGATTTTTTGGAATATTGGCTATTGTCAAAAGAAAGGTTTAACCGGTAGTTTAACAAACCGTTCCTGAAGCCATGTTGTTAAGTTTGACTTATAATATAAAACTAATTTACGCGTAGCGCGCCAAAAATGTATATTTTAACACTAAAAAGGTCCAGAAAACGTTTCTGAAGCCATTTTGTTCCAATTGAATAACAAAGTAGAATTAAAATAATTGGCGCGAAACGCGCAAAAAAATTACCCTTATGTAAAATAAAGGTTCAGAAAAACGTTCTTGAAGCCATCTCATTAAGCTTAAATAATAAATAATCAGTGAAACTAATACGCGCGTAGCGCGCAAAAAATGTCTATTTTAACACTAAAAGGTTTCAGAAAACGTTTATGAAGCCATCTTGATGAAATTGAATAACACAAAATAAAAAATAATTCCCGCGGAAAAACATTTCTGAAGCTATCTTGTTAAGCTTGAATAATAAATAATCAGTGAAACTAATACGCGCGTAGCGCGCAAAAAAAATGTCTATTTTAACAATAAAAAGGTCCAGAAAACGTTTCTGAAGCCATCTTGTTCAAACTGAATAACAAAATATTTTTAAAAAAAGGCTATTGTAAAAAGAAAGGTTAAAAAAACCGTTCCTGAAACTATCTTGTTAAGCTTAAATAATAAAACATTCCAACTAATTCGCGCGTAGCGCGCAAAAATTTGTTATTTTTACACTGAAATGGTCCTGAAAACGTTCCTGAAGCAATCTTATTAAGTATTAAAAATAATTTGTGCAAAAACTGGTTATTTTAACACTAAAATGGTCCTGAAAAACGTTCATAAAGCCATTTTTTTAAAGCTTGAATAATAAAAAAAAAATGAAACCAATTGGCTCGAAACGAGCAATAATGTCTATACTCTGTTTGGCCATCTCGAGACAGTGACGTAACTGAACAGGCGCAGCTTTTACGCACGCGTGTGTATCTTCCGCCTTTCAACGCTTGTGTTTGTACGCCAGCGCCGCGAGTATGCGCGCGCGTTATGTGATGCAATTAGTAGAATACGCGGTTACGTCAAAAAAGTAGGTCTTGAGAACTGGCCTATGGTTCAATTTTTATTAGCAAGAACGCAAATTTGCGATTTTTTTGGGCTTAAGAACGCAAAATGTTCGAAGAATTGGGGTTTGGAACGCAAAATTTCGCGATTTTTGAATTTTCAATCAAATTGGAGTCTTAAGAACTGATGCAGGCTCAAAAGGGGTGTCATAAGAACTAGCAGCAGAGGGTGAAAAAGGGGGTCTTCAGCGCGGCACATACCTTATTATATCTATACCTTTTTTACAATGTCAGTGCCCCGGCTCCTCCTCCCCTCCCTTCCTCCTCTCCCCTCCTCCTCTCCTCTCCTCCCCTCCCCTCTTCTCCCCTCCTCCTCCTCTCCCCTCCCCTCCCTTTTCCCCCTCTTTTTTTTTACCCTCTGGGGACCCGGGGGCCTTGAGCCCCCAAAGCCCCCCCCCCCCCCCCCCCCCCCCTGGGCACGCGCCTGATGACTGATTAAAATATAGATACATTGGTGGTCATATTTCAAATTAAAATGTTGCCATAAAAAATGACAGGTTTGTGATTCAAGACATTTTCTGTAATGGTGCACATTTATTTGTGATGCTAAAAGAACAATTTAGAGTGTTTCTACTTAATTTTCATCGACAACAAATTTCTTGACTGAACTATATTTAACTTTTAATGACAAATTAATGAATGACAATTTAAATGACAAATTAAATGACTAAATTTCAATGAAATGACAAATTAAGATTAGGCATTTCATTGCCATTTAATTTGTCATTCATATTAAATAGCTAATTACTGACTAATTTTTTTAATTTTAATTTTCTCATTTAATTTGTCATTCATTCATTTGTAATTGAAGTCAAATATTCATGAGTCGTGAAAATATGTGCTATGTTGAAAATTAATTAAAACTACTACAAATTGGTCATTAATCATTAAAAAATAATTGTTTAGCATTACAAAATATTTCTTAACTGACGAACTTTCCATGACAAATGTTTGATTTGTCAAATAAGACCACATTTTTGACGAATTCATATTCTCTGTGTACTGGTTGTGCTGTGCAATATATCTTCCGAGCATGGCAACATATAGCTTGGTCTTGTTTCAATATTTCTATACAAGCTTTGTACTAGAATTTAATAGCAGTTTGAATACACAATCACTACATTCTAATCTGGATTTGGATCAAGACCATAATAATAAGTACATGTAGGCCTACCATAAGGCTAATGAAAGTGAATTGTTAGTTTCCCGTTTCATTTTTTTTGGGTCAGTGAGTAGGCGACTATTTCATTATTCATTATTCATTATTTTTAAAACATTCATTATTTTTATAATATGTGCCAAATACGTGTAGCGTATAGAACCAAGAGTGTATAATTGTGAATAGCTAGGGCATAAACATGTCCTTACTACAATAAATAAATGAATTCCAGACCATTTTGCATACAAAGTCTTGTTCATTTTAAAACTGTCTTCCTCTTTTATGAAAAATCTACTGAAAAGCATTAAAATGCTTTTCAGAAGATTTTTCATAACACACACATACCCACCACCCATCTTAACAAACTCAGAAGTTCAAATCATAATGATACGATTATGGCTTCGAAAAGTGCCTCGAAATCGCTAAAAATGAAAAAAAAGATTGTCATATGGACGGGTTGGTATGTCGAGTATTCGATTTACATACATCGTATTTGTACTTATTTATTGATGAAATACGATATAATTGTAGTCAAACTTGGCTTATTTTTTCTAAACAAACAAATAATGAAATATTTACCAAATAATGAAATATTCACGCGGGGACCAAAATGTGAGTCGGTCGGGTAACGGGAAACTAACAATTCACTTTCATTAGCCTAAGCGATGCAAGATATCAATCTGACTCTGAGGTCATCGTAGTGAGGTCATCATAAAAGTCAGTTTTGTTCTGGTGTCAAGCATATCAATTTATCAGCAATGAAAACCATTAATGAAATATGTAACGTTTTTGTTTTACGACAACCTTTTAAATCGCAACAAATGATACTAAAATAGATATGGTCAAATTGCAATATATCCAAGAACGCTTTCTTTATGCGTTTCGGAATTTTCCAATGTGTATACAGGGTGATTCAAAAAGAAAGTGTACTGAAAGTAATATAAGTATATAACACTATATGTTATCAGAATATGAAGGCAACCTATGTATGCGGCAATAGATGCATTTATTCACTATCATCAACAAAAAGAATCATGACATTTCATGGTACCGTTTACCAGATATGACTATTTTGGTAAAGATACTGCACTTTGAAACCGAACACAATATTGAATATTTGACTCAATAACGCTTGGTATTAATGAGCAAGCGGATTCATGTATGGTACACAATTATTAGTTAATAAAGACAAATCATATTCTCAGTTATTTTATTAAACATTAAATGCGAAATAATGACAAAACAATGTCATTTTCACACGAATTTAGCAATAACCACAACAAATTTGGCTTTCGTGATAGTCAGACTCAGCTCGGACTAGAGTGTGGACCGTTTTCAATAGTGGAATTCAGCAGATCTTATAATAGAAAATATCGGAAATCTTGTTCGGTTTATAAAATGTTCCTTTTTACGCAAATGAGCATACAATATGTTTACCACAACCAATTTCAACCAACTGAAATTCTTTAGAAAGCTAATGAGATACCTCGTCTGCCTGATATAAAATCTCAAAGTTGAGTTGATACCCGCAATTAATATGGACTTTCCATTCAAAATCTGCAGAAATCGGTATCAGCATCTTCAAAATGCAAAAGAGGATTTACCATCAAACGCACAAGGAATATTAAAACAATTTTATTACTTTTTATGCTTCTCGCCCAATATTTGACCAATACATATGGGCTCAATCTATCTAATTTGATATCACACGTGGGTTTCATTAAAATGAATATTTGCTTTAGTTTTCAACTAAAATCTGTGTTTATTACTTTATTTCAAAGATAATTAAATAATAACCAAATTTCAATAGTTACTTGATGTATCCAAATAAGGCCAGATGGGTTAAAAGTGGATTAAACTGAAGTTAGAGAAATATTACACACACAAATCAATGATTTCCTATACCTAGTGCAATTTTGCTGTTGTTATCCGCGGTCATTGAAATCGCCATAACTTTAAAATTTTGAGGAGAAAAGGTGTTTGTTAATGTGAACATCTACTTCACCATGTAACCATAGCTCTCCAGCTTTCAATGAGATAGCAACGTACGAAGGTTTTTTCAGCTAGTTAGTTACGCCTTGCTTAGCTTATGTTATGTTTAATATTTTAAAAAGCTGAAAATATTATTTACACAAGATTAATATAATGTACGAGTAACTGATGCATTAATCTGTATAAATTATAAAAGTGCTATGTTTATTTTACCCCCGCGGGCATTTTATAAAGTTTAATAGATAAAAATAAAAATAAAATAAGATACACGATCAAATTGTAATATGTTGTTTATGTATTGGAAAAAAATTACATTGATTGTATTAAACGTTAATGAGAAAATAATTAATCACAATAACGAAATATTTTTAACGCATTATTTTTGAATTGTAAGAGAATTAACCCATATTCTTAACTAAATTTGACCTGACCTTCGTTTATTTTAGTCCATAGTATAAATTGTCATTGCTAAAACCAAACTTATAAATCAATATCAGTAATTAACCTGTCACTTGTAGGTGGAAAGTATACGGATTATCATAAGGCATAAAATACCATATTCTGAGACAAGTCAACTTGATAGGGGTGTTGAGCTTTCTCACAAGTGCATTTAAGGGGGCTGTTAACCCTCACAACATGATATATATATCAACATTTTTGGAAAGGAAATGAGTCGGAGAATCCAATATTTGGTATCAAATTTCAGCAAAAATGCTAATCTTTTTGCTCTTTTTGGTCAAAAATTCAAAAAATAAATCAGATATTAAAAAAGAAATCCTTCCTAGAGGATTTTATTAGGATTATAATCAAACTAGAACGACAAAATTTGACAAAATTTATTTTTAGCAATCTTTACAAAACCTAAAATGGGTTAAGAATCGTGTTTTTATAATTTTCTCCAAAATGGTCAATTTCATGTTCATGGTTGGATTTATTGAACCCTTTTCTTCAAGAAAATACATACTTTTATATAGATTAAATGAATAATGAAGAAGTTACGGCAGTTTTACGGAGGCTATACCTGGGGGCTTACACCCTCCTTAACACTTTCCATGCGGTAGGCGGCTGCAGACGACATTCCAAAAGTTCACAAATGTTTCAAAAATGTCAACATTATCAAATTTCATTACCTTGAAAGTTAGGAAATGTTTAAAAAAAAAAGGTCTTGCATATGGCAAAACTAATAACCGCGTGGAAAGTGTTAAGATAAATAATTGACAAAACCGCAACGCAAGGTGGTCCGCCATGTATGCCATTTTAACCCATTTATATATCTATAATACAAAAAGAAAAAGAAAAAAGGCTAGTTCAGCGTGCTTGACTAGTTTATTCTAGTCAAGCGGTACTTCAAACTAGTCGGGCGAGCTGGACTAGCTTCAGATATCGGAAAAACTAGTTGAGAATGCTTGACTAGGTTAAAATCAGTGCTGGACTAGTTTTTGCACCAGCCTCGACGAACTAGTCAAGCGGGAACCTGAAGACTGACTAGTTTAAAGCTGAGATCCCAACTTCACATGCGTTGATCATAGCCTCATCGAGAGAACAGCAACTGTTCTGAGCGCTGAAGCGAAAATATGTAACACAAACATGAAAAGAATGATAAAGGTGCAACACCAAACTGCAAGGGCCAAACTATAAGTTTGGCCACCACATAGTTTGGCCACCAAAGATTCAAAGGTATTCAGAGAAAAAACCTGAATGAAAAGCATGTGGTAACACAGGTGCAAAATTCGGCACATGTGCGTCTCTACGACACTGGGGAGTGCCGACCATGTAAAAACCATCAGATAGTTCGCAGAATTCCAAAATGGATGAAAAGAATGGGCCGATTAGAGTGATCGGTCTTAACGCAGAGCAACCAGCAAGATCAATTTCAACGCATGATACTTCATGGGTCTGAATTTGATATAGATAGAGGTCACGCTATTTTCCCATAGCAACCGATCAGGATGGATTAGCTTATGTTTCTTCTTCTTCTTCCAGATAAGCGTCAACTTCAAAGATTGAAGACTCTGACACTGTGTGTGCGCGGTGTGCAATTAGTCGCAATTTTTGTTCAGGGCTTCTTTGAAGGCTGCTGGCGATGAGCTTTTAACGCTGCTTTCTGGAAGGAGGTTCCAATCTCGGATAGTGCGTGGGAATAAGCTGTTTCGGTGGTAGTCAGTGCGGGATTGAGGTATGTGGTATGAGAGGGAGTTTTCGGTGCGAGTTGGTGTGTTGTGATGTTTTGATGTGAGAATCTGGCTGGCATCGACGGCAACAAGGCTATGGTGAATTTTGTGAAACATTGAGAGTCTCGCATGGAGTCTTCTACGGGCTCATGGAGGCCAGGAGAGTGTTTCGAGCATGGTGGTGACACTGTCGGTGCGACGATAGCGGTTGAGTGTAAACCTTGCTGCCCGGCGTTGAACCATCTCGAGCTTTTTGGTGAGGTTGTCGGTGAGGGGATCCCAAACGGAGCAACTGTACTCTAGAAGTGGCCGAACGAGCGATTTGTAGGCAAGGGTTTTTACTTTGGAGTTGTTGATTCTCAGATTTCGACGCAAGAAGTTTAAGGTGTTGTTTGCTTTGAAGACGACACGGTCAACATGTTTATCCCAGCGCAGGTCGCTTGTCACTGTCAGGCCTAGGTATTTCAAACAGTTGACATTCTGAAGCTGGTGGCCATATAGTGTATTTGTTGATGATCGGTTTTTTCTTGCGAGTGATGCTGATTACTTCACATTTATCAGGGTGAAATTGCATCATCCATTTGTCTTCCCAGTCAGTGAGTTTGTCGAGATCCGCTTGCAGGAGTTTAGCGTCTTCTTTCCCTTTAACTGCCATATAAATCATGGTATCATCAGCAAAAAGGCGAGTTGTTGATGTAAGCTGCTCCGCGATGTCGTTTATATAGTAGAGAAATAGGCAGGGCCCAAGGACAGACTCTTGGGGGACTCCAGAGATGACGGGTACTTTGCTGGATGACACACCTTCAATCACCACTGATTGAGTTCTGTTCCTCAGGAAATCTGCAATCCAACAGTTGACGTTGTCCTGGATACCGTACCATTGAAGCTTCTGTACAAGACGTTGATGGCCGACTTTGTCAAAAGCCTTGGAAAAGTCCAACACGCATACATCAGATTGGACGCCATCCTGCATGTTGGTGACTATGTCTTGAACAAACTCCAAAAGTTGAGTCTCACAAGATCTGCGGTCTCGGAATCCATGTTGAAGTGCGTAGAAGATGTTATTTCGGCTTGCATGTTTCATGCTTTATAGCTAGTTGAGCATGACTGACTAGGCACAAGCTAGTCCAAATGGGCACCATCTGGTCTAGCTTTTAGCCAGTCAAAAATTAGTCGAGCGACTAGTTTAACTAGTCAAGCAGGCTTGACCAACTAGGCAAAAGCTAGTCGAGCGACTAGCCTAAATTGGCTTGAATAGATAAAAGCTAGTCCAGACGGTCATTCCGGGGGGGGGGGGGGGGCAAACATCAATATCGTTCCTATTTTTAAGCATTTTCGTAAAAGGTTGCCCCAATTCTTGTTCTAGTCATTTACCTCGTGAATTTCACGTAAGTGGGGTGGGGGGGGGGGGGGGGGGGAGGGGGGGGGGGGTCAAAAAAATTCGCACAGTCCAAAAAAAATCGCACAGTCAAAAAAAAAATCGCGCAGTAAATGTACAACATGAACAATTTCTCGTCCCCATTTCTCTTCTCTTTCCCCTCTCCTTCCCCTTTCCCTTCACTTTCTCCCTCTCCTTCCCTCTTCTTTCTCTCTTTTCTCCCCTTCTTCCCGTCCCCATTTTCCGCTTCTCCGTCCCCATTTTAGGTGTCCGGGGGGGGGGGGGGGGGGGGCAGTCTGCCCCCTCCCTGCCCCCGCTGTCTACGCTACTGCTGCCGCGGACCCTGATGGGGTCCAGGGGAAAAGCTCCTTGAAGCTCCTGGGTTGTAGTCCTTTATAAGGCAAAGATTTAGCATTATGAAGCATTAATTTTGGCATTTTTTCACCTGCCTACAAACTAAAACACAACGATTCCTACATATATAGATAGGTATCATTAACAGCGGGAGCAAGAATATTTAGGGTGGTTCAAGAACCATTATAATGTTGAAACCTTTATAAAAATGGGCGCGAGGCTCGCAAAATTTTTCAGTTTTGGAACTTTAATTGTCCAGAAAAACGCTCCTGAAGCCATCTTGTTAAGCTTAATATTCAAACATTGAAACTAATATGCGAGAACCGCGCAGCGCAAAAATTGACCTTATAAGACTATAAGGTCCGGTCTGACGTTTTTAACGTCCTCTACATAATATTTAGAATATTAAGGGACCCATTATAATGTTGAAACCTGTAGAGAAAAAAAATCATGCGAACCGCTCAAAAAACAAAATCATTTTTTGAACCGAAATTGTCCAGTCAAACGTTCCTGAAGCCATCTTGTTATTCTTGAATAATGAAACATTGAAGCTAATACGCGGGAAGCGCACAAAAAAAGCATTTATAATACCAAAAAGGTCACATAATATTTATGGGGTTCGAGACCCATTATTACGTTGAAACCTGTAGAAAAAATGCGCACTTTTCGAACTAAAATAGTCCAAAAACGTTCCTGAAGCCATCTTGATTAGCTTGAATAATGAAACATATAAATTATTACGCGCGAAGCGCTAACAAGTTGTCATTTATAACACTAATAAGGTATTGTATGAAGTTTTTACCACCCCCACATAATATTTAGAAAATTTGTGGTTGTTTGAGACCCATTTTTAACACTAAAAAGGTCCAGTATAATGTTTTTAACGACCCTCAAATGAAAATTATTGGGACGTGACCTGTACCCCCCACCCCGTTTGCGCCGCCTAATGCTCCTATACCCATCCTCCTTCTCAATCCCCTTCTCCTCTTCCTCCTCCACCAGTGACAGTAATGAAAGTTTGTATTCCATTGAGCATGCGTCATAGTTAAAACTGCCTTATATATTTTTAACTGCATTACAAACTGCAAGCCTGAGCCCAAACCCAAACTGCTTGCTTTCATAAAAGTGCAAATCTGCAACCGGTATCGACGTGACTGCAGCAATATAACGTTATTCCAGTAACACGTTGCCGAGTGGCGGTGTATTGCATATCGGGTTTATCAGACGTATCTCTTTGGAAAATCACAACGCTTGCCTCTTCGACGGTCTTGGTAGGTAAGAATTGTTTATTCGTGTTGCAAAACGATGTACTTTCCTAATGATAATACTTCCTTTTAACATTGATTGTGTTAACTTGGTTCAATAATCCTCACTTAGGAAAAGGTTGCAACTTGTAAAGACAATAAAAGTAATATACTGCCTTTTACCACTACATGATTTATGGAGAAAAAGCTAACTTTGATCATGTTAAAAGGAAGTATACTGTTAGAAAACTACATATAAGATACATTCTTTTGCCATAAAAGGGCTGTGTAATGGAATTAATATTGCTATCGAAGTGTCTATATTAATTATTTCTGTGTTTCAATATTCACACTGCAGACGGCATTCCAAATGATCACAAAATGTTTCAACAATGTCACAATTATTGAATTTCATTATCATATTTGGAATCGCCATCATGAGAGAAATGCATTGAAATAAGTACAAAAATACCTATTGACCGGGAGCATTTGTTCTGTAAACCTTGAAATAGACTTTGAAAGTTGAGAAAGGTTTCTGAAATAATCTGTTTTGTATAGGGTAGCCGCATGGAAAGTGTGAGCAATTAGACTGAATAATTTGAGCTGATAACAATGTTGCATGTGTGCACTATTTAACTCAAACTCGGTTTTCCCAGAGCCTGCATGTATATAGAACTCAGGTGACAATAACTAACACAACACACAACTTTTCAATAATGAGTTTACTATATTTTCATTTTGGCCTTTTTATTTCTTGCCTTGTTTGTTTTCAGTCCAATTCTACTGAATTTCGATTTTTTTCTGGAGATGCAGTGAAAACCGAATGTCCATACACTCTTAGAAAAAGGGTGCTTCATTGCTTCTTGGCTGTTCCGTATATGGAACCCTTTATAGCACCTTTAAAGGTTCCAAAAAGAACCTGTAAAGGTTAAAAACCCTGATAAATGCGTCTTTAGAACCTTTAAAGATTCTCTACAGAAGTTCGGCGGGTTCTTTAAAATAAAAGAACCTTTCAGCCCCGAGGGTTTCATATAAGGGACAGCCAAGAACCCTGAAGCACCCTTTTCTAGTGTATAGGGACGAAGACAGATGAAACCCAGCGAAATATCTTTTAAGTGCTAATCACTTGGCCAATTCAATGAGACATAACGTAATGTCCGTTCTAAATATACGATATCATTTTAGCAGACTATAAACAATAAAAGTGATCGATATTTTAGATAAAATATACCCAATTTATTAACCAGAATCAGTTTAGCCCTCTACTACTAGGGAACACTACAAAAGTAATACTTTTCATAAACGGAGGGATTCCAAATCTCTCAAAGAGATGGTTTTCTACTATTGACTATACAATTATCTTGGAAATCAAATTTGTTTTGCATCAAAGTAATACTTAGGCATATACTAACTACCATCTGAAACAGTATACCAACAACATTCGCCGTTTATCATATAAAATGTAATGATTTTCTTAGTTTCGATATGATCATATCGAAACTAGGTGCTGAATTCAGAAGTTATGCTATCGTTTTACATGCAGCCTTTCGCGGCAAATCTCAACTCGGAAGTGCCGTTATTTGCTTATTTGGCATAAAGGCGATGTCGGAATTGTATGACATTTTGGATTTGGGCTATGCTGATGATTATCTTTACGTTATTTGCTCATTTAGTAACTGGTGTATTGGTAAATAGTCTAGCTTTCTCTCATTCATATCAAAAACACACATATTCTTGTATTCTAACATTTTTCTCCAAAATGTCAACACATATTTATGTACTTAGTCCTTTTTCAAAATTCACATAGGCATTACGTGCGTGTACTGTATTTATAAAATATTCTACTTCTGTCGCAATAATATCAAAAACCACACATGTTCTTGTACTCTAACATTTTCCTCCAAATTTTCAACACATATTTTTGTACTTAGTCGTTTAACAACATTCACCATTATGCATTACGTGCCTGTACTGTATTTATAAAATATTCTACCTCTCTCTCTCTCTCAATAATATCAAAAACCACACATGTTCTTGTACTCTAACATTTTTCTCCAAAATGTCAACACATATTTTTGTACTTAGTCGTTTTTCAACATTCACCATATGCATTACGCGCGTGTAGTGTATGTCTACCTCTCTCTCTCAATGTTTTTAATAATCCACGGATGTTCTTGTACTCTAACATTTTTCTCCAAATTTTCAACACATATTTTTGTACTTAGTCGTTTTACAACATTCACCATATGCATTACGTGCGTGTAGTGTATTTATAAAATATTCTACCTCTCTCTCTATAATATCAAAAACCACACATGTTCTTGTACTCTAACATTTTCCTCCAAAATGTCAACACATATTTTTGTACATTCACCATATGCATTACGTGCGTGTAGTGTATGTCTACCTCTCATCTCAATGTTTTTAATAATCCACGCATGTTCTTGTACTCTTACATTTTTCAAAATTTTAACACATATTTTTGTACTTGCATTTGTAAATATAGCAATTATTTATTAAAACACTGACTCAGAGAAGGTGTAGGTGAGAGAGAATCTTCCCAATACTAAGGGATCACGTCAAAACTCGACCACCAGGCAACCGCCGGTTACGGCCGGGTTCCGCCCGGTTCTTACAAAACGTGTCGTCTGTTATAATATACACACATAATGAGGTCAAATAGTTACACTCTGGTGAACACGACCGGTTGATAGTGCCTCGTCACACGCGTGAGCAATACAATCTTGAAGTAATGGGCTCTCAAGTCCCAGCTGACAACCAGTACAATACAGCTATTGATTTTCGCTGGGGTTGGCTTTTTCAATCTCAATTAACTTTTCAGCTCAATTCACTTTTTTAAATCAATACCGAAAGTCTATGAATGTTTTTTTTTATAGAACGATTATAGAGAGAGCTATTATGACCGCAATTGATAGTGTAAATTGGTCAGGTTACAGCATTAAGTCAACCGGCGGTTGTTCAGTGTTGCATGTGCGAATATTCATATACCAGTAAAACATTTGACCTGAAAGAACCGGGCGGAACCGAACGTAACCGGCGGTCAACGGGCGGTCGAGTTTTGATGTCTTCCCTAACGGTAATGAGCTCAAAATATGAATGAGGCAAATGTTGACTTATGCTTGCTAGGGGTGTCACTACTTCGAGCATTTTTCCAACTCAAAATATGAAGATTACAGGGACGGGACTGATGGTCGGCAGTGTATCTTATCGATTGAACCAGGGGTTATACAACGTCAAGACTAGTAGTGTTTGTTCGTAGTTGCCTAACGCTCCGTTCATTGACAACTGGTAAACACCCCTTTTTCGCGCGCTGCTGATCGATGAGCTGGTCACAGGTCACTAATAGGTATATCAAATAAGGTGGGGCCGTTTCAAAAAATCCTTAAAATCGTGATGCGTGTCTCTATTTTAAATAGAAGTTGTCAAAAAAACATAACATTTGTTGTATCATATTAAAGACAATTTATCCAGCTACCGAATCAAAAAAGGATTAAAGCCACATGTTTAGCAACAGTGAAGTTATCAATCTAAACATCGAGTGAGTCAAGGGTGGGGCCGGTGGATGCCCATGTTTCTACACAAAATAGCGGAAAACTAGAACTTTTGAAATTGATGCCATTTTAAAAGTATACATAGGAAAGTTTTCAAACTTCTCACATGTGTTAGACCTATTTTGGACCACCCTGTATTTAAAATAAAAGGAACTTTAACGATATTCATGTAGTTCATGTTGATAACCGTTTTCTTTTAAATTAAATAGTCCATGCTAACTTAATTTCATAGAATATTATATATAAACCTTCATTTTATGCATTATTTCATCATAATTTTAGACACCCTGTACTTTTCCTGTGTACATTTTGGGCAAGTGATTCTTAGCAAATTTGGTAGCACCTTCTGCGGTTGTTCTGACTTTGGTGACTATCTTCAGCTAAACCCTAATTGTGGTACTAATTGTTCAAACTATCAAAATATTTTATGAGGAGCAAAAACGATCAACTTTTTTATGTTCCACCCTATAAAGATTTTACACACCCTGTATAATTTGATTATTTTTTGTAAAAATTGAAAAACCTTGAATCATAAGCTTTCCAACAATATATAGTTGAGTAGCCGAAGGCCGACTATATAGTTTTGTTTTGTCATTTTTAGAGTAGTTGTTCCAGCAAAATTTGGTAGCCCAATGACGCGCAATGCAGCAACGCTAAATTTTACATAGAAGTTGCACGGTAGAGCTTTCTAATCGGTTTCCAAAATCACCAAAACGTCTGCGTGGCCCAAAATATGGAGCTTGCAGCGCTTGTTGAAAAAATGAATGCAATAGATAGGTAGAATAGAGATATATAGCGAAGTTTCCCGAAGTTTGGACGAAATTGAAATCAGCCAGGAAAGTGGTCTAATCGATGGTTCAATTGTGATTTTATACGATGTTTTTTAGGGGAAATTGCGCGACGAGCCATTTTGTTTCTATTTCCATAGACAACCCACCCCGACCCCGACGTCGCGGCATGGCGCAAATGGAATTAGCCGTGTTTGTTAGAATAGAAAATGACATATTTAGATAGAATAGAGTTTTCTGAAGTGTACCGTGATTTGGTCGAGATTCAATTCGTCCATGAAAGTGGTGTAATCGATGGTTCAATTGTGAATTTGTAGCATGTTTTTGAGGAGAAACTGCGTGATGAACCATTTTGTTTCTATTTCTGAACACACCACAACGTATGCGTGGCCCAAAATATGGAGTTTTAAGTACTTGTTAGAATGGAAAATGCCATAGATAGGTGAAATAGGATTATATAAGTATCCCGTTCTTTGGACGAAATTTAAATCATTCGGGAAAGTAGTATAATCGATGGTTCAATGGACTCTCATTGTAAATTGTTAGCGTGTTTTGTGAATAAAATGGCGTATTGGGCTGGCCCAGTTGGTAAATTGGAAATAGTGCAACAGTCCGCGCTGCCGACTGTGTGCATGGGTGGTCCGCTGCAAAGCTCTTAGTCTCTTACACCGAAGTTGAGTTAGTTAGGTATTAGGCCCGATACAGCGTGTGTTTGCGTTAAGTTCATCATGCTTGTGACATGACGAAACCGGAAATAATGGGGTGCAAATTGGCCACTTGAGATTGCTTGACAATCCATTGTTGAATCCCATGGTGGATTTGACCGCCTAGGTATGTGTATAGGTCAATGAACCTGCTATTGATTATTATAGTGAACTATGTTTGAGTTTTGGTGTTAGAGATAAGACATGGAATTGTAAGTTGTTGGCAATGGCAGATGTTTGATTTAATCTTATGATTTAATAGTGCATTGATTCCTGGATAATTAGGACACTATCAAGCCAAATTGATCCCAATTTTGAGATTACAGTGCTCACTGTCACCGATATTTTATTATGAATTTGGAATTACTTTAGATTTTGATTGTGTTGAAATGAAAGGTAGATCTAAATTATTGAAATGAGGACAACTTCTCCCAAGGTTGTTTATGACATAGTTAAATAAACGAGGAATGATCCAAATATCATTAAGGCCAAGTAAGTAAATAAAGCAGTTTTAATGGTCCCCTCGGGCACCATTTTCAGGACTTCTATAATTTTCTTTTTTTCCCTTAATTTTTGCCATAACTTTTTTGTTAAAATATTTAAAAGGCTGACATCTTGGTAAGGGAGCGTTCATAAATACTCTGGGGGGGGGGGGGGGGGGGGCAAAAAGTGTTGATACTCTGCAAAGGGGGGTCAAAAAAGTTTTTGAAAACCCCAACAGAGGGGGGGGGGGGGGGGGTCAAAAAAGTTTAAAACGCTTATTAGTTTCCAAAATCTTCTGGGGGCTTCGCCCCAGACCCCTGCTTTACCAATATACACATGTCGTTTCTAATTCTAAATACTCTGGAACGTTCATAAATCAACGTAAAAATAGCT
>CM069449.1:9073573-9171595 GCA_035610835.1 Ophiura sarsii
ACTTTACCGTAGCTATTCAAAATCTTATCATTTACCGTCAGCATAATCCTTTACGGGAGTTATGCAATTCTGTAAATTTTAACGTCTACTACTTTACCGTAGCTATTCAAATCTAATCATTTAACGTCCGATAATCCTTTACGGAGTTATGCAACTTTGTAACTCTTTTAACGTCTAATACATTACCGTAGCTATTCAAGGGGGTTGGTTGAGATTGGCACTGTCGGCTCAAGAGGAATCATGGAATTATGATGGTCAAAAGTACACAGATGGACATTTTTGCGCGCTAAGTGTCCTTAAATTGCTAAAGGCAATAATTGTTTGTATACAAGCTTGTTTAGAGCCAAAATGTACTTTAATCATACCAAAAATAAGTAAAAAATCGACAAATTCCGGGTGGGAAGGGGAGGGGGGGGGGGGGGATGGAAAGTGAACCGCCAAGATTATTGTGGAGTAAGAAATAGGAGTTCCTTTAGTATAATACCCCTACCACTGTAAAGCAGCATTTTAAAGAGTTGTTAATACTATTACATTTTAATACCAACTAGTTTCATGGAATAATACAAATTGAAAAATAAACTTGGATCACTGCCGGAATGTAAAACTCAATCAGCTTAAATTGTTGAATATTCAGTTGAAACTTGATAACCATTGATACCATTGATAACCACTTGATAACCATAGTTATTTACACAGCGGCAGTGGGAGGTGGCAATTAAGAGGGGTTCCATCAAATGATCTTTTTGAAGGGTTCATACAGAAGCCAAATATAAAGAAGCTAAATATATAAAGCAGAAGACCTAGGCCTACATAGATTTTGTTTGACTTTGCAATATGTTACAATATAATCTTAGTTTGTGTAGGGCCTATACCTTAACTACCATAATAAAAGTGATTGTGACTATGTCTATAGGTTTATAAAGAATGTTGTTATTGTTTCTGTTATAGATTATAGAACCCTTGAACGGGCGGGGGGATCATAAAAGAAGGTTCTTAAAGGAATAAAACCCTATTTTGGGGGATAAAAAACCAAATGTCCATGGCTCATTTTTTCCAACTCCCCCCCCCCCCCCCCCCCCCCCCGCCCCTCAAAGTATATATGGAACACTCCCTAAGTCACTATCCATAAAGTGTTTAGACTACGGCTTAGAAACAAATGCTTTCCGGTTTCAGTTAAATCGGGGTTTTTTCGTATACATTTGTTTAGAAAACGCTCATCCTGCGATTATTGTTAGCTATTTCTATGCCCCCCCCCCCCCCCCCCCCCCCCCCCGTTTTAAAATATTTTCCCCCAATATTTGAAATTGTTTCAATTTTGTGAAATACTTTGGTTGGTTAACGACAGTGGCGGAAATTTCTTGTTAGGTGTGGGGGATGAAAAGGGGCGCCCAAAAAACGAATTGAGCTGGTACAATCTAGGCGGTGCTCGGACAGGGGGTGTCTGAGGGGGCGATGTGCCCTCACAGAAATAGATTTTTTCTCAATTTTCAAACTCATTTGGTGCGATCTGGTGTATACCTTTGACCAATATTGTATTGAAAAGCCATCACTTCATTTTCAATAAATATTTTGTTTTTGATCAATGCACGAAAGAAGTTGAGTATAATTATACTGATATTTCTTGATTTAAGTATAGATTGTTTAAAAAGCTCGAACATGGCTCGCATTTTCACCTTTTGAAATGATGTATTCCTCCATTCAATGTGTGCTCATTCAAGCAGCACAACAACCGTGCGGTGTTCAAGCAAAGACCCTGGTTCAAGCTGCCTAACAACCTCCTTCAATACATCATTTAGCAATTTTTGAATTGAGGTATTCTTCCATTCAATGCGTGCTCTTTCAAGCATTACAACATATGCGTGGTTGTAGCCCCGTTCTGATGTTGTTGTGCACACGTACAGTATGTGTGCCAAAAACTTGTTTTGATGGAGAAACTCATTTTTAAAATATCAGGCATAAACTAAAGGGAACTTTTTTTTGTTGAACTGTGTATATTTTCAACAAAAGGCACGTCACTAAAAAACGTAAATGTCTTTAAAAAAACCTGTTTTTTCGTCCATGTTTTTTACTACGCCACTAGACTGAAATAAAAGTATTGAGTATTTCTTCTATTTTACTAAAACACCCGCTGCATATTGTATTTTAGTACATCCACCTAATTTATCAAGAGTTGGATTAAGCAAACGTACGTTATAATGCCTTTATTACAATGTGCTGAAAAAGGTAAAATGTGTGGATTTTCAAAGTTCTATGAATGAAATGTGGGGCAGTGTAAAGGCGCGCCAAATTGAGATTTCTGAAGGCAGACGTAATATTTAGGGCCCGTATTCTCGTACGTAATTAAACACGTTTTTAAGCTAAACACGCGTCTAACTTTGATTCACGACACAGCGTTTGACTTAACGCGATTCTCGTACATTTGTTTTACTTAAACACGCGTCTAACTCGCCGAAATGTGTCTAACTTTAAACATTAGTTTAACTAAACTCGCGCACCAAATGTATGCCTTGAATGATCACTCAACCGTGCCCGGTACAAGCTGACTCGTGGATCGTGTAGTCTTTAAAAGTAACGTGTATTTAAGGCATTCGGTTGATATCTATTGTAACCTATTAGAGCCACAACGGAATACATACATGTATACAATCAACGCAGGACCACTCTGGGAACGAGATTTGCAGAGTTTAAAATCGTGTTTTGTTAAACACGTCGTTTAAAGGATAAACTCACGTTTAAGTTGACAAGCGTTTAGTTAAACACCGTTTTAAGCTAAAACTTGTTTAGTACGAGAATATGGCCCTTAGGGATTAAATAATGTTTGAGGGTATGTGTATCAACAATCTACAACGGTGCTCGCATTTCACAGGGGCAACAACACACACAACCCACGGTTCCGTTCGTGTCGCGCGTAAACACATGGCACCGTATTCTCGCACGAAGTAAACACGGTTTCATTCAAGCTAAACACGCGTCTAACTTTGACTTTAGACACAGCGTTTAATTAAACGCGATGTTCGTACATTTGTTTAACTTGAACACGCGTTTAACTCGCCGAAATGTGTCTCACTTGAAACATTGGTATGGGGGTAGTTTAAAGCGCATTTAACTAAACGCGCGCACCAACTGTATGCCTTGAATGATCACTCAGCCATGCCCGGTGTAAGCTGACGTGCGGATCGTGTAGTCTTTAAAATTACCATATATGTAAGGCATTCGGGCGATATCTATTGTAACCCATTAGGGCCACAATGAAATAATTACCTGTATACAATCAACGAAGGGCCAATTTGGGAACGAGATTTGCAGAGTTTAAAATCATGTTTTGTTAAACACGTCGTTTAAAGGAAAACTCACGTTTAAAGTTAGACACGCGTTTAGTTAAACACGGTTTTAAGCTAAAACCGTGTTGAGAGCAGCAAATGAGAGGCGGGGAAAACTTGTTGAGGAGGGGGCGCAAAAATACCCGCCCTAAATCATGACATGACATAGTGTAGTAATATGAAGTCATTCCATCTCCATCTGTTCAATGTTGAACGAGCTAAGTTGCACTACAATAATTATCCATTTTTGGAGTATGGTTCAACATGTACGTATAAACGGACCACATAGGAAAATTATTTTAGTCACCCGAGGCGTGACTGCATTTTTTGTTTGTTAATAAAGTCTTACATGGTTAAATGTTATGATCATCACTGAATTTTTCGCCAAAACCTTCTTTATAAAGTCATGATCCGAGATGGTGAAAGCAATATGGTAATATGGCAATAAGGCTCAATGTACGCGTATTCAGCAGAATGAAACTTCACACTTTCCACGCGACAATGGTCTGCAGGCGACAGTTCCATAATATCAAAAAATGTTTCTAATATTCCATCACCATATCTGATTTCACCATGAGAAATACATTAAAATAAGTACAAACATGCCTATTATTGGTTCAGTAATTATTGAGATAGATATCGAAAGTTGGGAAAGGTTTCTGAGAAATATGTTTTGTATACTCTATCGTAAAACTAATAGCCGCGTGGAAAGTGTTAAACAAACAATGCGAGAAATGCAAAATTTGGTTTTCGCCTCAAATTGTTTTTCATTCAGGTCTAACGCTTCCTAAAATCATATTGAACCACAGAAATAATGACACTTCGATAGCAATGATATTCATTACGAGAAATAAGTAAATGCTTTACCTACCTGGTCTGTGTGTTATACCAAAGGTGAGACTAGAGACATTCCTGACCAAGAGGAATTTTATGGTGATTTTGCGTTGAGATTCTCTAAATAGTGAATAGTTGAAAGTCTGATTGCCACCAAACCGCAACGTGTTACTGCGATGACGTTATAATGTAGTCTGCTGCAGTAGTGCAGTTCTTCACTCTAGTGAAAGCAAGCAGTTTGGGCTCAGTTTTGCAACGTGCAATTCACTAACGATGACGCATGCGCAAGTCAAGGGAACAAAAGCTTCCATTGATTTTAGCGGTGCAGGTGTACACTAACAACCTTTGCCCGACGTTCAAATAACTACGAACAGCAGTTTTTACGATATTCCCATCGACAATAATTACATTTTATTCTCTGTGTGAGCGTTTTTCTACAGAGAGTTAGCGTTCTTCTACAATCAATGATCAAAGTGAATAGAAAGATTTATTTTCAGATTTTCTTTTTTACTTACGCCTTGTCAACGCGCTTAAAATAAGCTAGCTTTTTACTGTCACCTTGTACAAAAGAAATCAATGTTGTAGAGTGTTAGGCATCTACGATCTAACACTTGACGTTGTATGACCCTTGTTCAATCGGTAAAAGTTATTTCTATATATCTTCTATTCAGTATTTCTTTCGAAAAGTTAAGGTTTTTGCATCGTATTCGTATATGCTTGTGCAATTTTGTACAATCCGACAAGTTTCAACAAGTCTCAATAGAATATACCAAATACCTTTATGATTACCCCCATCGATATACCAAATTTCGCGAAAAGCCAACCCAAATGGGAGGCACACGTACGTATACCACGTATATAGTGACCCCCCGCCACCCCCCAAACGGCGTTCTCAGGAAGAAATCGTGAGTGAAAAACAAATTGGAAAGACGCAAAATATCCAAAATTAACAAAAAACAAAAAACGTATATTTCAATGAAAAAACAACAACTAGAAGTAATTGTGATTATAGATCACGGATATTAGTCGAGGGTGTTGATCTTTGACCTTGGTATATGGCTGTATGTTATCAAAGGGCAATAACCTTATAATATTTTGCATTGTACTATATATTTGATAATTGTTTCAGCCCTGAATTAGTGAGAAAGAAATACATTTTGATCGTTAATGACCTTTTCTTGACCTTTGACCCCAAACTTATTATTGACTTTTTTCTTGGCTTATCAATGCGCACAAGAAAAAAGTAATCCGGTCAAAATCATAGCATGTGTTCAGTTTTACACCTGTATAGTTAAATGACCCCTAGTGACCCCGTGTGACATGTCACTTTTAGTGGAGGAGCACCCTATATGAACATTGATACGAGGAATCTTTTGACCAATTCTGACAATCATCAGTCATTTCCTCCCGGACAAGTAGCATTTTGAGTGAATGGAGTGAAAATTTACATTTTGACCCCTAGTGACCTTTTCTTGACCTTTGACCCCAATATCATTGGTTTATCGTGGTATTATATCTTAAATACAATATGGACGTGCGCGGACAAGAACAAAAAATGTTTTTGTTTTCATTTTAAAGGTTGATTTTCCGTTTCCGTTTTCCAAAATCCCTCTCTCTGGCTTTGACTACATCAGAACAAAAGCGAAAGAGATATTGTAAAATACTTTAAATGTGTAGCCATTATTCAGAGCTATACCCAAAACAAATTTCAAGGCTGACAATCATATCAGCGATGTTTAATATGAGGATGTCGGTAGAATTTATTGAATGCGTTATAAGATGTATATATAGTTCCAAGCAGCTAGCAACAATACATTTCAACAGTGACTTATAGTTGTGATTGAAGTAGACCAGTCAAGGATATTAATAGCAGTCATGGCTTAAGCTTTTTAGATTTGGTAGATGGCTGTTCTGTACAATAAATGTTTAATATTTTTTGTATACAAACCATCAGTTTTGGTATATTCCGCATTATACACGTATCGCCAAGTTTTGTAGACCATACGCGATCCTGTACGCGCACCCTTAACATGCTTAAAATATTATAAAACGATTTAGTCCGGTCAAGTGAATGGTTATAATATAGCTGCCCAAATCTGATCTCGAGCTAAATTCATTTCGTAGCGTCGATAGGTTGTTACTGATTCCGTGGTGCGCTTTCAGAAAGGGTCGTACGTGATCGGTTCAAGTTAAATTTTAGATTTGGTATTATGGTTTATTTCTTTTTTACTAAATCAAGCATTGGTGTTCCAAAATAATGAATTAACTTTCTACAGTATTATTGAAATTCATATTTTATTAATATCAAGGAAAATAAACTGAACGTACGAAATTTCAACAGATTATGTTTCTGAATTATCATAACTAAAGTCAACTAAACTTTGGCCCTTGCATGAAATTGATGAAAAATGTCATGACCAAAAAGTAAATATATTATTTAGTTTGTTTGTTTGTTTGTCGGTCCGTACAGACACACGCTTGGGTCCTGAAGGGACCAGACTCAAGCAATTTTAAGAGCGCGTACAGGATCGCGTATGGTCTACAAAACTTGGCGATACGTGTATAATACGGGATTTACCAAAACTGATGGTTTGTACACAAAAAATGTTAAACATTTATTTTACAGAACACCCATTAGGAAGCTGTCCGTCCAATACCAATACCAATACCGTAAGCCACACAAAACACGACTTCTTCTTCAACATTTAACATATGCAAATTTTTGTAATTCGTCGTTTTTTAGCATTCACCATATACGTTATTGTATTAAGACATTTTATACCTCTCTCAATAATTTCAACACACATTTTTGTACTTAGTCGTTTTTCAACATTCACCATATGCATTTCGTGCAAGCAGTGTATTTATAAATATTCTACCTCTCTCTCAATAATATCAAAAACCACACATGTTCATGTACTCTAACATTTTTCTTCAAAATTTCAATACACATTTTTGTACTTTCACTATATGTTATACGTGCGTGCAGCCTATTTAGATATTATTCTACCTCTCTCTCCCCGTATACGTTATGTGTGTGTATTTAGAAATTGTATACCTCTCTTTCAATAATATCAAAAACCACACATGTTCATGTACTGTAACATTGTTCTCCAAAATGTCAACACACATTTTTTTACTTAGTCGTTTTTCAACATTCACCATACGTTATGTGTGTGTAATTAGAAATTGTATACCTCTCTTAATAATATCAAAATCCACACATGTTCTTGTACTTAGAGAAATTTGTCTCCAAAATGTCAACACATATTTTGTACTTGTACTCGTTTTTCAACATTCACTATATGCATTACGTGCGTGTAGTGTATAAATATTCTACTCTCTCTCAATAATATCAAAAACCACAATAAAAAGGACATTTTGTGATGTTAAACCTGGGGGAAATATTTAGCAATTGTTGGAAGACCTTAAACGAAATTTAGATGAAAACTGAAACCAGATTTTCAATTTACAGGACCCGACATCTTACAGAGTTGTTAAAATCGTGATTTTACCTAAATAGACCTATTTGAAACCCAGTGACGTAGCTAGGTTATTCATGTTTCATATTATATTCATATCTCTCTTATGGATCTAACTTTGGTTTGTGGAATGCGAGATCTATGAAGCTAAAGATTCCAATTATTTGTGACTTAATAATATCTCACAAACTTGATGTATTAGCCATAATGGAATCTTGGCTAACAGGAGACCACCGTGAGGACCATGATACTCTAGCCGATTTGACATCGACATTTCCTAACTATGCTGTGCATCACATTCCATGGAAAGATAGATCTGGAGGTGGTGTATGTGTTGTCATAAGGAAATCATTTACGGTTAACATGACTACTACTGCATCATTTGAATCATTTGAATATATGGATCTTGCAATTACTTCTCATCGACAACTGCCACTCCGCCTAATTGTCTTATATAGACCGCAGAGATTAATTTTTTCGCGAGTTTTCATCTTTTTTTGAGGAAATTTCAACGGTACCTGGTCATCTTATGATTACAGGAGATTTTAACTTTCATGCTGATATTCTCACTGATAGAGAAGCCCTGTTATTCTTGGATATTGTGGATTCTACAAATTTAAAACAACATGTTGACAAACCCACTCATATTGCAGGCAACACTCTTGATCTTATTCTGACACGCTCTACTGATGATTTTGTTTCGGATATTAAAACTACTAGTTATCTTCCATCAGATCATGCTGCAGTTTTGTGTTGACTTAACATTGATCGGCCTAAACCTATCAGAATGGAAATAACCATACGCAAACTTCGTGACAATAGATCTTGATGATTTTCGTAAGGATATCTTAAATTCAACTTTGTCTACTTCTTCTATTTGTGATCTTGATTCATTAGTTGCGGAATATGACCATGTTTTGCAAAATCTTAAAGATAAGCATGCACCACTTATCACCCGCACAATAAGATGTCGACCCAACGCACCATGGTATAATGAGAAATTTCGTGAAATGAAACGAAATGTACGCCGCTAGAACGTCGTTGGCTATCCACAGGATTAGAAGTCGATAAGCAATCTTTTCGAGAGTTAAGTCAACATTAACATGTTATGATCAAAGAGGCAAATATTATGAATTACCATAAAATGCAATTGGAAAGCTGTAATGCCAAACAACTCTTTCGAAAAGTGGATGGATGACCTCACCAAACCAAAATCAGCCAAAATCTTACCTTCTGATGTTAATGAAATACCACTGGCTGATCGCTTCTCACAATTCTTCAGTGATAAAGTGCAACATATTAAGAACAATCTCAAGATCACCAAATCCTCACAAAAGTACCCTTCTTCACTTAAGGACACTGCCTCAACATGTACGTCAACGATTTCTGATTTAGCCATTATATCAGAAGAATCAGCGGGAAAACTTAAGATGAAATCGCCTTCTACGTCATGTAAGGGAACAGTTCCATTTGTACGCGATACATTTATCGCGACTGTATCGGGGCCTGATATGTTTTGGACCCGATGTTTTTCAAGTTGATACGCAATAAAATAGTCATCAGGCCCCGATAAACTAGACATCGGGGCCCGATACGAGGCCTCTGCCATACCCTGGGGTATGTTTAGCAAATAGAGCGGGACATTGTTTAGCAAATACACGAGGATAATACAATTTACGTTAAACATCCATAATCAATAACATTATCTCTAAAAACATGAAATGCTGAATTTCCTTACAACTAGAATAAATAACACGAAGCTCTATTTACATACCGACCACTTATCTTTCGTTATATTTAAACAAGCGGTAATACGCTACTCGATAAATAATCCTTTGCTACTCGCAACTGTACGCGCTAAAAATCTCATCGGGGCCTGATAAAAAACTCATCGGGGCCCGGAACATTCTCGCAATTTTTATCGCGTACAAATGGAACTGCTCCCTAACCTGGATCCTATACAAACATGGCTTCTCAAAAACTGTTCTGATAAACTTGTACCCATTATCACAAATATCGTCAACTTGTCTCTCCAAAATGGTCATTTCCCAGATATTCTCAATTTCTCAAATCAGCAGTCATTACACCACTCATAAAGAAACCTAAGCTTGACTGTGAACAATTGAAGAATTACAGACCTGTCGCAAACTTAAAGTTCCTTGCCAAAACAATTGAATGATTGTGCGTTTGCATCACAAATTCAGGACTACCTCACTTTGAACAATCTCCGCGGAAAAATGCAATCAGCATACAGATCTGGGCATAGTATAGAGACAGCATTACTTTGTGTTTACAATGACCTGTTATTGGCTGTAGATAAAGGAAAAGAGACTGCCCTAATACTTCTTGATTACTCTGTAGCATTTGACACCATCATACATGATGTGTTCCTTAACCGACTTGTTCACAGATATGGTATTAGAGGATGTGTGCTAAGCTGGTTTTCCTCTTATTTTCAAAATAGGTCTCAACTTATCTCTGTAAATGACAAAATGTCTAAGCCTCATACTCCTCTGGAGGCGTCCCACGCGGATCAGTTATTGGACCACTATCATTTACCATGTACCTTGGCAAAATGATTTATGCCGATGACACACAAGTTTATATCATTTTTGATAAGGATGACCACTCATCCCTCATCCCAAAACTTGAAACATGCATCAATGCTATTAAACTGTGGTCAACTGCCATTGATCTGAAACTTAATGATGATAAAACTGAGTTTCTCCATATTTCATCCCGATTCAGAAATTCATCTCCTTTGAAACATGTTTAAATCTGTGACTCTTTGATTGAACCAGTAAAGAGTGCTCGCAATTTGGAAGTCATTGTTCAGAATGATTTGAAAATGGATATATTTGTTCTGCTTCATTTGCTCTGTATCGTATTGGACATTATTAGAAAGTTTCTCGACAGAAAATCAACTGAAATGCTGGTACATGCATTTATTACATGTCGCTTAGGGGCCATATCCAAACTCCAAGTGATTTTATAGCGTTTTTCTACCGATTTTACCCCGGTATTACAACGGAATTTTTTTCTATTGTTAAAAGCATCGGAAAAAGATCGGTGATTAACTAGAGCCTCTCTACTTATCTGGCGTTAACAATAGAACTATTGTAGTACTCTCGATGGCTCAATTAGTGAAGCAGACAGATGAAAGCGCTTTGTGTCATTAAGCTGACCAGCTGAAACAGAGATACAGTGAAATCCTGGTCCCAGATCCCAGGGACGAGTCAAAGCTAATAGATGCGCAGGTAGTGTTATACTACAATAGCCAGCCTCCTCCAAACTGTCCCAGATGTCATTTGGAACATCAAGCTAGAGATTGCCCGGACAAGGTCCAATTCCGGTGTTTCTTATGCAACATTGTCGGGCATTCAAAACAAAATTGCCCCACAGCGGAATTGGGGCCCACGTGCTTCAAGTGCAACAAACGGGGTCACACAAAAAACTCCTGTATCCAGATAGTGAAGCAGCAAACTCCAGCAGCAAAACCAAATGTAAATGTGCTGCCAGTAGTAAAACCAAATGTGCTGCCAGTAGTAAAACCAAACGTGCTGCCAGCAGTAAAACCGAGAGATCAGCCACAACACGACGCGATAAACATTCTACATGAACTCCTCGATAAGTGCGCGAGACCATCGGCAGGTCCACCCTCGCCAGACATCCTTAAAAAGGTCGAGGATTTCCTGCTATCGAGTAGAGCTGAAGAAAAACCACCTTCTTCTCAGAATGAAGCAGAGAAAGCAAGAGAACCAGCTAAGGCTCATGACAAGGAGGAGACTCCAGAAACAAAGAAATCAAGTAAGAAATCAAAGAAGGGTAAGACCAAAAGAAAAAACTCAACGTCACCCGGAGTGAAAGTGCCAAGCAAAAAAAAACGTCAAGAATATCCAAGCATAACAGAATATGAGCCGGGAAATTCTGTAAATCCACGTGACGAATGCTCGTCTTCTGGTGATGAGTATGACGATTCTGAACATGAACATCATCGTTCAGAGAATCAGACATAATACTGTTCAACTTTATTATAAATGCATCATTTGATAACATCAACAAATGTCCATTTCAATTGTATGACATTAGTCATGAATTTAGTTCAGCAAATTACCTTTCTAGAAATTTGCATCATGAGCAAATCAATATTTCAATATTATTTTGTATGTAATTCATTTGTCATGTGTTATGTTAAAATACCCCGTATATTTTTAATATGATCAAACTTATAACTTTGAATGTCTTTGGTTTACGTAGAAAGAAAAAACGTGATACCGTATTTGATTGGTTGAAACGTATGAGATGTGATGTTGCAGTATTACAAGAGGTTTATTGTTGTGAAAACGACCTCAAAGAGTGGGAAAATGAATGGGGAGGGAGAATTTTCGGAAACCATGGCAGCAACAGAAGTAAAGGGGTTCTTACACTTATAAATCAGAAATGTGACATCACAAAGTCAGAACAACTTTTTAAAGACAATGAGGGAAGGTTATTAGCGGTGAAAATAGAAATAAATGATGAAATAATAAATGTATGGAATGCATATGCTCCAAACAATATTCAGGACCGTAAAAGTTACCTTGAATCTCTAAAACAATCAATATTAAAATATGGTATTAACGGTCACAACTTACTGGGCGGTGATTTTAATACTGTCCTCGACCCAAAAATTGATATGATTGGTAAAGGTGGACTCTCTCACTTTAGACCAGAATGCGCTAATAAAATTAAAGAACTTTTCACATCTCTAGATCTTTTGGATATATGGCGTAAGAATAACGGGAACAAAAAACGTTTTACATGGAGTAGGAAATCAACTCAGGTAAAATCAACATTAGACTACTGGTTTATTCCAAATATTCTTGAAGATAACGTGGAACGAATTGAGATAATTCCAGGGTATGGGTCAGATCATATGGCAATTGAAATGAAATTGGATCTACATAAAAATGAAAAGGGTTGTGGCTACTGGAAATTGAACAACAGTTTACTAGAAAACTCTGAATATAATGATGGTATAAAAATGCTCATTGCAGAAGTCATATCCGAATATGGCGATATGTTAAATAAACGACAATTGTGGGATTTGTGCAAAAACAAAATTAGAAAATATTCTATAGATTTTTCAAAGGGGAGTACTAAAGAAAACAACTTACGGTTAAAAAAGTTAGAAGAAAATCTGAAAAAGGTGTACGATAAGATAGTAACAGAACTAAATAACACTGAATATTTACAAGAGTACGAAAAGACTAAATTAGAATATGAGCTACTTTACCATCATCATATGCAAGGGCTAATTATTAGAAGTAAGGCTCAGTGGTCCCAAGAAGGTGAAAAATGTACCAAATATTTTATGAACCTTGAAAAAAGAAATGTTAATAATAAGGTAATAACCAGCCTCCTAGATAGCGAGGGGGTAAATGTGACAAACGATGATGACCTCATCAAAATGCAGGTGGATTTCTATGAAGATCTGTACAAAACAAAGAGTATAACCCGTATAGATGATGTTAATGAATTTATGAAAAATATTAATGTACCGAAGTTATCTGAAGAAAATAGAATGAAATGTGAAGGTATGATTGACAATGAAGAATGTTTAACTGCACTTAAAAAAATGTCAAATAACAAAAGTCCGGGGTGTGATGGACTTACTGCAGAATTTTACAAAGTTCATTGGCAATTGGTCGGTACATTGATCGTAGACTCGTTCAACGAGGCATACGAACATGGAGAGCTTTCTTTATCCCACAAGCGTGGGATTATTACTTTATTACATAAAGGTAAATTACTACCAAGAAACAAATTGGACAATTGGAGGCCAATAACACTTTTAAATATAGATTACAAAATTGCGGCAAAAGCACTTGCATTGAGAATAAGTGAAGTACTTCCGACGATCATTGATACCGATCAAAACGGTTTCCTTGAAAAGCGGGGTGCAAACTTAAACATACGTTTAATTGAAGATGTTTTGAGATACACCGAAACAAATAATATTAAGGGGGCTATGATCTGTATTGATTTTAAAAAAGCTTTCGATACGATTAAAAGGGACTTCATATTGTATTCCCTTAAACTATTTAACTTTGGTGAAAAAATAATAAATTGGATTAAGACTATATTTAATAACACTGTCAGTTGTGTATTACATAATGGACATATGTCTTCTTTTTTTGCACAGATGAATGGTCTAAGACAAGGTTGCAATTTGTCCCCATTATTATATGTCGTGGCAGCCGAGGTAATGGCAAACCAAATCAGACAGTCAAAATATATACATGGCATAAAATTGCCCTTCCTCGAATACGACAAAAATGAAGTAAAAATTACGCAATTTGCGGACGACACAACTATATTTGTTAAAGATGAGGAATCAATAAAAAACGTGCTAAAAACATTCGAACTATTTTCACAAATTTCAGGCTTATATATTAATAAATTAAAGAGCGACGCTGTCTGGATTGGTGCTTGCAGAGAATCAACGAAAGAAATTGGGGGGATTAATTGGAAATGTGTACCAAATAATAATGTAAAAATTCTAGGGGTAGTAGTAAACCCATGTACTAAAATAGAAGAGTTATCTGTAAATTGGGAGTCAAAGATGGAATTGATAGAACGATCTATCAGAGCTTGGACCATGAGAAACCTTACAATGGTCGGCAAGGTACTGATAGTAAAAAGCCTTTTAGCATCAAAGCTATCATTTATCGGTTCAATAATTGACTTACCCTCTGAATTTGTAAATCGTTTAAATAGGATGTTTTTTAAATTTGTGTGGGGTGGATCAGAAAAAGTTAAACGTACAACATTAATAAATGAATATGAAAAAGGTGGGCTGAAAATGCTCAACTTACCACATTTTTTGGATTCGCTTAAATTGACATGGATCAAAAAGCTCGCAGATTCAGAAATCAGCACGTGGAAAAATATTCCTATTTCTTTATTGAAAAAAACATGCTTAGACCTAAATATCTTCAAATGCAATTGTAGTTTTGAAACTATGAATAAAGCCGTAAAAGGTATTTTAAAAGAAATGCCATCCTTTTACCACAACCTAATCAATGTTTGGTTTAAAATCAAAAATACTGAAACTATAAACGAAATAGAAAACTGGGATAATCAAGTAATATGGAATAATGATTGTATAACGAGCAAAGGTAATACATTGTACTTTAAGGGATGGATAAAAATAGGTTTTGTTTATGTGTCAGACTTATTCAAAGACGATGGGGAAATGTATACATTTGATGAAATAAAGGACAGATTTGTTCATCCAGCAAATGCCTGTATACAATACATAGCTGTAAAACAAGCAATACCTACTTTGTGGAAGAATGAAAGAACAGGTACTAGATCGGATGGTATAACGTTCAAGTATAATAATGGTAACACTTCATTAGAACTTTGTACAACAAAAATATATCGAAATGCAATGATAGATAAAATAAATACAAAACCAATTTGCGAATTGTTTTGGGAAAAAAAATTCGAGTATAACAATTTTGAGTGGAGCGAAATTTGGGGCAAACATATTAAGCAAATTAAGGAACCACGACTCATGACATTAAACTGGAAAATAATTAGTAACATTTACCCAACGAAGATATTTCTCCACAAAATAGGTAAAGAGCATGATACTATATGTGACGTGTGTAATGAAATAGATTATATTGAACATTTCTTTTATTATTGTAAGAAAATAAAAAGTGTATGGACTGAAGTCAACAATATTGTATCGCAACAACACAATAGTTTAATTAAAGTATCAGTTACAGATGTATTATTTGGTTATAATAAAGAAGATGAAGACATAAACAATTCTATAAACAAAATAATAAGTGTTGGTAAATTAGTTATCAGCAAGTTCCGTTACGGGAACCACCCACATTTAATCAGCTTATTATTGTTTGAGCTGCAAATCAGAGATTTATAAAACGATGTTAAAAATGTAATTGTTTATTGTTTGTTTGTCTATGTATACCGGCATACCAAAGATATTTGTATGAATGGGGTTCAAATTAAATATTATAAACATGATGTAAAACTTATAATAAAATCAAATATGAGTTTATATACAAATAACTGGATACATGATGTATATAATGTAATGTTGAAAATTATGTAAACATGCCGTTACCTAATGATATCCAATGTAAACACGAAAAGCACATGAAAATGTGTTATTGAAATGAAAATGTGTAAAAGTGCTGAAAAACATGAAAATGTGTAAACATGCTGAAAAGTATATGAAAATGTGTTAAACATGACATGCAATGTAAACATGCTGAAAAGCATATACAAATGTGTAAACATGCCGAAAAGCATATAAAAATATAAAAATGCTGAAAAGAAAATGTAATGATATTCAATGTTAACATGAAAAGCACATGAAAATGTGTTATGTGTTATGTAATTGTGTAAACATGCTGAAAAGCATATGAAAATGTACTAGTATATGAACATGTGCTATACATGATATGAAATGTAAACATGCTGAAAAGCATATGAAAATGTGCTATACATGATATGAAATGTAAACATGCTGAAAAGCATATGAAAATGTACTTGTATATGAAAATGTGCTATACATAAAATGTGAAAATTATGAATGTAAACATGCCGAAAAGCATATAAAAATATAAAAATGCTGAAAAGAAAAGGTAATGATATTCAATGTTAACATGAAAAGCACATGAAAATGTGTTATGTGTTATGTAATTGTGTAAACATGCTGAAAAGCATATGAAAATGTACTAGTATATGAAAATGTGCTATACGTGATATGAAATGTAAACATGCTGAAAAGCATATGAAAATGTGCTATACATGATATGAAATGTAAACATGCTGAAAAGCATATGAAAATGTGCTATACATGATATGAAATGTAAACATGCTGAAAAGCATATGAAAATGTACTTGTATATGAAAATGTGCTATACATAAAATGTGAAAATTATGAATGTAAACATGCCGAAAAGCATATAAAAATATAAAAATGCTGAAAAGAAAAGGTAATGATATTCAATGTTAACATGAAAAGCACATGAAAATGTGTTATGTGTTATGTAATTGTGTAAACATGCTGAAAAGCATATGAAAATGTACTAGTATATGAAAATGTGCTATACATGATATGAAATGTAAACATGCTGAAAAGCATATGAAAATGTGCTATACATGATATGAAATGTAAACATGCTGAAAAACATATGAAAATGTACTTGTATATGAAAATGTGCTATACATAAAATGAAAATTATGAATGTAAACATGCCGAAAAGCATATAAAAATATAAAAATGATATGCAATGTAAACATGATGAAAATCATATGAAAATGTATCGAAAATGCAATGTAAACATGATGAAATTATGTGAAATGTGAAAATTATGATAGAAATAAACAATAAAAGATAAAAAAATTTAAAAAAATTAAGCTGACCAGTGTTCACCCGACCCCCGTTGTGACGTAAAGAGCGACCCATTTGCCAGATTGTACACCTATCGGGTTTCTAGTACAAGTGCCAGGTTTTATCATGGCAGGTGATAGAGGCTAATCGCGACACTCCTCAAACCCCGACTCAAACGAGATATGTTTGTAGCCGCCTATTCATTGCTAGGCTTATCGTAATCCACTCGTTAACGTCATAAGAATAATCCTCCTTGAAGTGGCCTTTAAAGACTATTGTTCAGCCGTGGATGATTTTTGAGTAAGCAGTACAAGCATGGATAATGTTATCATTGAATACTAAACAATATGGGAGCCATTAAACATACAACATGTTATTGTTTTCTGGTTTAGGCATAATGTGTGTAATCAAGTAGCATTATGAATCTTACTCCCCTAAATAGTGTCATTTTTCTGCGTTTTTAGACTTTTTAAGAATGTTGCATACACTCTGAACGTGACCTAATAAATAATAAATATGAAGAAATTAAGTAATTAATGTAAATAAATAATATATAAATTAATAATTATATCAATAAAATAAACTGTATTTAGGCCTATTTATAATTAATTGATTGATAAATAATTAAATAAACATCAACAATTAAGAAAGTAAATACAAAAATAAATAAATAACGTTAAAATTATGTCAATATAAATGAAAACCCCGAACGGACGTATAATGAGAGAACAATAATATATATTATATTTCGGCATACTTAAAATTAAAACCCTAACCGACCTCTACCCAGACTCGACCGCTCTAAGTATAGAGCACAAGGAATATAAACCGCCACAAAGATTCGAACGTACGGCCTGCTGATTGAGAGTCCTAATCTTTACCAACTGAGCTATTTCGATTTTCCTGAAATCCTCAGCGCTTTATACCCAAATATAGTTCTCATTCAACTATTCCCTAAATACACACGGATTTTTCAACACGGTGTTGTTGTCTGTAAAATGAGTCTATGATTTATTATATTTAACGAATAACAAATCCCGTACTTTGTGAAACGATTCTGAAGTTATTTTCGTTCGGCCTATATATATATAATTTTTGAACAACATTAAAAGCTATTCGCGGTCTGATAAATGTACAATTTAACAAAAAAAACCTAGTATACCCCACTCCCCCTCCACCTTTCCAACTCAAAGGTTGCATTCATGACTCAACGATTTTTACGAAACTTATGCAAATCCCTATCGATTGCACAGTCAGACATCAAGGAATTACCTCAATAGAATCCACTTCACTCATGCGTGTCCGTAACAAAAGGTTCTTGTTCCCGTAGTATTCGTTGTTCAGATCAATTTGATGCAAGTCTTACTGTTCAAAGAATGACCTATATGGTACAGTGTAAAACCCGAAAAAAGTGCTTCCCGTAAGACATTCCGTTACCCCTATCATGTTGGAGCATGCGATTGGTATAGACATGTGGGGTATTGTCTCCTCGATAAGAATATCGCTGATGGTAAATTAAAATCGTGTGCTAATTAGCTTTAATTAACCAAAATAAAGAATCAATGCCTAAATGTAATGCAGTAAATACTGTTTGAGCAACACTACTCTATTGAATTTACAGCGAACTCACTAATGTGTGTCTTTGTGCTGCTATTGAATGGAGTTGCCACCTCTAGTTCGGATCCCATTGATCATGAATATTTTTAAGGAAACAAACGCGAGTTCCTTTTAGGAATATTTACTGGTATTGTTCTCAGGTATGCAGCTAATCGCTCGTAAATCCGCAGTCATTCGTCTTAGCATGCTGTATTCAGCTCTGTGTACTAAAGTGTGACACGGAGGCACTTGATTCTCTGAATCGTCAGATAGTTACGGACGGACGAGTTCGGGACTGACAAGGTTATTTGATTGAATAATTTTAGAAGCATAATCAAAGCTAGCTACTTGGCAATAAGCATGATAAGGGTATCGATTTAAAATGATTATGAGTTAACAATTTCATGTTTGGAAAAGGGACGAGATTTCTATCTTTTATTCCTTTATACTGAAACAAGTGATCACAACCAATATCGAGGTCCGTATTTAATTATGTTATAACTACATGATGAATTTCATAAAATCCTAAATAAAAATAAAATAATAAAATATTTTGCATTCTTATTTTTGGACGCGGGCGGAAAAGAGTACGCCTAAACACAGAAGAGTGAATTATAATTGACCTAGAATACCCCGAGTCCGACGATTGATCTTAACTTCGGGATTATTTAATTTGAAATAGGCTAATGTGTGCTTTTATAAGAGATAATTTGTATATAATTTGTTTCCCGTAAGCCACTCACAGTTTTAGCAATCTCTTTCGCGGCATTTAATTTGTTTGTGGTTTCGGGTTGTTATTTCAGTTGAGGATCCTCAGGAAAACCCATGTTAAATGCTGTGACATTTTCTGCCAAGATCTAGATGGCCTTTTTTAAATGAGGTAACTTGTCTTTAAGATACTTCAAAAATGTGCTGCAATTGATTCACCATCAATACAAATGACTCGTGGAGGCAGATCCCCAGTGCTAGACTCATTGAACTGCATATAAATCTCATGGTAGTATTCAGTAGGTCACTTTCTTAACAACCAATGATTCCCCCTAAACAAGCCATAATAGGCCGTTTATGCCTTAAATTTCCATTTCAATTGCCCCTGCACCATGCACTTAAAACAGTATTGGTCTAGAATCGATAAACTGTGTGTGTATAATTAATTATCATCAATCGATCACTCTTCATTTGAATAAAATAAACAAATAAAAACGTAAGACTTAAAAATAAAGCCCCTTCTCAGGGACAATTACACCAACTGAAAAGGGGATTAAACTTTTACTTTTTTTCTAGTCATTTGTTTACGTGTTTTGAGTCACTTTCGTGGTCATTTGATACAAAAATGGGTGACTAAAACAAGAAATGTAACTTCATTTAAATTGTAGTTAGTGTATAGTTAGCTCTCAGAGGGGAAAGGGGTTATTTTTTACGAGTGCTCAAGGCAGTCTTCCTACACATGGTGCACATGATAGACGAATTACTCTAGTTCCAGTTCGAGGCCCGCCCATGCAAGGATGATACTAGGGGTGGAACGGGTTGTCCATATCTTTGAAAAGGTATAGGCCTTTTGTAAATAAACATTATTTATTTTTAATCTTTTGTAAATATGTCGTTTTTTCTCATATATATCCCGAATGGTCCTAATTAAGGTTAGAAACAGCGAGGGACCGGGTTCGAGACAGTGTATTTTTAATGCCTTTGTTAATTTAGTTCTCGCCAGTTTGTCCGAGTCTATATATTATTTATACGTATAGAAACTGTTGCACACCAATAACACTAAAAATAGGTGTAAATTCACTCACGGTGCTGTTTATATGGATATTATACTCAGGTGAAGATAAAAATGTAATAAATACTTCATGAATGATATCTACTGAAGATAGCAATATAGCATATGTTATCTAAAGATAGCAATTTAATATATTAGTATACTATCTACTTAAGATAGCAATAGTTCAAAGTGTTTTATTGATATCACCAAACAAACAGGTATAATCAAAACAAAATACATAAAGCATCAATAGTCATAGTCAGATACACCCATGATTCTCGTGAAAACCTCATTATTAGACATTGAGTCTAAATTGTAAATGTCGGAAAGCTTACTTAAGAGATTGTTACGTAAAGTAGAGTAAAATGGACATTTCATTATAGAGTGAAATTTATCCTCAACCAAACTCAAATCACACAATTTACAGATTCTGTCCTGAGGTTGGATTTTGGGTGTAACATGTCTACCTTTCTCAATCATTAATGTGTGAGCACTAATTTTGAATTTGGTGAAGACAATTCGAGTAGATCGGTTGAACATAACAATGTAATTCTCAAGAGAAAATGATTTTTTGAATAGACAATAAGACCTCAATTTAGTTTGAATATTACTAATATTATTAAACCAAAGATTACTGTAAGCAAATTCCAGGTTAAAGGTAATAATTGAATTAAAATTACTTGGTGTAATGCAAAATTAGGTTTATTACCTATATCTGATCTATTGATGGGATCAAATATCCATTTTATACCTGATGGCCAAGAGAAAATACCTGTATCACATAGTTTACGATTATCAAGTAATGCATCTATAGCAATATAACATTATCAACTGAAGATATAGTAATGTAATATATGGGTAGGCCTACTATCTACTGAAGAGAGAAATGTAACGCCGGGTGTTTATCTACTGAAGAAAGCAATAAAATTGGGTTATATCTAAGTGATGAATGCAATAATATATGGGTGCTATCTACTGACTTAGCAGACAACCGAGTTGTAATGTTTTCTGTATTTGTTTGTTTGTTTATTCGCAAATTGCACTACACCTTTGTTAACCAGCTTTAAACTAAGGCCTCCCATGCAACAACATAACGTTCAGAGATTTTTGTTATTCTCCAAAAGAACTATAATATATGGATTAAAACAGCAACACCCCCTATTCAATTTCCTTTGGTTATCGACGATGTTGACAAATTAGGTGTTATTGTAATGATTGCAGGTATTAAATCGATGTCACTAAAAACGGGTCCCGCTAATACCCGTGATTCCAAAGCTATAAAAGGGCAACCCACCAGTCCATTTCAATAACGTCTGTCCACTCAATAGACAAGAGATAAAGCAATCGATTCACAAATGACGGTCATTTGAATGGAAAGTGATGGTACATTGGAAGACGCTATAACTAATTTTAGGGACTGCGGTTTTGTTTGGCTTAATTAGGGTACTTAGCACATGTTTTTAATTTACCAACAGCGGTATTCATATCGGGGAGAACAAATACTACACGACTACATGAATCGCATGCTCCAACACGATAGGGGTAACGGAAATTATGTTAATGAGCTACCTTTTCCTCTACCAATACATTTGGCGGGTTATTTAAACGAGTATCCGTCAACATGCGTGTTGATCTGTAGTATTAGTCTTTTCAAATTTGGGAACAGACTTTAGTTCCTACAAATATGACCGACTCGTGGATGGCTTCTATTGCTAGTATTCACATCACATTATCTAAATCAATATTCAATACATATAGCATTGAATATAATTTAGATTACAAAAAGGATTTGGTTTTCTGTCACGAGGAGGACAAGAAGAACATTCAATTGTACCTGTCCAATTACTGTATCCGATTTCGTATCAAATAATGTTAAAATCCATGTTCTGTTTCTTATAATTTTATTGCTACTACGTATGTAGCTCCTTATAATAAAACAACAATCAAAAACCACACACACAAAAAGCCCCCAACAAACATGGTATCTATCAATATGAGTGTTCATTGTAAATCCGCTGCCCTACCAACTGAGCTAACCGGTACACAGCAATTTCTTGTCATGCGCATTCAAATATATGGATAGGTTCACATGATTTTTTTAAAAATATGATAACACAATAATAGGTCTTATGAATAACAAAGCCCCTCCCCCAAGAAAAATAAATAACAAATATTAAAAAATAACAAAACGAAAACGTTAACAAAACAAAACAAAACAAAACAGAGAAATTGGAGACACAGAGAGAAAAATAAGAAGAAAAGGGAAAAAAGAAGAAATAATGATTGGTTGAGGAATTGAACCCGGGATTCCTGCGTGTGAGCGCTAGAGCGTGGCCACTATGCTACACTTGCCTATTACAATGTTGGCAAAGTCGTTGATAAATATATATTTAGTATGGAGTTATTCAAGCATCACATTTCTTATGCGTTGCTGATCCCCAAACTTTGTTTTCAAAATTAAAATAATGAAGCGATTAACTTTTTTAAAAATGGGAATTGTTCTTTAGGATTTCAGCTTCTTGCTGGTGCTGTGCAATCATTTGACGCTCAATTCTCATAGCCCTAGTGAACGCAATACTGAAGCGATTACAGAATCGCTTCAGTATTGCGTTCACTCGTGCTATGAGAATTGAGCGTCAAATGTCGCAAGTTGTATGGTGGTTTTATGTTCCAAAGGGTTACAGGCCAAATGCAATGCGATGTGACAGTTGACAACCAGCAAAGACTATTATTCTATTGATAGGGAACATTGTATCGAAAATTGAAGAAAGGACAAAAGTCGGAAACAATATCCTCTGTAAACTAATGACTTGGATTGTATATTGTATAATACATAGTATTATATTGTATAATACTTCCAAACACGATGGTCAATATATTACGCCCCCTCCGTCATCACCCATCCATTATACAAATATGTTACGTGACCTATGGCAAAAATGTTTTCAGCATTGATTTCAATGGAATGAAGGGGGGAAATGGGCTACTTTCACAAGATCATGGCAATACTGCGCCGAAAAATAAATGAATAGAGTGAGAGTAAACAACATGCCACACTCGTGATGGAGCGGTAGCTTAATTCATGTCTAGGGTCATGTGTTATAAGCTCGCCTCCTTTCGCGTTACACACGGATTTTGGCTTTCGCGACATGATTTTATCTTTACACATTTATATTTTGCTTGTATACCCCCCTGAGGTAGTAAAAGTATACATTTTCTGAAGAAAAATTGCATGAGGAAACCAAATATTATGCCATTAAAATTATAGTACGACCAAGAACTAAAATGGTGTGATCGGAAATGTTCGGAAAATATCAGAGTTTTTTAATTTTTAATTTGAGATCCATATATTTTTTATACCTATCCCTATCATTTTTTTAAAAACATATTTGAATTCCTTATGAAATTACCCATTAGATGATATATATTTGTTAAAGTTACTACGTCGGTATGGTAATTATACCGGCTAGTGAATATCTCAAATTTTTATTTCATATATTTTTAGAATTTTCAGAAATATTTGTTTAAGGATGAACCTTTCCCTGATATAAACTGCATTTCTGAATTCCTCTAGTTACAAGCTTTCCAAAAATGTATACTTTTGCTATCATAGGTTGAAAACTTTTTCTGTTATAGTCATTTTTATAAATCCGGTAAATTGAGGCTGATTATTCATGTTGACTGTGTAGCGAATAGGAAGAAAGCTGATGATCATTGTCTTATCCATAATTAATTAGTTGTTAATAATAGTTGACAAGTCTGTTGAACCACATACTTAAAGACTACTAAATATCCTTTGAAATGGGACCAAAATTGTGTTTGTAACATTAGGGAATTACTAGTTATTGTATAAAGAACAAAGCATGGCGTTATCCCCATTGAGTTTGTACAGGCGGCACCCCTTCCAGCGGCACCCCTTCCAGCACCACCCCTAGTCCCCAAACATCAAACAGCTGTATCTCCCTTTCTGTATTATCTATACCAATGCCATTTGGCAGGCAGATAGCTTGTTATTAGGGTTTTAAAATGGTACCAAATTTGTTTAGATAGCTTTTGTGGTTTTAAAAATATTAGAGGAAAATGACAGCATGAAGCTAAAAAATGTAACGGCACCACCCTATTGGGAGGCGAGTTCATAACGCGTGACCCTAGACGACCAGATACATTGATCGGCGGTGAACGTAAACATTTTACGATCGGATTTAAAAAGCTTATAGTATTTCTTAAAGAATATAACACAACCTGAGCCGAATCGAGAGTACTACAATAGTTCTATTGTTAACGCCAGATAAGTAGAGAGGCTCTAGTTAATCACCGATCTTTTCCCTATGCTTTTAACAATAGAAAAAAATTCCGTTGTAATACCGGGGTAAAATCGGTAGAAAAACGCTATAAAATCACTTGGAGTTTGGATATGGCCCCTTAGATCAATGTAACAGTCTTTTACACGGCCTACCAAATTCGCAGGTAAACAAGGGGGGGGGGGGGGGGGGGCGAGAAATGAAAAAGAACCGCCAAGACTTTTGTGAGTGAAGATCATTTTGCTGGAAGCGCTGACGAAGAAGCAACCTACACCCAACGTGCGAAACGTCTGCACAGCGTATGCTCTTCGTATCATAGTGCATTAATCACTACGTTGTCACCCGTTCAACGTTTTGAACATGTACCTCTGCGAACCCGGCCCTACGAACCGCTAACGAATACAACTTATTCCAAACGAATGTCCAACGTATACCTAAAGTCTATTTGGCTATCACGAGACAGTGACGTAACTGCATATTCTACTAATTGCAGCACATAACGCGCCCGCCTTTTTCAGGCGCTGGCGAATACAAACGAGCATTGAAAGACGGCACCTGTTCAGTAACGTCACTGTCCGGAGGAAGCCAAATAGAGTGTAGTAGGCCTATAGCGTGCTGCGGCCGATCACGGGACGTGTCTCCGCTGACCCATAGACTCTGAGCGTATAGCAATGGTCGAAGGGACTGGAATGTCGATACATGCAATGACCACAACACTGTCCACTATGCCTTAGTGCCGTTATAATACTTTAGCGCGAGTTTTAAAAGCACGGGTCCTAAATAAAACAGGATGCGCGCGCATATTGCCGGGAAAATAACAATGGCAACTGCCGGGCAAATGTTAGGTATCACGTCATATGTCACCCCATCTAAAGTCTGGACTTTTCCAAATTTGGAGAGAAAAAAATCGGTACGCTAGGCATACTTAGCTCCATTCGCTACTATGTGACAAGCGTTAAGCTAACGAACAGATGGGCGGGACATATAATGGCCGAACAGCTGACGAACACGAACGAATGACAACTTTAAGGGCTTATATCCATATACTCTAACACATCTTTCCCCAGCTTTACTGGGGAAAGATGTGTTAGAGTATAACTATGCTGTGTGTTTTTGTTGTTTTAACAATTAATTTCATTAATGCACACAGCTTTCCCCTGGAATATGCTGTGATAGAGTATGAATATGACCCCTTACACGAACGAGCACCAAATTTCCAAAAAACATCGGGCACGTTAGATCTACTCGCAACAGTGTGACAGGGCCATAAGAAAGGTTCAATCTTTCTGATGAATTTTATATGGTGTAAGGGTTGTAGGATCGAAATTGCATTGGGCCACTTTGAGGGACTGTGTAGTGTGTACCAATGTACCGTAATTGTTATCAGAGAAAGTTCCCTCATCCCATGTAAATAAACGAAGGTCTAACACTATCAATCTTTATTTTTTGTAACCCAACTTCAAGACATTGAACACTTGTCACTCTTTTTGGAAATGTGAGTGTACGTTCGTGTAAGTAGTTATTCGTTCGTGGCATCAGTTGTATTCCTTAGCGGTTCGTATGGGTTCGCAGAGGTGCGCTGGGGTCTAGAAAATGTGTGTAACATGCTCAACATTTTGAGCGGGTGACAACGTAGTCATCAATACGTTAGGGAGCAGTTCCATTTATACGCGATAAATTTATCGCGACTGTACCGGGGCCTGATATGTTTTGGACCCGATGTTTTTCAAGTTGATACGCGCTAAAATAGACATCAGGCCCCGATAAAATAGACATCGGGGCCCGATACGAGGCCTCTGCCATACCCTGGGGTATGCTCCCAAAATATAAATTTCATCAATAACATTATCTCTAAAAACATGAAATGCTGAATTTGTACCTTACAACTAGGATCAATAACCCGAAGCTCTATTTACATACCGACCACTTATCTTTCGTTATATTTAAACAAGCGGTAATACGCTACTCGATAAATAATCCTTTGCTACTCGCAACTGTACGCGCTAAAAATCTCATCGGGGCCTGATAAAAAACTCATCGGGGCCCGGAACATTCTCGCAATTTTTATCGCGTACAAATGGAACTGCTCCCTTATGTGATACGTTGAGCATTTGCTGTGTGACCGTTTCACGCGTTGGGTGTACGTTGCGTATTCATTGGCCATTCGTTGTGTACGTTCAGCATTGAATTTCGTTGGATGGACGCTATTATGCTGGAACTGGAACTGGAAATCTAGCGGAACTGGTCTGGAGATGTTGACTGTCTGAGGTGTCTCGTTGAAGTGTGACGATGGGACTATATAGGTCAGCGGAGACACATCACGTGACCGGCTGCAGCACGCCAGGTTTACGTTTGACATTCGTTGTGTATGTTCAGCATTCGTTGGATTGACTGACGCTACGCATGCGCTCTCATTTGTTAAAGTGGACGCTAGTTATACACTCGCTCAGCATTCGTTCCTCATTCGTCTTATACCTGAAGAGTTCACAAAGCCGAGAATTTGTAACTGGACTTTGCCCAGGCACAAGTTACTATGTGACAGGTGCAGTATGCATCTTTTGACGAGTATTTGGAGCGAAGTCCCTTTGTGTACCAAGTCATTACTTGAATTTAAAGACAGTATTTAAAAAAAAACACCAGTCACACCTCGGAGATGATGGTTTGAGAAATAATTTAATACTAGCGGGCACCAGCGCTTCGCGCTGGACCCGCTAGAATATTTCACGGGGAATAAGTAAACAAAGCGTAAGAAAATTTGATACAATAATATCAAGAACATGTCCTATACATAATCCAGACGGGGCCCTAAATAATCCGAATATCGCAGGTGCTTTTGATAATCCATGTTATACATTGCCTTAATCTAGGTAGGCCTACGTTTGTGTTTTCAGATACCTATGTAGGCCTCCCATGAGACCTGAAATGCAGGTACCCGTTGTCCCATTATATCCAGGGACCCCATAGGCCTAAGCCCTACCCCCTAATCCAGTTACCCCAGGTGCCCTTAATAATGCACTGGATACCACATAATCAAGGTAGGCCCACTGCAGTGTGCCGTGTGCCGTTATCTCGAGATACCCAGGTGCCCTTACTTTGTCATAGTCAAGTAAATTAAACGCGGGTGCCGAAGATAGCGGACAGTAAAAGTCACAATAGGCAGAGGTCAGTAATATCAAAGCGTTATAAATGTTTATATAAATATCAATCAAGAGTATGTCCTTAAATAATTCAGGTACTAAGGTGCCCTTGATATAATGTAAGTGACATGGTGCCCTTAATACACCATGAGCTAGGCCCAATGTGCTCTTAAATAATACAGATACCCAAGATCTTAATCCGAGTAGGCTTACTCCATCAACGTGTTCTTAATACCCCCAGTTATACTCCTGTCAGCGCATGTCTCTACCTATTTTGTACCCCAAATAATAAAAAGTTGAATTTTAATGTCAAAATTGAAAGTTACATAAAATTAGCTTTTAAATGTCTCCCTCGATTCTTTTATTGCCCTGCCACCCCGTTTACTCCTTTAAAGGTATATTATGTGATCTTTCCATGGAACGCCCTCAACACCGAAAAAAATTGAAAGCAGATTTTCTTGCAGATTTACATTTCTGATCATAAATCGTACATACATTCCAAGTTACAGGGCGATACCATTCTTAATTACTTCAAAATCATGGTTTTAGAGTGAAAATAAACTGTCGGATATCCGACAACTTATTTTATTCTAGTCTAAATTCACTCTAAAACCATGATTGTGAGGTAATTAGGAATCGTATCGCTCTGTAACTTGGAATATATGTACGATTTATGATCAGAAATGTAAATCTGCTAGAAAATCTACTCTCTAAAAAAATCACGAATAGAGGGCGCTCTCTGGAAAAGATCACATAATATGCCTTTAACATATGGTGCTGGTGCAAGTGTCGCCACTGCCCATATGCACATACTGTATCCAGGTAATTCAGTAGGCCTACGTTCTGAGTGTTATAGTTTTATAGTCGGTCGTTTAGTTTTATGGTCGGCGGAGTCTATCATCAAGATCACTTGTACCATTCCACGCTTGTACTTGAGCACAATGTGTGCCATCCGGGTTTTGTTTGGCCTATTTACATTAAATACATTATTCCTCCAATAGGCATGTGGGGCCTTAACGTATAGTATATGTAGTCCCTTTATCATGTTTGCTGTGTTCTATAAAGCCTCCCGAGATACTACCTGAGTGTACACCCTTGAAATCCAGTTATCACAGGTGGCCCACCTGCGCATAGTATATCCAGGTAATTTGTGACTCGTTTTATAGTGAACCCCGTAATCCAGATACCACGGATGCCCTGAATAATCCAGACACTCTATAATAATCATGATAATGTACCACACACGTTCCGTTTATCCAGATGCCCCATGTGCCCTTATATCCAGATTATCAAGTAAGGGAAGTGCGGAGAGGAGGAGGTGGCTTTAGGGTACACTATTAGAAAAAGGGTGCTTCAGAGGGGTTCTTGGCTGTCCCGTATAATGGTTTAAAGGTTCTTTGATTCTAAAGGCCCCAAAAGGTTCTGTAGAGAACCTTTAGAGGTTCGAAAGACCAATGTTTGCCCATATTTTGCCTATTTTGAACCTTAAAATGGTTCTTTTTTGAACCTTTTAAAGTGATATAAAGGGTTCCATACGGGACAGCCAAGAACCCCTGAAGCCTGAAGCATCCTTTTTCTAAGAGTGTACGGACTGCCTGCTTTCACTCTGCTCCGTTACAATGTGCACGGTTTGCGCCACAAACGCGTACACTTTTTGTCTGCATCATTACGTGTGCGCCGATCCGCGTGCGCCATGTTAAACGCGGTCGCGCAGCACAACATAGAAACGGTTGACATGGTACTGCCAGTTTCTTTATCGTTAGCAAACGTCGCATTCATCTATGTTACTAATGTGAAAGTGTCACTTTAAGATCTGTGTAAGAGTTTTTGTTTACATTTAGAAAATGTCGTGAAATATTTTTATTTGTCGGACGTATAAATGCTTGTTACTATGCGATCTTTAAGAATAACAAACAGCCGCATATACAGAAATGTAGCTATATCCCTGAAGAAAATATTTTGGGTGAAGACCATATGTCATCACTCATTCCGAAAACCACAATTTGTGTCCGAAAGTAGCTACCCGAGTAAAAGAAATTCAACATTTCGGATTTTCACATGTGATCCTTTCTGCGCATGTCTGAAAACGGTAAAAAACGGGCATTGAACTATCTAATTAGCTCGTGTATTAGAGGCGCAATTACCACGCTTTTTCAGTTGAGGAGGGACGCGAGTGTAAAATTATATTGAACTATCTAATAAAGCCATGTTCCGAAAATTAGTATATAGATTCGATCCATACATCAGTTCGATGAACCATCTTTTATGATAAATTCTTGCACCATTAGTCCAAGTGTTTCTAGATTTTAAAAAATCCTAAATTTGCCAATTTTGGCAATTTGAGCCTATATTCAGAAACAGATATTTTTAGTTGCTGTAAGCGCAAAACGATTATGCACAAGATACTTTCACTGCAGTATCATCTTCAGATCCCTATAGACTATTTAACATGTGCATTACATTTTGTTTAACTCAGCTAACTATCAATTTATAGTAGGATCAAACTTGTGTCTTCATGAACATTTGCTCAAATTACGCGTCAAAAAAAAAGAAGTTAAAAAAAAGAAGTCAAGTAACCAATTTTAATTTTACACATATCAATGCAATCTATACATATTGCTCTTTAAAATATATCATATCACCGTTTGCCTTTTATACCTATAATATGTTGTAGTGTGACGTCAAAGTTACGCATATGTATCACTCTAACAAATGTTGGGAAATGAATGGCGCATAGTGTACCTGAACGTGACATCAACCATCGCCGAAATAAATGATAAGAAATATTATATTTACGACATGCATCTAAACAGATAATACATCTCATCTTAATCCAAGATGGCCACCATAATCATGTAAAACGGGTGTATTGAAATACATTCAATAAGCAAGGTATTTAAATGAAAACGCCCGAAATGCGAGGAAGGAGACACTCATTTAAGACATTCTTTAGGTTTGCGCAGTTTCCAAAATGGCCGCCTAAAGGACAAATTTGATATTAAAATGTGGTAAAAACAACCAGTGTTTATTAATTGTGGCTCTATTTATTTATAAAACTCTTTTCCTTTTTTGGGGAAATTGATGGAACAGTATCGTTATTGCTGTTATATAATAAAGAGCTGTTAATTATCAGTATATTTAAATAACCCAAACGAGCGGCGAAATACTGGAACATTGAACTGTACCAGTATTGGTCGATACTATATATATAGTACATAACTTTGTTCCAGTATCGAGTAATACCGGAACTTTTCATATGTGGTAGTATCGAGCGATACTGAAAACTTGTACAAAAATACGGTTACAGTGATCTACAATTATCAAATGTTTAAATGACATTGACTTCGTGTCGGTGGTGTAGAGGTAACTGTGAAGCATCAAAACTTTATGCATTTTCCAGTTTACCAAAGTAGAATCGCATTATTGATACTGAATTGATTATATTTCGGGAGTTAGGGGGTCGAATTAACAGTTTGTGTTTCGGTAAAAGTGATTTATCATTATATCATCGGAGAACAAACGGTTATAATTTAACTTAATTTTTGTTTAATGTAACAAAAACCTTAACAATACACGGTCTCGAACCCGGTCGTCCTCATTCGCTATCGCGGCGAAGGATTACCTACTATAGTAGATTCATAAACTCTGGCGCATCAGTATCGATTTTGGACTTCGTCCATTGGGCGTTAGAGGAACCCATTTTGACCAATGATGAAACAGCGGTACTTTTATAGATGTCATTATCATGATTATTTGCGCTCCATAATCAAATGCTATTCATGATAGTGTGGCGTTATGAATAGGGCTGATCAAATAGCTTTACAATCACGACAACCAACAACTTAATCCAGCAGCTTCAAATGTGTTATCCCTTTGGAAGCGGTTACCACAATAAAAATCGACCATCATCGACCGTTACAGGATTCGAAAGAAAAATATTATGTATGTCATTTGACCTATTCATAATTTAGTGGATACTTTTTATTATTTTACGTTTTTATTATGCACATGGAATAAAAGAAACATTAAAATGAAAACAGTTCTACGTATTTTTTTGCGAGAATAAACCGGAAAATAATTCAATAATCATTTTTTATATACAAAACCGTCTGTCCTAATTAAATGGAAAACAGTTATATCAACCAAGATACGGATTATAAACGTTACGTTAAGTATTTCTGGCTATGAGACCACCTTTATCAATTTATCTGAATAACAATACATTTTCTTTATCGTTATGCCAATAATCCAACCGCAAGTTCCCTGTCACTAGGTACATAGTGGTGAATACATCACCATGATCACAGTAGTACATGCACACGAAGCCATGGTATTACCCTTGCATATTACGATTAAATTCGAGTGCCTCCCCATCTTTTGCTTCTGTTACCTCTTTACTGAAATGGTATATCGATAAAATCGGTCAATGTCTGCGAATCGACTATAGTCTGAGGCTGTGTTTTCATGAGTACCGGATGAACGGGTATTAATGTAAACACAGTCTTTGTTAAGAGTCTCAAGCGGCCGAAATACATTTATTAGTAAATGTTAACTATTATATTGGCCTATATGCATGATTTTATATAGCAGAAACTCAATTAGATTCACGCGAGGAACAAGCAAATGATATAAGCCGAGTGGGTGAAATGAATAAATAATAATTATACAATTATCGGGAAAAGTGTACCTTAAGTTGCCAGTATCGCTCGATTCTGGTACGATATTACCTTTCAAGTATCGAGCGATGCTGGAACACCTGCTACCAGTGTATTTTGTCTTAGTATTGAACGATACTGGTACATATATAATTTTGTTAAAATATCGCCCGATACTGGTATATTTTTTATATCGTCGTCCGATACTGAAACAATGACTTTGTTCCAGTATAACACGATCAGACGATACTATCACTACTACAGTCCAGAATCTGAGACCTAAAGTACACATTTTCATAACTTATTTTATGGTGCAGCTTCATGTGTAATGATAAAAACGCATAGATTGTAACTAAAACTACCGGTTTGGTTGCTGTTGTTGTTGGTTGCGCTGTTGTTTGTTTGTTGTTGTTGTTTTGAATAGAAAACTTCCCCCTGCCTTATTGAGAAATGTAATTATAAAATATAAATCAATTACCTTAAAACAAATTATGCAGTGGTTCAGTGCGTTTGGGCGGAGCTTTGGGAAAACCACACGCTCAACAACAACAACAAAATGGTAATGCTACTATTACGCTAAAACCGTCAAACCGTTAAAGGAATAGTGGTTTATGGTCATTCCAGCTGATCTACACTATTATAGAGGCCCTGCATGTGACGTAGTTTACCGGTAGCATGGCGGAATGGTGAACCTTGTTCACAAATACAACAACAAGAAGAAAAAAGCCCATCCCATTTCATTCATGCAATCACTTTCAAAAATTCCCGCTCAATTCAAAGAATAAACCGGATGGCCTAATACACCATGCTTCCGATAGATGACGCATGGTTATATAACGCTGATCCAGACGACGGCAAGGCTCAAGATAAGCGGGCGCTGGGCGATTTTTACCCCCTCGGTTCTCCTGCCATAGCGCCCGGTAATGCTGAAAAATAAACAACCGAGCGCTGATATTTTGTCCAAACCAGCGCCCGTCGATGATTGGTAAGCTTGCCTAAGACATCGAATTTCGATTTGACAATACGATTTAATAAAAAGTTAGCTCCCGGTAGACTGAAAGTAGCTCCTGGTTCTCAATAAATCCCATGATCCGGGCGCTACTTTTGAAAAAAGTAGCTCCTGGTAAAAAAAACCGGTTATCTTGAGCCTTGGACGACGGTGAACATGATTGGTCGTAAATTATGAATCCTCATTGGTTTCAATGTAAAATGAATTTCATGATTTCAGAAAATTCTTCTCGTGTTGGAATTAAATTATTTCGCCCTTTTAAAAACCGATAGAGTTGGATATTTCTTAATGGTATCCGTTTCATTTGGTTGATAACGTAACTTCGGAAGCATAATTTAACCTAGTGGAATATTCGTGAATAAGCCCATGTCCGGCATGCTAGCGAGAGACCCCTAATTTTAACCCTAACCCTAAACCAAAACCCTAACCCCAGTTCTAACCTAAACCTAGTCATAATCCCAGCCTTAACACTATTGCATCTGAGCGATCGATGACAACTGAGTTCAGGCCCTCTGTCGTAGAATAGCGGAACAACTCTTGATCTTGGCTGTCACCCATTGGGTTGTATATCCATTAATCGAACCATTGTTGTACACGGTCTGTTTCTAAACACAAAACACTAGGATCATGAACTGGTACTGATGTTGCCGGTCGAGAGCAGTATTCGTCATATACAACTTGATTCTGACGATTATTTTCTGCCTGTGAAATAAAATGCGATTAAAAAGGTCATTAGTCCCTCGTCTAGAATACTGAGCTAGGCTTAATGTATATTAACTATAACTCCCAAGGTCACATAACTGGGGCAGAGGCTCGACAGGGAGGACTATTGTTTTGGTCCGCGGCCCGAGAATTGAACCCGTGTCGTCGGACTGGTAGGCGAGTCACCTCCACCACTACACCACGGGCGCTGGCCTGGCCAGACTAAATGTTCGGTGACTATGTATACCCATGGGTATTGCGGCATGAAATAAACCTCATGTGCGCGCGCACACATGTGCTACTGGCCGTACGATTTTGTATTGCGTAGTGCTGTTAGGGTTATGGAAAATTTAAACACCACCCCAAGAATTTAAAATAAAAAATATCAGCCCCTCTAAAATTTGTAAAGATGAATGTTTCACATCAATGCGTTCAATCAGTGCTATGCAATGCGCTGCGATTTTGTTTACATTTATTAAATTCATACTCAACTGAGTGTGTTTGCGCAGCACATTCCACTGCATAAAAGAGACAATGAGCTTGAGCTAAAATCGTGCTTAAAAGTTTGTTCCTACTAACAAAATATGGGTGCTCATATTATTCTTTATCTTTTGGTAAATTTGCCTGTTAAAACTCTAAATCGTTTGGAATATTTGTTAGTATCATCGCGACGTGGCTTTTAAAACGGACACGGTCACAGGACTTTTAATTAATCGACAGAGAGTGACGACAGAGAGTGTCGAAGATGCGACTTTATATAGAGGTCTATGTAAAAAAAAAATAGTCGTCGATTTCACGAAAATAACTTTTTTTTTTTTTTCAAACTCACTTCTTTGTATGAGCCGGAAGGTATGATGTTTTAGTTTAAAAAAATGGTTTCGCATGGACGCACTATACAGTTGTAGAAATTCCTCATTCCACATGAAGCGTCTTCATATATTAAGGCGATGTGATGCGAATATTATATATAAAGGGGAAACATTCCTTTAGTCAGTAGTGACCAGCATAATAAGGTACCATAAGCGCATTGAATTACGTGAGTGCCCGTGGGTTCGAATTTAGGTGTAAAAAAGCATGGATTGTCAAAAATACTTTTTAAACATTTTTACGTAAATCTAGTCGGAGAATTCATGTAGTAATTTGAGTCGTTCAAAGTGTTTGACAGATTTGAAGCCTACCCATGGCTAAGGATGTCTCATGAAAAAATGACCCATTGGAGCGGCACGTCCCCGTATGCCTTACATACGTGAGTACCGCCCCCGGGATTTGAAGGACCTCTGTGGATTTATATGGGAATCAGCCCATGATGACTATGAGCGTGTTTCTGCTGGGGAAGAAACCGCTAATAAACGCTAATCGGCAATAATCGGCGATAGAAACAAAAAGGCGATTCTTAGTGGTTTGCGCCGTAAACCGTGTCACGCTGGGTTATACACATTATTGTGAAGCAATCTTTTTCAGGTGCGGTGGCATTGTTTGGTATTTACAAAAGGTCAAATGTCGTGGCCCATAGACTAGGATCGATAAACTTAGCGGTAACTTTTCGCGAGTAGAAACAGGGGGATTAAAAACTGACCGATTGAAACTTAGCGTTTATTAGCGTTTACTTTTACGCTGATGCAGTATCATGAAATCTCACATTTCGGGACGTTGGTGACTGAATATATTTATTCAATAAAACAGTATGAAGTAAAATAATAATTACTTTAATTGCGGAATAAGGGGAATTGCCTTTTTTTTCAAATTCGCCTTAACGTCGTTTAAACAATGCACGGAATCGCCTTAACGTCATTTACATAATGACGTGAATAAACTGCATTGTCCGGATTCTCCTTAAAACAACACCTAAGCATATAGATGTATGCTTCATTGTAGGTTAGTGGGTAAACGATCAACGGTATCCTTTTGTATATGTTTCGTCCTAAATATTGTTAGTTATATCTAAGTAGGATATCGAGAATTTTTATTTTCTTCGTGTTTATGTTAGGACGCCCTCGTAACTTATAATTTGGGGTCAAATCCGACTAATAATGAATAGCCATCCATTCTATTGATAGCTTTTCCCCGGCCAATTTAAAATTGAAATAATGTATGCAGCTTGAATTTTCTTCAGTGGCAATTCTGTTAAGAAAACGAACCCTATTTTAGTAAAACGTTAAAAATGGAGGCTCCCCCCCCCCCCCCCCCCTCCCCCCAAGAACCAATTTGCCACTTTGCACATATTATGATAAAAATGTCTTACATATTCTATCAAAGTCACTAGTTGGTTCTCGGGGGGGGGGGGGTGCTATACGCTACTTGCACGGTACAGAAGGAACCATTGAAAGCGAGGCTCTCCCCTTACCACGCACTATCACGCCACACTGCGTCATAGTAGTTTAACGCAGGTTTGTGAATCGCTTTCATTCTCAAATGACAATTGCGTGCAGCAGGTAGCGTATAGAGAAAAACGATGTATCATTTTCTTCTATGGAAAAGCAAAAAATAAAAGCGTAATTTGTTGACTTTTAAAATTATGTATATTGGTTTTTTGTATATAATTATTATCAAAGTTTATGTTTGAGGTTAACCTTTCTTTATACTTTGTTGACTTATTATGACTAAATTTAAAATCATGTGTCATATTTGGGAGCCCTTGGGCTGATTCCCATTCAAATCCCGGAGGTCCTGTCCACAGATGCGTTTTTTTCTCAAGTTAATTTAATCCAAATCAAGGAGCGTCAGAGGAGTTTTAACTAATTAAAACTAATTTAATTAGAATTTGATTTCTGACTTAATTCATACTAATCATTGAATGCCATTGTGTTGACTGAATGAAAAAGTATGACATTGATTGTATTTTGTTTTTAAAATACTTGGGTGTGATTAATGTGATCTCCAAGTACTATAAAGGTTGTCTGACAAAATGTAAACAAAGCCAGACGCCCAATGTATTGATTGATTTGGAAAGTGCAGTGAAAGGAAGCCAATTTGCATATACAGTCCTCAAAATTATAAAGTTGTAAGGAAATCTATTTTCTTCAATTTGAGACATTGTTTATGAAGATCGGTAAGAAAATTGCATTGTAAGGATAGATCAAAGTGCAGTTTACATTTTCACACTTGGGTTTTGAACACGTATGACCGTGTGACACGTATGTGTATGTGCTTCATTGATCAATTGAAGCATCTCCAATCCTCATCTTACTATCGACCCGTGAGTTGTCGCTACCAGTTAATCAATAATCTGCCTGTTGCTACAGTACAACAGAGCATAAATTACCAAATATTTAATTATCAATAATTATAGTGCCTCCTGAGTGTTGTCGGGAGTGTTGTTCAACCATGAACATTTCGATCCTAGGTATGTGTATCATATATAATCAAAATAGCTTTGTTTTAAAGTTTTCTGCGTTGTCTTTGTATGATATTCAGCATTGTTTTATTTCTTATTAAACCTTATTTCGGATTGGTCAATACGTGATCATCCATACACGCTAATCCAACCAGCTACTGGCTACTTGCCTTTATGGCCTTGACTATTTAGACTTACTACAGGTCTTATGCTGGTACCTGTTTATACATGCTTGCATGTCAGCACACGGTCACCTCAAATAACATACACCATTATGCTTAAAACCCTTGACTGCACACTGCACACTACTGAATGGCATTTCTTGTAGCGCGGATTTCAAAACATTGGTCCCATAGCGTGAGCATGTCCTTGAAGATTGCTTCTATTGTTTGCGTGCATGTTCTATTGTTTGCGTGCATGGTTGGACAAATATTATTTTGTCAAGTCTGTGCACAGTTGTACAGTTGTATGAAATACATTGTTATTGTAAGAAAAGTTAAATTAAATTAATGTATCTAAAGTTTTGATTAATATTTACAGAAAAAGACAAATGAAATTAAGAAATGTGGCTTGACCATTTTATTAAGCATACTTTTTAAGGATTCATTTGAAACCTTACGTAAAAAAAGGTTCGAAATATTTCCATTTAACGCCTAATTAATTGATGAATTACGCGCTTAAATTAATTACACAGCAAACATGTTAACGAATGGCTTGAAAGATTTGTGTGGCTAACCATAAACATCTTTCTCTGTGATTATAGTGTTTATTGCATGTTTATAATACATGTTATTGAACTGCACCAATACGGACCACTAATGTGAAGCCCCACCAATCCACCCGAAGCAGGGACTCTCCCCCACTAAATGCGGGAGACAAGCATACAAGGAAACCAATTTGCCGGAACGGGGGAAGTAGCTGCTCCAACCCCCAGTCCAGATCAGCTGAGACAATGGCGACAGACAGACTGATTGTCCCAAAGACCAGACTGAAGTGGAAGCGTGATGGGGCCTAAGAGAAGGACCCAAACCCGATCGCCCAAATTAGCCCAAAATGTGGTAATAGGGTATAAGAGCCCAAGAGTTCTGGCCCACAGTTGTAAGAAATTACTACCGAGTACACAGTGTCATATGAAACAAAATAGAATCCAGGGAACAGGAATAGGCCTCGATTTTGTATACATGTAGGTAGCTGGCCAACTAACCTGAAACCCAATGATGCACAATGTTGCTAATAGTGTTGGTTTATTGCAAGGATGCAGAGCCACAAGGCATTGATTGTGAAGGGATGCCATGAATCTGACTGACATATGAGCGCTTTTGAAGACCAATGGTTTTGCCAAAGACTAACCCAAATAATTACAGCTATAACTATCAAGCTCAAGTGTCACTGATGTTTAATGAACGACCAGCACTTTGGCTTGTATCAATGATAATAGATAGATGGGATGGCTGACAATCTGTGAGCTAAATAACCATGTCTTTAAAGGGCTGACCGTTGGGGTGACACATGGATTGGCCATAAGCAATAAGCTGATCATGTGAGAGTGTGACTGACCATGAGAACTGGCCACAAGTAAATATGTAGAATGAGACAATTGTATTGCCAGCACTTGGGATAACATGCATGGCACCAAGACATTGGATTGTGCAAACTGCCTGTGACACATTGACCATGTGTGATGATCATGTTAAAAGTCATCAAGTCATTTGTGTGGACTGACACATAGATGATTGGCCATAAGTAATAAGCTGATCATGTGAGAATGTGACTGACCATGAGAACTGGCCACAAGTAAATATGTAGAATGAGACAATTTGTATTGCCAGCACGTGGGATAACATGCATGGCACCAAGACATTGGATTGTGCAAACTGCCTGTGACACATTGACCATGGGTGTTGATTACGTTAAAAGACATCAAGCCGTTTGTGTGGACTGAGTATGGATAATTCATGACCAACCATGGATAACTACTGATGGTACGTAAAGGAGTGACATTCATCATGTGCACTGATTGGCCATGAATCAACTGTCCTTACAGCCATTGCTGATGGTTGACCATGAGTCATGAGTTTACTGATTATAATTAACTATTAGTATTTGAGTTAGTGATGCTGGCTAATAAGGCATGGCATCACACACACAAGGCACATAATACTCTATTAGGTTAGGTATCAGAGGGGGTCACACACAAGGCACATAATACTCTGTTAGGTTAGGTGCACCTCTTGGTTTGTTCAATAAAATTAGTTAATAAAACTTAACCTCCCCAGAAAAATACAAAAACACCATTTGTGTTTTTAAAAATATACCAAATGTTGGAGAGAAATATTTCAAATACTAAAGGGATATTGAATTATCTGCTCGTACCATTGGTTTGAGGACATATTTTCCTTTCATTTGATACCTTGCAAGTCTGGTTTGGATACATAGTAATACTTAATAATTTCCACGAGTTTGGTCATTAATTAAGCTTAATTAAGACAGATTTGGGGCTTTTTTTAAAAGTAAAAATAATTGTTAACTTTTTTCTCAGACAGAATTGTTGACAATGATGGGAACATCCTGTGAATTTGGTGTTAATGTATAGTTTTTGCTGGAAATTACAAAATGCAAATTGTTAATGTATTTCTTTATGATTATGCTAATTATATGCAAATAAGGTCAAACTATTTTTTTTATCTCTATGACATTGAATCATTATGTTGTATTCTATAATATGATAATGTATTCTTGTCTTACATATGTTACTTTTTACATATGTATGTTAAATAACATGCACTTTTGGCAATGTATGCTCTGTTGCACTGTAGCCCGAAGCTGCGTGTCAACAATAAAATGTTAAAATGAAAAACTGACTTTGTTTTTGTTTTGGGCACATAAATGAGTTAATATTCATTCAATCTTCACTTGTAATATCTCAAATTGAAGAAAAGAGATTTCCTTAATATATTTACGTACGACCTATATTTTTGGAGTTGAGAGCATATTAATTACCTGGTCAGTTAATTATTTTAAGGACAGTAAATTGTTGAACCAGAGTAATATTACACCTACCGCTCAGTAAAAGTGGGTACATGTAGAATAGTTTGATACTGATAATCAAATCATTTGGAATGATGTTTACTTATTACCTATTTATAAGTGCACAATTGATGCACATTGTCGTCATTATTTTCAGTACAGATTTATTCATAGGATTCTACCAACTAATGTGTTTCTATTTAAAATTGGTAAGGTTGAGAGCGATAAATGTACTTTCTGTACGGATGAGAAGGAAACTGTCAAGCATTTAATGTGGTTGTGTGATTTGGCTTCTTCATTTTGGAAGGAAGTAATCAAATGGTTAAATGATTTGAAATTTGAAATTATTATTTCGTATATCAATTTTTGTCTTTGGTATTATGAGGAGGTAAGCAATAATAATTGCATTGATAGGATTATCATCTTGGCAAAAAAGTATATTTATAAGTGTCGAGTTCAGAAATCGAGGTTGGTTTTTCGGAACTTTATTTAAAGAATGGGTCCTTTCTGTGCAAAAAGTTGAAAAACAAATTGCTATGAGTAAAGGAAGGCTATTAAAGAATGTAATATAATTCTTTATTGATTACTGTATTTATTTATTTTTAAAACTTTGTCATTACAATATACTGATTGATGGTGTGTGTTTTGTATACAGTCCTCAAAATAAGTAACTAGCCAGGTAATAAATATACTCTTAACTCCAAAACAATAGCTCCTACATACAAAAATATTAAACAATAAAGTTGTAAAGAAAGTTCTCTTCCTTATATTGATACAATATTAATTACGATCGGTTAATAAATAAGAACGATACATTGAAAAGGATGGAACAAAGTGCAGTTTACATTTTAACACTTGGGTTTTGAACACGCGGGACAGTGTGACAGGTATGGGTTGCATGATCAATTGAAGCATCTCCAACCCCCGTCTTAATATCGACCCGTGAGTTGTTGCTACCAGTTAATCAATAATCTGCCTGTTGCTAGTCCGAGGCTGCGTGCAGACGAACGAAATGTTAAAATGAAAAACGGACTTTGTTTTGGTTTAGGGTACACAACTGAGTTATTATTCATTCAATCTTCACGTGTGATATTTCAAATTAAAGACAAGAGATTTCCTTACACCTTTACATTTAATATTGTTACGTAGGAGTTATAGTTGTGGAGTTCAGAGCATAGTTATTACCTGGTTAGTTACTTATTTTGAGGATTGTATATATGTACATTGTATAATATACAATGTATATTATATTGTCTTTATATGGTGAGAGCTTGTAAATAAAGACCCTCACGGGCATGAAATTGAAAAAAAATATATATGATAACATATAGTATGCATTGGGAAGTGTGACAATTTGGTGTCGCAAAACAGTCTTCTAGTACCCACATTGAAAACATGGCTTTTCAAACCTACAAGTCGTACAGGTGCGAGCGAAGTAGACATAGCACACGTTTTCTACACAATTTCTATACAGACGATCATCCTTGCTTTTCACCGTCTCTGCTGTGGTCTTATATTTAATAGTGTGGACAGTTAATCGTTTAAAACCAGGTTTTCATCGAATTTTAGCAATGTCATGCCACACCTTAACAAAACAAAACAAATTATTAATGTTAATGTTCTTTGTATTCTAAAGCTTTCGAACGTTTGTACTTCAAATTGATGAGAGACCACTGTGACACTGGAGTCAAAATGGTGCACATCGTGGAATAATACACTTTCCCTTGATAACCAGCCCCTGACCCGGGCCCTAAAGCCCAAGATATGCCACTGATGGAGATTTTTGTCGATTTGGGGCAACTTCACGCATTTTCCCATGTGACACCAGGCATCCTTGTAAATACTTACGTGAAGTATCTGGTGTGTGTTACCCTGCGTATCCTCCACTACATACAGTAAACTGGTGCTCGATCTTGGCCTGCAGATGCGACTGAGACTATTGCGCTTCTTCCGGACGGGCCCGCCGGGCTCATAGGGTGGATCCGGTACAGGCCTAGGTACAGACATAGGTACAGGCATAGGTACAGGCATAGAAAATAGGACCTGCGTTGGATGTGGTATCAAAGAAACCTGTGCCCTTTAGTAACTTTTTACAAATTTGCTTAAGAGCAACTTGCACTGCATGCGAGTCAGTAATAGCCCTTTGTGCATTGTCCAAGTTCTTGTAAATCAGTGCGCCAACAAGATCCCATCAACTTTTTAATGTATTTGCTTAGTTTGGCCACCATTCAATAGATACCACTAGAAAAAAACTTTGGGGTTTTGATTGTGGTTAATTCTATTCAATTTAACAATTTTGCGCTCATTTTGAATTAACCGCCATCAAAATCCCAACGTTTTTTCTAGTGGTATCTATTGAATGATGGCCAAACTAAGCAAATAAATCGAAAGGTTGATGGGATCTTGTTGGCGCACTGATCTATAAGAGCTTGAACAATGTATGTGGGGCTATTACTGACTCGCATGCACTGTAAGTTGACCTTAAGCAAATTTTTAAAAATCTTTTTAAAAAAATCTTAAAAACCCCCAAGCTGGAATCTTCATTTTTGATTTAAGGTAAACCATCTTTGCAACTGGATATCATTTCCAAGGTGTTTTAAAGATGGCGCATAGATTTACGGAGGTGCAAAAATTGCTCAAAATTGTATCATTTGACCTTTGACCTTGATTATCTCCATGCGCCAACGAGATCCCAACAATGTTTCCTTTTGAATTTGTTAAAGGCTCCGAGTTCTTTCATATGCACTTGTTTATTGAATGGGATCTTGTTGGCGCATCAAATTATAAGGTCTTGAAACTGCATAAGGGCGCTGTTCGTCAATGGTTCAAGGTCAGCGTAATATGACGCGCCAACGAATCCCAACGATTTTGTTTCACTTTTGTTATGTACCCAACTGGAGGTTCAAAATATGTTTTCCATTCGTTGGGATGTACGTAGCGCGCATAGATATTCTTGTGGGGAACGTAGTAATCGTTTTACTGGGGTTTTTTCCCCTAAAATGTCAGTGATTTTTACGACCGTGCTAAAAATGTTAGGTATCAAACTGTTATTCAAACAGCAATCATATTTGCTCCAACTTACTCTTGGGTCCGGTGAGGTATAAGATTTAGCGTAAATTACCCGCCAGTTACTAGCCTAGTAGCTTACCCCGGTTTGGTGCTCAGTTACTAGCGAGGTAGCGCTATTCTTCAGCTACCCGTCATTGGTGCACTCGGCCGTTAGACTGGAGTTGGTTATCAACAAAAGTATAATTATAAAAGTACAATTATAACATCGTAAGGTAAAACATTTTACCAATACATTTAGTTTGAAATAATCCTATGACTGGTTTGAAAATGAACGATGTCCATGACTTAATGAGCTCAAATGGAAGACAAAACTGCCCTTCTCAAAAGCTCTGAGCCAAGAAGGGGATTTACATAGCTGAATGATCATGAATTGATTACATTTTAGAGTAATGTTCATTTGGTGGGTATTTTAAACTGCACTTTTGTTTCTTTCGAGAAGGGCAGTCTTTGTCTTCCATTTGAGCTCATTCAGCCATGAAGTCATGGACATCTTTCATTTTCAAACAACACTTCATTTTCAAACAACACTTAGGAAACAGTCATAGGATTATTGGTAAAATGTTTTACCATACGATGTTATGACGAACTGTTGGGAGGGGGACTTACTTTTGTTCATATGTTACAACTCCATTGGTTTCTGGATTACTTTAGCCCAAGAAAAGAAGAAGGTTTGTCTCAGAAGCCCGCGCACATTTGTATGTGAAATGAGCTACGGCGCGTAGGTCTACGCGTTGAGGCCCAATTTTATTTTATTTTTTGGATTTTTTGGGGGGATTTTGGTGGAGTTTGAAAAAAGTTTGAAAAAAGTTCTCCGTAAGCTTGAATTAGCAACAACATTTTTTTTTAAAAACATCGCATACCTCAAAGCTTTTTTTCTATTTTTTTTAAAAACAAAACAAACGCACAGCACTTAGTTTTTTTGCAAAATGTTTCTGAGACAAACCTTCTTCTTTGTTTGGCCTTAGTATTTTATTTAGTTGTACCTATAGTTTGATCAGTTCCAAATTGACGAGAATTGTGTGGCTTGTACCTGCTTGTATTTACCCGTGCGCAAAAAGAATCCATGTCGTTGCGAATATTTAGTGGTTATAGTGTGCGTTTGCACATCATAAAATAGGTATCAACGAGCGGTAGGAAAGTAGGTACTCCTTTTGGGCCGCGGATAAATACTAGCTCCAAATATATGTGGCCAATTTGGAAATGATTAGACTATACTATGTATCGAGGAATGTGATATTTAGACAGTCTCTCTCTCCCCCTTTCTCCCCCCCCCCCCCTCTCTCTCTCTCTCTCTCTCTCTCTCTCCACCTCTCTACCCAATTGCTTGCATTACCCCCTAAATTATGATTCTTCCCGGCGCCACCGCCACGGAATAGGAGAGAAATTTGATCTTCATGACTTTTGACCAACATGACCAAAGATAGCTCAAAATATTCTTATGTATTCGGATGGATACATATTTTGATCGATGTTAGAGCCCACACTTAAATCAAGGCTATCATAGACAAATAGTTACATTTTAATTATACTTTATTCATCAACATTATTTTGTCCAAATTGTAAACTCACGTGTTACACATAATCTATGAATGTTGGGTACATTATAAACACCCCGTCGTATCTCCACAATATGGGGTGGCAAATGGTGCCGAGCAAAGTGAAGATGGAGTTGTTATGTAGACGCCAAATATAATACCAATGAAGAACCTAAAACCCTTAAAGAATTTGTATATTATCCCCCTCAAAGTAAACAGTACCGTGACGTACAAATATAATCGACATTTCTACCAGCCACCTATCTACCCATTTGAAAATGAGAATGGAACTTTGTCTCATTCATTTCAGTGTAGCGATTATAATTGTTATCCGATCTTCGTGAACTATGTCTTATTTTATTTTTTTAAATTATTTCTGACAGCTGAACAACTCTTGATGATGGCTTTCACCCATTTAGATGTATAACCATTAACAGTATTAGTACCACCGTTTGATGTCAATTGGATTGCATAGACATGCTGCGTGCGATCAGTTTCTTCACAGGAAGCAGTGCTACAACCGTTACTTGTTGTGCTGACACAGTATTCGTCATATACGACTTGATTCCGACGATTATTTTGTGGCTGTGAAATAAAATACGATTAAAAAGGTCATTAGTCCCTATCATATTACCTCGTCTAAATTTAACCATTCTAAAAAATAAACAATCCCTAATTCTATTAGGCCTATATTATTTTATATCACGCTTTTTCAAGATTTTTTTGTTTAACCAGGACGTTGCCGTTCGGAGAAATGGCTTTTGGAGTAAGTCTTGAAAAAACAGTCTGGGCAAATGACCAGATCTCGAAAGCTCACAAAACCTGGAAAGGATATTTCCATTTTTGGACAGGTCGATGAGTCAGGCCCGTAGCCAGGAATCCGTTAAATTTTGCCCAACAAAATGGTGAGGGAAAGATAAAGTGAATAATGTGGCCCAAAAGGAAAGAAAAATAGATCTAGGAAGTTTAAAAATATTAAAAAAAAGAAGTAAGAAAGAGAAAAAAACCTCACCACAATCTCCGGGAGTATCCCTAACCCCTCGTCAGCCCCCCCCCCCCCCCCACCCGAAGCCCAGGACTCTGTCCCCCACTACCTTGTCCGTCCGCCATCCAATGCATACAGTTTACCAGCAATCAACGCGGATCAAGAGATGCCCCGGGGAGCCTGAGCTTTAAGGCGGCTGTCACGTGGTTTGAGAGAGTGTTGATGAAAACAAGTTCGTACGAATTGATTCCCTTGCGGAAATAGCAACTAGCAAGTAGGTAATGTAGTCATAGGATAATCTCAGTGGCGTAGCCAGCCCCCCCCCCCCCCCCCCCCCCCCCCCACCCTAATATTCTAGTCAGTCGAGAAGTCCCCTCGCCCAGTGAGGTATAGAGCGCCCCCATCGAGAACCGACAGGCCCGAGCCGAATCGCCTTTACCAAAGGAATCATGGAATTATGATGGTCAAAAGTACACAGATGAAAAATTTTCGCGCGCTACGCGCATATGTCTTCACATAATGTAATATTATTTGGTACAAGCTTGTTTACAGCGAAATGTAGCTCAATCGTGCCAAAAATAAATGTAAAGTCGAAAATGTTCGCGCGTTACGCGCGCATTTATTCACTGAAAAAAATCCTGTCGCTTTATTTTCATTTCTCGCCCCCCCCCCCCCCCCCCCAATATGAATAACCTATAGCTACGCCACTGGCTATTTTAAAACATACAACATGGAGAATATTAGTTCCCTTGTCTTTTTAGTCTTTGAAGTCTTTTTATAGTAGGTTTGTTCATTCAACAAGTATAAAAGTAGCATTATTGTAGATAATCAAAAGACGTTGCTATCATGGTTCGTTTCGCAAAGCATCACTCTCTATCGATAAACGAAAATGGTGCACCAAAAGCATTCAAATAGGACTCTATTGTTCAAATTTCTTCAACTTTTCAGGGGGGCACACCCCACCCCCCTCAAACTCCCCCTGCGCCGCTACGCGCTGCGGGATGGTGGCTGCGCGACCATTGAGAAGTCTTTCAGAACATTCAATACTTTAATTAAATCAAACCCCTAACTAAAAGGGCTGGCTACGGGCCTTTAATCCCACAATGCATTGCACATGCACCGGTTTCAACAATGCAGACGTTTCTGACAGAAATCGTATAGATTTTAAATACTGTTCACACTTTTGTTTTAAATAGTGTGAAAAGTCAATCATTTGAGATGCGCTGAAATTGAAAAAAAGGAACAAAATAAGATATATTCAGGGCTATAAAGCGTCAAGCCAGCCGCGGGGGAGGGAGGCGGTATTATGTCAACCCAATGAGACTATTTCGTCTCTTTCGCCCCGATGATTTGTATTAATATGATTGTAAGAGAAAGTTATACTCCTCAAAATCCATCATTTTGGTGTTGGCATTTGATACATGACTTGTGTTTTCAGGATATTCGAGTAAGACTGCCAGAAAATCTGAAAGCTGCCGAGGGAAGGAATAATAAAAAATGAAATTGTTGTCGATTTTAGGCAACAGGTATTTTCCCATGTGACATCAGGCCTACTGAAATACTTACGTGAAGTATCTGATATGTGTCACCCCGCGTATCCTCCACTACAAACAGTAAATTGTTGCCCGACGTTGGCCTACATACGCGACTGGTTGGGGTGCGCTTGTTCCGTGAAGATATCCCAACAAGTGTCTGTATGGGTGTGTTGGATGATGCGGTATTCTCAAAGATGTCTGCATTACACCCCGTCAGCAACTGGCTCTCTTGTTCCGCTGTCAAAGTGATAATGGGCCCTTGATTCTGTTGTATCCATTTTATTACGAATGCTCTGTGTTGCGGATTCTCCTTTATCCATTGAAGGGACCAGTTATTTTGAATCACATCTCTCTGTAAATGGTATGGCAAACAAACACAAATGCCATTGTGAAAGAGAAGATCTGCTTAACTAGGAATTCAGCGTGCTCCAAAATTGGAGTCAAACATTGAAAAAATGTGATGAAACTAAGGCGAATTACTTGTGATTTTATTGCTATCAAAAGCGGATTGTTCTACATATGACAACAAATGTGATGCCATTTTCGTGATACGCATAGTTGAATAAACATTATGATTTCGCTCCTTGTAAGCATGAACACTGTGGGCTGTCTTCTAACTATAGATATTTGGGTTGGAAATATTCTACAATGTTGATTTACACCAACAGGGACCTCCATTATGTATTCATTTTTCGTGAGAACCCAGTCATTGTAAACTTCGAATTAATATCTAGCTTTCCATGCCCCTAATGTCCTTTGACGAATTAATATCTAGCTTTCCATGCCCCTAATGTCCTTTGAAGAACCATTAAAAAGAGCAGACAAAAAATCTCGCGATGGATAACACGGACAGCAGACTAACAAACACCAAATCGACAAACAGACAGCTACTCAGACAGCTAGCATGTTCGTTGTATGGGTGTATATCTGGGTGTCGTGCTGTCTGCCTGTCGTGCTGTTTGTTGTCGGGCTGTCGGGCTGTCTTTCGGGTGAATTTGTGTCTGTTTTTGTGCCTCTTAATTGTCTGTCTATAAGAGTGTTTATATTTCATCACCACCAATCGCGGCGCGTGGAATCTCATCACCACTAAAATAATCGCCTCCTGTTTCTATTCAAGATCACCATGGAGGTGATGAAAAAGGGGTGGAAAGGTATGATGATGTGATCGCGTGTTTCTATTCAGGCTATCACCCTAATCACCTCCACTCCAATCAACCCCAATAACCCCATTTTGCGTTCCAATAGAAACAGGCTTTATCTATCGGGGTTGTCAGGCGGATAGCCAGCAGAAGGAGAGACACCCCGACAGACAGACAAAAAGACAAACACAACATACATACATGTGTATCCTCATTAACCCACCTGTTGTTCCGTCAAAGTGATCTCTCGCGTATATGGATCCGGAAAAATGTCTTCATTTGGCACCGCCACACGGGCATTCGACATGGTCGTGGCCACGACAGCAGTTAGAAATAGCAGTACCTGGAACATTTTAGCTGTTTATGAATTATAGTAACTGAAGAAAAAAATAACAGAATAAACGTACCGGATACTACATTTATTAATGTATTTGTTATAGTCGATTCGCCGACATTGGCCGATTTTAGAGATTTACCATTTCAGTAAAGAGGTAACAGAAGCAAAAGAGGGGGAGGCACTCGAATTTAATCGTAATATGCAAGGTTAATACCGTGCCTTCGTGTGTATGTACTACTGTGATGTAGTCACACTATGTACCTAGTGACAGGGAACTTGCGGTTGGATTATCGGCATAACGATAAAGAAATGTATTGTTATTCAGATAAATTGATAAAGCTCAGGTGGTCTCATAGCCAGAAGTACTTAAAGTAACGTTTATAATCCGTATCTTGGTTGATATACCTGTTTTTCCATTTAATAAAGACAAATGGTTTATAAAATAATGATTATTGAATTATTTTCCGTTTTTTTCTCGCAAATACATACGTAGAACTGTTATTTTCATTTTAATGTTTCCTTTATTCCACGTGCAAAATAAAAACGGAAAATAATAAAAAGTATCCACTAAATTATGAGTAGGTAAAATGACATACATAATATTTTTCTTTCGAAACCTGTATACGGTCGATGATGGTCGATTTGTTTTTATTGTGGTAACCGCTTCCAAAGGGATAACACGTTTGAAGCTGCTGGATTAAGTTTTTGGTTGTCGTGATTGTAAAGCTATATGATCAGCCCTATTCATAAAGCCACACTATCATGAATAGCATTTGATTATGGAGCGCAAATAATCATGATAATAACATCCATAAAAGTACCGCTGTTTCATCATTGGTCAAAATAGGTTCCTCTAACGCCCAATGGACGAGGTCCAAAATCGATACCGTTGCGCCAGAGTTTATGAATCTACTATAGTTTGCTGAGTTGAATTTTCCCAACAGAATCATAAAAAGGATCCACAATACTTGTCAGTGTAGCCGCCCAACCTAAGATCCGTCACACGTGGCTCTATGTAAGAGCATGGTTAGAGCCACACAAGCGCGAAGCTCGAACCCCTGTATTTCCCACCCACCAATGGCCAGTGCCCAGAGGGTGGGATGGGAAGTCTATGAGACTTCCCGAAAACTTTTTTCAGCGAAACTTGCACTACTTACAGATAGATATTAAAATACCTGTAACATTGAAATCATAACCAAACATTTAACCTTCGTCTTTAAATTAGGGCATAGAAATTGATTTTGAGGCGCCCAAAAATTAGCGAACATTACGTAATTTTAAATGCCGCTTGCGTGAAAACCACAGCAGCTCGCGATAGGGATTATATAATTATGGGATAAGAATCTCCCCTTCAAAACCCCCATTCTCTTGACCTTAATAGTTTGTCGCAACTTGTCTAGCTCTATCATTGCCAACATAATCAGAGGATGTTAGACATGTTTGCCCAAATTTAGTGGTTTCTAACGTGATCACGAAATACGTTGATGCGAAAATGGAATCCAAGCGCGTTAAATTGATAACAGGTGATGGGTGATCGGCAGGATGATCGATTTACCCGTTCTAGTCAAAAAGGCAGGAAATAATTTAAAGTTTTGGAATATATTATAGAACCCGGGATTTGAAATGCGGTTCAGTCACCTCAGCGGATAATCACTGTTGCTTGTTCATTATGATCAGATTATCATGTAATTGCTGAGGATCGGATTGCATAAATAAATACATACCTTTAAAACGGTTAGCACTAACTCGGTTGTGTTATAAAATTTTTCTTGCGATTCTAATAAATTTTATCTATTTACCGTATCACTATATTATAAACAGCAGCATTTATTATAGTGCTCGATAAGTGTGTATGCTAGTTTCCAAATGTATATAGATGCTCATTAAAAAGAAACAATCAGGCATTCGACTAGATATACAATTGGAAATTGGAAAACAAATCCACACGATACACGAATATGCTTCAATATCAGGTTCATGTGATCTTTGTTTAGAGGAGAAAGGTGAGCTCTTGCACATGAATGGTAAATCGACCAACAACAACACTCAAACTCATATCAACGTATCGACACATAGATCTACACCGCCCGACCGTGCAAGAAGAAAGATAAAGACAAATGCTGTAATTGTATGACCTAATAATTATAATTGATCTTTTAGTTAAATACCCATAAACGATTAGGCTCGTACCGCAAGTCTTTATATCAGATGACAGATTGAAAAAATCCTGGTGCCACCACCGTCTGAGGGCAACAGAGATTGGTGTCATGAATATTGAAATACGTTGATAACCCGTTTGGTCAAGGAGTATATAATAGGAGGGGACAGCTAGATCATTTGCATATTTGTCATTACTATGATCAACTCTGTCTGACCCAATGACCTGATGCGAGAGGTCATGGATAACGCCCTCTAACCTGAGAGGGGACTTTTCTTTTGTTCTCATGCACAGCGTTGGCGATGAGCGACTGAGAAGTATAACAAAAGCGTACATAAACAGATCGATTCGAAGCGTCACCACGAAATACCGCGCGATAACGTTGATGATCATATTCATCGCCATTCCATCTTGAGTTGCATGTTTAGGACTGAAGTTACGTTGTGAGATAAATATTTGGGTATTTAGTATTACAAAATTTAAGTTCCTTTTGTGTTATTGAGCCAATGTCTAGGCTATTTCATTTTTTTATATCCGATTAATTTGTCAGTATAAAAATGTATGTCGTTAGTCGCTATAGTCGATTCGCCGACATTGGCCGATTTTAGCGATTTACCATTTCAGTAAAGAGGTAACAGAAGCAAAAGAGGGGGAGGCACTCGAATTTAATCGTAATATGCAAGGTTAATGCCGTGTCTTCGTGTGCATGTATTACTGTGATGTAGTCACCACTATGTACCTAGTGACAGGGAACTTGCGGTTGGGTTATCGGCATAACGATAAAGAAATGTATTGTTATTCAAATAAAGGTATTCAAGTGGTCTCATAGCCAGAAATACTTAAAGTAACGTTTATAATCCGTATCTTGGTTGATATAACTGTTTTTCCATTTAATTAGGACAAGTGGTTTTGTACCTAGATAATAATAATACGTAGAACTGTTATTTTCATTTTAATGTTTCCTTTATTCCACGTGCATAATAAAAACGGAAAATAATAAAAAGTATCCACTAAATTATGAATAAGTAAAATGACATACATAATATTTTTCTTTCGAAACCTGTATACGGTCGATTATGGTCGATTTGTTTTTATTGTGGTAACCGCTTCCAAAGGAATAACCCATTTGAAGCAGCTGGATTAAGTTTTTGGTTGTCGTGATTGTAAAGCTATATGATCAGCCCTATTCATAAATCCACACTATCATGAATAGCATTTGATTATGGAGCGCAAATAATCATGATAATAACATCTATAAAAGTACCGCTGTTTCATCATTGGTCAAAATGGGTTCCTCTAACGCCCAATGGACGAGGTCCAAAATCGATACCGATGCGCCAGAGTTTATGAATCTACTATAGGCCAAACGCAGTAATTTGAATAAAATGAATAATGCAACACGTCACACAACGTCCAATCGAGCAATGGTTGTGGACCGTATAAATGACGCCATGCGTTCGAAAATGTCAACGTTTTTAATTGTTCTTTCAAAAAGAGTACAATCACATTACAAACACATTTTGTGCGAGAGTAGGCATCAATATTTCGTGACATCATTGATTCTGCCAACATGAAACAGCATGTGTTAGGTCCAACTCATCGTGATGGTCACACCCTTGATCTAATTCTCACCCGCGCATTCGACAACTTAGTTTCAAACATTACTAAGACTTGTTATTTACCATCTGATCATGCTGCCATCAAATGTTCACTGTATATTGGACGACCAGATCCTGTTAAAATGGAGATAAAAACACGCTCATTTCGTGATCTTGATGTCAATGCTTTTCGTGATGATATTTCTAATTCACCTTTATGTGCATCATTGGCTTCGTTCTCTGATATTGATTTGTTGATCACCAAGTATGAATCTGTCTTGTCATCCTTACTTGACAAGCACGCTCCTCTTACAACGCGAACAATTACATGTAGACCCCATGCACCTTGGTTTACTGAGGAAATTCGCAAAGTTAAGCAAGAAGTCCGTCGGTGTGAGCGTCAATGGTGCTCCTCAAAACTTGAAATTCACAAACAGATCTTCTTGGAACAAGCACACATTTATAACCAATTGATTAAACAGGCTAAATGTGACTACCATAAGAAGCAATTTGATGGTTGCAATTCACGACAACTTTTTCAGAAAGTGAACAAACTTACCTCACCAAAATCTTCAAAAGTTTTACCAACTGAATCTGACGTCCCACTTGTTGAGCGCTTCTCTAGTTTCTTCGCTGACAAGATTAAACGTATTACTGATGAGCTCCACAAATCTCCTCAAATTCATCTCTCTGTGCAACTTCCTCAATCCACCAGTGCTGTTTTGTCCGGGTTTTCCTCACTTTCGGAAGAATCGGTCAGAAAACTCATTATGAAGTCGCCGTCTACATCATGTGGATTGGATCCAATGCCAACTTGGCTTCTGAAACAATTTCTTCCGGAACTTGTTCCCATCATAACAAGAATTGTGAACTCTTCATTGGAAGCAGGCCATTTCCCTGATGCATTGAAACATGCTCAAATCACACCGCTCATCAAGAAACCTAAATTGGATCGCGAAATCCTAAAAAACTACAGGCCTGTTGCAAATCTTAAGTTTCTTGCCAAGACTGTTGAGCGTGCATGTACTGCCCAAATACAAGATTATTTGTCAGAGAACAACCTATATGGAAAAATGCAGAGCGCTTATAGATGTAATCACAGCACAGAAACAGCACTTCTCTGTGTCTACAATAACTTACTCCTCGCTGCTGACAAGGGTCATGAAGTCATTCTTATTCTATTGGACTACTCCGCTGCTTTCGACACCATAAATCACCAAATCCTGTTAGACCGTTTCTCAAATAAATATGGATTTACTGGATCTGCGCTTTCATGGATTAAATCATACTTCACCCATCGTTCACAATCTGTTATAATAAATGGTCGCGAGTCATCGGTTCATGTTCCTCAAGAGGGTGTACCTCAAGGGTCAGTACTTGGCCCTTTAGGCTTCACAATGTATTCATCTCCATTAGAAGATATCATTGATTCTCATGGCATTTCTAAAATGACCTATGCTGATGACACTCAGTTATACATTGTTTTGAAAAATGATGATGACAGAGTAGGTGCAATATCGAAACTTGAAGCTTGTGTGAAAGATATCAAAACCTGGTCCACAGCTAATGACCTTAAACTGAATGACGACAAAACTGAAGTTCTGCATATTACATCTCGCTTTAGAAACAATTCTGTTATTTCATCTATAAACATCAACGATGCTCTAATTGAACCAGCTTCTTATGCCCGCAATCTTGGTATTATTCTTCAAAATGATCTCATGATGGATGTCCATATCAATAATATTTGTCGTGCGGCCTCTCATGCTCTTTACAAGATAGGTCAAATTCGTCGATACCTTGACCAGCCAACAACTGAAAGACTAATCCATGCTTTTGTGACATGTCGACTTGATAATTGTAACAGTCTGCTATTTGCTCTTCCTGAAACGCAGATCTCAAAACTTCAACGCATACAAAATTCAGCTGCTCGACTTGTTACTCTCTCCAAGATTCGCTGTCACATTTCCCCTGTCCTTCGTGACTTACACTGGTTGCCAATCAAATCACGCATTATGTTCAAGATTCTTCTATTAACTTTTAAATGTTCTCGTGGACTAGCACCTATGTACCTCCAAGATCTCATACAACATTACAAGCCCACACGTAATCTCCGTTCTCGCTCACAATATCTTCTTGCTCATGTTTCTTCACCTTCGACATCATATGGACGCCGTTCTTTTCAAGATGCTTCTGCTGAACTTTGGAATCAATTACCATATCATGTTAAATCAGCCAAAACTCTTGAACAGTTCAAATCATCGCTAAAAACTTACCTATTTAATGTTAATGCATGATTTTTTCCTTTTTGTCATGTCTTTTGTTACTACTACATGTATAGTTTTGTATATTTGCGTTTCTGTTTTATTTGTTATAGCGCATAGGGACTTAATTGTGTTATGCGCTCAATAAGCATGGTTTTATTATTATTATTATTATTATTAAATATGGTAAAAAATGGCAAAAATAGCACGATAAAAATCCGATAAATGGATAAATAGTTAAATAATAAAACTATGACAATCACACTCGTCGATCTCTGTGGCGTGCATACGTTGGCCGTATTGTTTACAATCGGCAAGCACGGGTTCGATCCCCGTGTATTCCTTGTTATTCTTTCTTTTTTTCTATTTTAAACTTAGTGGTGATTAATGTAACATCATTTTTATGTCAATTTTTATAAATAATAAAGGCCCATGCGATTATAGTAGTTTTTTTACAATTTATTCATCTATCATTTATCTCTTGATTGATTTAACTTTCTATCTAAACAATTATATGCGTAAACAATTATATATATCATTGCTCGATATATAAGTGATTTTTAAAACTTGAGTTCAGTTTGATAATGATAGCAAAACTTGTTGTAAAACCATTTCCCCACTGTGCCCAAGTTTGTGTACATTCATAGATGTCACTTTTAGCTTGTTATAGCTAGGATAATATACATTTGTAGCTATTTGTATACAAGAAACAAACACATTTCCAAAACAGGACATAGTCAATTGTACAACATGAGAAACGAGACTGTTACTAACGTTAACGTTAATACCATTGCCATGATTACCAATTTGGTTCTTTTGGAAATCTGTACAACCGATGAATTTCTAGAAAATCTTTGGTACAACTTCACTCAGGAAAGTCAGTTCTTGTAGCAAAGTAATTAGCTAGCTTTAATAAACGAATTGGGAGACGCAATATATTCGGGTCGAAATCTTTGTGGAAAATGGAATCAGACAACTATTGAGACGCGATCCAGTCTTGTACCTCTGAAGGGTGATTAGAGGTAATCCACGTATCGGCCCTATGGGGAGCTAAAGTTTGTTTCAGAATATAAAACGAGCAATCCCAAACATAAGTTAGCTAGACTATATATTTTATTCAAATCGGATGAATAGGATACTTATACACCTATCAGTTGTAAGACGCACCCTATGACCCCCGGGAGAGGTGCGTCGTGGGTGCGTCGTTTACCAAAAAAATTTGACGGAGGGTACGTCCGTGGCAGCCTTTGGTCCGTCAAAAAAATGACGGAGGGTGCGTCAAGGTCCGTCACTTTACATGGGTGCGTCACAGTGTACATCTGTTTACGAACAACAAAATACGACCTTTAAATATACGCTATAGGGCTACTATACCACATAACTCCTTAATACCGCCAACCAGGCTCCACTTTAATACCGCAAACATCACTCCGATATTTTATACCGCATGTTCTAAAATGCCTGAAATCACTCGATCATCAATACAAGAGTTTGGCAACGAAAAAAACAAGGAACCGCAGTAGACCGAGAACCTTTCATTTTAAGAGAAGTGTCACGTATACAAGCATCTTCATGGTATAAGATAGGGGATCAGCATTGCGCTCTTCCGCACAAGCGCAGAACAATCTAAGAACACAGAGGTAGTAGGACAGGCCCCCGGAATTGAATTTGGTCGGGGATGTGCGGCAGGAGATTTAAATAAAAAACATAGGCCTACCCGGTCCCGGTCCGGGGTCTATATAATTATTCGAGGGCCAGGGTTGACAACATCGAACAAGGGCAGATCCCCCGTGAATTAAAAGTAGTTTCATTTCCAGTAGATCGTGTTTTATCCAGTTATAGTCAACGATATCTGATGACGGGGTGCGTCGTCATGGTCCGTCAGAATCCACCAATGGTGCGTCCAAAAATTGACGGAGGGTGCGTATTTGGAAGGCAATGGTCCGTCGTTTTTTTGACACAGGGTGCGTCATGGTACATGAGAAGTCGACGCACCTCGGTAAAGTGACGCACCACTCCCGGGGGTCATAGGGTGCGTCTTACAACTGATAGGTGTATTAACGTATCCATCCTCTATTGTAACACTACAGTACAGTCAGTCAATGGGGTCTCCCGGTGTTTTTTTAACTTTCCGAATTTGCTTTATTACGGTCCGATATGATATGGTTTATAAAAGATAAATATCTACCAAAAAAAGAATCCGACGTCACAAAAATAATATTTTTAAGCTGGAATGGTCCCTTCTTAAGGTATTTCAATAAACTGCGCATGCCAGTAATTATGTATATATTTCTGCACATGGGGTTTCCCAACACCAGTTGATCTCAGTTGAAAATTCCCATAGCGTTACACTGTCGATAATGAGCTAATTGATATTCATGAGGTGATTTACTACGGCGATTTTACATAGGAATTCTGACTTGCTCGATAAAATCATGAATTGTAATGCTTTTAAATCATGAATCTTCATAGAAAACATGAATTTATTGGTATAAAATGTACAATGAACACAATGAAATGGTAATTGGATCTGATGGCTCAATACTTTGTTGACAACACAGTGATAACTTGAAAGCTTCCAGGGGGAAATACTTTTGCGCGGCAGTGTATAGCCTCATTCTTTTGAAGGAGGTGTCCCGCAAGCACAACATTGTGCATTATATGTTAGGAAAATAATTATCGAGCCCATGTTGCGTAATTATATAAAACAAATCATCATACTTATCATAAAACAAATATGCAGTGCCATCTCTCAACATGCAATTTTTAAAATTCGCGGTGATCGAAAGTCCCGTGTGTCGATGAAGTCATAGTTATACAATGTACCTGCGCAAATTTAAGCACCAATAATCATGACGTCATCGACACCGGGGCTTTCGATCGCCGCGAATTTTAAATATCGCTTGTTGAGTGATGATGGCAGTTTTTATTGCGACAATTATTTTTCTATCATATAATGCGCAATATTGTGCTTGCGGGACACCTGCTTTAAAAGAATGAGGCTATACACTGCCGCGCAAAAGTATTTCCCCAGTGTCACTCTATTATTCTTAAATCCGGGTTCGAGACCGTTTAGTATAGTAAGGTCGTTGTTTTTGTTATTCACGCTACACTCAAAAAGATTATTTGCTGCATTTACTCAATAAAATTAAGTGTGACCGGGTTACACTTAATTTTATTGAGTAATTATTATAAGTAATATTTTAAGTCATCACTAATTAGGTAATTTTAGTTCAGCTAACTCAAAATATTGTAATCAGTGTACTCATAATAAGTTTACAACATTTACTCAAAATTGAACTACCTTGTTGGACTCATTTATATCAAGTAAGTATACGAAGATATTATCAAGTTTGTCCTACGCCATTATCAAGTTGCTGCAACTTAAGTTATATGTGTAGAAGTTGGCTATCATGTCTAAGTTGACTTTACTGATATGATAGGAACAACCATTGGGTTGTACTCATTTTTATTAAGTAACCACAAGAAGTATTCAGTTGTTACTACATGATTTGATTAGGTTGAGCAAAGTCATACTATTTTTACGGTTGTACTCATTTATATTAAGTAGGACAAATTATTATCACATTGTCCAAACATAAGTATATTGATTGCCGTAACTCAATATTATTATGTAGAAGCTACTAATTATCGCACATTTTTTATCGCTTGGCAACCAGGGTATGGTGGTTGGGGCTGCAGGGGCATTGACTCTTTGATGTGTATGTTCTTGCACAATGTACTTGCATTTACATTATTTTAGAAAACATTCATTTCCATTTTATAACAAGTGGAGAATATGCATACATATCAATACACATTCCATGGTGTTAAATTAATTAATCTACTTATTTTAAGAAAAATAATAGGTTTAAATGAATAAAAGATGCAAATTAGCTCATTAGCATAATTGAAATGGTACATATGAGCGCCGGTGCTAATTTTTGTACCATTGCAATTATGCTAATGAGCGATTTGCGTAATTTACTTGGCTAATCCAAGGCCGAGTGATATTATTCAAATTAGCTCCAGACTGATTTTTGGAAACATGAGTTGTTACTACATTACTTGAGTAATTTGAGTGAACTCAAACGATTTACTTTAGTAATACTTAAAATAAATTGCTCGTTATACTCAAATGTTCATCTGATCTTTTTGGTTGTAATCATTTATATTAAGTATAGGTCAAGTTATTATCTCGTTGACCTAACGTAATTTTATCGATTGCTGTAACTCAAAATATATATGTAGAAGATACTGGATATTTTTAGTAATAAAACACAAGTAATTTATTTGAGTTAGAAATGAGTAATAGCTACTCATAAATTACATTTATTTCAATGTTGCTTTTTGTCCTTGTTGGTTTTAGGAATTATTTTGCTGTTATAACTTGAATTTATTGAGTTTGATTAATTTTCATCGATTTCAGTCTGGTTTACTCAAAGGTATCAATAAATGCAATAAAACGGTTGAATTAAGTAACAGCAGCAATTCGTTAAATGAGTAATTTGTACTTATTTCTTGTCCTTTTTACCGGCACTTAATATCCATACGTTTATGTTGTTAACATTACTCGAATAAATTATGTTAGTCTCATTTTTGTCAATTTGAGTCAATGGTACTTATGTTTTTTGAGTAACATTAACAAATTATTGAATTGAGTATTTACAAATAATCATTTTTGAGTCACAATTACTTGACGCAAAAATCATTTTTTTGAGTGTAGTTTGTCTGGGAAAAAATGTACTTTAGGTCCCTGATATTGGAACCAGTATAGTACGATTGTACTGTTCCAATATCGAACGAGATTGGAACATTTTAGGTGTTCCAGTATCGCTCGATACTTGGAACGATTATGTCCCAGTATTGCCTGATACTGGAAATGTTTTGTTACAGAATTGCCCGATACTGGAAACGTTTTGTTCCAGTATTGGTCGTTACTGGAAACGTTTTTTCCAGTATTGCCCATTACTGGAAACGTTTATATCCCAGTATTGCCTGATACTGGAAACGTTTTGTTCCAGTATTATCCGATACTGGAAACGATTTGTTCTAGTATTGCCTGATACTGGCAACGTTTATGTTCCAGTATTGCCCGATACTGGAAACGTTTTGTTCCAGTATTGACCGATACTTGCCACAATCGGTGGTTGTGCAATCTCTACAGTTATTTGACGATTTCTTTTAGCACGACAGAAACAAGTATATGGGATAGGGGAACAACCACAAGACAAGAGGCGGATTGATGGTACGACGACAAAGATTTAGTGATTTCTAAATGTGCTAACTTAAGAAAATAAACGGAAGTGGAGGCTTCACTACCTTTTCGGTGTGATTTCGGAAGGTCTGGTGGAAAAGTTGATTGGAGCTGAGGATATCCTGCAATCTTTTCATTTGATTAAGGCTGTAGAAGTTTAAAGTTCATTTATGAAGATAACCATAAAGTAAAATACTTGTCAATGTGCCTCGTAAGAAGGCGAATTTGGGATCTAGTGGATTCTTTTCAATCATTCATAAATCTGGTGAATGGTAATAATTTTTGGTTAACGGTTGTACTCTGGTGAACAAATACTGCAACGAGTATCAGGATTGGGCGATACTGGTACACTGGTAGACTGGTAATATGTGTACCAGTGTTGTATTAGTATCGGTCGATACTGGTATATAATTTTGTTCCAGTATCGGGAAATACTTGAACATTTTAAATGTGCAGCGATACTACTGATCCAGTATTAAACGATTACTATACTACATTCTAGAAACTGGGACCGAAAGTACACAAACTGTAAGAATTGAAAAAGACTGCGAACATGTGACATATTTGCCGTATCTTATGAGCTGAAAAATCTTCAGAAAAAAGCACTGAATGGACAAATGGAGGAGCACCAAATCTCCCAAAGAGTTGTTTTTCTACAATTGACCACCTGAGTGACTATAGTCGTACGGTTTCACATGAAAATAAATTAATGGAATAACTAGTAATGTTAATATATTGCATATGAGCTGAGGCATCACTATGGCATGACATTTTAATAACAAATTAAATTCACGTAATGTCAATGGTAAATCAATACATACTGTTACGGATAGACCCACACGCATTAATATATTGCGCGCTAACTCATTGAAACATGTACCAATTATCATTTACTTGAAATGTGTAGCTTTATAGATAGAGAGCTACAATCATGAGTAACTTCGTATCGTTGGCATTTGTATCAGCAAAGTTATGAGGAAGATGGTACAACTTGCAGCCCCCCCCCCCCCCACCCCGCCCACATCCCATAATTTTACCCCGTTGGTCATTGTTGGTTGAGATTGGTACAAGGCTTAAGAACTAAATAATAAATATATACAAAAAATAGGTACTACTCATTGAACGTGCTACATTAAATTTCTTTCCGTTATGTTTTCTTTAAGCCGGCCAATTATTGGTGGAATAAAGCGATGTCATTAAATTCGACCTAATTCCTTATAAGGCTTACACTATGTAGGCTAATCAAACTAAGTTATAACTTACCAGACGGTTAGTGATGGCACTATATGCTTCAGTACGTGTAGACTCTATGTCAAAGTAAACTGGCTTTATCTGATCATCTGAGGCGAGTGAATCCGATCTCAGATTGTTATTAACACGTATCATGTATTATGTGGGTGTGAGAAAAGTCAAGTTAATTGACAATAAAGTGAACATGTGTGTAAACCCGGATCGGAATATATCTCATTGTGAGCATATTGTGTTTGCTAACGAAACTAATCGTGACAATGAAGGGGAAAATTGGTATAAACCCGGATTCGAACATCGCTCATTGTGAGCATTGTATTTACTGACCAATTGTGATAAATGTTACAATGGTTTCAAATGCACTGACAATCAATCTTGGCATCGTGTGACTTGATTTATTTTGTGGGAACCCAACAGAAGGTTTATACATCATATATCTTTTATCTCTGCACATCGCATGGCGCAAAATAGACAATGATGTCGCTACATAGGGTCGTCTGCAAACGACACTCACTAAATGTTTAAAAAATGTCAAAATTATTGAATTTCATTACCATATTTGGAATCACCATGATAAATGCATTAAAATAAGTACAAACATGCCACGTGGAAAGTGACGACAACGACGACGACGAAATCACGTTCTAATATTTATACCAATTTTGACTTAACCCTAACACTCTTGAGTCCTACGAATCACAAACCCGGCTCGGCAGTTTTTCGATGAAATAATGGTCCCAAGGTATATGCACGGCGGAATATACTCCGCCATGCATGCATTCCCCCCGTGGCCTACCGGTAGATCGTCTGTCTCTGAACCCAGAGGTCCGGGGTTCTACCGGTAGATCGTCTGTCTCTGAACCCAGAGGTCCGGGGTTCGAGTCCCGGGGGAGTGGGGGCACTTTTTCCCCTCGCTATTTGGCCGCGAAAAAAAATTCTTTGTAAAAGTTGCCTCGGGGGTTAGGGTTAATTTAGATATTAGTATGTAATACACACAATAAGTGTTGAAGAATAATTTAAATTACCTCAGAATTAATCATGAACATGGTCATTTATGCTGTTGCCAATAACAAAAACATATCCAAACTTGGTTTATTTAAGTATTAGGCCTATTGCATGTAGTTATATTGATTGTATATATTTCAGAATATGTCCTATTGTCAGATTGTAGCTATTTAAATAATATTATTCCACATCGGTTATCAGATTAAATGTCGTTTCTGAACTAACTATAATTGATACAACAATTATTTTGTATTCTTATTAATTATCACTATTGATAAATAATTAACTAATTAATTAAGGGGACTCGAGGAAGTTTTTGACTTGATTTTTTGAATTATTTGAGGGCTGTATTTATTGAACTATTAAACAAATGCATATGAAAGTCGGGTAAAGTCGCAAGTTTTCGGTCAGCGCCTATTTTCGGTCACTTTTCCCAAATCGTGTAATAAAGATGACCTCGTCGTTATAAACTGAAAAACATTGTTGATGCCCGGTATTGCTTTAAAATGGCGGCAACCGATTGCAATTACACAATTTTGGCGAAAGTGACCGAAAATGGGCGCTGACTGACCGAAAACTGGCGACTTTACCCTATACATTTTTGGAAAGGAAATGGATTAGAGAATCCAAATTTGGCGTCAATTTTGACCAAACATGTTGATATAAAGACACTAACTAAGGGACGATTAATCTAATATTTTTTTGAAATTTTGACCAAAAAGTGCCAAAAAAGTGATTATTTTCTAATTGTTTTCACTTTTTTGACAAATAAATTCTGCTATAATTATCTTTCTTGATCTAGGTATCTAACCCAATGGTCCAAAACATAATTACTGCCGCAAAACTCAAAATATAATTTATTTTGTCTCTATAAAGCATTGTTTTCCATTATTTTATATATATGCTTTTGGCCACCCTGTATGTTTTAACGGAGGATTATTGGTCGATTTACTTTTTTTTTACTGATGTCTTCTTACTACTACGTATACTTGTTTTTAATGTAATACGTTAGCAAAATAAAAAAACCTGGGTATATCAAATCTAGTAGAAAATGTGTTTTTCTTATGTTACACCCTGTATAATTAATGCACATTCTGTACAATTTCACTTGGTATTTACATATCTGGTATCCTTTTAGTTATAGATTTCCAATTATCTTTACCCCGTGTAGATCGAATGTATACAATAAAAGTTATGTGGATTTGAATCAAAATTGGTGCATTTTCTCACAATTTACAGAGTGTAACTTTCTTTTACACCAACTTTTGACATATGACCTTATATCAAAATAGCATCGAAATCAGAACCAAACATTTTATTTTCGTCTTTAAATTAAGGAATAAGGATTTGATCACTTGTTATTTTGCTCGATTTTTTCTTAACTCCGGGTTCGAGACGGTATGGTACAGTAAGGTCGTTGCTTTTGTTATTCACGCCAGTTTGTGTTGGAAAAGTGTACTTTAGGTCCCTGATACTGGTATACCCGTATCGTTCGATACTGTAACATAAAAGTTCCCAGTATTGCTTTATACTGGTACGCTTGTACAGTTCCATTATCGAACGATATTGGAACGGTTATGTCCCAGTATTGCCCGATACTGCAAACGGTTTGTTCCAGTATTGCCCGATACTGGAAACGTTTTGTTTCAGTCTTGCTCGATACTGGAAACGTTTTGTTCCAGTATTGCTCGATACTGGAAACATTTTGTATTGATCGATACTGGAAACGTTTTGTTTCAGTCTTGCTCGATACTGGAAACGTTTTGTATTGATCGATACTGGAAACGTTTTGTGTTGTATTGCCCGATACTTTACACATTTTGTTCCAGTATTGCCAGATATTTATGTTCCAGTACTGGAATACTTTCCAAGTTTTGTACTAGTATTGCCCGATACTGGAACATATTTTTATTTGATCAAGGCTGTAGAAAGTTTAAAGTTCATTTATTATGAAGATAGCCACAAAGTGAAAAACTTGTCAATGTGCCTCGTAAGAAGGCGAATTTCGGATTAAGTGGATTCTTTTCAATCATTCATAAATCGGTGAATGGTGATCCTTTTGCGTTAACGGTTGTACTCTCTGGTGAACAATACTGCAACGAGTATCAGGATTGGGCGATTCTGCTATAATTATCTTTCTTGATCAGGTATCTAACCCAATGGTCCAAAACATAATTACTGCCGCAAAACTCAAAATATAATTTATTTTGTCTCTATAAAGCATTGTTTTCCATTATTTTATATATATGCTTTTGGCCACCCTGTATGTTTTAAAGGAGGATGATTGGTAGATTTACTTTTTTTTACTGATGTCTTCTTACTACTACGTATACTTGTTTTTAATGAAATACGTTAGCAAAATTAAAAAAAACCTGGGTATATCAAATCTAGTAAAAAATGTGTTTTTCTTATGTTACACCCTGTATAATTAAAGCACATTCTGTACAATTTCCCTTGGTATTTACATATCTGGTATCCTTTTAGTTATAGATTTCCAATTATCTTTACTCCGTGTAGATCGAATGTATACAATAAAAGTTATGTGGATTTGAATCAAAATTGGTGCATTTTCTCACAATTTACAGAGTGTAACTTTCTTTTACACCAACTTTTGACATTATGACCTTATATCATGTATATCAAAATAACATCGAAATCAGAACCAAACATTTTATTTTCGTCTTTAGATTAAGGCCAACAATTTGATTTTGAGGCACCCAAAAATAAGCGAAAATTACGTGATTTTTAACGCCGCTTGCACCCACAATTCAAGTTAGTATTGATAGTTCCTCTATTAATTTCATTATTGATAGCTTTAAAAGTATCATTCAGTACAGCTTCCTGTCATTCATAGGTGTGGCTAAGTTTGCTAAATATTACCATTGGATTATACATAATTTTATACATTGTGTTATTGTTTAAACAATAACACAATGTATTAAAACACCAAAACTATTTTCATTGTTGCTAAATAAGGAATAAGGATTTGATCACTTGTTATTTTGCTCGATTTTTTCTTAACTCCGGGTTCGAGACGGTATGGTATAGTAAGGTCGTTGTTTTTGTTATTCACGCCAGTTTGTGTTGGAAAAGTGTACTTTAGGTCCCTGATACTGGTATACCCGTATCGTCCGATACTGTAACATAAAAGTTCCCAGTATTGCTTTATACTGGTACGATTGTACAGTTCCATTATCGAACGATATTGGAACGGTTATGTCCCAGTATTGCCCGATACTGCAAACGGTTTGTTCCAGTATTACCCGATACTGGAAACGTTTTGTTTCAGTCTTGCTCGATACTGGAAACGTTTTGTTCCAGTATTGCTCGATTCTGGAAACATTTTGTATTGATCGATACTGGAAACGTGTTGTTCCAGTATTGCTCGATACTGGAAACGTGTTGTTCCAGTATTGCTCGATACTGGAAACGTGTTGTTCCAGTATTGCTCGATACTGGAAACGTGTTGTTCCAGTATTGCTCGATACTGGAAACGTTTTGTATTGATCGATACTGGAAACGTTTTGTGTTGTATTGCCCGATACTTTACACATTTTGTTCCAGTATTGCCCGATATTTATGTTCCAGTACTGGAATACTTTCCAAGTTTTGTACTAGTATTGCCCGATACTGGAACATATTTTTATTTGATCAAGGCTGTAGAAGTTTAAAGTTCATTTATTATGAAGATAGCCACAAAGTGAAAAACTTGTCAATGTGCCTCGTAAGAAGGCGAATTTCGGATTAAGTGGATTATTTTCAATCATTCATAAATCGGTGAATGGTGATCCTTTTGCGTTAACGGTTGTACTCTGGTGAACAATACTGCAACGAGTATCAGGATTGGGCGATACGGGTACACTGGTAGTAGTATGTGTACAGTATATAATTTTGTTCCGATCGGGCAATACTGGAACATTTTATATGTGCAGCGATACTGTAACACTGACATTATACCATAATCGAACTATACTACTGAGTGTTCTAGTATTATTCTAGTAGCTGGGACCTAAAAGTGCACAAACTGTATGAATTGAAAATGAAAAAGACTGCGAACATAGCAAGAAACATATTTGCCGTATCTTATGAGCTGAAAGATCTTCAGAATAAAGCACTGAATGGACAAATGGAGGAGCTCCAAATCTCCCAAAGAGTTGGTTTTCTACTATAATTGACCACCTGGGTGACTAGTCGTACGGTTTCACATGGAAATAAATTGATGGAATAACTAGTAATGTTAATATATTGCATATGAGCTGAGGCATCATTATGGCATGACATTTTAATAACAAATTAAATTCACATAATGTCAATGGTAAATCAATACATACTGTTACAGATTTATTTTTACAGACACACACGCATTAATATATCATTGAAACATGTACCAATTATCATTTACTTGAATTTTGTAGCTTAGATAGAGAGCTATAATCATGAGAAACTTCGTATGGTTGGCATTTGTATTAGCAAATATTGTGAGGAAGATGGTAAAACTTGCCGCCTCCCTCCCCCATCTCATATTTGACCCCGTTGGTCATTTTGGTTGTGATTGGTACCGGCGATTCATTTGACAAGGCTCAAGAACTAAATAAAAAAGACAAAAAATAAGGTTATTACTCATTGCAAGTGCTTAATTAATTTTCTTTCAGTTATGTTTTCTTTAAGCCGGCCAATTATTGGTGGAGTAAAGCGATATCATTAAATCCGACCTTATTCCTTATAAGGCTACACTATGTAATCAAACTAAGTTATAACTTACCAGACGGTTATTGATGACACTACGCTTCAGTACATGCAGACTCTATGTCAAGTAAACTTGCTTTATTTGATCATCCGAGGCGAGTGAATGCGACCTCAGATTGTTCTTCATATGTATCATGTATTATGTGGGTGTGAGCAAAGTTAATTGAAAATAAAATGAACATGTGTGTGAACCTGGATCGGAATATAGCTCATTGTGAGCATTTTATTGTTTGCTAACTAAAAGATAACTAATCGTGACAATAAATTGAAAAAATGTATAAACCCGGATTTGAACATCTGACCAATTGTGTTATGTGTTAAATGTTACAATGGTCCCTAATGCAACAATAAATGTTGGCATCGAGTGACTTGATTTATTTTGTGAGAACCCAACAGGAGGTCTATCTCTTTCATCCCTGTACATCGCATGGCACAAAATAACCAATGATGGCGCTACTGAGAGTCATAAAGAATCAGCCATGATGTTAACACTTTTCACGCAAAATGTTTCAAACATTATTTCATTACCATAATTTGAATCACCATTATAAATGCAATGATATAAGTACAAACATGCCAAGTATTGGTTCAGTAATCCTTAAGACAGACTTTGAAATTGCCAAAGGTTTCTGAAAAATCTGTTTTGTAAATGGTAAAAATAATAGCCGCGTGTGGAAAGTGACGACAACGACGACGACGAAATCACGTTCTAGAAATTATAGTTGTGGAAACCATGTCTTCCAACTACATAATTCATGCCAAAAATAGACTTTTATTTTGGAAACATGAAAATCCCATGTCTAATATTTATACAAATTTTGACTTAATTAAGATATTAGTGATATTTTATGTTCGGTGAAATAAATTTATAATAGAGCTCTATCATGAATTCCCTTACATGTACTTAGGTTAAACATACTTTTACTAAACCCTTTCCAAATTTAAGACCCACTGTAATTGACAACAATAAGAACAATAAGAACAGTTTGTGAACACGGATCTGAATGGACTATTCATTCCATTTGAAATCTATCCCCTATAGAAAACATGAACTTAATCTTCAACATTATTGTAGATTTAAAGGTTTTGGCAGGTAATCCATTTTAGGTCACGCGTTATAAACTCGCCTCCCAATAGGGTGGTGCTGTTACACTTTTTAGTTTTATGCTGTCATATTCCTTAAATATTCTTTAAACCACAAAAGCTATCTCACCAAATTTGGTATCATTTTAAAGCCCTAATAATGAGCGTTCTGCCTGCAAAATAGCATTGGTATAGCTAATACAGAAGGGGAGCTACAGCTGTTTGAAGTTTAGGGACCAGGGGTGGTGCCGGAAGGGATGGCGCCGGAAGGGGTGCCGCCTGTACAAACTCAATGGGGATAATCCCATGCTTTGTTCTTTTTACCATAACTAGTCATCCCCTAATGTTACAAACACCATTCTGGTCCCATTTTAAAGGATATTTAGTAGTCTTTAAGTATGTGGTTCAACATACTTGTCAACTATTTGTAACAACTAATTAATTATGGATAAGACAATGATCATCAGCTTTCTTCCTATTCGCTACACAGTCAACATGAATAATCAGCCGCAATTCACCGGATTTATACAAATGCATATAACAGAAAAAGTTTTCAACCTATGATAGCAAAAGTATACATTTTTGGAAAGCTTGGAACTAGAGGAATTCAAAAATCAGGGAAGATCAGGGAAGGGTACATCCTTAAAAAATGTTTCTGAAAATTCTAAAAATATATAAAATAAAAATTGGAGATATTCACTAGCCGGTATAATTACCTTACCGACGTAGTAACCTTTGACAATTATATATCATCTGATGGGTAATTTCATGAGAAATTCAAATATGTAAGGTAAATAATGATAGGGGTAGGTATAAAAATTATATGGATCTCAAATTAAAAATTAAAAATTCTGATATTTTCCGAACATTTTGAATCATACCATTTTAGTCCTTGGTCGTACTATAATTTCAATGGCATATTTGGTTTTCTCATGCAATTTCCCTTTAGAAAATGTAAACTTTTACTACCTCAGGGGGGGGGGGGGTTACAAGTAAATATAAATGTGTAAAGTTAAAATCATGTCGCAAAAGCCAATATCCGTGTGTAACGCGAAAGGAGGCGAGCTTATAACACATGACCTTTAACAAGTAGGGAAGGTAAGACAAAATCGTAATCTGCAAGGTTAAAATACCTTGTCACCATCAGTGACGGTACTAATGTGTTTTACTCACCACTGTAAATTGAACACACCAAGTGACAGGGAACTTGCGGCTAAAATCTGTATAACATTTGCCTGTTAACAGGTGAAGTTAATTGCCAGTGTACTTTTGATGATAAAGACATTTTGAAATTTAGATAGATTATGAAAAATAAACCAATAATTTCCCAATACATTGCATACAGGTATTAAAGCCAGAAATATATAAAGTAATGTTATACCGCGGATCTAGTCCGATACAAGTTTTCGGGAAAAGTTTAGGTCTCAGATACTGGTATATTACAGTATCGCGTTCAATACTGGAACATAGTTGCCATACTATAGCTGTTCCAGTATCGGTCAATACCGGAACACCCAAATGTGTTCCAGTATCGACCGATACTGGAACATTTTATGTGTTATACAGTATCGCTTGATATTGGAACGTTTTGTTCCAGTATTGTTCGCCATTGGAAATATTAACAACATTAAACGTCAAGATTGAAGTTGGTACCACTATTAACAATAAGCGCAATCGGTGGTAGTGCAATACCCCTGTCCCCTCAGTCATTCGACGATTTATTTGAGTGTTTTAATACGACAGAAAAAATACAAGGGGTGTGCAACAACAAAACTCCCTGGTTGGATTTATGGCATAACGACAAAGATTAAGTGATTTCTAAATGTCAGAAAATGTATGAGCGTTGAGGCTTCACTACCTTTTCGATATGCTCTCTGAAGGTTTGGTGGAAAATTAGATGAGAGTTGGCTGAAAATATCCTGTAATATTTAGTGTAATTTTAATGAATGCTGTAGAACAATATGTTACGGAATCAAGCGAATAAGATCGTTTATGGAGATATAGTCACGATCTGTGACAAAGTGAATACATGTTAACACTTTCTACTCGGTTATTAGTTTTACCATATTCAAAACAGATTTTTCAGGAAGCTTTTCCCAACTTTCAAGGTCTACCTCAAGGATTACAGAACCATTAGTAGGCATGTTTGTACTTATTTCAATGCATTTCTCATGGTGATTTCAAATAATTTTGACATTTTTGAAACATTTTGTGACATTTTGGAATGTCGTCTGCAGCCGCCTGCCGCATGGAAAGCGTTAATGTGCCTCATAAGAATGCGTATTTGGGTACACTCTAAAAACTGTGTTTAGCGAGTAAACACTTTTCTTAACACATTCTTGCTATCACTTTGTAAACATGTTCAGAGGTTAAACGTCATGTGTCAAATAACTAACATTGGTGTTCAATTTCTAAACACTAACAGTCAATACGCTAAACATACCTTTTCTAAACACATCTTTGCTATCACTTTCTAAACACACTTTAGCAGTGGATTCTGTTCAATCATTCATATATCTGATGAAAGGTGACCATTTTAAGGTACAAATATAATGCATTTTGCTAAACACTAGTGAAACGATTTTATGTTCCAGTATCGGGGAGTATCGACCGATACTAGAACATCGAATCGAAATGTACCAGTATCGGTTGATGTTCATATTTTGGCTCGGGCAATACTGGAACAATTATATTGCGTTTTGCATTGATCGATACTGGAAACGTTTTGTGTTGTATTGCCCGATACTTTACACATTTTGTTCCAGTGTTGCCCGATATAATATGATAAACGTTTATGTTCCAGTACTGGAATACTTTCCAAGTTTTGTACTAGTATTGCCCGATACTGGAACATATATGTATTTGATCAAGGCTGTAGAAGTTTAAAGTTCATTTATGAAGATAGCCATTAAGTAAAATACTTGTCAATGTGCCTCGTAAGAAGGCGAATTTGGGATCTAGTGGATTCTTTTCAATCATTCATAAATCTGGTGAATGGTAATAATTTTGGGTTAACGGTTGTACTCTGGTGAACAATACTGCAACGAGTATCAGGATTGGGCGATACTGGTACACTGGTAACATGTGTACCAGTGTTGTATCAGTATCAGTCGATACTGGTATATAATTTTGTTCCAGTATCGGGAAATACTGGAACATTTTAAATGTGCAGCGATACTACTGATCCAGTATTAAACGATTACTATACTACATTCTAGAAATTGGGACCAAAAGTACACAAACTGTAAGATATTGAAAAAGACTGCGAACATGGCAAGAGACATATCTTATGAGCTGAACAATCTTCAGAATAAAGCACTGAATGGACAAATGGATGAGCACCAAATCTCCCAAAGAGTTGGTTTTTTTTACTATTAACCACCTCGGTGACTAGTCGTACGGTTTCACATGAAAATAAATTGATGGAATAACTAGTAATGTTAATATATTGCATATGAGCTGAGGCATCACTATGGCATGACATTTTAATAACAAATTAAATTCACGTAATGTCAATGGTAAAGCAATACAAAGGCCCTACTACAGACCCACACGCATTAATATATTGCGCGCTAACTCATTGAAACATGTACCAATTATCATTTACTTGAAATGTGTAGCTTAGAGAGCTACAACCATGAGTAACTTCGTATGGTTGGCATTTGTATCAGCTATGAGGAAGATGGTATAACTTGCCCCCCCCCCCCCCCCCCCCCATCCCATATTTAACCCCGTTGGTCATTGTTGGTTGAGATTGGTACAAGGCTCAAGAACTAAATACAAAAGACACAAAATAAGGTACTACTCATTGAACTTGCTAAATTAATTCTTTTTTCAGTTATGTTTTCTTTAAGCCGGCCAATTATTGGTGGAATAAAGCGATGTCATTAAATTCGACCTAATTCCTTATAAGGCTTACACTATCATGACTATGTAGGCTAATCAAACTAAATTATAACTTACCAGACGGTTAGTGATGGCACTATATGCTTCAGCACATGTAGACTCTATGTCAAAGTAAACTGGTTTTATCTGATCATCGGAGGCGAGTGAATGCGATCTCAGATTGTTCTTCACACGTATCATACGTGTTATGTGGGTGTGAGAAAAGTCAAGTTAATTGACAATGGGGTGAACATGTGTGTGTACCCGGATCGGAATATATCTCATTGTGAGCATATTGTGTTTGCTAACGAAACTAATCGTGACAATAAAGGGGAAAATTGGTATAAACCCGGATTCGAACATATTGTGAGCATTGTATTTACTGACCAATGATGGTTTCAAATGCACTGACAATCAATCTTGGCATCGTGTGACTTGATTTATTTTGTGGGAACCCAACAGGAGGTATATAAATTATATATCTTTTATCTCTGCACATCGCATGACGCAAAATAGACAATGATGTCGCTACTTAGGGTCGTCTGCAAACGACACTCACAAAATGTTTAAAAAATGTCAAAATTATTGAATTTCATTACCATATTTGGAATCACCATGATAAATGCATAGAAATAAGTACAGACATGCCGCGTAGAAAGTGACGACAACGACGACGACGAAATCACGTTCTAATATTTATACCAATTTTGACTTAATTTAGATATTAGTGATATTCTATGTTCGGTGAAATAAATTTGTAATAGAGCTCTATCATGTATTCCCTTACATGTACTTAGTAAACACACTTTTACTAAACCGTTGATGCATCGACGCTTTCTTTAATAAAGCTTTATATAGACATCGAGCTTATTCACGAACCATCCCGCTTCACTTTGTTCTCGCACTATATATGTTTTGATACTTCAATTATAAAATTTTGATATTTTTATGTATAAGCACTATAATTAACAACAAACAGATATATACTTATACTTTACAAAAAGAGCTTTGTCCTATGCAATATTTTTACATTATTATTATCATTTTTTAAAATCAAAATATAGTCAATAGTTTTGTTTTTGTCTTTTTAATAAAAATAATCAGACATGATCAATGCACATTGTATGCTCGTGTTCTCTTTATCTCGTAACTTCACAAAGTTAGTGGAATGAGTGTGTCAGTCACAAGGTTGCCGAGTATCGCCGAAACTAAATAAAAATCAATAAAAATCGGAAAGAAAAAAAATCAAAAGTAAAATGGCTGGCGCGCGTAGCGCTACGCGCGAAATCTCATTTTAAAAGCAATGTGCGCGAGTTGCTGAGACAAAGTTTACATTTTGTTGGCCTAAGTTACCGTTAGCTAAAATAGCTGAAATACGTGAATATCACAGGAGAATTGCTTATAATTGTAACATGTCAACAAAATCCTTGTTTACGTCAATTAGAAATTCTTTTCAAGCTTTATAGAATTCTCCACATGTCTGAAACAACCGCAAATTATAAAACTTGTTCAAAGATATCCCAATCTGAACTACAACAACTGTTATTCTCTTGATATGTCTTGTTTTGTGTCTCATACTGGTTGTATAAAAAACGCAACACTTTTTTTGCCAAGAGCTGCAGTGTGATTACGGCAAATCACATATCGCTCTGAAACTTCTGTTAAGACTACTTCTTGGCTATCAAATAGTTAAATTACAGCAATATCGATTATGAATTGGCTGAGATACTCAGGATATAAGTAGGCAAGTGCAAAGCACGTTTTACATCGTTTATCCTGTATTCCTGGTTTTCTTGTCAGGTCAATATTAGCAGGAAACTTTAATAACCCATTGTACTTAAATAATGGGAAACAAACTCATCATTCTGAGAAGAATATGTCATGTTAAAGATAAATTCTGGCTACAACTGCTATTTCAGTATCATATCATATAAAAACTGAGCACATTTGCAATAAAATGGTTGATAGTTAATGACACAGCTTGAAAATCCAAATTACAAAGTCTGTTGATGCAAATCACCTCCCCTCTTTCTCTCTTAAATCTAAGTAATAAAAGGTATGGTACAATATTCAAAAGATGAACAAATGAAGTAGTCTAGTAAAGGTAGGAATTGTTTTGTATGAAACATTCATGGTTAGTTTTTGATGGTGACATTATGGTGCAGCTCAACCCTCAAAATGCTGTCCTTGTTTCAAGACGCATCGACGAGCACATTCCCGCATGAGAAGCACTACTCGACGTGTCATCCGTGTACTCATTATTCCCTAAACAGCGTTGATGATGCAGTTCCTAAGATCTTGGAGATTAGTTGGTGGTGTCTGGAAGACTTGAGACTTAACATAACCCCAAAGAAAAAGGCTAATGGTGTAAGGTCTAGAGAGCGAGTAGGCCACTTCGTAGCATGTGCAAGACCAACAACTCTGTTTATAGGACGAACGATATCAATCGTGTTTGCCCTTGTCTACTTATATCTTTGATATCTCAGCGAATTCATAATCGTTATCGCTGTAATTTGACAATGTGATAGCCAGGAAGTAGTCCTAACAGAATATTTAAGTTTTAGGGCGATATGTGATTTGCTGTAATCGTTCAGCTCTCGGCAAAAAGTGTTGCGGTTTTTTTTGATACACCCTGTATAAACGTGAAAGGAAAAGTGTACTTTAGACCCCCGGTACTGTTATATCAGTATCGTATAGAGTGGCCATAGTAAAAACAAATACGTGTAATGTTAGTCGTCTAGGATACACGTAGTACGCGTAAGGTAACACATAGTACGTGTAAGGTTAGACGTCTAAGATATATCTTAGACGCCTAAGATAACATTATCGCTTTATTCCGTTAACAATATAGACACTTTTAATATTTGAAAACAAGCATAACTCGAAGAAACCCGGATGAGTGGAGGTTGTTGGAGGATGGAAAAACAACATGTCAGGATCGCTACACGCAAACCTGAGTCATTGATGAGTATTGATTTTTCTGTGATAAAATACACAATCTCGACACCCATTGGTTTGTATTGACATGAATCCTTATAGTCAACAATTTACAATGGAAGTGGGAGTAGTTTTTTGATGGATTGAGAGCATTTGGATCCAAAATGATGACCCGGGTTTCCGTGGACCGGTTCTGGCATAAGGGCAACACCATAATGGATATCCTACAAGCTTATGGTATTCACGGAATAAACCCTATTTGTAAACTGTATTTGCTCATCTTCGGCGAATAAGATATTATCTTACTTACAACTAAGCTTACACGTATTTGTTTATACTATGGCCACTCATAGTATCACACTTTATTGGCACATGAAATTTACCAGTATCACTCGATTCTGGTACAATTTATTGTACCAGTATCGTACCATACTGGTACACCACATTGTGATCGAGCGATACTGGAACGTTTTTTATGTACCAATAGCGGGTGATACTGGTACACATGCTACCAGTATAGTAATTTACGATACTGGTATATATTCGTCCGATACTGGAACACGATTATGGGTGTTCCAGTATCGGATGATACTAGTACTACGTTACAGTCCAGAAACTGGCACTCAAAGTATATCTTTTCGGGTTTGATTCATCCGAACGTTTGCTTGAGTGGTTTTGATTTCATATTGTATGCAGCATACATAAAACCATAACGGTGCTTGTGGGTGGGTATAAGGAAAGATTTTCTAGTGCCGGGATGATAATCTCTATTTAAAATATTGTTAATAACTGATACTATGTGTGTTTTATAGCACCTGTATGTTTGAAAAGCGCGGTGATTAGTATGGGCATTTATTTGTAGTCTCTTGCGACAACAGCATCCTAGTACCTATAGCTGTGCCATGTACTTGCAAGTAGGTCATGATATAAATTGCCCGCTTAGGAGCGCTATTAATTCGGTCTGGTAAACCTTTTGTTATCAATTACTACGAGAGGATTGCCAAGTGCGCGTGTACAACCAGGAAATCATATTTAAATTCGGGGCGTGTACGAGCGGTACTACTTGCTAACTGCATTGGTGAGTTTCCATTATGTTGCAGCCGGTTGGTTGCACATAGAATTATGTCATATAGCAACCAGCTTTGATGGAAAGCGAATATTTAAATTTGGTGACGGTTTTTAGGGCACCAATTTATAGCGCTGCTAAGCGGGCCTTGTAGCCTAATGTCCTGTCCATGAAAGTAAAATTGTTCTTGGTAAGGACATAGTTCATGAGGCATTCAATGTCAGATATGGGAGGACTGGAATGACCAATCTTGGCCAAAGCTGCACGGCTTGCTACAATGCCTTCTTGGTGGGGAATATTATATAGTATAGAGGGACTTCACATCAAATGTGCCAATAATAGCGGTGCTAGGAACTTGGTCGGAGAGATAGATTTAGGACGACAGATACTCAGATAGACTTGCTATGATAACGTTTTTCTATCACTTTGTATCGTATTTGATTGTTAGATTCACCTTTTCTTCATGTTCTTCATCGGGAGTTACATAGAAACCATTGTCATCAATAAAGACCTACGAACATTTACAAATGACCAGTGATCATTGGTAAAAATTAGTTTTTAAGATTATATAGTTAATTTGTGTCAAGTGCGTTTCGGAAAGCGTTCGTCGCCGTAAGATATAGACTTTAGAAATCCTAATGACAAGCCTACTTCGTTTATTTCCAGCTATTTTGGATTAAACATGTTAAAAGCCACAAAAATGCAGCTAAGAAATTGTCACTTTGAATCATGGGCTTCACCATCTTGCATTCCCACAATGCAACGTTAAGTGACCTGAAAACTGACCTCGGGTCACCGTAACTTTTTCAAACCTTCCGTGCAGGGAAGTGAGAGAAGAGAGAGGAATTGTAACCTATTGGTCAGTTACTTTTTAATGGCTGTATATTACACTAAATGAGAAACAATTATGACCTTGGTATATTATTAAATATGTTTAATACCTATTGTCAGGATTATTTTTTACTCAGTCAGCACGTATACGTATCCACACCATACGGTGCTTGTGGTTAATTGACAACAGTAAGGAAAGTTTGTGAACCCGGATTTTAGTATGACTTATAGCACTCATCGACAGTGACTATTTTAGTGATGATTTATGTGGCAGAGTTCTACCCTACACATCAGATACACACCACTTGCACAGTAGGACACCTCTCACTCACCCAGACGCCCAGACTTTAGACAATCATTTACTAAACACACACACACATGAAGTTGGGTAATATGGCAGAAGTCTGTTTACAATGCCATGCACAGTAGCTAGACACCTCAATCAACTAATCTGACAGTACTAGAATTAGTGCTGATTTATGTGGCATAACTCTGTTTTACAATTTATGCACAGTAGGACACCCCAATATACATGTATAATGCACACCATTTTCACAGTAGGACACCTCTTACAGTTGGACTGTTTTTGCTGTTTCATCCATGCATGGCTTTTGCTGAGCTGTTGTGTTTACATTGGCTAAAACCTACCACTCATGTTGATTAAATTCACATGTGAATCACAATTGATCACACATAATACTTTTATTTTACACTCATCTTTATTTAATGTATTATAAAAACAAGACAATAAAGTCAAGACAATTACTTTTCTGTTAATACATATAATTTGGGTTGTGACTCGCAACACTTTCCTCATTTTAAAATGATACTAATAGAAGTTTTAAGTTTGGATTCAAGCAACACTGATAAAGATAAATCATCATCTACACACCACTTTCACAGTAGGACACCTCTCACTCAGCAGGACTTATCATCCCAGACCATGAAAGTAACAGACCCCAGACTTTAGACAATCATCTACTGAACACACACACACCAAGTTGGCTAATAATTGCAGCGCTGTAATTAATCAGGTTATTTACGATGTAAAATTATCAGCAGTCTGTCAAATTATCAGCACTCTGAAGCTGTAAAATAAGTGAAATTTGTGGAATTCTGGATTGGCTGTGTATGTGCTATTAATTTCTGAATAGGGAGATCATTGTGCACACCATTCTGTTTGACAACTAAAAAGTTGAAGAATCGTGATATCTCAAGGTTGGTCGGTGGTCACCAATGCCACAATGATGTGTTATATTATGGGGCCCCGAACGGTACAATTAAACCGCGAATTGAGTACTGTATGTAGTAATACACACATTAAGTGTTGAATAATAATTTAAATTACCTCAGAATTAATCATGAACATGCATCATTTATGCTGTTGCCAATAACGAAAACATATCCAAACTTGGTTTATTTTAGTATTAGGCCTATTGCATGTAGTTATATTGATTGTATATATTTCAGAATATGTCCTATTGTCAGATTGTAGCTATTTAAAAGTAATATTATTCCACATCGGTTATCAGATTAAATTAAATGTCGTTTCTGAACTAACTATAATTGATACAACAATTATATTGTATTCTTATTAATCATCACTATTGATTAAAGGTAGATGACCCGATCACATTTTGATTTTCAACTTGAAGTTTTCTATTCTACATGAAAGGTCATCCTTAAAAAAGTCGTGTTCCAAAGTTTGAGTTGCATAGCTCTAATGGTTCTTATTTTACACGCACAAGATGCTGTGAACTGTACCCATTGAGTAGTACACAAACTATATCGGTGGTATACCACCATTCGCGGTAATTCGACGTTATTTCATCGATTTCTCCGTAATTATACCGATTTAGGCCGTCAAATTTCAGTATGATGATGAGAAAAATACGAGCTTTCATATGATATGAAAATCTCCGTATGTTTGAAATAATTCTGTATTACGAAAATGTGATCGGGTCATCTACCTTTAATTAATTAACTAGTTAATTAAGGTGGGACTCGAGGAAGTTTTTGACTTGAGTTTTTGAATTATGTGAGGGCTGTAATTATTGAACCATTAAACAAATGCATATAAAAGTAGGGTAAAGTCGCCAGTTTTCGGTCAGCGCCTATTTTCGGTCACTTCGCCCAAATCGTGTAATGAAAATGACCTCGTCGTTATAAAATTACGGCTAAAAAACCGCCCGCACGCATTGTTGATGCCCGGTATTGCTTTAAAATGGCGACGACCGATGCAATTACACAATTTTGGCGAAAGTGACCGAAAATGGGCGCTGACCGAAAACTGGCGACTTTACCCTGGTACATTTTTGGAAAGGAAATGGATCAGAGAATCCAAATTCTGAGTCAATTTTGACCAAAAATGTTGATATAGAGACACTAACTTAGGGACGATTAATCTAATATTTTTGGAAATTTTGACCAAACAGTGCCAAAAAAGTGATTTTTTTTCTAGTTGTTTTCACTTTTTTGGCAAATAAATTCTGCTATAATTGTCTTTCTTGATCTAGGTATCTAACCCAATGGTTTAAAACATAATTACTGCCGCAAAACTCAAAATATAATTTATTTTGTCTCTATAAAGCATTATTTTCCATTATTTTATATACATGATTTTGGCCACCTATTCGGCCGAGTGCACCAATGACGGGTAGCTAAAGAATAGCGCTACCTCGCTTGTAACTGAGGCGTAACCCAACATTTTGAGAGCGCCAATGCGGAATAAGCTACTAGGCTAGTAACTGGCGGGTAATTTACGCTAAATGTTATACCTGACCTGACCCAAGAGTAAGTTGGGGCATAACGTTTTATGCCACAAGTCAGTCGATTCTAGCAGTAGCGTAAATTTGTTGTGAACATTGGAGGGGATGATTCGCTGATGCTGAAGGACCAATTGCGCTTGCATGCCCAGGGGTGTCTATTTGAAGTGGAATGTGACCCCCCCCCCCCCCCATAAGCTGAAATATTTTGTATTTTTTAAAAATCCATTCATGCAATTTGGTGATTTTTTTAGTCAAAATTTAGATCATATAAATAAGCTTATTATTGTTTTTATTAGTTAAAAACTGATAAAGCCAAGTTTCAACATTATTGTGAATGGAAGGGTAGAACTATATAGAAGAACGGATAAAAAGCATATCGGTCTTGTACAAAATGCACACCAACCACTGCCCACAATATTTAGCAGCACACCATATGGTCATCGTCGTGCTATGCGTTCAAGTGTTGCAACTCTTCAGAGTATGTTGGCTAAGCTCTCTCGATGTATCAATGACCTCCCGATATTATTTTCTTCTTATTTTTGATGTTATTCTCTATGTTTGGGTGTTTATCCTATTCCTGTCCCACGCCACATTCATTGGCTTTTTTACTAGCCCAATTGTGTTTACTTGTATTTTGATTATTTTCTGAGTTGCAGTGAACCAATTGATTGGCCCATCAGAGCTCTCTGTTGAGAGTTACCCGTTTGAGTTGTAATCACTCAGTTCATTAACTTTGTTAATGTCTGTTGGGCTATTGTTCACATTTGCTCTTTATATACAAAAAAAAAGTGCGTGGTCTGGGGATCGAACCGGGGTTCTGCGGTTAACAAGCGAAGAACAAAGTATCTACGCCACGGAAGTATTTGTGTTAAGAGATGTGTTATAATTGTATATAATTGTTTCCATCGGGTGCTTGTGTTTGTCATTAAAATTGTGCTTTTTGGTGCAATGTTTGTATGTGCCCCTCGCCCAAAATATGTTTGTAATGCATGATAGTCCTTATTTTTGAAAAAGCGGTAAGCAAACTTCAAAATCTTTGGCCATAAAATAGCATCATTTTTTTCCGGATCGCAGGCCGACTCCACGTGATTCTTGATTTACACTCACCTATGACCTAGCGAGTGACGACACGCTTTTAATATTACGGAGGGCCATTCGCGTCAGAATTTTACAGTTAACTATAGGTTTACACTTGGCATATGCGCCAATTAATTTTGTAAGGGGACGATGCTGATTAGTGTGGATATTTACCTCACTAGTAGCTATTCTGGTGTTACTCGCCAGTTGTGCTCTAAGAATTACATCGTTAGTTAGTTATGCTACAGTTAGAGCATAACTAATATAGGGAGGTAGTTTACCTCCCTATTAAGTTACCCGTCATTGGTGCACTCGGCCGATGTTTTAACGGAGGACGATTGGTCGATTTTCTTTTTTTCTTCTGAAAGCCCTATATCCTGCCTTCTTACTACTATACTTGTTTTTAATGTAATACGTTAGCAAAATAAAAATAACCTGGGTATATCAAATCTAGTAAAAAAATGTGTTTTTCTTATGTTACACCCTGTATAATTAATGCACATTCTGTATAATAGCACTTGGTATTTACATATCTGGTTTTCTTTTTAGTAATAGATTTCCAATTATCTTTACTCCGTGTAGATCGAATGTATACCATAAAAGTTATGTGGATTTGAATCATAATTGGTGCATTTTCTCACTATTTACAGAGTGTAACTTTCTTTTACACCAACTTTTGACATCCTTATATCAAAATAACTTTGAAATCAGAACCAAACATTTCATTTTCGTCTTTAAATTAGGGCAAACAATTTGATTTTGAGGCGCCCAAAAATAAGCGGAAAATTACGTGATTTTGAACGCCGCTTGCACCCACAATTCAAATTAGTATTGATAGTTCCTCTATTTCATTATTGATAGCTTTAAAAGTATCATTCAGTACAGCTTTCTGTTTTTCATAGGTGTTGCTAAGTTCGCAAAATATTACCATTGGATTATACATAATTTTATACATTGTGTTATTGTTAACACCAAAACTATTTTTATTGTTGCTAAATAAGGAGTTGATCACTTCTTATTTTGCTCGATTTCTTCTTAAATCCGTGTTCGAGACCGTATGGTGTAATAAGGTCGTTGCTTTTATTAATCACGCCGTGTCGGTAGCCTGGTAAATGAAGCGAAATGATTGTGACGATTTCCTAATGGCAACAAAAAACAGTGGTTCGGAAGTCACATATAAATGGTGATCCCGTGCATCTGAAGGCAATACCCGAGCATGTTAAAAGGTTACAGACTCGTTCGTAAAGAGTAGGGGATCATCCCGGTCTGTATCTGTTCACACATTTAACGGACCCCAATGAAAATAAACTAATAAGCTTATTGGGTTATCCAGAGTCGTTGGGCCCAAATCATATCAAATCAAATCAAATCAAGCGTTGGGGAAAGTGTACTTTAGGTCCCTGATACTGGTATACCAGTATCGTTCGGAACATAAAAGTTGCCAGTATTGCTCGATACTGGTACGATTGTTCTGTTCCAATATCGAGTTATATTGGAACATTTTATGTGTTCCAGTATCACTCGATACCTTGAACGTTTTGTTCCAGTATTGCCCGATACTTTCCACGTTTTGTTCCAGTATTGCCCGATACTGGAAACATTTTATGTTCCAGTATTGCCCGACACTGGAATACTTTTCACGTTTTGTATCAGTATTGCCCGATACTGGAAAATATTTCTATTTGATAAGGCTGTAAAAGTTTAAGTGAAATACTTGTCAATGTGCCTCGTAAGAAGGTGAATTTGGGATCAAGTGGGTTCTTTTCAATCCTTCATAAACCAGTGAATGGTGATCCTTTTGGGTTAACGGTTGTACTCTGGTGAACAATACTGCAACGAGTATCAGGATTGGGCGATACACTGGAATTAGTATGTGTACCAGTGTTGTACCAGTATCGGTCGATACGGGTACATAATTTTGTTCCATTATTGGTAAATACTAGTATTGGACGATTACTATACTTCATTCTAGTAGCTGGGACCTAAAGTACACACACTGTAAGAATTGAAAATGAAAAAGACTGCGAACATGGCAAGACACATATTTGCCGTATCTTATGAGCTGAAAGATCTTCAGAATAAAGCACTGAATGGACAAATGGAGGAGCACCAAATCTCCCAAAGAGTTGGATTTCTACTATTGACCACTTGGGTGACTATAGTCGTACGGTTTCACATGAAAATAAATTGATGGAATAACTAGTAATATTAATATATTGTATATGAGCTGAGGCATCACTATGGCATGACATTTTAATAACAAATTAAATTCACGTAATGTTAATGGTAAATCAATACATACTGTTACGGATAGACCAACACGCATTGATATATTGCGCGCTAACTCATTGAAACATCATACCAATTATCATTTACTTGAAATGTGTAGCTTAGATAGAGAGCTACAATCATGAGTAACTTCGTATCGTTGGCATTTGTATCAGCAAAGTTATGAGGAAGATGGTGCAACTTGCAGCCCCCCCCCCCCCCCCCCCCCACCCCGCCCTCAACCCATATTTTACCCCGTTGGTCATTGGTTGAGATTAGTACAATTAGGCTCAAGAACTTAATAAAAAAGACAACAAATAGGTACTACTCATTGAACGTGCTAAATTAATTTTCTTTCCGTTATGTTTTCTTTAAGCCGGGCAATTATTGGTGGAATAAAGCGATTTCATTAAATTCAACCTAATTCTTTATAAGGCTTACACTATTTAGGCTAATCAAACTAAGTTATAACTTACCAGACGGTTAGTGATGGTTCTATGCTTCAGTACGTGTAGACTCTATGTCAAAGTAAACTGGCTTTATCTGATCATCTGAGGCGAGTGAATCCGATCTCAGATTGTTCTTCACACGTATCATGTATTATGTGGGGTGAACATGTGTGTGCACCCGGATCGGAATATATCTCATTGTGAGTTTATTGTGTTTGTTATCTATATAAAAGACAATAATGTGAAACATTGGTATAAACCCGGATTCGAACATCGCTCATTGTGAGCATTGTATTTACTGACCAATTGTGATATATGTTACAATGGTTTCAAATGCACTGACAATCAATCTTGGCATCGTGTGACTTGATTTATTTTGTGGGAACCCAACAGGAGGTATATAAATTATATATATTTTATCTCTGCACATCGCATGGCGCAAAATAGACAATGATGGCGCTACATAGGGTCGACCAGGCGTCTGCAGACGACACTTGGGGGGTGGGGTACCGCGCCATTTTGTCCCGAAGCAATGGTTATGACGTCATATTTTTGTCGATTTTCAGAACTCTTGTATTGGATTTACGTGCAAAAAATATGCCCTTGGCATCATACTTTCCCGGGTGTGCAGTTCATTTTAAATTTCAGATGTTCTAAAATGGATGGTTTTCTAAACAATTCGAGAAAGAAAATCGAACTGCACACCTCAGGATTGCAAAAAAAGCATAAAACAAGTCATCTTTTTTGTGCCTTTGAACAGAGTGGCGGCCGGGATTGTAGAATTTAACACAGTGCATTAACCCATGACCCATGATATAAATAAATTATTTGCGTTAATTTCTTTCAATTAGCACGGTTAGTCTAGTGGAAAGATAGTCGCTTGAGGAGCGAGAGGTTGTGGGTTCGAGTCCCATTAGGAGCACTTTTTGTTTTATATGCTGGATTTGCTTAGCATCATCTGTATGCTTGCCCACGCGGACACCACACTGCTGGCGTTTACCGTATCAGGGTTACGCCATTTTGTTCTCGAAAATGTCAAAAAAAAATACCGTTCTTTTAAAAATAAGAATTATAATCAAATTACAAACACATTTTGTGCGAGAGCAACACACACATTTGGCAAAAATGGTACAATAAAAATCCGTTCGTTATAAATAAATGGACATAGTTAAATAATAAAACTATCACAATTACAGTCGTAAATCTCTGTGGCGTGCGTAGGTTGGCCATGTCGTAGCAATCGGAAATCACGGGTTCGAATTTTCCCATTATTTTTCTATTTTTTAAACTTGATGGTATATTAATGTAACATCATTGTTATGTCAATTTTTATCAATTATAAATGCCGCCCATGCGTTTATAGTTTTCTTTTTATTTATTTATCTATCATAAATGTATCCTTGATTTATTTAACTTTGTCTAAACAATTAAAATGCGTAAACAATTATATTATTGCTCGATATAGAGTGATTTAACTTGAGTTCAGTTTGATAATATGATAGCAAAACTTGTTGTAAAACCATTTTACCAGTGTGTCCAACAATTTCACACTTTGGTAATACATTTAGAGATGTCACTTAGCTTGTTATAGCTAGGCTCAATATAAGCAAGTTTGCGACCTCTATAATTTTAGGCTGGTAACACAATCCCACAGTGCATTTCGTTAAAACAGTGTACATTATTTTTCCACGATACGTATCACGTGATAACCACGATCGATTTCGCAAAATATTGCAAAATGGCGCGGTACCCCAGCCCCCCCTAGACGACACTCAAAAAATGTCACAAAATGTTTCACAAATGTCAAAATTATTGAATTTCATTACCATATTTGGAATCACCATGATAAATGCATGCCGACAACGACGACGACGAAATCACGTTCTAATATTTATACCAATTTTGACTTAATTAGATATTAGTAATATTCTATGTTCGGTGAAATGAATTTAATATAAAACTATTTTATAATAAATTGGTCTTAAATGTATCATTGAGTATAATTATTATACACAAGTTGATAATAAATTGCATGATAAAATTCTCCCACTAATCATCATATCTATGTAATCGTCGATCGGGCAAATACGAAATTGTCGTTTAGTTACAGCTTAAACTGTTATGCTCCAACTTTCTCTTGGGTCCGGTGAGGTATAAGATTTAGCGTAAATTACCCGCCCGTTACTAGCCTAGTAGCTTACCCCGGTTTGCTGCTCTCAAAATGTTTGGTTACGCCTCAGTTACTAGCGAGGTAGCGCTATTCTTCAGCTACCCGTCATTGGTGCACTCGGCCGTTAGACTGGAGTTGGTTATAAACACATCAACAAAAGTAAGTCCCCCTCTCAACAATTATAACATCGTAAGGTAAAACATTTTACCAATAAATTTAGTTTGATATAATCCTATGACTGGTTTGAAAATGAACGATGTCCATGACTTAATGAGCTCAAATGGAAGACAAAAACTGCTCTTCTCAAAAGTCACAAAAGTTTATCAAATCTGCAGGTCAGAAACAACTCACTGTGCTAAGCTCTGAGCCAAGAAAGGGATTTACATAGCTGAATGATCATGAATTGATTACATTTTAGAGTAATGTTCACTTGGTGGGTATTTTAAACTGCACATTTGTTTCTTTCGAGAAGGGCAGTTTTTGTCTTCCATTTGTGCTCATTCAGCCATGAAGTCATGGACATCTTTCATTTTCAAACAACACTTAGGAAACAGTCATAGGATTATTTCTAACTAAGTTTTATTGGTAAAATGTTTTACCATACGATGTTATGACGAACTGTTGAGAGGGGAACTTACTTTTGTTCATGTGTTACAACTCCATTGGTTTCGGGATTACTTTAGCCCAAGAAAAGAAGAAGGTTTATCTCAGAACCCCGCGCACATTTTTATGTGAAATGAGCTACGGCGCGTAGGTCTACGCGGAGGCGCAATTTTATTTTATTTTTTGGATTTTTGTTGTTGGATTTTTGTGGATTTTTAAAAATAAATTAAAAAGTTTGGATTAGCAGCAACAATTTATTTTTAAGAATCGCATACCTCAAAGCTATTTTTCTAAAACAAAATTAAAACAAAACAAACGCACAGCACTTAGTTGTTTGCAAAATGTTTCTGAGACAAACCTTCTTCTTTGTTTGGCCTTGGTATTTTATTTAGTTGTACCTATTATTTGATCAGTTCCAAATTGACGAGAATTGTGAGGCTTGTATTTATCCGTGCGCAAAAAGAATCCATGTCGTTGCGAATATTTATTGGTTATAGTGTGCGTTTGCACATCATGAAATAGGTATCAACGAGCGGTGGGCAAGTAGGTACTCCTTTTGGACCCGCGGATAATTATTAGCTTCAATTTTTTGTTGGCCAATTTGAAAATGATTAGACTATAGGCCTACTATGTATCGAGGAATGTGATATTTAGACAGTCTCTCTCTCCCACCTGTCTCTCTCTCTCCTACCCTCTCTCCCCAATTGCCTGTGTTACCCCCTAAATTATGATTCTTCCTGGCGCCACCGCCACGGAATAGGAGAGAAATTTGATCTTCATGACTTTGACCAACATGACCAAAGGAAGCTCAAAATATTCTTATGTAATCGGATTTTGATTGATGTTAGAACCCACACTTAAATCAAGGCTATCATAGACAAATAGTTACATTCTAAATCTACTTTATTCATCAACATTATTTTGTCCAAATTTGTAAACTCACGTGTTACATAAAATCAATGAATGTTGGGTACACATAAACACTCCGTCGTATCTCCACAATATGGGATGGCAAATGGTGCCGAGCGAAGTGAAGACGGAGGTTTTTATGTAGACACCAAATATCATAGCAATGAAGAACCTAAAACCCTAAAAGAATTTGTATATTGTCCCCCTCAAAGTAAACAGTACCGTGACGTACACATATAATCGACATTTTTACCAGCCATCTATCTACCCATTTGAAAATGAGAATGGAACTTTGTCTCATTCATTTCAGTATAGCGATTGTAATTATTTTCCGATCTTCGTGAACTATACAGGGTGAGTCAAAATAGTCCGGTCCCGTTTTCAAAAAATCAAGAAAAATACTTCTATACAAAATTGGTAATTGTTTCAATTGTTTATGAAAGTAGACATACTTCTTCATACCTGCTGATGTTTTCACGACAATATCATATTCCACGCCAGATTTACAACATATTTACGAAAAGACGCGTAATCCAAAGTGTTCCAAGTTTGGTGGGGGATGTTAATATTACTGTAATATTAGTTATTCATACAACACAACACACTGTATAACTGTTGCAATTTATACCAAAATATCATGGGTTTTTTGTTGAATCTCTGATAAATTAAACAATATTGCATGCAAAGTATTTAAATATATTATAATATAACTCAGTATTGCACAAATATATTCATAAAAATGGACTATGCACTTTGCCTGGTAAATTGCCAAAGCACAAACTGTTTAAAAATATAAGGCCTGTTTTCACTAAGACTTCTCTCATATCAGTTCGATTAAATTAACAAGTTTCAAAATACTTTGGTCAACATTTTGTACAAACTCAATAATGTTTGTTATAGGCTATCTATAATTGCACGAAAACATAACCGGAAAGACAATAGAATCTCTTTTCCTATTGTAATTGCTGTGAATACCAACACGCCTTTGATTGACTTATTCAAAACGCGCGCGTTAAACGTTAACATCCATAGGGATCCCTTAGATAAGTTGGAACAGATTTTATTTCACAGAATTTAGAAAAATTATCATATTTCCCGTTTCGAATAACCAATTTGAATGAAATAAAATTTAGGTTATAGCTAGTAATGCCACCTTGCTAGGCAAGTCATTAAATATATTCATTTTTGAATTTTAACTGGTTTAAAAAATCGGTAAAATCGGGACCGGACTATTTTGACTCACCCTGTATGTCTTATTTTATTTTTTTACTCTACGACTTCTGACAGCTGAACAACTCTTGATGATGGCTTTCACCCATTTAGATGTGTAACCATTAACAGTACTAGTACCACCGTTTGATGTCATTTGGATTGCATAGACATGCTGCGTGCGATCAGTTTCTTCACAGGAAGCAGTGCTACAACCGTTACTTGTTGGGCTGGCACAGTATTCGTCATATACGACTTGATTCCGACGATTATTTTGTGGCTGTGAAATTAAATACGATTAAAAATAGTCATTAGTCCCTATCGTAATCTCGTCTAAAATTAACCATTCTAAAAAATAAACAATCCCTAATTCTATTAGGCCTATATTTTATATCACGCTTTTTTCAAGATTTTTTTTGTTTAACCAGGACGTTGCCGTTCGGAGAAATGTATTTTGGAGTAAATCTTGACAAACAGTCTGGGCAAATGATCAGAACTCGAAAGCTTACAAAACCTGAAAGATATTTCCATTTTTGGACAGGTCGATGATTCAGGCCTGTAGCCAGGAACCCCCTACATTTTGCCCTAAAAAATGGTGATGGAAAGAGAAAGTGAATAATGTGGCCCAAAAGGAAAGAAAAATAGATCTAGGAAGTTTAAAAAGATTTTTTTTAAAAAGAAAGAGAAAAACCTTCACCAGTGGCTTACCCAGCTTTTGGAAACTGGGGGCGGGGGGCACGACCATATAGTTTTACCGACGAGAGGCATGATGTACCGACAATTTTTTGTTACAGACTCCCCAAAAAATCGTAAAACATGCTCAATTTTGTTCCCGTCAACAGCTACAGCTGAAATCTTGATAAGTGGGGGGGAGTATTTGAACTTGTCCGATAACCGGCCGAAAAAACGCATGGTCAAAATCGCAAATCTAAGCATGTTTACAGCCAAAATGTAGCTCAATCGTGCCAAAACTAGGTATAAACTCGAAATCAAATATGTATGAGGTGTAATAAAACAAATACATCATGGTTTCTTCAGGAAAGTAGTGCAAACTACTGGCCCTCATGTTGGATGAATGGGGACTAACCAGTCATCCAACACCAACACAGCGGGACCAGTGGCGTAACAGCCGGGGGGGGGGGGGGGGGCAGGGGGGGGGGGCACCCCTGAAGGTGCTCAGCAGGAAATTCAAACCTACCCACCAGGAAAAATGGGGGGAAGGGAAAAGAGGAAAAGAAGGGGGAAAGGGAAAGAAAAGAGAAAGAGAAAGGAAAAAGGGAGGAAAAAGAAAAAGAAAAAGGAGAATAAAAGGGGAAAGAAAGAAAAGAAGAAAGGGAAAGAAAGAAAGAAAGAAATTTCGCAGTACAAAAAGCACAACAGTCAACAAATTGTTGACTGTTGTGCTTTTTGTAGTGCGAAATGTTGTGACCGTGCGAAATGTTGTGACCGTGCGAAATGTTGTGACCGTGCGATTTTTTTTTGACCCCAAGATTGAATACCGTCTTTTCTATGATTTTAAATACTTTTCACAATTTCTTTAAAATAGTGTGAAAAGTCAATCATTTGAGAGGAGCTGAAATTGAAAAAAAGGAACAAAATAAGATATATTCAGGGCCATAAAGCGTCAAGTCAGCCGCGGGGGAGGGAGGCGGTATTATGTCGACCCAATGAGACTATTTCGTCTCTTTCGCCCCGATGATTTGTATTAATATGATTAAGAGAGAAAGTTGTACTTGTCAAAATCCATCATTTTGGTGTTGACATTTGATACATGACTTGTGTTTTCAGGCTATTCGAGTAAGACTGCCAGAAAATCTGAAAGCTGCCCGAGAGAAGGAATAATAAAAATGAAATTGTTGTCGATTTTGGGCAACTTCAGGTATTTTCCCATGTGACATCAGGCCAACTGAAATACTTACGTGAAGTATCTGGTATGTGTTACGTCGCGTATCCTCCACTACATACAGTAAATTGTTGCCCGGCGCTGGCCTACAGATGCGACTGCTTACACTGCGCTTGTTCCGTGAAGATATCCCAACAAGTGTCTGTACGGGTGATGTGTTGGATGCGGTATTCTCAAAGATGTCTGCATTACACCCCGTTAGCAACTGGCTCTCTTGTGCCTCTGTCAAAGTGATAATGGGCCCTTGATACTGTTGTAAATATTTTACATAGTATGATGTGTATTGCGGATACCTCTTTATATAATTAAGGTAACGATTATTTTGAATCAGTTCTTTCTGTAAAGAAATTTAAAAGAAATTGTGAAAGAAATCTAATAGTATACATATACTTGGAATTCAGCGTGTTCCAAAATTGGATTAAATCACTGGAAATAAGGAGAATTACTAGTGATTTTATTGCTATCAAAAGCGAACTGTATGTGACAACTTACAACTTCTAACAAAGTCGATGCCATTTTCGTGACACGCATGTTAGAAGATACATTTTTCAGTTTGCTCCTTGTAGGCATGAAACTTGTGGGCTGTCCTCTATCTGTAGGCCTAGATAATGGGGTTGGAAATATTCTACAATGTTGATTTACCCTATAATTTGGTCTGTACCAAATTGCCGAACCTTCTTACAGCAGCGAATGAATACAGAAAGACCCGGACGCGCTGAAGGCAACAATCACACTGTGCATCCTGCATGACGCGTGGGGGTCCACCTGCTAGTCATAAGGGTCGCTAGTCATAAGGTTCATAAGTCATAAGGGTCGCTAGTCATAACGTGTATTTTCCTATACCACGAGTGCGCTAGTCATAAACGTATATGAGGGTTCACTAGTCATAAAAATGAGGGTCATTAGTCATAAGGCCCGCTAGTCATAAATATTATAGAGGTCCGCTAATCATAATATGAAAAAGGGTTCGCTAGTCATAATATACCAAAAGGGTCATTAGTCATAATCACAATAGGGGGTCGCTAGTCATAAAATACCTAAAGGTTCGCTATCCATAATAAAATAAGGTTCGCTAGTCATAATGTTTTAATTATGACTATCGACCCTTTTTGAAGAAATAACGGTCCGCTAGTCATAATTTACCACACGGTTCCCTAGTCATAATTTTTCAAAAGGTCCGCTAGTCATAATATATAAAAAGTTCGTTAGTCATAAGGGTCGCTAGTCATAAAATACCTAAAGGTTCGCTAGTCATAATAAAAAAAGGTTCGCTAGTCATATTTTTTTTTATTATGACTAGCCAACCTTTTTGAAGAAAAAACGGTCCGTTAGTCATAAATTTTCAAAAGGTCCGCTAGTAGTCCTAATATATAAAAAAAAAGTGCGCTAGTCCCTTTTTTAAAGTCATATAAAATGTTTGGGCCTACACAAAATAGCCCGCGCGCTATAGTTATGAATTAATAGGTTTGCCAGAAAAACTAAGATAAAGGCCTAAACAAAAAATAACTAAATTATAATACCTGATAATTAATTTAATTTAGCCCATTCCTTATCTTAACATGTCTAAATGGGGGGGGGGGGGGGGGGTGTACGCTTAAGTTTATTTGTCCAAAGATATGAAAAGGGGACACGGAGAGATTGGTGATGAAAATGAAATTTGAAGAAAAAAAAGAGTTTCAATACATAATGGTTTAATAGAACCCTGAAACGTAATATTTCATGGGAAAACGCTTGAAGTGATGGCGCTTGATAGACATTCTGGTGAAGCTATATGTGCCGGATTCCTAAACGGTTTCAGAGGGTAGTTTGTATTCCTTTTAAAGTATTACTTTGGTGCAAAAAAAAACCCAATGTTCAGCAAAATGAGAGCGCACTCCCCTACGTATCTCCTAATGCCCCTTTCAATTCAATGAAAGAGAATTTAATTATTATTCTAAAATAGCTAAGAAAGTTTACACCATCCCATTGGTTTTCAGCGCAGTTTTAGACTGTTTACAAGATCACCGCCAGCATGGGCCGGTAGCAATAGGTTACGCTACTAGATTTACGCTGTTTACGAAATTCATCGTAACAAAGACGCAGACTTTTAGAGCCCCGGTTTAGACGGGGGTTTTAGAGCACCATGCAAAGTCGTACACTAGGCCCTGTGTGTTTGTTGTACAGCGGGGCATTATGAAATGGGGATGCTGGGCCCATGGGATCCCATAATGGGATTGGCGTAGCCAGGGGCCTGAGGTCCCTGGCCTTCAAAAAAAGAAGAAAAAGTAGAGAGGAGAAGGTGAAGAAGAAGGAGAACAGGGAGGAGTGGAGATAGAAGAGAGAGAAAGAGAAAATAAAGGGTTTGTTTTCTATTGCTTTTGCTACATATACGAAATGTACCAAGCTCCCCACTCTGTACGTTACCGGCACAGGTCTCAACATAACCGGGCAATGATTTGTGTATGTCCCTGCTACTTCGTCTCCCAGTTGGTCCCAACATGTGGACCGGGTCAGAACAAATGTTATAATTCAAAAGCATGGATGGCCACCAGTAGCGTAAAAGAAATGGAGAAGAGGAAAATAAAGATGGAAGGAAAAGGGAAACTGAAAGAGAAACACGAAGGGTAGGAAGGAAATAGGGGAAGGAAAAGAATAGTGTAGATTTGAAAATAAATGAGTGGAAAGAAGGGAAAATCGAAAAGAAACTTGGAGAAGAGAAGAGATTAACCATCCAAACACTTTTTGTGTAAGCGTGCATTACGTAACTATGGTGACTTTCATGAAGCTAATCATAGGACCGGGTAAGTAAGGGATCGCCCCCACCCCCCCCCCCACCCCCCCCCCCCCCCCCCACCCCCCCCCCCCCCCTTGTCTTTGGGCGAATTACACATATTTGAAGAATCTAAGGAATTTACTTATTTTCCATCTAAATACTAATTTATCCCATGCCCAGTTTGATGATGGGCAATTTAGTATAAAAATGGCAAATCTCGCCTCTGCGCGCATTTATCCTGGAATATCATTATAGAAGCCCGTTGAAAAGAAAAATGTACCTTAACACTTTCCACGCGGCTATTGGTTCAACCACGGTACAAAACAGATTTTTCAGAAACCTTTCCTAACTTTCAGTGTATCCCAAGGATAACTGAACAAACAATACTAGGCACGTTTGTACTTATTTGAATGCATTTCCCATAGTTATTGCAAATATTGCAAATAACATTCAATAATGTTTTTTGAAACATTTTTTGGTGTTTTGGATTGTCGTCTGCAGACGCCTGCCGCGTGGAAAGTGTTAATAAGGGCCAAATTCGTGCAAATATGTTGTTAAAATCTTGCACGGTGTGCGCGTAGCAAGTTTAGGGCATCACTCCCTGAAATACCCAGATACGCCACTGAGAGGCACCCCTTGGAACCTAAAGAGATAGACATTGCATGAGCAGTTGTTTTGTCAAAAAAAGTGGGCATGCATCCCCTACACTTTGACAATCATATGGCGGTTTTGCACCATTCGACAAGTTTCGACATTTTCAAATGAATTTTTACTTTAATTTGAAGACGTCAGTCGGGGAATCGGAAGTAAATTAATATAAAATAGCAGATTTTAGCGAGATACGCACGCATTATGTTCACCTTAATTATGCCACGATTCATGTAAATATTCAAAAAGAAAATCGCGTGCTACGTTTCACGAACAGATAGTTGTGGGATATGGTGTGAAGTCAATCAGTATAAAAGGCCTAGTTGCACCCCATTTGGGATATCAGTGGCGTGTCCAAAAGGGAGGGCTGATATAGGCCTAATCCAAAAAACTTGGAGGGGCGCACCCCTTAACTTACAAAGATAGACAGATAGACATGGCATGAGCAGTGGCGTGTCCAAAGGACTGGAAGGAGGGGCCATGTACCCGCACCCTTGACTATCACTTCTGGGAAATACACCCATTCGGGGAAATTAAAGGGTTTTGTATACTTTATACTATTCAATTTTAAGGCGTCAGTTGAGAGAATTGAAACCAAATTCGTATACAAATAGTATGAAAAAAGTATGAAACATTTATTTTCGTGCGATACGCGCGCATGTCCAGACATCTCATTCTAAAACCCCATTTTAAACCAAAATATACATTAATTATAGCCATAACTGAGTTTATAGAAAGAAAGAAATTCGCGCCAACGCGCGCATGTTATCAGGAGCAGTTAACCCAGCACTCAAGTCATTCGGGGGAATTAAAGGGTTTTCTATATACTTAATCCAATGTCAAATTGTCAATCGAGGGAATCGAAACCTAATTCGTATAAAATTGTATAAAAGTATGAACACATTTGTACTCGCTACGCGCGCATAATGTCAAGGAATATCATTTTATAAGTCTATATATTTAAAACAAAAATATACAACCTATAGTGACGTAGCCACCAAAGGGGTGTTATTGTCGGTTGTGTCGGGTTGAGATTGGCACCGTTATTTAATTTGACAAGGGGAATCATGGACTTATGAACGACTTTCTTGAAAATATGAAAGTCCCCAAGGCCCCAACCCCAACCCCCTCCCGGAGCTTCGTCCCTGGACCCCATGCCAATTCCATCCCCCAGGGTATAAATATCCTGGCTACGCCCATGTTCTCGTGTATACATCTGAAACTTTTGTCGCTTTCCTCAGATACAATTCGGGCCTTCACATGGATAATGTTAAAATCAAGCCCTTTTTATTTCGAGTATATAAAAGGGTTTGTTTGTCCACGTCCGACCGACCGTGTACTACAGTCCCGACTGTGTAACTGTTCTTTTTTTTTACAAATTGATTTCAAGAAACGTATGACCTTAATTGGCCCCACGTGACCTCTCATGTGACCCCATATCATGTCCATGTAACCTCCATCTCAGTGGTGATTTGGTAAACCGTTGTGGATTCAAAACCTATGTGTTGTATCCATTATGCACATTAATCGTAATCAGTGACGTAGCTAGGTTATTCATGTTGGGGGGCGAGAAATGAAAATGAACCGACAAGATTTTTGAGAGTTAAGGAATGCGGGCGTAGCAGGCGAAAATTTTGACTTTACACCTATTTTTTGCACGATTGAACTACATTTTGGCTCTAAACAAGCTTGTACCAAAGAATATTGTAGCCCGCGAAATTTTTTCATCTGTGTACTTTTGTCCATCATAATTCCATGATTCCTTTGGTCCAGGGGTTCTCAACCTGGGGGTCGTGACCCCATGGGGGTCGTTTGGGGTTTTCCAGGGGGTCATGAAGGGCTCATAAATATAGGTTTTTGGGCACCGTGTTACATTTCGCTTTAAAATGCTTAGAAAAACCCAAAAGAAATGTTCAAATATACAAAATTTCCTGCTCGCATCCAAACTGAGCAGTTTCATTTATGATATCCGGCCGGCTGTTTTTTTTCTTTCAATTTTTGTTTTGGGGGTCACGGTACTGACCAGGAATGTGAAGAGGGGTCGTGGGGCAAAAGGTTGAGAACCACTGCAGTTTGGTCAAATGAACCGACAGTGCCAATCTCAACCGACACGACGTCAATATTGGGGGGGTGGGGGTCGCCCCCCTCTGGCTACGCCACCGATCGTAATCATCTTCATCATGTTCATGACTGATCACATACGTACAAACCGACACAGGCATTTTGTTGTGACTTGAATTTCAATATAAATGTTAACAAATCAAAATAAGTTGTATTATGTGGGTTATTTTGGGTCAAGTATGGGTGGTCATCCAAAAGATCTGACACGGTTCATAATTTTGCGTGCTGGCGAGGACTTGGTCACAACAACAACTAGCAAAAAAAAATCCGACCTATACCGACCCTATTTTGAGGAAACCTCTATGGAAAAATAAACAAGTTATATTTCTTTTCTTTTTTTTTTCTCTTTTTTTTTTGGGGGGGGGCTATTATGTGAAATAGAACCACGAAGAGCGCAATGAGGATTGGAATATTATGGGCACATTATAGTCAGAAAAGGAAGCAAAGACTATGGCCCTCTTTATCAGGTGACCCGTCGAAAAATAGCCAAAAATCTGGCAACAGGCAAATACGATGTTTAAAACGTCTGATGAAAGTAAAACGCGCGCATGTTTACCACATCTTTTATCGCCAACTGGTCAAGCATCCTTACTCCAAAATTCAGGTAAATCACATTACATTTCCACAAAACATACGCCTCGCCTATGTACCATCATGGTTGGGTTTCGACAAAATATGCCCCTTTTTAGTGATACAAATCTACAGGAAAAGGATACGAAATGGTTTCTTATCGCGATGATCATAACTTCATAAATAAGTGTCAGAATGGACCATTTCAAATAACTTAGTCAAATTAGTTAGCTATAATTCGAATTCCATCCACTAACTCAAATTTGTTTTCAATTTAATTTTTTGAGAACGCCTAAAAAGGTGTGCTGGTTGTTGACATCAAAGGTGTTCAAGATTTGTATATTAGAAATATTTACACATATTTTAAACAATATACATGTAAGATCTTTACAGGATTTAGTCAGCTGAAACGTTATCATGTTCTATTTTGAACACGGTGTTAACACTTTCCACGCGGCTATTAGTTTTACCATACAAAATAGATTTTTCAGAAACCTTTCCCAATTTTCAAAGTCTTATCTCAAGAATTACTGAACCAATACTAGGCATGTTTGTACTTATTTCAATACATTTCTCATGGTGTTTCCAAATATGGTAATGTAAATCAATAATTTTGACATTTTTGAAACATTTTATGACATTTTGGAATGTCGTCTGCAGCTGCCAGCCGCGTGGAAAGTGTTAAACAAGGAACACCTTTTTAACACCCTTTTTTGTATCAGTTTGGGAACACCAGTAGCGTAGCCAGAGGGGAGGGGGGCGAGGGGGGCGATCATGGAATTATGATGGTCAAAAGTACACTGATGAAAATGTTTCGCGCGCTACGCGCGAAACTATATGTCACATAAATGCAATACTCTTGGTACAAGCTTGTTTAGAGCCAAAATGTACAGTAATCGTGCCAAAAATAGGTGTAAACTCAAAAAATGTAGCGCGCTGTGCGCCGCTTTACTTGACTCAGACTCATCTTGTTGGTTCATTTACATTTGCCCCCCCCCCCCATAGGAAGAACCTAGCTACGCCACTGGGGAACACCATATGTTCTAGAACGCGTCCGGTGTTCACAGGTGTGCGTTCTTTAACACACGTCTGTGAACACCTTCCATTTATTTAATAATAAACTTAATAACAATAAAACTTAATAAACATCAGTAATAACAACGGTATTTCGCTTCTTGATTTATTTACCTGTGTTTTCAAACATATTGGTGGCATCAATTATTTTGTTAAATACCTACACTTGCTTCTCATTAACAGTTCAATATTACAGAAACGACCATGTTTGCTTAGTTGTGCTGACAAATCCCTTTTTAAAGGTTTTTT
>CM069449.1:9171695-9212675 GCA_035610835.1 Ophiura sarsii
CTGGAACATTTTAGCTGTTTATGAATTATAGTAACTGAAAAAGAAGAAAAAAATACACGTACCGGATACTACATTTATTAATGTATTTGTTAGTTTGCTGAGTTGAATTTTCCCAACAGAATCATAAAAGGATCCACAATACTTGTCAGTGTAGCCGCCCAACCTAAGAACCGTCACACATAGCTCTATGTAAGAGCATGGTTAGAGCCACACAAGCGCGAAGCTCGAACCCCTGTATTTCCCACCCACCAATGGCAGTGCCCAGAGGGTGGGATGGGAATTCTATGAGACTTCCCGAATACTTTTTTCAGCGAAACTTGCACCACTTATACAGAGAGTTATATCAAAATAACTGTAACATTGAAATCATAACCAAGCATTTAATTTTCGTCTTTAAATTAGGGCATAGAAATTGATTTTGAGGCGTCCAAAAGTTAGCGAATATTACGTAATTTTAAATGCCGCTTGCGTGAAAACCACAGCAGCTCGCGATCAGGGATTCTATAATTATTGGATAAGTATCTCCCCTTCAAAACCCCGATTCTCTTGACCTTAATAGTTTGTCGCAACTGGTCTAGCTCTATCATTGCCAACATAATCAGAGGATGTTAGATATCATTATCGCAGCAAAAATGCTGAATTACAACAATATTTACAATATGTAATATATTGAACAATAGAAACAATATATTCATAGAAATAACTAAGCATGCATAACACAACAACCCACCCCCGATTGGAAACAGAACTATAATGTATGATTTAAGAGTTTGACCATGTATGGAATTGAGCTTCGAGCGTAACGCAGGGTACGTGTTTTAGGAACAGTTATTTTGTGAGCACTACGGAGAGTCATATTATGCACTTGTTCATCTCTAGATTTTGGTAACCAACCACGGAATTCATTAGATTTTAAAAGGGATTTAGCAAAGTTTAAACAAATTTGGTCTCTACGATTCCTGAGTTCCGGAATAGCACATGTTATCAAGGCATCCTGATAGCCAATGTAGTTAAAACCTAAGATGATTCTACACGCCCTCTTCTGAATACGCTCCAAATCATAGTGGAGATTTTCTGTCAGACCAGGATGCCATACTGGTAGAGCATACTCAAGAAGGGGGCGAACAAAACCAACATAGCTTGTTACCAGGTCTTTAACACTTAGCCCATGCCGTTTTAGGATGTTAAGCATAAATAGCCGTCCACTTGCACGTTTCGTAATGTCACCAATGTGGTGTTCCATTTTAGATCTTTAGCAATTTTTATGCCCAGAATCTTCACCACGTCAGTGCAATGAAGGTTTTGATCATACAAACGGAGGGGGTAAGCATCGGTGGATCCATCGCAAAGGTGACATCCATAAACATGCATTTGGTCAGGTTTAAATTCATATGATTCTCTGTAGCCCATTGTTCAAAATTATCCAAATCATGTTGGATGGTGGAAATTTGTTTTCCAAACATATTTTCTACAATAGTTAAATCATCATCAAAGCGAGTTCGACCTTGATGCGAAAATGGAATCCAAGGGCGTTAAATTGATAACAGGTGATGGGTGATGGGCAGGATGATCAATTTACACGTTCTAGTCAAAAAGGCAGGAAATAATTTAAAGCTTTGGAATATATTATAGAACCCGTGATTTGAAATGCGGTTCAGTCACCGACTATCTGTGAGTCACCTCAGCGGAGAATCACTGTTGCTTGTTCATTTAATGATCAGATTATCATGTAATTGCTGAGGATCGGATTGAATAAATAAACACTTCTGACACGGTTAGCACTAACTCGGTTGTGTTATAAATTGTTTTCTTATGATTCTCATAAATTTCATCTATTTACCGTATCACTATATCATAAACAGCAGCATTTATTATAGTGCTCGATAAGTGTGTATGTTAGTTTCCAAGTATATAGATTATGCTCATTAAAAAGAAACAATCAGGCATTCGACTAGATATACAATTGTAATTTGTAAAACAAATCCAACACGATACACGAATTATTATTAAACATTATTATTATTAAACAGCATTTATATAGCGCCTTTTCTAAAAAAGACCAAAGCGCTGTACAGAGATAAAATACACACACGATAAAAAGTACCAAGTAATGTACAAAATATAAAACGCAACAATAGAATAAATGGGACATTAAAAATGGCAGTAAGTAGTAAGAATACAATAAAATAGATTGATGATACGCGTACACCCCTTCCCCACACACACACCACTCGCACCCCAACCCACCCCTCGCCCTAACACACCCATCATATAGCTACACACCGTTCACCCCCCCCCCCCCCCCCCCCCCCCCCCCCTACCCAGCAAGCATACACTCAACACCAAGCATATAATAAGACTAAAACATATAATATACAGTGGTAAAACATTAATAATATTGACAGAATTGCACAACAGGTTTAATGTTTAAAAAAGGCATGACTGCAGAATGAGGCAATATAGGCGGTGGATCTACGCAGGTGGAAACACATAAGTCTTTAGGCGCTTCCTGAAAATCATGACGGAGATGCTATTGCGAATACAGAGGGCAGAGAGTTCCAGAGTCGTGGGGCGTCAGCATGGAAAGACATGTCACCATATCTTTTGATAGTGCGAGGAGTGTGGAGACGTAGCTTGTCATCACCAGAACGTAGATTAGACCTTCCAGGTAGATATGGTACAAGTAGGTTGGTGATGTAAGGAGGAGCAAGTCCATGTACTCCTTTGTATACATATAGCAGCACCTTAAATATAATTCTCTGTTTTACTGGTAACCAGTGGAGAATATGCTTCAATATCGGGTTCATGTGATCTTTGTTTAGAGGAGAAAGTTGAGCTCTTGCACATGAACGGTATAAATCGACCAACAACAACAAATCATATCAAACTCATATCAACGTATCGACACATACACTCTCAGCAAAAAAGTTCAACTTAGAACCATAAATGGTTCCTCACGTTGTCCATATGGTACCCTCATGGGTTCATCACAAGAACCATTTAATTGAAGAACCCTCTTGAAAGGTTCTTTAAAGAACCAAAAAAGGTTCTTCGGTTTTGTCCTCTATATGGAACCCTAAGGGTTCTTTCTTTAAAGGTTCTTTAAAGAACCAAAAAAGGTTCTTCAGTGTTGTCCTCTATATGTAACCCTGAGGGTTTTTCAGGGTTAATAAAGAACCTTCTTGAAAGGTACTTTAAAGATTGTTTCAAGCACCATTTTATTTTGCTGTTTGCATACATTTCTAATTTACTTCATTAATATAATGCATGTATCTGGTTGTGAACAATCACTAAGAGCGTGTTTCTGATGTTGTTATAAGTGCCGTTTATTGCGGGGTTCTGCCTTTTTCTGCTGGCAAACTTAGCGTTTATTAGCGGTTTCATCCCCAGCAGAAACACGTTCTAAGTGAGTGACGTCTTGAATTAATAATGTTAATAAAATGAATATATAAATTCTACGAAATCTACTTTCCATGGTGTTAATTTTAAAGAAGCCGATGCACACCCCAGCCAACATCGACCGTGGGCCCTCATGGGACCCTTACTATTTTGTGCACTTTGGCCCGTATGCAGGCCAAAGTGGACACAATATTAAGGGTCCCATGAGGGCCCATTGTGGGCCCACGATCGATGTTGGCTGGGACCCGTGTGTCAAATATATTTCTGAAGTGCAAGTCATTATAAAGAACTCTCACAGCTTTTCATGCAACCCTTTTTTCGTATTTTAGGGTTCTATAAGGAACCATTGACTCAGGAAGAACCTTTCATTCTTGGTTTTGAACCATTTGTATCCTTCTTAGAACCATTAAAGTTTCCTTGAGTGCAGAAGCTTCTACATCGAACCCCGAGCTTACTCAAAGAACCATTTTTGCTGAGAATGTAGATCTACACCGCCCGACCATGCAAAGAAGAAAGATAAAGACAAATGTTGTAATTGTATGACCCAATAATTATAATTAATCTTTTAGTTAAATACCCATAAACGATTAGGCTCGTACCGCAAGTCTTTATATCACGGATGCAGATTGAAAAATCCTGGTGCCACCACCGTCTGAGGGCAACAGAGATTGGTGTCATGAATATTGAAATACGTTGATATCCCGTTTGGTCAAGAAGTACACTACCGCCCGGAACTGATTGCGCAGTGATTATATCCTAGAAAATCCATCTTCTATGAACACATTATTGAATATTTTAACTAGTAACGATGTTGCATGTGTTCATTATAGTTCTTCTTCATAAATTCATGTTTGTTGCATGTTACGATCATCACATTTCATACAAAACTCAATAAATCGAGACAAGTCCAAATCGAGACAAGTCCAAATCTACACAGTAAAATCCCATAGACATTTGCTTCATTAATATTCATGAGCTCATTACTGCTATTATTGCGCTATGGGAACATGGAAACATTCTCTCACATCTACACCTTCTCTGAAAATGCAGTTTTTTAATAATTATTTGTTATATTCACAAATGCAATATCCTATATAAGGATGCGCAGTCCTATAAATGCCTAAAACATGGTAATTTTCAGAGGAGGTAATTTGAATTTTCATGAAAAACCTGAGATTTAAAAGACAATCTAATATTTTGGTTTAAAAATCAGTGATCCAATATACGACAGAGAACCTCGAAGTTTGTCTGTATTTCGCACGAGGCAGCACAGGGCCCTGGCAGGCTTTAAAATAACTGCGACAATGATTTGCATTCCATAATACAATGAATATGTAATTGTAATGTACAATTTGAGAACCACCCCCCCCCCCCCCCCCCCCGGGATCAAACCATGGTTTATACATGATGGTTCTCGGACGGAACCAGCTGTCAATTACGTGCACAGCGAGATCGTATGAGCTGCTGTGCGTGAAAACTATGCACCCACAATTGTATTTGTTATTGATAGTTCATCTAGCTATTTCAGTATTGATAGCTAAGTTGATGCTAAGTTCGCAAAATATCACCGTTGGATTATACATAATGTTGTACATTGTGTTATTGGTAACACTAAAACTAATGTCATTGTTGCTAAATAAGGAGTTGATTTAGGGGTTCAATAAGGTTTCGGAGTTGTTTATCTTAAATCGACAACGGTAAGACGGGTTTATTTTGCGAGGGCAGCTACCGAGCAAAATAAACCCGTCTTACCGTTGTCAATTCAAGATAAACAACCACGAGGACCTTGTTGAACCCCGTTCAACAACGACCAAACATATTTACATCATTCATATTTGAATAGCGTTTTGGATAATTGATGAAAACAAGTAAAAAAACCGTGTATTAATAGGCTTAATTTGTCATAAAAAAGCTGCTCTTTAAAAAACGGGGAAAATGATTACGGTTTTATTATAACTAGCGGCGTACCCTCGCTACGCTCGGGTTCCCGCTAGATGATTATGCCACCACCTACCTCTGAAACCACATAAACCCCCTACAACACACACCAAACCAGGTTGATTTATAACCATATCCCTTCTAAAGGCATAGCGCGGTATAAATGTTATTTATTATTATAAACCCCCTACAACACCCCAACCCCCAGGTTGATTTATCCCTCCTAAACCATTTACCGTGGCTACTGTATTAATCCCTACTTCTCAAACCGCATCAAGTTAACCCTCCGACGGTACTTTTACCACATAAACCCCCTACAATCGCCCCCCCCCCCCCACACACACACACCCCAACTACACCAACCAGGTGGATTTATAATCATAACCCTCCCTAACCATTTCCCGCGGCTACTTCATTAACTCTTAATCCTATCCTAAAACATTTCCCGTGGTTTTACCCGCCCCCCCCCCCCCCCCCCCCCCCCCCATGCACACACCCAAACCAATTTGATTCATAATCACAACCCTCCCTAAACCATTTCCCGTGGCTACTTCGTTAACCCTCGGTCCCTTAGATGGTTTAGCATGCCAACTTAAGTAAAGAAATCAGGTTTCATTAACCCCCGCAAAACGCTATAAAGAAATCAGGTTTCATTAACCCCCGCAAAACGCTATCCATTATAGGCCTATCCTAAATCATTTCCCGTGGTTTTACACCACCCCTCCCTCCCCCCTCCCTCCCTCTCCCTCCCCTCCCTCTCCCTCCCTCCCCTCCCTCCCCCTCCCTCCCCCTCCCCTCCCCCTCCCCTCCCCAACATGACACCAAATACCCTACCAACACACTGTACAGGCTTCACGCCATGTGCAGGAGTGCGTGTGCCGCGCGCGGCAGTGAGCCCTTGCGCAAACATGCACGCGACGTGTTACCACGGTATGATTACGCGGTAGTACGCGCAACGCACAATATCGTGCAATTCTAGTGGCATTTATGAGCCAAATCTGAGAGGTTTTTTGCTGTTTTGGGAGCCAATTGTTAACCAATTTCAGTGGAATAAACTTTAACACCCTTCCCGTTATTTCCTCTATCTGTCATGCAAATTAGGCGCCACTTTGATCACAACTAACGGAGAAATAAGGATAACAAACACACAAACAAACACACACCGTTTCCAGATAGATTAGGCCCTTATTTGAACATCGTCCGTTCCCTGAAATGGGCGAGGAAACTTCTGAATTGGCTGGGTTACAAAAGGTAAACATTAGAGAAGACAAATTATTTCGGAAGTAATTGTGAAATTTAAAATATTTTGTAAATAGCATTTTATTCACACACCACCTTTAACATTCAGATAAAAATTAAATCAAAAATGCGTTTAATTTACATAACACATTTTGATACATGTTTATAGAAATTGTGTATCAAATCAAAACACACCCCTCAATTTCGATAGTGGTACGGTCCATACTAGATGAAAGGAATGTCATTTCACCGCGTGATGATGCAAAATGGCGATTCTCTTGTGCTGGGTAGCGATCGTTCGGTCTAAAATTGTGGCTTTAGGAGTGACCCGTGACATATGGCCCTCGCCAAAAATAGTTTCCTCAGGGATATAGCTACATTTTGGTATATAAAGCTGTTTGCTAACTTTAAGGATTGCATGGCGAAATGCATTTAGGGGCCTATACGCCAAAAAAAGGGCGAAAAAATGAAACATTTTGCGAACATTGTTTGTTTACAATTTTGCATCGATGCATATGCATTAGTGGCTTCCAAATAAGGTTTGCTATCCTAGTAATTTGCATATGAACAGTGGGTTTATCTCAAATCGACAACGCTTTGTTACTGTACTTAAGGTATGGGAGAGTTTGGGGGAACACTTGTTATTTTGCTCTATTTCTTCTTAAATCCGGGTTCGAGACCGTATCGTATAGTAAGGTCGTTGTTTGTCTGGGAAAAATGTACTTTAGGTCCCTGATACTGGTTTACCAGTATCGTTCGATACTGGAACATAAAAGTTGCCAGTGTTGCACGATACTGGTACGATTGTACTGTTCCAGTATCGAACGATATTGGAATACTTTCTACGTTTTGTTTCAGTATTGCCGATACCGGAAATGTTTATGTTCCAGTATTGCCCGATACTGGAAACGTTTTGTTCGGGGTTCGCCAAAATCCGGGGGTTGTGCAATCTCTACACTCATTTGACGATTTATTTCAGCACGACAGAAACAAAAATACGGGGTAGGGGAACAACCATAATTGATGGTAAGATGACAAAGATTCAGTGATTTCTAAATTTGATAACTTAAGAAAATAGTTTTAATCACTATTCGATGTGCTTTCGGAAGGTCTGGTGGAAAAGTGGATGGGAGCTGAGGATATCCTGCAATATTTTTATTTGATAAAGGATGTAGAAGTTTAAAGTTCATTTATTATGAAGATAGTCACAAAGTGAAATACTTGTCAATGTGCCTCATAGGAAGGCGCATTTGGTTTACCAGTATCGTTCAATCCTGGAATATAAAAATATCGGGCGATACTGGATCGAGCGATACTGTATCGGGCGATACTGGATCGAGTGATACTGAAACGTACATGTGTTGCAGTACGTATCGGGCGATACTGGTACAGATATACTACCGGTGTCATTTGTCCCAGTATTAAACGATACTGGTACATTAATTTGTTTCGGTATCGCTCGATACTGGCACATTATATATGTCCCAGTATCGTCCGATACTGGTACATTTTATTGGAACATTGACTTTGTACCAGTATTGAACGATACTGTGTGTTCCAGTATCGGACAATACTAGTATAGTCCAGAATCTGGTACACTTTTCCCGAGAATTTTGAATCAACATGATCTAGTGGACTCTTTTCCATCATTCATAAATCAGGTGAATGGTGATCGGGTTACCGGCTGTACTCTGGCAAACAATAGATGAGGTGACCTTTGTTTACATCAGTAGTGTTTACATATTGATTAGCGCCTGGTCTAAAGACATGCTAGGGGTACTAGTCCATGACTACTGCATACATCATACTATGAAAGCAAAACACACATCACTGAGCGCCAATTTTAAAAGCACATGCCCTTATGGTGCGCACGCAAACCGCCGGGCAACCAGATTTAGTACCTGGTCTCTCATTGTGCTTAGGGATGCATACCATGACTTCTGCACCATTACACCGTAAGCATGGTAAGTAATGATCAATCAAGTGTGAATTAAAGCACCGTTCCCTGTAGGTGCGCACGCAAACCGCCGGGCACTACGTCACCGGTCACACCATCTATACTGCAACGAGTTTATGTTCCAGGATTAGGTAATACTGGTACACTGGTAATGTTAATTATGTACCAGTATCAAACTATACTGGTACATAATTTTGTTCCAGTATCTGGCAATACTGGAACATTTTATGTGTGCAGCGATACTGTAACACTGACTTTGTACGGTTGTACCAGAATCTAGTATATGGGACCTAAAGTTGAAAAGAACTGTAAGAATTGAAAATGACAAACACTGCGAGCATGTGACATATTTGCAGTATCTTATGAGCTGAACAATCTTCAGAATAAAGCACTGAATGGACAAATGGAGGAGCACCAAATCTCCCAAAGAGTTGGATTTCTACTATTGACCACCTGGGTGACTAGTCGTACGGTTTCACATGAAAATAAATTAATGGAATAACTAGTAATGTAAATATATTGCATATGAGCTGAGGCATCACTATGGCATGACATTTTAATAACAAATTAAATTCACGTAATGTCAATGGTAAATCAATACATACTGTTACGGATCTATTTTTACAGACCCACACGCATTAATGTTATTGTTTGCTAACTCATTGAAACATGTACCAATTATCATTTACTTGAAATGTGTAGCTTAGATCATGTAAATAGAGAGCTACAATCATGAGTAACTTCGTATGGTTGGCATTTGTATCAGCGAAGTTATGAGGAAGATGGTATAACTTGCCGCCCCCCCCCCCCCCCCCCCCTCCCATCCCATATTTGACCCCGTTGGTCATTGTTGGTTGAGATTGGTACAAGGCTCAAGAACTAAATACAAAAGACACAAAATAAGGTACTATTCATTGAACTTGCTAAATTAATTCTTTTTTCAGTTATGTTTTCTTTAAGCCGGCCAATTATTGGTGGAGTATCATCAACTTCGACATAATTCCTTATAAGGCTTACACTATGTAATCAAACTAAGTTATAACTTACCAGACGTTTCGTGATGGCACTATATGTTTCAGATGTAAGCTCGATGTCAAATAAACTGGCTTGATCTGTTCATCGGAGGCGAGTGAATGCGATGTCAGATTGTTCTTCAATGTATCATGTATGTGGGTGTGAGAAAAGTCAAGTTAATTGACAATAAAGTAAACGTGTTGGCGCAGCGCACTACCAAAACCCTATTGTATATTTCACGGACATAAATTATGCTAATGAGCTCATTAAATGACGTCACTCACATCATCGGGTTTTGCCGATGATTGAAATCCGTTGATTGAAATTCTAAGTCGAGTAAAATTATGTTCTTATTTGTTGTCTGTGAGCTTTTCTGATTTTTTTCCCGTATTGGAGTATTTTTTTATTGAAAATAGACAGTTCAAATTAAACGTTGGTTCCAAGTTCAAGTGATAGCACATGTATTAAAGGCGACAGCAAAGGCAATATGCAAGCAACATTTGAGAAAAAACGATGCCCGACTTTGCAAGAAAGTGTACGGGAAAGTGTACGGGTGAACATGACAAACCAAAACAGCCAAGTAAATAATCACCTCCGTGGCGCAATTGGTTAGCGCGTTCGGCTGTTAACCGAAAGGTTGGTGGTTCGAGTCCAGCCGGGGGCGTTGTTACTTTTTGCATTTAATGCAGATCGACAAATCACAATAAAAATATAATATTGACAAAATCACAGACCACTTACACAAAAATCGCATCTGCGCATGATCCTGTCGTGATCGAAATCTACCACACAAGCAATGGGCGAGTTTTATAAGTGCAGCGGTAGATACCCTCGCTTTGCACCAATGAATCCCGGGTTCGAAATCTGTGCTCGGTCGGGCTTTATGTGCATTTGGTTTATCACGATCCATACACGCTCTCGCAGGTTTTCTCCGGGATCTCCGGTTTCCTCCTGCTTTCAAAATCTGTGATTAGTTGTTTCGGTTATCAAAAACTTCCTTGACCCAATGGTATTTGGGGAGCTGCATTGAAAATGGTGGATGTTACAATCTAAGTGCGGATAGGTTTGCGCTAGAAATTGGCAGCACCCTAGTTGATGCGACCGGATTCTGATGATTCACCAGCAGCGAAATGACAGCGCTTTGATCACTTTGAAAAGGCGCTATATAAATACTAATTATTATTATTATTATTATTAATTATTATTAAACATATGTGTACCCGGATCGGAATATATCTCATTGTGAGCATATTATTGTGTTTGCTAACGAAACTAATCGTGACAATAAAGGGGGAAATTGGTATAAACCCGGATTCGAACATCGCTCATTGTGAGCATTGTACAGGGTGTCCCAAAAGTCTATGCACGACTTTGAAGCTTTGTATTTCACAAAATATAAGTCATATTGAAAATATGAATACATATTTAGAAAGAGGAGATGTGGGAAATAATTTTGATACCAAACATTGGAGTAACATCTGTTTGTAATGCCACCCTAGAAGAAAAATATGTATTACTGCAAAAATGTAATTTTATACTTCGGAGGAATAAAGTTCATAAGTCCATACCATAACAAAAAGACGGGTAGAGTTGGTTACACGGTAAGTGATCCGTCAAATGCAATATTTAAAATTTTACCTTACAGTGATCCCATTCATAATAATAACAAACTATATCACACATAATTTTCGTTTCTATAGTGAAATCTAGTTTGAATGTTTTGTTTGATCTGAATCTTGTATGGAAACTTCTTCAAGTCCTTCACGCAAAATGCTGTGAACAGTTGATCTTTTAATCTTGTTTTCTGCGGAAAGTCGGCGAATAGATCTCTTTGGTCTTATAACATCAATGTGACTTGTTGATCAACCAGTCTTTTTCTACCACATCGAGACAAATCATGCACAGTTCCTGTGTTCAAAAATGTATCCACCAACTTCAGAATGGATATTCTTCCTGGTGCGCGTTTCACTTTGAAATTTTTTCTGAACTTTTTTTGAGTAAGTTGAACTGAATTTGTTTCAGCGTAGAACCATACAATTTGTATTCGATTATCTATGCTGTAAATCATATTCAATGAAGACTTTTGCTGTGCAATGTTGTCTACTGTGCCTATTGATGTTGTGAGTGACCGAGTTTGGTAATAACATTAATGTTTCAAGGTAAGCAGTGAACTGTGACTAATGCGCAACGTTGCTTTCATACCGTTAATTTATGCGCACCTGGTTTTAGCAACAATGTGTGGTACTTGGTATGGGTAGGTCTCACACGGCCAAAAACTTTCAACCAGTTTTATAATGTTGGTGATTCACCAATAGGGTTGTGTTTGGTATCAAAATAATTTCCCAAATCTCGTCTATCAAAATATGGTTAGATTTATACCATATGATTTATATTTTATGAGATATGACTCTTCAAAAACGTGCATAGACTTTTGGGACACCCTGTATTTACTCACCAATGTTACAATTTTGACAATGGTTTCAAATGCACTGACAATCAATCTTGGCATCGTGTGACTTGATTTATTTTGTGAGAACCCAACAGGAGGTATATAAATTATATTTTTTATCTCTGCACATCGCATGGCGCAAAATAGACAATGATGGCGCTACATAGGGTCGACCAGGCGTTTGCAGACGACACTCAGAAAATGTCACAAAATGTTTCACAAATGTCGAATTGAATATCATTACCATATTATTGAATATCATTACCATATTTGGAATCACCATGATAAATGCATTGAAATAAGTACAAACACTTATAGCTTCAAACGACTTGGCGCACATAAGTGAAACATGAACTTAATCTTCCGCATATGGAGTTATAGTAGATTTATAGGCTTTGGCTGGTAAACCATTTCAGTCAGAATCGACGCAAAAGAAGGAAAGGTATTTGAAACTGAATCATTATCTGCCAGGTTATAATACCTTGTCACTATCAGTGACGGTACTACTGTGTTGCACTCACCACTGTATATTGAACACACCAAGTGACAGGGAACTTGCGGCCTAAATCTGTATAACATCTGCCTGTCAACAGATGAAGTTAATTGCCAGTGTGACTTTTGATGATAAATATAGCTTGTTATTCAGATAGATTATGAAAAATAAACCAATAATGTCCCAATACATTGTATATAGGTATTAGAGCCAGAAATATATAAATTAATGTTATACCTCAGATCTTGTCCGATACAAGTGTTCTGAAAAAGTGCAATTTAGGTCTCAGATACTGGTATATAACAGCATCGTTAAAAACTGGAACATTGCCATACGGTGTTATTAGCTGTTCCAATATCGGGCAATACCGGAACACCCAAAAAGTATTCCATTATCGACCGATACTGGAACATTTTATATGTGTTATACAGTATCGCTTGATATTGGAACGTTTTGTTCCAGTATTGTTCGCCATTGAAAATATTAACAACATTTAAACGTCAAGATTGAAGTTGATACCACTAACAATAAGCAAAATCGGTGGTAGTGCAATACCCCTGTCCCCTCGGTCATTCGACGATTTATTTTAGTGTTTTAATACGACAGAAAAAATACAAGGGTGGGCAACAACAACAATCCCTGGTTGGATTTATGGTATAACGACAAATCACTGGAATTGCCCCTTGTTATGCATGAAACTTTAAACCCAGGAGTTGCAAACAGACAGTAGCATGAATATGTATAGGCCTATATAAATGAATAAATCCATTATCTGTCGCTAACAATTGATTCAACATTAAAATAGTCCCTTTTTGTCTGATTTTGTGTTACATATTATGAGGAATACATGTAAATCCGGGTGAAAATCAATTTTGCTCTAAAATGAGAATAACGATTTAAATGTTTCTGTTTATTACAAATTCCGTTGACAGCTCAAGAATTGGGGTAGCTCAAGAATTGGGGTTTCAAGTAAAAAGGCATACCGTACCTCTTGGTATCAACGATAATTGACTTTATCCATACTATTTATCTCTTTGTTTGAATGTCCCAGGTATAAATATCTTTTGAATTTGAATTTGAATGAGTCTGTACTATTTACAAGCTCCTCAGTTAAACGGATCATTTCAAAGCAGTTAGCATTCTCTGGACGCTCCCTTATTTCAGGCAATGTTTACAATACAAGCCCACATTTTTGCGCGCTTCGCCCGCATTTCCCCTACTTCAGATTGTTTCCCCCCGTAAATGTTGATGCTAGTGCCGTCACTAGCCAATCACCCCCCCCCCCCCCATCCCCCATGTCAACAACAAATTTATGCCAATACCATAGATAATCGAGACAAACATCGGTGTTATTATCATATAATAAACAATGACAAAAAGTGACGTAATATTGATGGATTGATAATAATTATCAATTTAGCAGCGTCACACTTCAAAGTGTGAATGAGTGCGAATCGCGTGTAAATTGTACAACAATCAAAGTCGATATGCGTGGCCTGCCTACCCATAGGTCACAACCCGGAACTTATGTTCATCACGTACGGCATCGTCTGATCCATTGCTTCAATTTGGCGGGCCTTTTTAATAACATCTCGTCGTACCGCCGAGTGATCAATATGTCATGTTAGGTGTTTTAAAACTGTTGCAAAGCTGGTGGATAAACGCTGTAACTTATTGAGTTTTGGTATGATCAGCTGGAGCATTCATCCGTTAGTATTAATTTTACAGAGAAATACTGGCCAATGCTTATAATTATTTTGAAGAAGCAGATTTCTTTTCGCTGAGAGTCATCAATCAGTACGTGATTGGATAGCCCAACGGTGGCTTTACTATCGTTCATGCTTCACTATCGAAGATACACTTGCATTACGGTACCGATTGGGAATAGGAATAAAGCACAGGGGCAGCCACTTTACAATCTAAATCAACTGCAAAAACAATCATTGCCTGTGCTTTATTCCGTAGAGACCAGTGATACATATGTCGCCCCCATTCCCAACAACGCGACGTTTCCCATAACATTTTTAAGTGTGAGTGTAAATGTTGAAACCTTGCAACAAGAATGCCATCTGATTGTTGTTAGACCAGGTCCTCGATCTTTGGTGTGACCAAATGTAGTCCCAATCGGTACCGTATTAGTGCAAGTGTATCTTCGATAGTGAAGCATGAACGATGAGTATAGCCACCATTGGGTCTAAAAGACCAAATGGTGTGTGGTTTTGTACTCCATTTCTATCCAATTCGAAGACGTTCGGCGGTTTTCCAGAATATATCAGGCCAGCTGGTCAGGAATATTATTTTAAGCTAGCTCTGAATCATAGCTCTCTGTCTGAGAGGAAACTCTCGTATCAGAGAACTATCATAGACCTGTCGGATATTTTCATCAAACTTTTCTCAATATTAAAGATAATTAAGTCAATATTTTGCTACATACGATATCATGTTTAATGTTCAAATAATATGTACGCCTAGTCCCAATCGGTACCGTAGTGCAAGTGCAAGTGTATCTACTTTGATATAGTATAGTGAAGCATGAACGATAGTATAGCCACCATAGGGTCTAATGTACGCCTTGGTTAAATATATGGTCGTTCGGCCGGGGGCCAGAAATCATTGGGAATGGTCAAGTCCTAGCCTCCACCAGTGAAATCGTGGATATGGATACTTTTACACCACTGTATCTTCTGTGTGTCCACAAGGGGGTATTTAACACCTCCGTAGTCCTATACCAAGTAAAAGCTATTGTTATTCCTATCGCCTAACTTAAATAAAATAGTATTTTTCTTCAAAATTTACATATACCCTATGAAAACTAGCCCTGATAATCATGACCTCCTATATATTCCAGATGATTTTTTTCTCGCTCAAAATAGAATAACGGTACCAAAAAGTAGCTCTGCATCCTAGCTCTCTGTGGTAGGGTTATGGAATGAAAAGCATATGATTTGACATCGCGAATGGTCGGATGTTTTCATCAATATTTTTTAAACCTTTTTGAATAAAATTAGTCAAACTTGCTTCAGACTATAAGTATAATGTATAACGTTATACATGCGTGCGTGCAAGTCTGATGCTCTACCGACTGAGCTACACGGGTAAGGTACAAAAACTAAACTTATTGAACTGCGTGGCTCGAGATTGACGGGGCCGCCGCGCGGTACGAGATTGTAGCACTGTAGGGATTTGTTAGGTCCATAAATTACATAAAGAAATGCTGAGTAAAATAACTAACATCTCCGTACATTATTAATAGTTAGTTATATGTTTTGCAGTATTTTGATCACAACATCTCAATATTTTTGTCGTTTTAATTATCAGAGATTCAACACAAATATGTAAATTAGGTCTATCTAATATCAAATGTTGTTTTATTAATCAATGTTAACAGGTATCAAGTGTGTTATGTGAATAACTAATACTGCAGTAGTGGTAACATCCACCAACTTAGCTTCATTCATGTGTGGAACACTTTAAAACTACGCGCTTTTGGGTGAACCTCGTAGTGTGCAACTATATTGGCATTGTCTTGAAATCTTCATTAGGCATGAAGATGTGTGTCTACTCTTTATGATCAATGTGGACATTGACCAATATTTTGAAAAGAGGTATTTTTCCTGTGTTTGACTCACCTGTAAAGTAACCGATGTCAATTTATATGATTTTTTTTAGATGGAAATAAGCAGATAATGAACACCTCTACTAGTGAGCGAAACCGACGGATCATCACTGTTGCAGTGCAGCGGGCCTTAATTTGGAACAAGACCCTAATGGAACCACCTATGAATCCAGCAAATCCGCAGACATTTCTTGCCCGACAAAAACTAATGTCTGCCTACAGAATTCTTATCATTATACGGTCCCTGGATGAACACTTTTGGTGGGTCAGAAAACCCTTGAAAACTTGCTATGGGATACTGACCAATTAACAAATCTGCTATGGTCTCTATTTGTTTTATGCCACGACGAGACTTCACCTAATGTCAAAAGCTGTCAACCATACAATATAGCACCAGCAGCAGAATCTGAACATCAGAACATGGACCAGCAGCAACTTGACAAGCTAAGTAGATTTTGTTTCTGATATTGTATCGTATTGTTTTTACAATCTTGGTGCTGCAGCTCAAGTTGAGCTGTGAGACACGATTTTGAGAAAAACGTCATAATAAACGTTATGTACCCCGGCGATACGCAAAGATCACGGGAAATAACGGAATCAAAAAAGAGCTCAAATACGCCTATACATGTATTTAATTTATAATCGACCCATTATAAATGCTCAAATAGGGAAAACATTACACTTTAAATGTTCTGATTAAGATATCTCATCAATAGATATCAAAATTATATATTTTGAGGGTTGGATGCATACATCGTTCAAAATATATCAATGGAAATATCTAATGATTAGATATCTTACCCAGAACATTTAAAGTGTAAATGTTTTTCCCATCTGCGCGTTTATAACGGGGCGACAAAATAAATATGATTATGGAAAGTAGGAATGCAATTTCAATTGTGTGTCATCCCCCCCCCCCCCCCCCCCCACCCCCCATATCATTAGCTGGTAGTATTGCGTCTAAACAGTGTCATGCAATACATTTCAGTTTTGTTATAGTCGATGGCTTTTATATAAATTCTATGTTGGTTGTACAAATGCTACTGAAACCTTATTCAAATCCTTTATTATTCCAGAATGAATGGTAATGACGAGAACACATACTACAATAATTTGGTTCTTCACAAATACCAACCAACAACAACTGCTCTAACTGTATTGTTTGATCCCATGGTCGCATCAACTAGAACATTCTCTTCATAGAAATATCAGTAGGCCTATAACAGAAGACAAGAACAAAGCTGTACATCAACCATCAATACCGCACCATGAGCCTGTACCCATGTGTTAGAGAGAACAGCTAACCAACATAAGAGGTAGGGAATGAGTATCACGTAGAAAAATACAATTATTGATGTATAATAGTTTCAGAAATATTAAATTATGGATTGGTTCAGCACATTCAATGACAGATTGTTAAGGCCCTAACCTAAAGGGGGGTACCACGCAATTTTGTCCCGAAGCAATGGTCATGACGTCATATTTTGGTCGATTTTCTGATTTTTTTTATTGGATTTACGTGCAAAATATATGCCCTTGGCATCATACTTTCCCAGGTGTGCGGGTCCACTTTAAATTGCAGATGTTCTAAAATGATGGATTTCTAACCAATTTGATAAAGAAACACGATCCGCACACCTCAAAATTGCAAAAAAAATGCTTAAAACAAGTCCACTTTTTGTGCCTTTGAACAGGGTATTTGCTGGGAATGTAGAATTACACAGTGCATTAACCCATGACCCCGGTGCATGTTGGCTGTGTATAACAGATCGTAACGTGAATAATGCAACACGTTTCAGTCGAGCAATGATTGGGTAAGGGTATGGTGTATAAGTTCCAAGTATGCAAATGAAAAAAATCTCAAAAGGGGAATGTGAAACATCTTATTATAATCTATCATCCTGTGAACTGATTTTTTCCGTCGTTCAAAAATAAGGTATTTACGGACATTTCCACCTGATTTTGACACCGTTTACCCGTTCATGTCAAATTTTTACTCTGATGTAGCTGCATGTTTTCACACATTTCAGGGTAGGCCTAAACTTGACTTTATAAATTACTTAAATGGAAGAAAAAAAATTGAATGGGAGGGATATATACTTCAATGTATGTTAATTAATTGATCAACAATCGAAGGTTTTGTTTTGATTATATTTCAGCATGAAAAAACGCTTCTTATTTTGATCTACGCAATTTTATAAAAATTTGTTTTTGTATTTACCGCAGGGCGCCCTCGCACTTAATACTTTGGGGTCAAATCGAAGTGGCCCTTTAGCTAGTATGGTAGATCATCCAGGGTAAAGCGGGGCATTAATGTAGGGTAAAGCGGGGCATTAAGAACCGTGATTAAGAACCCCCTTTTTCAGTTGTAAATTGGGTTGCTTGTAAATGTAGATAAAGTTCAGCTATATATCACAGGAAGAAATAAAAAAGTATCACAATCTTATCTAGTTGTGATATCATGCTTTATATTCAGTATGTCACAAGTTTCTTATTACCCCACTGGCGGGACATCAAAAACCGTCATGTTAGACTGCCCTAGGTAAATTTGAGGAATTTGACCAATTTTTTTTTTGACAAGAGTCATTTATCCTGATTTTGACTACCCTGTAGAGTAACCGATGTCAATTTGTATGATTTTTTCAGATGAAAATAAGCAGATAATGAACACTTCTAGTGAGCGAAACCGATGGGTCATCTCTTTTGCAGTGCAGCGGGCATTCATTTGGAACAAGACCGTAATGGAACAAACTAGAATCGCAGCAAATCCGCGCAGACATTTCTTGCCCGACAAAAACTGATGGCTGTCTACAGAGTTCTTATCAGTATCGTCCCTGGATGAATACTTTTGATGTGTCAAAAAAACCTTGAACACTTGCTAATGTGAGACTGACCAATCAACAAATCTGCTATGGTCTCTATCCTTTCATGCCACGACGAGACTTCACCTAATGTCAAAAGCTGTCAACCACACAATATAGCACCAGCAGCAGAATCTGAACTTCAGAACATGGACCTGCAGCAACTTGATTGACAAGCTAAGTAGATTTTGTTTCTGATATGTATCGTATTGTTTTTTCAATCTTGGCGCTGCAGCTCAAGTTCTGTGAGACACGATTTTAAGAAAAACATAATAAACTTACACTAATATCGCGGGAAAGAAAGGAATCCAAAAAGAGCTCAAATAAGCCTATATATCTATTTCATTTTTTCGACCCATTATATTCTTCCCATTAAACGCGCAAGATGTCTCATTAATAGATACAAACATTATATATTTTGAAGGTTGGGTGCACACATCGTTCAAAATATATAAATGGAAATATCAAATGACGATACATCTTACTTTTGTTCTTCCCATCTGTGCGTTTATAACGGGTCGACAAAATAAATATGAGTATGGAAAGTAGGAATGCAATTTCAATAGTGTGTCAACCCCCCCCCCCCCCCCCCCCCCATATCATTAGCTGGTTACTGCCATTCCATGTAAGGGTTGCAAAAAACTCAAAAATCGAAATGAAAGGGATTCAAAGGAATTCATTTCAGTCAGTTATATTTCTTTAGAGTAATACTGAAACCATTCAAATTTCAAAGATTTGTTCAAACTAGACCCTTTTACTGTATATATTTACGGCCTCCTAAACTTGTGGCTAAAAAGAGGGCTCGGAGGTTCACAAGCTGCTGCTCAGTCTGCATTTATAAGATAGCTGTTGCATGTAATTTGACAAAACATTGGGTATTTTGTTCAATGCCATTAGCATTTTTTTTAGCAATAATTTCTTCAAGAAAACACCCTAAAAATATGTCACGCGAGTCACAAAATAAAACAATCTTTTAAGATTACTAGAAAAATTAAAGAGATTCAATTAATGGTTGATATTTGCAATTGAGTTAGTGGTGCTTTATCAAATAAAAAAAAGGATTTTTTTTTTATTTGCCCTCCATGCTATGCCCTACAATGAGCTACTGTGTCACGCGAGTCACACAGTTGTGACACGCGAGTCACATTTTCTACAGGCCACTACACACAACACAGAAGCTTGGGCACAGTGGTACTCATGCACAGAATGGGATAGGGTGTTAGGTTCCTAGTTCAGAAGAAGAAAAAATTGGTCACACTTGTAGAATTCTTTGGAGAGCCATTTGAATCAAGTGATGTCAAAAAACCTGTTTTGTAGCCTGTCACGCGAGTCACGTCAAATAAATTGTGATATCTAAAAAAATATTGGTTGTATGGCAAACATTTGTATACTTAACTATGCTTACACAATGTCTCAACTCAAATAAGTGATAAATTAAAGTAGAGGAAAGCTAGTTTTCCACTGGTAATGCATTCAAAGATGGATTTTTGTAGAAATGTCACGCGAGTCACGCTGGAATGGCTGGGTAGCATTGTATCTAAATAGTGTCATGCAATACATTTCAGTTTTGTTATAGTCGATGGCTTTTATATACATTCTATGTTGGTTAGTACAAATGCGACTGAAACCTTATATTCAAATCCTTTATTATTCCAGAATGAATTTGCATGGTAATGACGAGAACACATACTTCAATAATTTTGTTCTTCACAGATACCAACCAACCACAATTACTGCTCTAACTGTAAGGTTTGATCCCATGGTCCCATCAACTAGAATATTCTCCTCATAAAATATCAGTAAAAGAAGACAAAGCTGTACATCAACCAACAATAACGCATCATGAGCCTGCACCCATGTTACCCCTACAAAGGTGTTAGAGAGACCAGACCAACATTAGAGGTAGGAAATGAGTATCACGTAGAAAAACACAATTATTGATGTAGAATAGTTTCAGAAATATCAAATTATATTGGATTGGTTCAGCACATTCAATGACAGATCGTAATTAGGCCCTAGCCTTATGGACAGCCATAATACTACCTCTTAAATGGCACACTGATAGCAGGCGCGTGCCCAGGGGGGGGGGCTTTGGGGCTCAAGCCCCCCGGGTCCCCAGAGGGTAAAAAAAAAAGAGGAGAGGAGAGAAGGAGGGGAGGGAGGAGGGGAGGGGGAGGGAGGAGGGAGGAAGGGAGGGGAGGAGGAGTGGGGGGGGGGGGGGGGGGGGGGGGGGGGGGGGGAGAGGCCGGGAGGGAGAGGCCGGGAGCTTTTATTACTGTCTCTCACTTTATCTCTACGTCTCTGAACCATGTGAGTATTTTATAACGAAAGTAAATATTGATAGCAAGGAGAGTTTTAGGTCATCCAGGATAGTTAAAACCCAACAGAACAGCTCGGCCCTCTGAATCACCAGTGGCGTGACCAGGAGGGACAGCCCCTCCAATTGGCAAAAGGGTAAAAAATAAAGGAAGATAGGGAGAAAGGGTAACGAGCATAAAACAGTGCAAGCGGGGGAGTGCCCCCCCCCCCCCCCCCCCCCCCTTCTCATCATTGTGTCACGGTGGGGACGATGCCCCCCTCAAAAGAAGCCATTTTTTTTTGCGCTGGGACCATTTTAGTGAAAAACTAGAAATTTGTGCGCGCTTCGCGCGAGCTGCTAGACTCAATGTTTCTTTATATAAGTTATAAACAGATGACTTAAGGAACATTTTTCTGGACCATTTTAGTTTACTCCTCAACGGTACAAATTAAGTGTTAGAAATGCCAATTTTTGCGCGTTGCGTGTATAATTTCAATATTTTTATATTTAAGCTTAACAAGGTGGCTTCAGGACAGTTTTCCATGACCAATTTTAGTTCTTATCATACTGGACCATTAGTGTTAGAAATGCTATTTTTATTGTTGCGATGTTTTTATTTTATTATTTAAGCTTAACAAGGTGGCTTTCAGGACAGTTTTCCATGACCATTTTAGTTAAAACTTACGAATTTTGCGCGCTCCGCGTCCATATTTTCTACAGGTTTTAACATCATTATGACCCTCCACACCAGAATTGTAAATATTATGTGGGGGACGTTACTATCATACTGGACCATTAGTGTTAGAAATGGATTTTTTTGCGCGCTACGCGCGCGTATTGGTTTAAATATTTCATTATTTAACTTTAACAAGATGGCTTCCGGGACAGTTTTTCATGACCCTTTTAGTTCAAAAACTCCAAATTTTGCGCGATCCACGCGCATGTTTTCTAGAGGTTTTTCTATTATAGGCCTAATAGCCCTCAAACGACACCAATTTCTTTATACTAAATATTATGGGGGCCGTCAAAAAACGTCATACTGTATCTTTTTAGTGTTAAAATCACAATTTTTGCGAGCTTCGCGCGTATAAGGTTCAAACTTTTTCAATATTTAAGATCAACATGATGCTTCAGGTTTGTTTGCCCCCCCCCCCCCCCCATCAAGACTGTCCTGGATACGCCATTGGGTGGGGACGATGCCCCCCCCCCCCCCCCCCCTCAAAAGAAGCCATTTTTTTGCGCGAATTAGTTTCAATGTTTAACTATTCAAGCTTAACAACATGTTTCAGGAACGTTTTCTGAACCATTTAGTGACAAAACTAGAGAAAAAATTGCGCGCTTCGCGCGAGTTAGATTCAATGTTTTCTTTATTTAAGTTATAATAAGAGGGCTTCAGGAACGTTTCTCTGGACCATTTTAATTTTAAAAAATGACAGTTTGTACGCTCAGGAACGTTTTCCTAGAGCTTTTTAGTGTTAAAATAGCCATTTTTTTGCGCGCTTCGTGCGAATTGGTTTCAATGTTTGTTTAAGCTTTATAACAAACATGTTTCAGGAACGTTTTCTGGACCATTTTAGTTAGTAAACTAGACATTTTTGCGCGTTTCGATCGAATTGGTTTCATTTTTTTATAAAATCAAGCTAAACAACCAACCATTTTAGTGTTAAAATAACCAGTTTTTGCACAAATTATTGTCAATGTTTATTATTCAAGCTTAACAAGATTGCTTCAGGAACGTTTCAGGACCATTTCAGTGTAAAAATAACCAATTTGTTTGCGCGCTACACGCGAATTAGTTGGAATGTTTTATTATTCAAGCTTAACAAGATGGTTTCAGGAACGTTTTTTTAACCTTTCTTATAACAATAGCCATTTTTTTAAAAATATTTTGTTATTCAATTTGAACAAGACGCGCGTATTAGTTTCACTGATTATTTATTATTCAAGCTTAACAAGATAGCTTCAGGAACGTTTTTCTAAACATTATTTTTACAATAGCCAATTGTTTCGCGCTCCGATTATTATTTTCTGAACCTTTTCAGTGTTAAAATATACATTTTTTGCGCGCTACGCGCGCATTAGTTTCACCATTTATTTATTATCCAAGCTTAACAAGATTTTCTATACCTTTATTTTTAAAATAGCAAATTTTGGCCGCTCCGCGCCTATTATTTTTATACTACTTTGTTATTCAATTGGAACAAGATGGCTTCTGAAACGTTTTCTGGAACTTTTTAGTGTAAAATATACATTTTTGGCGCGCTACGCGCAAATTAGTTTCCCTGTTTAATTATCAGTCGAGCTTACCAACATGGCTTCAGGAACGGTTCGTTAAACCTTTCTTTTAACAATAGCCAATATTTTCGCGCTACGCGCAAATCCTTTTTAATTTAATAGCAATATCAAACCGCTTTTTCAAAATTGAAGCTACTAAAAAGCAAATTTTGATTGATATTGAAAATAAGCCAATATTGATTGGAAATGAAGTTAAGGTTTTTCTATAAAAATTAAACACAAATCGCACCAAATGGGTTCGAAAATTCAAAACAAACAAAAAATTCCAAGAAGGGGGCACATCCCCCCTCAGACTCCCCCTGTCCGCGTTACCGCGAATAGCGGTGCGAACCAATGAAATTTATTTTTAAGCCCCCCGGTAAAAAAATCTGCGCACGCCTATGATAAAGGAATGGCAACGAATATGCTAACGACCAATGCAAATTTCAAAAGATGCAAAATTTCATTGGTTCCAGTACAGAATACTAAACAACATACTGGGCACAAACCGTTTGCTTTATAAAATGAAAATAAAAGATGATGATCACTGCAGTTTCTGCAACTCCAAAACAAACTATTTTTCACTTCCTATACCAATGTGATAATGTTACAAGTTTCTTGAAACAAATCCAACTATATATTAGATGTATACAAGCCCCAACTCTAAGAAATATCAATATAACGCCTCTAATTGTTATTTTAGGCACACAGAAAGATGATGCTCTTGACCTTGTACTATTATTAGCTAAATTCCATAGGGCGAGAGTACAAAATACAAAACCAAATTTAATAACTTTTAAACATGAAATTCTTTTCCATCTGAAGGCGAAAAATCTGCAGCAATAAGTAATAATAGACTTAATCAATATGATAAAAAAATGGCTGACTGGAATCGTCTATTTGTTCGAATAGGAACGAACAATATGATTGTGTATATAATTGGATTTTGATTTTGTTTCGTTTCGTTTTGTTTATTTAATATTTTGATGTGGAGTTGTTCACACTTTAATTTGACTGTGTTTTCTCAGGTATAACATGAACATGCTGTATTAAAGAGAAGTGATGAGATGTTGTCAATAAAAATGTAAAAAACCCTCTTGCTTGGAGGGGGGAAAAAGAAAGGAAAAAAAAGAAGAAAAAAAGGTCCAGTATGTTTCTTACGACCCTCAAATGAAAATTATTGGGACGTGACCCGTACCACACCCCCCATTTGCGCCGCCTACGCTCCTATACCCTTCCTCCTTCTCTTCCCTTTCTCCTCTTCGTCCTTTCGTTTTTTCTATACCCCCCCCCCCCCCCCCCCCCCCCCCACCACCACCCACAAACCGGTGACATCAATGAAAGGTTTGTATTCCATTGAGCATGCGTCATAGTTGAAACTGCCTTATATTTTTAACTGCATTACAAATTGCAAGCCTGAGCACAAACCCAAACTGCTTGCTTTCATAATAGTGAAAATCTGCAACCGGTATCGACGTGACTGCAGCAATATGACGTTATTCCAGTAACGCGTTGCCGAGTGGCGGTGTATTGAATATCGGGTTTATCAGAATCAGACGTATCTCTTTGGACAATCACAACGCTTGCTTCTTCGACGGTCTTGGTAGGTAAGAATTATTTATTCGTGTAATGGAATTAATATTGCTATCGAAGTATCTATATTATTTCTGTGATTCAATATTCACACTTTCCACGCGGCAGGCGTCTGCAGACGACATTCCAAATGTTCACAAAATGTTTCAAAAATGTCACAATTATTGAATTTCATTATCATATTTGGAATCACCATGAGAAAGAAATGCATTGAAATAAGTACAAAAATGCCTATTGACCGGGAGTGTTTGTTCTGTAATCCTTGAATGAAATAGACTTTGAAAGTTGAGGTTTCTGAAACATCTGTTTTGTATATGGTATCCGCATGGAAAGTGTTCATGAGCAAATATAATTTGAGCTGAAAATATTATTGCATGTGTGCACTATTTAACTGAAATTCGGTTTTCCCAGAGCCTACATGTATATACAGGGTGTATCAGAAAGAACTGTACCGAGGCAATATGATTTATTACGGTATGAATTCGATTGATATTGTTCAAACTGTTTTCACATTTATTTTGCGCAAACGCCCAGCTTTCATAAGAATTTTAAATTTTGAAAATCGGACGTTTCTGATGGAAAATACAGACTTTCTGGTAAAGATGGTAGATTTCAATTTTGGTCGAAATGATCAATTTAAAATTCTGTGAAATTACTAACCGTGCCCGAGATATCCATCCGTCCATGACAGGGTTTATTTTTGGTCGCCATATCTCAACTTTTCACATCACTTGTATAACTATTTATTATTTGCATACTTTTGTGGGTGCAATTTGGAGATAAATTTTGATTTTTAATCCGCAAATAAACAAGGATTTGTTCTGCTTGAGTGGTTTTAACTCTCCTTTCTTTGGCGGGAGTTTTGAATATTGCTTATGTGGTGTGGGCTACATTGTTTGAAATGTTAGGTAAGTGGTAGAGAGGATTGATTGAAATTGAAAATACGTTTTTCATCGATTTTCGATTATGTCTTGCCACAGGAGAACAAAAAGATATATCTCAATGAAATTAACATATAATATAGAAAACATGTTCACCTTTATATTGCAGGTGTTTAAATTTAAAACAATTATAATTTTGTATTTTTTATGTATTTTAGAAACACGGTACAGTTCTTTCTGATACACCCTGTACATACATGTAGAACAACACACAACTTTTCAATAATGACTTTACTATATTTTCTTTTTGGCCTTTTCTCTTTGATTTCAGTTCAATTCTACTGAATTTCGAGGGTCATTCCGTGAACCATTCTATAGGGTAAGTTCTACCCAATCATAACTGTGCTTTTATTTTGTATTTGACTGTACTTTTCTGGAGATGCAGTGAAAACCGAATGTCCATACACACTTTAGAAAAAGGGTACTTCATTGGTTCTTGACTGTTCCGTATATGGAACCCTTTATAGCACCTTTAAAGGTTAAAAAGAACGATAAATGCGTCTTTAGAACCTTTTAAAGATTCTCTACACAAGTTTGGTGGGTTCTAAGATTCCATATACGTGACAGCCAAGAACCCTGAAGCACCCTTTTCTAAGAGTGTATACATGTAGTCACGAAGACATGAAACCCAGCGAAATATCTTTTAAGTGCTAATCACTTGGCCAATTCAATGAGACATAACGTAATGTCCGTTCTAAATATACGATATCATTTTAGCAGACTACATGTATAAACAATAAAAGTGATCGATATTTTAGAAAAATATACCCAATTTATTAACCAGAATCAGTTCAGGATATAGCCATTAAGTTAACCCTCTACTACTAGGGAAAACTGTAAAAGTCATTCTTTTCTTAAACGGAGGGATTCCAAATCTCTCAAAGAGATGGTTTTCTACTATTGACTATTCTATTTTGGGTGTTTGACTGTTCTGATTAAGGTTGCACATAATGAATAGGGTGTAAAGGAGTGTTTAGGAGTATATCGGTCATATAATAGGTGGCTATATAATCCTTAAAGGGCACAGAGAGATCGGTATGGGGTTGCGCCCTCAATTTTCCTGTTTTTGTTGTTGTTGCACCAAAGATTTCATGATTTTCTTAGTTTCGATCTGATCATATCGAAACTAGGTGCTGAATTCGGAAGTTATGCTATCGTGTTACTCGCGGCCTTTCGCGGCAAATCTCAACCCGGAAGTGGATTTAAACCAGGTTTATCGATTCGAAGAGCAGGTTTATCGGCTGATAAACCTGGTTTATCAATCGATAAACCTGGTTTATCGAAAAACTTGCTTATCGAATTCGATAAACCTGGTTTTTCGAATCGATAAACCAGGTTTATCTCTTTCATTGTGCAAAATACCTGCCATATGCGTGCGTTATAACGTTGTATGTAACGCGTAGAACTTGAAAACTCACCTGAACATAATAATGTCCTACGTAGGTTTTGTCTGCAGTGTTGGCATGCAGCAGACGCATCGTTGCGACCAAGCGATTTGAGCCAGTTTAAGTCACAAAAAAAGAAAGATAAAGATTGTCTCAGAACACCGCGTGCGTTGCTATTAACACTTTCCACGCGGCTATTAGTTTTACCATATTCAAAACAGATTTTTCAGAAACCTTTCACAATCTTCGAAGTCTATCTCAAGGATTACTGAACCAATACCAGGCATGTTTGTATTTATTTCAATGCATTTCTCATGGTGATACCAAATATGTTTTTTTTTTAAAAAATCAGTTTTTAACTAAAACGGTCTAGAAAAATGTTCCTGAATCCATATTGTTAAGGGGGGTGGGCTTTGATTTTGATTGGTTTGATTTTTTTAATGTTGTGAGAGCTGTAATTATTGAACTATTAATCAAATCGTCGCTGTTCTGACATACCGGCACGTGTGTCATTTTGGGCAAAATGAGTTAAGTTGCATTTTATGATCTACAAGTGAAACTCTTTATTCTCCAAAAAAATTGAGACAAAAAGGTAATTAATTAATGAGATACCGCACTAATTAGTGTCATATGCCAGGGTTTTAACATAATACCGGCATGAAAACCTCATTTTGTATTCTGACATAGCGGCACATCACGATATTCTGCCATAGACCACCGTGTAACTACATACCGGCATATCACTGGCATATCGCTGTAGGACTGTCTGACATACCGGCACATGACTTTATGACATAATTACTCCTAATTAATAATTGCAATTTGTTGTTGTAACATGCTCATAACAAACATAAGTATATATCTATTAGTGTTCTTTGACAATGATAGTGACATTTGATGTAAATGCTCTTTAACAAGTCTAAAAAAATTGGAAAATTTTCAAACACGATTTTCTCAAAACGCTGTTTTTCGTGATGTGCCGGTATGTCAGAACAGCGACGAAATGCATATGAAAGTATACATTTTCGGAAAGGAACTGGACCGGGGGTCCGTGTATATAACCGGACAATCGTTTTTCGTTATTTCGTTTTCAACACGATAAGCAAAAAAACCAAATAGGATCATTTTCCGTTTGACTGTCACAGTAGAAAAAACAAACAAGAGAAAAACTAGAATTTTTAACGTTCGTTTTTATTCCTCTATTTTCAACTAAGGAAAACTAAAAAGATCAACCACATTCGTTTTTCTTTCTCTAAATAAAGTGTAAACATCAATCAGAAGAAAAATAAATAAATACAAATATTCGTTTTTCTTATCCATTTTCATATAAGAAAAACGAAATAAACAAGTGTATTCGTTTTTCATTCTTCAACCAGAATTGTAACCAAAAGGGCAAAAGAAAAACCTAATTTGATCTTGTTTCAAACATTCGTTTTTCTTAATACAAAAAAAAAACAGTAGAAAAATGTAAGTTTGACACATTCGTTTTTATAACTTCATTTGCAAACAAGAAAAACAATATGAGTCAACTACGTTCGTTTTTCTCTTGTTTGTTTTTTCTACTGTGACAGTAAAACGGAAAATGATCCTATTTGGTTTTTTTTGCTTATCGTGTTGAAAACGAAATAACGAAAAACGATTGTCCGGTTATATACACGGACCTTAATACGTTCGTTTTTCGTTCTACAATAATTTGATATTGTGCGTATTAAGAAAAAACGAATATATCAAATCATTGTAGAATATAAAACGATTGTACGTATTAAGAAAAACGAATATACCAAATCATTGTAGAACGAACAACGATTGTACGTATTAAGAAAAACGAATGTATCAAATTATTGTAGAATGTAAAACGATCGTACGTATTAAGAAAAACGAATGTATCAAATCATCGTAGAATGTAAAACGATCGTACGTATTAAGAAAAACGAATATATCAAATCATTGTAGAATGTAAAACGATCGTACGTATTAAGAAAAACGAATATATCAAATCATTGTAGAATGTAAAACGATCGTACGTATTAAGAAAAACGAATATATCAAATCATTGTAGAACGAAAAACGATTGTACGTATTAAGAAAAATGAATATATCAAAAAATATTGACTGATTTTTCCACTTTTGCTGGAGAGAAGAAAGACGAATAAGGTTGATATTTTGAGTTGTTCTACGTTGAAAATGAAGGGAAAATTCGAATGTTACAAACAAACAAATAATCAAATAAATTGTTTTCATTATAAACCTTTGAGAAATTAGAGTCGGAAAATAGAAAAATGATCACACATATCATGTTCTGATTTATCTAGATGTAAAATGAAATATAAAAAACAAAGTTTAAATGACCTTTTCGTTTTTCTTGATTGAAAATGGTTTGAGAAAAACGCCTGATTGTATTAAAGTCCCAAAACGATTTTTATAATGTTTGTTATTTTGTTCTTGATCGAATTAGAAGAAAAACGAATGCAGTAATCTTTTTGTTTTTCTTGTTTTGAAAATAAAGTTAGAAAAACTAACTCTTAAAATTTAGGTTTTTCTCTTGCTTACTTACCATACAAGTGTTTAAGAAACGAAAAACGAACGTAGTTGACTCATATTGTTTTTCTTGTTTGCAAATGAAGTTATAAAAACGAATGTGTCAAACTTACATTTTTCTACTGTTTGTTTTTGTATTAAGAACAACGAATGTTTGAAACAAGATCAAATTAGGTTTTTCTATTGCCCTTTGGTTACAATTCTGGTTGAAGAATGAAAAACGAATACACTTGTTTACTTCGTTTTTCTTATATGAAAACGGATAAGAAAAACGAATATTTGTATTTATTTATTTTTCTTCTGATTTATTTTTACACTTTATTTAGAGAAAGAAAAACGAATGTGGTTGAGGCTTTTTAGTTTTCCTTAGTTGAACATAGAGGAATAAAAACGACCGTTAAAAATTCTAGTTTTTCTCTTGTTTGTTTTTTCTACTGTGACAGTCAAACGGAAAATGATCCTATTTGGTTTTTTTGCTTATCGTGTTGAAAACGAAATAACGAAAAACGATTGTCCGGTTATATACACGAACCTACACGGACCTACAGTACATGAACATGTGTGGTTTTTGATATTATTGAGAGAGAGGTAAACAATAGGCTAAATACACACACATAACGTATTTGGGGATTGCTGAAAAAAGACAAAAATGTACAAAATGTGTGTTGACATTTTGAAGAAAAATGTTAGAGTATATGAACATGTGTGGTTTTTGATATGATTGAGAGAGAGGTAGACTATTTAGGGACCCACCATTTGATTTTCAGGGGGGCGGGGGCATGGAAGTTGGGGTCGGGTGGAATTTCTTTTTATTGAGAGAGAGGTAGAATATTTATAAATACACTACACGCACGTAATGCATATGGTGAATAGTGAAAAACTACTATATAGGTACAAAAATGTGTGTTGAAATTTCGTAGAACAATTTCTAAGTACAAGAACATGTGTGGTTTTTGATATTATTGAGAGAGAGGTAGAATATTTATAAATACACTACACGCACGTAATGCATATGGTGAATAGTGAAAAACGACTATATAGGTACAAAAATGTGTGTTGAAATTTCGTAGAACAATTTCTAAGTACAAGAACATGTGTGGTTTTTGATATTATTGAGAGAGAGGTAGAATATTTATAAATACACTACACGCACGTAATGCATATGGTGAATAGTGAAAAACGACTATATAGGTACAAAAATGTGTGTTGAAATTTCGTAGAACAATTTCTAAGTACAAGAACATGTGTGGTTTTTGATATTATTGAGAGAGAGGTAGAATATTTATAAATACACTACACGCACGTAATGCATATGGTGAATGTTGAAAACCCCTGGTTCGCTCAATAATATATTTCTATCCTCTATTCAATATATTCGAAAGGTTTTAGCATCGAAGATGGAATCTTCTTGCATGGTAGATGGATAAGCACTCACAAGTAGTCGTCAACAACGCATTTGACTTGGCTCTTCAAATCGATAAGATATGTCTTAGCTTCTTTCGAAAGGTTTTTGCAACGAAGATGCTCGTGTAATTTTCTTGCATCACCGATAGTTACGTACTCGTCTAACGCTTTTGATTTGACTCTGTATAGTGGATGTGAAAATTGGAAGTGGTGCAGAATTTAAATATGAAAAATGAGAGGTTTTATGATGTTCACTAAAATCCCCTTTTCTTTTTATTTTGAAAAATGTCTAAGTATATGTGTATTTAGAAATTGTATCCCTCTCTCTCAATAATATCAAAAACCACACATGTTCATGTACTGTAACATTGTTCTTCAAAATTTCAACGCATATTTTGTACTTAGTCGTTTTTCAACATTCACCATACGTTATGTGTGTGTAATTAGAAGTTGTATACCTCTCTGTCAATAATATCAAAATCCACACATGTTCTTGTACTTAGAATTTTTTCTCCAACATTTCAACACACATTTTTGTACGTAGTCGTTTTTCAACATTCATTATATAAAAATACGTGCGTGCAGCCTATTTAGATATTATAATACCTCTCTCTCAATGTTTTTAAAATCCGCACATGTTCTTGTACTCGAACAATTTTCTCCAAAATTTCAACACAGATTTTTGTACTTAGTCGTTTTTCAACATTCACCATATGTAATACGTGCGTGCAGCCTATTTAGATATTACTCTACCTCTCTCAATGTTTTCAAAAATCCACACATGTTCTTGTACTTTAACAATTTTCTCCAAAATTTAACACATATTTTTGTACTTAGTTGTTTTTCAAAATTTACATATGCATTACGTGCGTGTACTGTATTTATAAAAATATTCTACCTCTCTCTCTTAATAATATCAAAAATCCACACATGTTCTTGTACTCTAACATTTTTCTCCAAAAATTTCAACACAGATTTTTGTACTTAGTCGTTTTTCAACATTCACCATATGTAATACGTGTGTGCAGCCTATTTAGATATTACTCTACCTCTCTCAATGTTTTTAAAAAAACACACATGATCTTGTACTCTAACAATTTTCTCCAAAATGTAACACATATTTTTGTACTTTTCAACATTCACCATATGCATTACGTGCGTGTACTGTATTTGTAAAATATTCTACCTCTCTCTCTTAATAATATCAAAAACCACACATGTTCTTGTACTCTAAGGGAGCACATCAAAACTCGACCGCCTGGCAACCGCCGGTTCCGTGCGGTTGCAGCCGGTTTCTATTGTTCTAAACAATGATATGCGGTCCAACCGGGCGGAACCGGCGGTTGCCGCGCGGTCGAGTTTTGATGTGCTCCCTAACATTTTCTTCCAAAATTTCAACACATATTTTTGTACTTAGTCGTTTTTCAAAATTCACATATGCATTACGTGCGTGTGCTGTATTTATAAAAGATTCTACCTCTTTCACTTAATAATATCAAAAACCACACATGTTCTTGTACTCTAACATTTCCCTCCAACATTTCAACACATATTTTTGTACTAAGTCGTTTTACAACATTCACCATATGCATTACGTGCGTGTAGTGTATTTGTAAATAGTCTACCTCTCTCTCAATCATATAAAAAACCACACATATTCTTGTATTCAAACTACCTCTCTCTCTCTATAATATCAAAAACCACACATGTTCTTGTACTCAAACATTTTCCTCCAAAATGTCAACACATATTTTTGTACTTTTGTTTTTCAACATTCACCATATACATTACGTGCGTGTAGTGTATGTCTACCTCTCTCTCAATGTTTTTAAAAATCCACACAAGTTCTTGTTCTCTAATATTTTTCTCCAAAATTTCAACATATATTTTTTGCACTTGCATTTGTAAATATAGCAATTATTTATTAAAACACTGACTTTTTCAGAGAAGGTGTAGGTGAGGGAGAATTTTCCCATAGCGCAATACTAGCGGTAATGAGCTCAAAAATATGAATGAGGCAAATGTTGACTTATATGCTCGCAAGGGGTGTCACTACTTCGAGCATTTTCTAACTCAAAAATGTGAAGATTACAGGGACGGGACTTATGGTCGGCAGTGTATCTTATCGATTGAACCAGGGGTTATACAACGTCAAGACTAGTAGTGTTTGTTCGTAGTTGCCTAACGCTCCGTTCATTGACTTCTGGTAAACACCCCTTTTTCGCGCGGTGCTGATCGATCAGCTGCAGAGTTAAAGGCATATTATGTGATCTTTTCCAGAGAGCGCCCTCTATTCATTATTTTTTTTAGAAAGTAGATTTTCTTGCAGATTTACATTTCTGATCATAAATCATACATACATTCCAAGTTACAGAGCGATACGATTCCTAATTACCTCAAAATCATGGTTTTAGAGTGAATTTTAGAGTGAAAATAATAAACTGTCGGATAATCCGACAGTTTATTTTCACTCTAAAATCATGATTTTGAAGTAATTAAGAATCGTATCGCCCTGTAACTTGGAATGTATGTACGATTTATGATCAGAAATGTAAATCTGCAAGAAAATCGTCTTTCTATTTTTTTTCGATGTTGAGGGCGTTCCCTGGAAAGATCACATGATATACTGAGAAAATAACGAAAATTCGTGACAGTTTTGAAATTGTGGATGATTGGTCGTACGATGAACCAAAAACAGCATTTCAGTATTTGACATCTTTCGAACCAGCTACCGAGGATGAGATTCTGGCAATTATTCGCAAAGCTCCAACAAAATCTTGTGAGCTTGATCCCATCCCGACATCGCTTCTGAAGAAATCATCTAAAGAAATTGTGCCTATTATCACCAAGATAGTGAATAGATCGCTTGAAACCGGTGCTTTCCCAGATAGTTTGAAAGTTGCTCATGTTCGACCACTTATAAAGAAAGCGAATCTCGACCGCAACATTTTCAAGAACTATAGACCAGTATCAAATCTGACATTTCTCGGCAAAACTTTAGAACGTGTAATTCTAGCTAGACTAGCACCCTTTCTACAACAACATGATCTTAATGAGGATTATCAATCAGCATACCGTGCTTTCCATAGCACGGAAACCGCACTTCTGAAAGTACAGAATGATGTGTTGCATGCCACTGATGAGGGAGAAATCACACTAATTGTCCTACTCGATTTGTCAGCAGCGTTCGATACTGTAGACCATGATGTGTTGTTTCAACGCCTTCAACATAGAATTGGTGTTAACGGTGTCGCTTTGGACTGGTTTATATCATACCTCTCAGGTAGATCTCAAGCGATCTGCATAAACAATGACATTTCAGATTTCAAGCAAATGAAGTATGGAGTACCACAAGGTTCGTGTGTCGGACCCGGACTATTTTCAATCTATACTTTGCCATTGGGAGATATCATTCGTCGGCATCAACTGAATTATCACCGCTACGCAGATGATACGCAGATGTATTTGTCTGTAAAACCTGTGCAAGCAGATATTGACTCTGCGCTTCACAGAATTGAACGCTGCATTGATGATATCAAAACATGGATGAATACCAATTTTCTGAAGTTGAACGACTCAAAGACAGAATTCATGATTCTCGGATCCAAACAACAAATCGCAAAGGTCAATATTCAACATGTTAGAGTGGGTGGATCGTATGTAGTGCCAGCTGCAAATGTACGCAACTTGGGGGGTCATGTTTGATTCCAATCTAACAATGGACTGCCATGTGACAGCAGTATCACGGGCTGCTTTCTGCTCAATACGAAACATTGGCAGAATCCGTCAACATCTAACAAGGGATGCAGCTAAAACCATCATTCATGCATTTGTAACATCCAGACTTGACTCCAATAACTCACTTCTATATGGAATTACAACATCACAACTCTCTCGCCTTCAACGATTGCAGAATATAGCCGCCCGGATTATTACATATACTAAGAGAACAGATCATATAACTCCTGTATTAGCGGACCTACACTGGCTTCCAATTGAACAGAGACTGAAATACAAGATATGTCTTATTATTTTCAAAATCTTACATGATGCAGCTCCTTCTTATTTAACAGAACTTGTTCAACCATATGTGCCAGGGCATCGCGGGCTACGCTCTTCAAAACAAAGTCTTCTTCGGGAAACATTGGCTAAACATCAGTGGGGACAGCGAAGTTTTCAAGTCGCAGCACCGAAACTATGGAATAGCTTGCCTGAATATGTGAAACTGTCAAACTCTGTACATATTTTTAAGAAAAACTTGAAGACATATTTGTACTCTGAAGCATTTGCTTGATGTGACTCTCCTCATCTTTATTCCTATTCGTGTTTATGTTATTTTGGTTGTTATGCAGAGAAGCGCCATGAGCGTCGCTTGCGGCGGATACTGGCGCTTTATAAATTACCATTATTATTATTATACCTTTAAACAAAGGCGAATGTTGACGTGTACGTATCTATCATCAGTCATGGAAGAAAATTCCTTAATCGATGCTAAAACATTTCGAAACAAAATAGACAGAAATATAATATCGATTAAACCAGGGGTTTACAACGTCAAGACTAAGGTTTGATCGTAGTTGCCTAACACTGACTTCGTTCATTGACTTCAACATGCTTTTTTCGCGTGCTGCTGATCGATGAGTTGCAGAGTTAAAGGGACATTAAGTGGTGTTGAAAAGTTTAAATGTTTAAAAATTTACTTCAGAATTCAAGATGAACATTAAAAATCGCCATTATTGTTGTTTCTACTAACAAAAAACACAGCAAAACTAGATTAAAACAATATCATCGCTATTTATTGAAAAACGCCCTCTATGCAAAATATGGTTCGCGTTATGTATCACGCGTACTGCACGGGGATACTGTCGGACGTAAAATGCTGGTCCCGCGGGATAAGCATTTTTTGAATCGACGTTTTCTGGTACAAAGAGAGCTGATTTTTCTTAATCCTTATAGGTGTAAGTTCATACATGTAATACAACTATAAAAATAAACTAATCTCAGTTTTTATCATAATTGAGGGCGCTGCCTCCAACACATCTCTTAGTGTCCCTTTAAATCAAAGGCGTTGATTGACGAGTACGCATCTATCTCCGGTATCTATCAGTCATGCAAGAAAATTCCATCGTTGATGCTAAAACCTTTCGAAACAAATATTGAATAGAAGACAGAAATATATAATCGATTGAACCATTCATTCATTCATTCATAACTGGTTTATTAAAATTGATATCGCAGTACAAAAACTGAATTGCATCAAATTTTACAAAGAAATACACACAATAAAAATACATTATAGTTATGATATAAAAGACCATTAGATTATAAAATATTGCACATAGAATTAATACATCAAAAATTGAAAACCCCTAGCCCGCACACATCAAACAGTCACGCATACTCCACTCAAACCTCAATACTACACTTAACAAAACACAATAACAACAATCAGTACACTTACATGCACTATGAACTCATAGATACAAACCGGGCAACCCCCCCCCCCCCCCCTTGGAAAATTGCACCATATGCTGCAATATGGGGCTATTAAAAGCAGCATGAGTAATAAAATATTATTATACAAGTCTGATCAAATATTGCACATAGAATTAATACATCAAAATTGAAAAACCCTAAGCCCGCACACATCAAACAGTCACGCATACACCACTCAAACTTCAATACTCAATTAATGAAACACAGCATTCAAACAAAATCAGTACACTTACACCCTCTTTGAACTCATAGAAACACACCGGGCACCACCCCCCCCCCCCCCCCCCCCCCCCCCACCCCCTTGGAAGATTGCACCATATGATCACCATGAAACTATTAAAAACACCATGAATTATAAAGTATTATTGTACAAGTTTGTCATGTAAAAAACAGGGCTCTTTTTGCAACGCTCTGTTTTTACCATCGGGATACTGAGTTTGTTGGACCCCCTCAAATTTCTTTTGTGGACAGACCCTTTTGTAGGAGGTACCCAAGACTAGTGTTTGATCGTAGTTGCCTAACACCTTGTTCATTGACTTCAGCATGCTTTTTCGCGCATGAGCTGCAAATCAAAGGCGTTGGTTGACGAGGACGTATCTATCACTATCAGCCATGCAAGAAAATTCCAGCGTTGATGCTATTTTAAACCTTGCGAAACAAATATTGAATAGAAGACAGAAATATATTATCAATTGACCCAGGCATGGGTTATAACAACGTCAAGACTAGTGTTTGATCGTAGTTCACTTCTGGTAAAGTGTCACTACAATAATGAATAGTCCTGTAGAATAAGACAATAGTCTTATAGGTGTGAAGTAGGTGACAGATCTGGTCTATTAATGTGTTTAAAAACCGAGCGGAACTTGTTTAATTGATGAAATCACTGCTAAAATAACATTCACACAAACATCACTTTCCGACTGATCTATCCATGATTAATTATATACAATAATCCCCGGGAGGGGGGGGGGGGGGGCACTGACATTGGAAGAAAAAAGGTATAGGTATGTGCCACGCTGAAGACCCACTTTTCACCCTCTGCTGCTAGCTCTTATGACCCCCCTGCTGAGCCTATATCAGTTCTGAAGACCCCCATTTAATTGAAAATTCAAACATCGCGAAATTTTGCGTTCCAAAGCCCCAATTCTTTGAAAATTTTGCGTTCTTGCTAAAATTGAACTATAGGCCAGTTCTCAAGACGTACTTTTTTGAAGAAAAAAATCAGTTCCTAAGACCCTATTTTTCATCATAAAATCCACTAAGTTCAGTTCTGTAGCCCCCTTTTTGAGACACTGTGCGGCACACCCCTACCAAAAAAAAGTTGAGTGCCCTCCCCCCACCCCCGGGTAATAATCATTGAGTCAACAATAATCACAGTTTAAAACATTATTTAACATTCGTTGATATGTTTATACGATGGACTTTTCCCGCTGGGCCCAGACGACCAAGTGAATTTGAAACGCGCACACCAGACCAGCGCCAAACATCGATTCCGGGCGTGGAGCGCTCTGATTGGCCAACACTATGGCAAAGTGGTCTCATTTGCTTCGTGCACGCATGTCACCGTGTATTGGGTATAGGGAGATTTTCGAGTTTCTGCCCAAAAATAGTTGCTGTATGAAAACGGAATAACTTAAATTTAAGCAGAACAATACATTCGAATCTGTATATGTTTCTTATTATCATAATTTAATTTCAAAGAAATCGACTGTAACATCTCGTCGGACGGCCGTGCACAAGCTCAACATTTTATCCCGTTACCCCCAAATTATGTGTTCAACCTAAGCATAGACCCCATTACATTTGCATTGTATACACATTGTACACACGAAATAGGCCCGACTTTTTTACCGCTACATTTTTTGGCACTTTTTGGTCTAACTCAAAAAATAAATAAGATATTAAAAAAAAAAAAATGTTATCAGGATTATCATAAAACTAGTATGACAAAATTTAACAAAATATATTTTGAGTTATCTTTTCCAAACTTAAAATGGGTAAACAAAAGTGTTTTTTATAATTTTCCCAAAATGGTCAATTTCATTATCATGGTTGGATTCATTAAACCCTTATCTGCAAAAAACTGTATACGTTTATAAAGATTAAATGAATATTGAAGAAGTTACGGCAGTTTTACGGAGGCTGTACCTGAGAGTCCACACACCCCTTTTAAGGGTGCACTATACTAAATGGGGTATCCCCTACCCTTAAGGACGGTGTTTTAAACTAAAATCGGAAAGTATGCATCACAAAATCCTCAATTAAAAAGATTTGAGAGTAATACCATTGCGTACATGCCTATGATTTTTTTTAATTAATTATGATTAATGGGACATCACCTACATGCACCCTGACTATAAACAGTGAATATCATCTAGGTAGATTTTGAGAGATCTTTCAAATTTGTGCTTTTTACTGGAAACATTGGCGATTACGGCGACATTTTCAAGCTTGTCAGAGAGGTAGTCAACTCCATGGGCATATTTTGGAAAATCGAGCAGGTTCACCTACATATTTTTTTCACTTTTTGGTGGAGACTAGTTTGTTAATAATGTGATCATCTTTAAGAAAAAAAATCACTCTATGTGGTCCAAATTCGCAATTTAGGGGTCTAAAACAGAGTTTTATATCAGTGTTTTTGTACATATCCATATGGAGCTCTATTTAGTGGTGTGACCCCTTAAACATAATATCAAGACAAAAATGTTACCTTATTTAGTCCCAATCATATAGTCATGAATATTTATACTATTCAGTGAAAGTAGTTTGCATACATTCAACTTTTTACACTCTAAGATAATTAACGTCAATGTTCATTATCACCATTTTTTAAAAACTTGTGCTGAAAATGTTTTATTATTCTACTGATATTTACACACAAATATTGTCGAAACTACATTATATGTAAGTTAACCTTCTATTAATATATCACGTGCTAGCTCTCCCTTCCTCATTACACTTTATTTGTTGGGAAGCAGAACATACTATTAATCTTACATGTGTATCCATTCCATTATTTTCAGATGATCAGGAACCGACTAGTTTGTTGAAAACATGCCGCTACATGATATATAGGACTTGACAATAATAATTAAACATGGCAGCCAATAACGTTATCAGGTATTTATTGAAACTGTCAGTTTTTATCATACTACCAATATTATTTCAAAGCATTATAGTAGGGAATCGATCGGTAGCAGTGGCGCAGATGGTAGTGCAACCTACTTGGGCTGTCGCTGATAATGTTTCTCATGGATGCCGCATAGAAGAATCAAATATGAATGAAGGATCGGTTTTCTTACACGGCAGTAAGCTCCAAACATGCAGTGTCCATATCACGGCAACCAACGGCTCTTATACCACTATCGAACTACCAGAAACTAAACAACAATTCTTACTTTATATTGAGAGAGAGGTTAATTCTGTAGGTTGTACCGACAGATATGTTATACTTAATGGACAAGCTGGTGCGTGCTCTTCTGTATTCCATGATGACATCATAAGGCTTAATCTGCAAGGTAATATCAGTGTTCTAGTGCAAAGGACGACAGGTTTTAACTCACATACTTTGTGCCCCGAATTATACTTTGACAAACAGGGTGATCCACAGGTAAATCAAACATCTCATTGTACGAACGTAAAAGGGTATCAAAGCATGATAACATGTAGTGAAGTATTAGATAAGGTGTGTCGTATAGTGCTTCAACCAGGTTGCGAGGCAACTTTAGGTCCCAATGAGGTACAGTTCCAGTGTATCGAAAATGTTTTGCTTGAAAACCATAAATCAATGATTATATATCCAATTGACTTGTTACACCTAGATCTCCATAACAATAGTATTGTAAAACTCGATTCATCTATACCTAATGAAGATGATTCCCAATATGAATTATTCAAATTGAATTGGTTAAATGGGTTAGAGAATTTAAACATTTTAAATCTTGCAGACAATAAATTAAAAGTATTAGCAGCAGGATCTTTTCAGGGGCTGTATAACTTAACTACCCTGTATTTGGACAGCAACCAGATAGCGACTCTTGGTACTAATATATTTGAGGGGTTGATTAAGCTTACGTTTTTGGAA
>CM069449.1:9212775-9289719 GCA_035610835.1 Ophiura sarsii
CCATATAAAAGCATCGTCCAGTAACGGGCTGTGTTATATATATCAGCCCCAACATTGGTTGTTTGGTTGTTGTTTTTTGGGGGGGGGGGGGGGGGATGGCAGCTTTACATAAACTAGTTTTGACTATCATACTTTCAACTGACAGCTTTTTACTCATTTTGGAAGATATTTCATGCGCACGTGTATATTATCCCAACAGGTTTTATTAGTTATCCCCTGCATGTTCACACAATACGGAAAAATACCTATGGTTTGGCATGTCATTTCACATGAGGCCGCAGGCGATCCCCTGCATGTTCACACAATACGGAAAAATACCTATGGTTTGGCATGTCATATCACATGAGGCCGCAGATTCTCTTCCCTTCCTTACCTCCGTAAAATTCAACCCTTTAAACAGGCTCTGCGCCAACGCCTCTGTCCATAAAATCATCGCGAAAAACATGTCTGGTTAGGTTATATGCAGATCATTTATTTTTTGGCGTGGGTACGGTGGGTTAGACCTTTTTTGTGGTATATTTCGGCCTCAGAATGTAACAGAAATCGACTCGGTTGCATTTAAATCATCCGCCATTTTATTTGTTTATCGTATTTTAAGCAACTCTTCCACAGACGCAAAGCAATCGCTTTACACGTAATATCATTTCGCGCCATCTGGTAACGCGGTTAATCGATGATATAGAATATATCGTGTGGTTTGACTTGTTGTTTACACGATATGGATCAGATTTCATACGCGTTAACCAATGAGATTGAAGTATGTACACTTACTAAACGATAATGAACAAGATTGTAGGTGTCAATGATATGGATAAGTTCTATGTGCTGGAAATAGTGATGCATTTCCATTTTTATATTGAGTGACGAATCGTTTTGCACGACGATGACGTTTGCTTACTTTTCACCTTTTTCAGACCATGTTATATATCAATAACTTGAGTATTCGCAGTTATCCATTGGCTATAGGCCTAACCACTAACCAGAGTACAGTCATCAAAAAATAACTATACAGGTAATAAATGGACTTTTAACTCTGAAAATATATATCCTACTTAAAAATATATGATTATAAAGATGTTGAGATATTCATCTTCTTTAATATGAGATATTGCAAGCTTGGATTGGGCAATTATTGAGAAAGTGACATTCCAAAATGTAAGGTGAAGTCTGATTTTCATTTTCACATTTTTCTTTTCTACACGCGGACCCAGCTACGGGTACCTTATTCGATTACCGGTAGTGCAATTGGGGATACATGAGCCGGTTGGATAGTCGGCCGTATTGTTCCAATGGATCAATACACCATACACACGCTACATATTCTCCCCGTGTTGAAAAGTAAAATGTAAAAAATGAAAGTGTGACTTTACCTTACATTTTGGATTTTCACTTCTTCAATATCCAACCGATATTAAAGAAGATAAATTTCTCAACAGCTTTATAATTTTATATGTTTATGTAGATATACATTTTAGAGTTAAAAGCCCATTTATTACCTTATACGAGGGTCATTCAATTGATCATGGTGTGGGATGCATGAGTGATTCTATTGACAGATAGTGTGATCAATACAAAGTATGAGCCGTTGTCTTTCAAACAATACACTTTTGGATTTTCTAGGTATGAATTAAGAAGTCTAAGCCACTGCTAATTACCCACGACCACGTCTTTACCTGTTTAAATGTCCCTCAAGTTTAGCCTCAAAACTAGCTCATTAAAGAAACAAAGCTTGGGGTCGCTCATGCGTGACGATCCATTTGTACTCTTCAAATTGAATCAAAATGAAGAAGTGTTAATGGTTTGAACAACAATATGATACAACAGCAGTTTAAAATAGAAAGGAACAAAAGATATAAGGGAGCAGTTCCATTTGTACGCGATAAAAATTGCGCGAATGTTCCGGGCCCCGATGAGTTTTTTATCAGGCCCCGATGAGATTTTTATCGCGTACAGTTGCGCGAAGCAAAGGATTATTTATCGAGTAGCGTATTACCGCTTGTTTAAATATAACGAAAGATAAGTGGTCGGTATGTAAATAGAGCTTCGGGCTATTTATTCTAGTTGTAAGGTACAAATTCAGCATTTCATGTTTTTAGAGATAATGTTATTGATTATGGATGTTTAAACGTAAATTGTATTATCCTCGTGTATTTGCTAAACAATGTCCCACTCTATTTGCTAAACATACCCCAGGGATTAGCAGAGGCCTCGTATCGGGCCCCGATGGCTATTTTATCGGGGCCTGATGACTATTTTATCGCGAATCAACTTGAAAAACATCGGGTCCAAAACATATCAGGCCCCGATACAGTCGCGATAAATTTATCGCGTATAAATGGAACTGCTCCCTAAGCAGACAAGATATTAAGAGAGTGTATTAGTTTCTTTCAAACAAGCTGTTTAGAAACACTTTTTTTTGCACTTTGCCAAAAAGGAGAAATCACCATGATCTAAAATTCTAATGAAAGGGTACAGTATAGCAAATATGATAGAAAAACAACGGATTTAATTTCATTGATTTTGTTGATGAAAAAAATGATTGAACTTTGGGCATCGATGGGTACTAATCATTTTGGGACAGCCTGTATATACGGACGAATCGTAGAGTCTCGATGAGCTAATTGTTGGTATAATCCGTTTTGTACAACAGGGCCAACATGGCAGGGGACTGTACAGCCCTTTTATGGCAAAAGAATGTATCTTATATGTACTTTCCTAATGATATACTTCCTTTTAACATGGATTGTGTTAACTTGGTTCAATAATCCTCACTTAGGAAAAGGTTGCAACTTGTAAAGACAATAAAAGTAATATACTGCCTTTTACCACTACATGATTTATGGAGAAAAAAGCTAACTTTGATCATGTTAAAAGGAAAAGGAAGTATACTGTTAGGAAACTACATACAAGATACATTCTTTTGCCATAAAAGGGCTGCGTACCACAATCTAATCAGAGCTCTTGACACGGCTTCGACTCAGGTATCTAGAACATACCAAAATGCTTTCCCATAATGACAGAACCTTCGTCATTGATCACATAACCTCGTATGCATAATTTAACTTTGAATATTCGTGAACGAGCCGGCACAATTTTTTTGTGTGGCTGTTTTCGGTCTATAATTCAAAAAATAAATGAGATATTAAAAATTTAAAAAGCCTCCTAGGGAATTTTATTAGGATTATAATAAAACTAGTATGACACAAGTTGACAAAATACATCTTGAGTTATCTTTTCCAAACCTAAAATGGGTCAAAAAACGTGGTTTTTTTTAATCATTTTCTCCAAAATGGTAAACTTCATGATTATGGTTGGATTCATTGAACCCTTTTCTGGAAAAAATTGTATACTTTTATATAGATGAATAATGAAGAAGTTACGGCAGTTTTACGGAGGCTATACCCGAGGGTTCACACCCTTAAGTCTATAACACAGCAATAATTGGCATGAACTGGGCCCGTGCGTGCCGGTGCATTTGCCAGCCCAGCACATACCCAGGACTGGACCAGCACATGCAGCGACATTGTATAGGACGTTACATGTGTACGTGGACTGGACTTGAAGTGGCGTACATGTCCTGGCCCAGAATTGTCTGAATAATTTGTTTCGCCGAGTGACAATGTTTCATTATTAAACATTTTTGGTCCTATATTTGAGTTTCGTAAATTTTAGTTCCTTAGGTGATTTACCTGAAAATAAGGGTGGATTTAAGAATTGTGTAAATCGAGAAGTAGTAGAGCTATCATGGTGAAAATCTTCAAATAGTTGTGTAATTAGTTTTCTTGAGAATCTTTTCAAAATATGTTACTTAAAGGGCGATAATGATTGGTTGTCATGGTAACCTTGTAAAATAATGCATTTTTTACCGATTGGCACCAAAACTTTGCAACCAACTGACTTGTTTGATGATCAACATTTTCGATGTGTCAATCTCCAATGCCCCCCATGTTTCAAAATGCCGATTTTTTTTATACACATTATTTATTGACCCTCCATGCACACCTTGCGACTGGACAATATTTCATGTTTCATAATTTCAAAGCTATAGCATTATTAATAACATTATTATTATTATTATTATTACCCTATGGGTAGCACTTTACCCTTATTAAATGTATGTGTTATAATAAAGAGATAAACAAATGTCATTATATGAAATGATAAGCCTGGATTCTGCCATGTTACTACAATCACACGGATATCATATAAATATATGATATCACATGTGATATCTAATAATGTGATATCATATGTGAAGTTATATGTACCATATCATATATGATACCATGTGATATCATATGCGATATGGTATGTGAAATCATATGTGAAATCAAATGTGTACCATATCATATGTTATACCATATGTTATATCACATGTGATATCACATGATTTCACATATGATATCATACATGCTAGCACATATGATATCACACATGCTATCACATTATTATATCACATAACAGGAACAGGATAATAATAATACTAATTATTATTATCATTATTATTATATTACATCTCATTTGATATCACATATGATATCCACATATGTTATCCACATATGTTATCGCATATGAAATCAAATATGATATCACATATGACTTGACATATGATATCACATAATGCGATATCATATGGGAAATCATTTGTGATGTCATGTGATACCATAATATTAAAATAGTGCATGCATTTTTTGTAAAATAGTAAAACTTCGTCACTCAGGAAAAGTGTACTTAAGATCCTAGATTCTGGACTGTACTATTATCGTCCGATACTGAGACATCCAGTATCGTTTGATACTGGTACAACGCCAGTGTTCCAGTATGTACGACGCCATTGTTCCAATATCGGACGATACTGGCACGTATACATTGTTCCTGTATTAGGCGATTCTGGAACACAATTATGTACCAGTATCGTTCAATACTGTAACAAATCACTACTTGTAGCATGTGTACCAGTTTCGCCTGATACTGGAACATAGAAACGTTCCAGTATCGCTCGATACTGAAACAAAATTTGGTGTTCCAGTATCGACTGATACTGTAACAAATATTGGTGTTCCAGAACAGTAAAATCGCACGAATATCGCAACTTTTATGTTCCAGTATCGAACGATTCCAGTATTGATACCAGTATCTGGGACCGTGTACACTTTTCCCCAATCATCCACTTCACCGATTGTACTAAAATATTGTAATATAATATATAATAGATAAATATTCGGTAATTCAAAACGATTAATAATTGATGATTATATAACTGATATACTTAATAATCATAATACAATTCTGAAAACAGTTTATTGTGCATGTTTTAGCCTTATTTATTATGATTCTGTACATTATGTAAAGCTTTTTCGGAAAAAGTTGTACTTTACGTCCCAGATTCTGGACTGTACAAAGTCAGTGTTCCACTATCGGGCGATACTGGAACATAATTATGTACCATTATTGTACAATACTTGGACAAATCTACCAGTTTTTCGCCCGATACTGGAACAGTAAAATTGCACCAATATCGCAACTTTTATGTTCCAGTATCGAACGATTCCAGTATTGATACCAACAAATCACCACTTGTAGCATGTGTACCAGTTTCGCCTGATACTGGAACATGAACACGTTCCAGTATCGCTCGATACTGAAACAAAATTTGGTGTTCCAGTATAGCTCGATACTGGAACAAAATTTGGTGTTCCAGTATCGACCGATACTGGAACAGTAAAATCGCACCCGTATCGCAACTTTTATGTTTCAGTATCGAACGATTCCAGTATTGATACCAGTATCTGGGACCCGCGTTCGCGTTAAGTGGTGGTCCGGTTGCCCGAGACCACCAAAATTAGCACCGGGCAACCAACATTTACTTTTGCAGTTGCCCGCGGGCAACCAAAAATCTTACTAGAAGTTAACTCATTAATTTAAATATTTTACAGTTCTGTGAATGAAACAAAATCAGCTAAATAATAATTATATAATCCAAGTTTCATACGGAATATATTAATCTATCATTGTACTTCCATGATCTCATTTGGGCCTTATTAGTACATGTATCCTATTTATACCGTACGCGTGGTAGCCGTAGTCTGTATACTATTACATGTAGCAGTAATACCAGACCGGTGCCACTCCAGTTGACGAAATTGAAGCCTCTAGCGTGACAGCGCCCACGTTCCAAGAGTTACATCACGCGTCTAAAGTATGCTAATGAGTGTTCGCCGTCATCTCAAGAGTTTCATCGCGCGTACTCACGCCCAAATGCCCATATATGGGGAGGCTTCAATTTTGCTATTCGAATTTCCTCTCCCATTATAAAAAAATATAAGCTCCCTGGTAATACGATGGTGGTGTGAGTGACTGTGATGTGATTACTAGTTATTTGTAACATATTCATGTTTCAAATAAATGTCATAATTGTGTACAGTATCACTGTAACTTCTAGCGCGGCGCATAATCGCATCGGGTGTAGATTACTAAGTTAAACAAAATAAACGCATAAAATACGGGCAACCAAAATTTCTGCCGGGCAACCATAATTTTCTGTTAGGTTGCCCGGCGGGCAACCATATTTTTTCCTTAATTCGGACACTGTCTGGGACCTAGTACACTTTTCCCCAATCATCCACTTCACCTAGTGTAACTAAAATATTGTAATATTATATGTAATAGATAAATATTCGGTAATTCAAAACGATTAATAATTGATGATTATATAACTGATATACTTAATAATCATAATAAAATTCTGAAAACAGTTTATTGTGCATGTTTTAGCCTTATTTATTATGATTCTGTACATTATGTAAAGCTTTTTTCGGAAAAAGTTGTACTTTACGTCCCAGATTCTGGACTGTACTAATGTAGTATCGTTTGATTGTGGAACACCAAGTATCGTTCGATACTGGTACAAAGTCAGTGTTCCCAGTATCGGCCGATACTGGCACATGAAAATGTTCCACAATCGGGCGATACTGGAACATAATTATGTACAATACTTGGACAAATCTACCAGTTTCGCCCGATACTGGAACATAAAAACGTTCCAGTATCTCTCGATACTGGAACAAAATTTGGTGTTCGACCGATACTGGAACAGTAAAATTGCACCAATATCGCAACTTTTATGTTCCAGTATCGAACGATTCCAGTATTGATACCAACAAATCACCACTTGTAGCATGTGTACCAGTTTCGCCTGATACTGGAACATAAAAACGTTCCAGTATCGCTCGATACTGGAACAAAATTTGGTGTTCCAGTATCGACCAATACTGGAACAGTATAATCGCACCCGTATCGCAACTTTTATGTTTCAGTATCGAACGATTCCAGTATTGGTACCAGTATCTGGGACCTACATGTAGTACACTTTTTTCACATCATACATACACTTCACCGATTGTACTAAAATATTATAATATTATATATATAGATAAATATTCGGTAATTCAAAACGATTAATAATTGATGATTATATAACTGATATACTTAATAATCATAATAAAATTCTGAAAACAGTTTATTGTGCATGTTTTAGCCTTATTTATTATGATTCTGTACATTATGTAAAGCTTTTTCGGAAAAAAAAGCTGTACTTTACGTCCCAGATTCTTGACTGTAACAAGTATCGTTTGGTTCTAGAAAAACGATAGTGGTACAAAGTCAGTGTTCCAGTATCGGCCGATACTGGTACATACAAAAAATACTTTGGGATTTTTGTTTTTTTAGCCAAAAATGGCACAATATTTACAGAGTTTGCCATTTTTTGTGTCATCTAAAAACAAAAGAATAAAGGCACACACGACCGAATCGACCTGCGAAGTCCGTCGACGACCTGTACAGGTAGAACAGGGTGTTTTTCTTCTTTTCTTTTCGCCGTTATGGCTATTAAAAAGAGCAAGTGAAATTGCGATTTATTTTTCGAACTCAACTAGTCACCACGCAGCCTCAGTATAGTAACAGGCAGCAGGGTGTAGATTAGTGGTAGGAGGGGTTCCGATTGCTGGTCCAATTTTCAACTTGATGTTTTCTATTCTATATGAAGAATCATCCTTAAAATAGTAGTATTCCAAAGTTTGAGTTGCATAACTCCAATGGTTCTTATTTTAGAAGCACAAGGTGATACGAAATGTGCCCATTGTTTAGTACCCAAACTGGCCAGGTGGTTAACCACCTTTTGGCAGTAAGTCACTGCATTTTGGCCTCTAACGTCCAAATGGCACATATCTTGCGCCAAATATTTTACAGAAATAATGAGAAAATAATGTGGTTTCTTCTTTACCTACGACAAATCGTACTCTTGTCAGTTAGATTCAAAAGACCATTTCAAATCCGAAAATATACGATCGGTTCCGAATGTTTCCGATTAGCCGAGTGTGTTTTGGCATCAGTGGATGACTCGCAAACGTGTTTTCACCCGGTGTCTTTAATAACCCGCGAGGATTTCGCTGGTGTTTGGTGAAAGACTGCCTTCCTCACAAAGTTGTATTTTGTGATGTTGCAGTAACAAAAACGGTGAGATAAAAGAGATTCGGGGTAAGTAACTTCACATTATACTTTTCTGCTCGATAAATTTTGAAATTGCCGGTATCGACGCCATTGTTGATAAAAGCAAAATAGTCTCGCTACTAGTTTTACTTCTCACGAGTGTACGCTCGTATGTAAACATAGTACATCACTTGGCGAACGACAAATGCTATGAATGCGATCAACCGTTGCGAAGAACGCACTATGCACCTAGTCCACGTGACCCTTTTGCCCGATGTTTTCCGATCTCAATTTGAAATGGTCTATTAAAAATGAGATGTAGAAATGGTCGACTCCAAATGTATACAATATGATATTTTCTAGTTTTGTCAACTAAATAGACGGTACCAGTTAGCTCGTTTTTTTATCATATTGTGTAAGTGTATTATTGTATATTGCTGCAGATTTTTCGGCATTAAGATGAACAATTTAGTTCATATTTAAAAGCTATTACATCTGGTTTTGCATTTTGTATTCTCGCCCTATTTAATTATATAAAATTTGGCTAACAATAATACCAGATCAAGAGCATCTTCATTCGTTGTGCTTTAGATAACCATTTGCGTTATATCGATATTTCTTAGGGGTGGGGCTAGTTTCCATCTAATATATGGTTGGATTTGTTTCCACAAAGATGTAACAATATCACATTGGTATAGTAAGTAGAAAATAGTTTCCGTTTTGGAAATACAAAAACTACATTGATCACTGTCTTTAATTCTCATTTTATAAAGCAAACTATTTGTGCCTAGTATGTTGTTTAGGAATCTGTATGTAATAGAACCAATGAAGTTTTGTATCTTTTGTAATTTGCATAGATCTGTCAACGTAAGTCGCCCTTAAGCAAATTTTCTTTAAATCATTAACAAAAACATTAGAGATCCCAAGCTGATTTATTCACTTGTTATTCACGGAAAAAACCATCTTTACAACTGGATATCATTTCCAAGGTGTTTTAATTACTTAATTAAAATTAATTAATTGATTGATTAAGTCAAACTCAAAGTGTTATTCCAATTCCGATCATCAATACCAGCACGCAATTTTGTAACCCACCCACAGCAGAATATACAATTATTAACACACAATCAATCTCACCAACTGGAAGTGGTATTGTAAGTAACCTTTTTATTTGCCTAAAATCAACATTCTTACACATTCATAAAAATACTACTTTCATGTTGACTGCAAATACCAACGCTTTCGCCTTGTTCTACAACATTATTAAAAACCGTTACCGTACTCAATTTGTTTACATACACATATCGTAAACGGCAGAGCTTATAAAAACTCAGAGGTATAGACCTTCCGAAATATATCGCTACTCTAGAGTTTCATGGACAATCCCATACGGTCATTTTGTCCAATCATCAGGCGAATAGATGTTTCTCTGATGGCAGGTTTGGCACACAACCGATAATGAGAATACACAATCAATGGTGTTTTATACTAGCGGTCAGTGAAACATTATATTCCAAAAGAGGTCAATACACATTCATACACTCTTGGTAGTGTCGAACCAATCAGAAAGCAAGAAACTAAAATACGCGGAGTGCATTGAAAGTGTCTATCGGCCCTCCGCGTGCGCGCCGAACAATTCACGCACCATGCGATTTGTTTGATTCGTTGTTCTCGCAGCAAGGGTTCGCCGATTTTCACTGCGGGAGTTAGCAGACTTGTTAGCATGTTTTTATTTGTTAATAAATAGATCAAAAGTATGCTTAAAATTGTAAATTTTGATTCGTATAGTGTCGTGTATGAATTAGGTCAATACATGCGCATATTTTGTTTCTCGAGAAATGAGAAAAGTCAATGACTTGCGCTGGTGTTGATTTGCTCACAATGCCACTCCCCCTGCAGGGTCGTGGCATTATTCGCATCAACACCAGCGCGCGTGCATTGATTTTTTCTCATTTCTCTCAAAACAAGACATTTATTGACCTATAATTATGTAATCAGTTGAGCACTTTGGCAGCAGAGTAACCATGATACGGGCATAAGAAACGGGCTGTGTATATACAAGAGTTGACTTTCCATTTGAATTCAACACCGTCGTAAGTGGCGCATACAACGTTCTTGCAGTCAAATATTTTTAATTGCAACATTCTTGTTATTGAACATAAGTTGTGAAACACGTAAAAACAATTATACGGTAAAACATTAAAACTATATAGATTTAAAAATTAAAAACCCAGAAAAACACCAAAACAAACAACAAACAAACAAACAAACAATGATTCATACATTATACACAGGTAGGTGGAACGGGAATAAAATTAAAACACAAAGTGTACACATTCAAATTTTAACTTAAACAACATCCACACCAATTAAAGAACATAATTGTATGCACAAATCGATTTTGCGTCGAGTTTTTAAAAAGCGGTGGTCATCTTTTTATTTAACTATTACGATGAATTTCCCGAGATATTTTGACTTAAAACTGTTAATTATTAAAAGGTTAAAAATGCATTAGAAAGACAATAATAGTGTTTTCCTCAACCAATTTTAACCAACCAAAATTATTTTGAAAGCTAATGAGACAGCCTCTTGGCCGATATTTGAGAAATCAATGCATACATTTTTAGAAATAAAATCCCAAAGTTTAGTACACTTGTTATTTTTTACTCACCATGTATGTAATCCTTTGCAAATGTACTTAACATATAGGACCCTATTACATTACAATACAGACTCAACTTTACAATTCATCTAGTAACAAATCATCACAACATTGCGTGTGGATTTAGTATTCTGTTTTTTGCTCCAATATGGACTTTGCTTTCTTTGTCACTAGTACAAGATACTCGCAGAATTCTCTAGCCGCTCCTTTTCCCGCGCTGTTCTTGGCGATAAAATTCGCTACGGTTGACAATTCGTAGTGTGAATTACCGGGAGCCGCACTGACCCCAACCAGCCAGTATGCAACCACACGAAAAGCCTTTCCTTTTCTAACCCAGCAAAGCGACCCGGAAGTATTCACCCGTAACGATACTGCTTCGCAGTCATAGTTGACCTCGTAATAGCACGATGTAAATGAGCTCTTTTCATGATTATAATCACACATTTCAAACACATTTGCCATGAAATTGTAAAATAAAAAGGCATATTATGCGAATAATATTATCTAATATTAGCTGTGACTTCATGACATGTTGCATTTTCGGTGCAAATTATTGTCATCACACACAGCCGAATTCGAGAAAAACTTGACGAAACTAAAGCCAAATTAACAGTAAATATTCCCTTTTTGAAGAATTAGGCACCAATTGTATTGATGGTATCATAATATTCATAGTCTTTTGTAACTAGAAACATGCTTAAAATATTATGAAATTATTTAGTCCAGTCAAGTGAATAGTTAATAAAATGGGTGTCCGAATCTGGCTCGAGCTATATTCATTTCGTACCGTCATTGGGTTGTTGATGAAGTGTTTAAATCTCATGAATAGAATTAGTTTCGCTTGATAGCTCAGATGGTAGAGCGTTAGACTGAAGAGCGAGAGGTCCAGGGTTCGAAATCGATCCTTCTGCTCTGCACAATTTCATAGGCCTATGATATTTTTTTTCTCGTCAAAATCATTTTTCACAATTTCATCACACAAAATGCATAAATTCGGACGTTTTCATTGCAAAAACGGTATTTTCCCCAAAAATTTCTAAACGCGGGCATGAAAATGAAGCGCGGGCGGGTTATAGGAAACTAAAATCGTAAGTTTCGTTTTCTGACCGAAAATCGGTGAAAATCAAACTCGGTTTTTCTTATCAAAAAAGAAGTCGGGCATCAATGTTTTTGATATGAAATTAAAGCTTAAGATTCCGTTAGTACGGAAATTGCTCTTAAAATATCGTACGAATTTTAGTCCAGTCAAGTGAATAGTTACAAGAAGCAAAGTCACGAAAGTTGTTAAATTCTAAAATTAGCGATAAAATCACTGTTTGTGGACCAAATATGTCAGATTTGGCATCATATTATAGAGAAAATTACGAACAATCCACCTACTTTGCCATCATGGCTGCCAGCTAACCCTACCTCAATTAATTCAGGGAAAACAAACTTCTCGTAAGATTTTAGCGCAAGGTTGACATCCTGAAATCGATCTTTGCGCGGGTTAGAAATCGGCAAGGTCACGCATTGAAAGCGGTCTGTTGCGTACTGACTGCAACCATCTGCATGCAACCGATGTCCGGGGTGTCACCACCTAATTTAAAGAAATAAATGAATTGGATTAACATAAAACTTCGTTCTTCTTAACTCTGTGCAGTAGTGTCAGGGCGTGTTCTAGTGGAAGGCGGTGTAGCGCATGTGCATTCATGCACTTGGGCCCAATTTTAATTGGTTGTTAAACAAAGATATGAAAGGACAAAACATAGTCAAAGTCAAATATCCGCTAAGGTCTTGAGACAATGAAATGTGAAAAACAGACTAGCTTCAAAATAATTTGTCTCATTCACCACCATGTCCACCGACGCATTGACACTGCATATTGTGTTTAGGAGTTCACGCCACCAAATGGTTTCCCTATGCGTTTACATGTAAAATGGTGGTTACACAAAGCCTATTTCCTCGCTTATAAAACGACTGAATTTCTCAATTTGACATTTTCCTTAAATTTCATGATATCTTTGATAATTTAATCAAAACAATTATATATGGTATCCCCGAAAGTTCCGAGAAATTAGTCTCTAGAGTTGGACAACTGGTGTAGCGCCCTCGTTTATCAGAAAAAGTTGAAAAATGTTACCAGAACATTTACAATTAAAATACACCCAAAACCCTACAAAATGCATTGAAAATATTTCTTTTTGCACTGTAGTATTAGGTAATAGTTAAAAATCAGGATTAAACTACAACTTTAATCATTTGGGAGCAATAAGTTTCTGATTAATTCTATAATCACAGGATGCCAGCTGATAAAAAAAGTTTTGATTGTCGTCTACAAGGACTGACATTATTTACTGGCGTGGAATCTTAGGGAATATTGCCATGCTCTACAAATACACTCTACGCACTCGAAACTGTAGACCGAAGTTTCGCCTAGTATTTATGCAATTTCCCAATTTCCACAACCAGATTACAGAAAGATGTAGATCTAGCCATCCTCTGATAACCTCGATCCAGTGTCCGTCGAGGGCGACTTAACTACCGAAGAATATAGCAGAATAGCCATTGTCCCATTGGGATATATAGCATTTGGGATGTACTGAATTAAAAGATTCTAGCTTTCTCTAAACTCGGTGATCAGATCAAATAACCAAAGTAACATTAATATACAGAAATGGGACATACTCCCAAACCATTCTAAAGTAATACCATTTTCCCGCTACCGATGGATTTTACAATGTTGGTCACGCAATAATGTGGATACACATTAGAGCGATTGTGTACCACCAGTTTTCACATTTGGATACATTTTATGATTGTAAATCACCATGTGTCGCATTGGGATACATATTTTTATTAAGCGTATTATATGCATTTGTATTTCTCTGTATTTTTGTACTTTTCTGCATCTGTAAAATGTCTTAATGTGTTGCAAGTTCAAAAAATAAAAAGCAATAGAAAACAAAACAATAAACACACACACAAAGTAACATTAATTGTTATGATATACATACCAATATACGCGATTTGGCTCCAGTCAAGATAAAAGCTCTTTTCGCCATGCGTCCAATAAGGAGAACTTGCTAACACCGAGTAACAGACAGGAAATCCCCAAAGCTCAGCTAGTTTATCATGTGTTTTACTATCATCATCTGGTGATGAAATGGAAGGACATAATGAATAATAATAATAATAATAAAACCATACTTATTGAGCGCATAACACAATTAAGTCCCTATGCGCTATCACAAACAAACAAACAAACAAACAAAACACACAGTAACATGAGTAACAAAAGACAAAACAAAAATAAATTAAACATTAACATTACATGTAAATAGGTAAGTTTTTAGCAATGATTTGAACTGTTCAAGAGTTTTGGCGGATTTTACATGATATGGTAAATTGTTCCAAAGTTCAGCAGAAGCATCTTGAAAAGAACGGCGACCATATGAAGTAGAAGGTGAAGACACATGCGCAAGAAGATATTTTGAGCCAGAACGAAGATTGCGAGTGGGCTCGTATTGTTGAATAAGATCTTGCAGATACATAGGAGCAAGAGCTCGAGTACATTTAAATGTGATCAGAAGAATCTTGTAGATAATGCGAGATCTGATCGGTAGCCAATGTAAGTCACGAAGGACAGGGGAAATGTGACAGCGAATCTTAGACAGCGTAACAAGTCGAGCAGCAGAGTTTTGAATCCGTTGAAGTTTTGAGATTTGCGTATCAGGGAGAGCATAAAGTAAACTATTGCAGTTATCGAGTCGGCTAGGTTGATAAACCTACTCGATTTTGATTCTTGGTGGAAAATACAAAAATAAGTAAAGTTATTTTCTTCTTTCTGGATTAATAATTTACTTCTGATAATTTGACGCGTGGAAAATACACCTGAGTAAGGGAGTATAAATTGTGGGAAATGAATGATGATGTCATCGCATATGCTGGATTCTGCAAAAATGACATTGGTGTGGACCTTAATGTTCCAACAATTTGCATGGACAATTTTTGCAAATAGTTTCTCAATTGTGATTTACAAAGAACTTTTAAAGTTTGCACTTAATTGGTAAACTTACGAATTTGTTTAATTTGACCATAGGTATTCTGTATACTAGTCATAAAATAATGTACACATGTTTGGCGTTTTCAGAATGTGTTTCCACTGTATTGAAGATGTTACAAGATGTCACAAGACCTGGTGCTGTTCTAGACCAAAAGATTTTAAAGACACCACCACAATGCATTACGTTTTTGCCCTAATTCTGGTCTCCAATTTGTCTCGGTTCCCATAGACATATGCACACAATCATGGCTTCATAGCGCCATCATCGTACGAGCTCTAAGGTTCTAGTTTACATTAATTAATAAATTAGTTATCAGTGTTCCTTTGTCTTATTTTTGAAACTTAAGAGCTGGACAAATGCATCGTATGAAAAAAGCTTTAGTTGGCTGGCGTTCGCAATGCATTGTGGGAAGAACTTAAAATCTTCTTTTCACGACTTAAACTGAATCAGAGTCATGGGAATGACCGCGTTTAAGGTGTTAACAAAACACCATTGCACATCCATCCTGACATTATCCAAAATGGATTTAAAGTTACTGAAAGGTTTCAACATTACGGGACACCCTGTAAATTGGATTTTTTTTATTTATTGTTGAGATACCAAAGTTGATGATGATCTATTGGTGCTCTTCAATGATTCAAGCAGTCTCTAATGTGTTGATCATGTGAACATTTGAATTTTGAATACACATGAATTTTAACGTTAATGAACATCTTGACATTTTGAGTTTAATGGCAAAAATGACATCTTAATTATGTTAACACTTTCCAAGCGGGCGTCTGCAGATGACACTCCAAATATTCACAAAATGTTTTAAAAATGTCACGATTATTGAATTCCATTATAATATTTGGAATCACCATGAGAAATGCATTCACATGAGTACACACTTGCCTAGTATTGGTTCAGTAATTCTTGAGTTAGACCTTGAAAGTTGGGAAAGGTTTTTAATTTTTGTTTGTTTTGTATATGGTAAAACCAATAGCCGCGTGAAAACTGTTAACATATTATATTTGTGTGTCCATGTTGAAAAAATGATGAATGCCTGTCAATTCTGTATTAGTGTAATTTGAAAGTGGTCCTACCAAAATATTCTATGTCATTTATATAAACTAACATAACAAAATAATATAATTTTTTGCATGCTACGTTTTTGTGTGTGTCCAACCTGAATTAAAGTAATCCGCGCGCATGCAAATATAATTGAAGGACATTGTGAAATAATACAATTGACAAAATACACCTGAGTAAGGGCGTATAAATTGTGTGAAATGAATGATGATGTCATCGCATATGCTGGATTCTGCAAAAATGACATTGGTGTGGACTCTAATGTTCCAACAATTTGCATGAACAGTTTTTGCAAATAGTTTCTCAATTGTGATTTACAAAGAACTTTTAAAAATTGCACTTAATTGGTAAACTTACGAATTTGTTCAATTTGACCATAGGTATTATGTATACTAGTCATAAGATAATGTACACATGTTTGGTCATGTGAACATTTTAATTTTGAATACACATGAATTTTAACGTTAATGAATATCTTGACATTTTATAGTCGTTATATTCCAAACTTAGCTTAAGGGCCATTATTCTGATTAAAGTGCTATTAAGGATTGCACGGTTTCCCGATATCGCCGAAAAACTCACTCTAAAGTGCTGAGCATACTCCACTACGCTCGAACTCTTTGCGCTCGCACACATGCGTAGTAGCTCCACTACAACAAAATGACGCAGTCTGATTGGTAAACGGTGGTCAACGCATGCGCTCAGCGTGGGAACGTTGGAGCGTTATGGAGTCTGCTTAGCCCTTAAAAGCGGGCACCCTACCCATCACCATCACCCTTTATCATGCTTATTCTTAACACTTGTCATGCGGCAGGCGGCAGCAGACGACACTTCAACATTTCACAAAATGTTTCAAAAATGTCAAAATTATTGAATTGCATTACCATATTTGGAAACAACATGAGAATTGCAATGCAACAAGTACAAACATGCCTAGTAGTGGTTCAGCAATTGTTGAGATAGAAGTTGGGAAAGGTTTCTGAAAAATCTGTTTCGTACGTCTATGGTAAAACTAACAGTAGCGTGGAACGTGTTAATCATGACCCATGTTCATTTAATAGCTTTTCATAATGCCTCGTGAAAGATTTTATTACCTGTTATGATGCGAACGTCAACATTAATTTCTCGTAATTTCTTCATGCCAACTTGGTCACCGCAATGATAGCTTCGAAACTCTTGCCCTATTATTTAAATAGAATGAATTCATTGGTGAAAAATGTCTATCACAACTGCTGTTGTTATATTAACATGGAAGCTATTTTATCATTTATAAGTCATGTGTTCAACATACATTTTAGTGATGGACGTTTCGTGAACAAGCTGTTTTCGTTCTGAGCACCGATGATAGAGGGATGATTATGTGTGTGTGATGATTATAGGCAAAGCTATAAATACGCAAAGAAGCCCGTAGAGAAAAGTAAGCAGCGCACCACCATGAATAGAGACAAAGCATTCAGTCTGAGTCACGCCGGTATTTTAATACGTGACTTAATATAAGCCTTATACGACGATATGCTTGATGCACACACATCTAGTATGTGAATTGGACAGGCCTATGTAACACCCATCTGCCCATTGTTGAGATTTTGTTCACAGTATAGCGCACTCTTTCAGTTCTTCACCCGGAAGTTAAGCGTAAACTGTCAATCATTCGTTGTGAATGAATATTCAACCATGACTATTCATGACCTCACACGATGTGATCTTCGCGATCCAGCGTCCTTCCCAACTGATCTGTTTACAATATTCATAAATGAAAATAACGCCACGCCCCTCCTCTGTCACTGTCAGACGAAGCCATCCACAATTTAAAATTCGTATTTTGTTCCACGTAAAAATTAATTTCAAATAATCAATGCTGAATGTTTCGTGTCATAAAAGAACTAAATTCTGCTATCATCAAAGCAAATCAGTTCTACTTTAAATCACAATCAGCCTTTTTTGACCACAAATCATGTTTTGAGCCGATAAAACCCACCATGTCTTAGGTCTTCTGGTTTGCTACGACCATGATAGTGCGCCCCCCTATAAAACCTTCACCCGTGAATTTGCGCATAGTAGACGGGGAAATTTGCCTTCGAGATACTTGTCCCATAGTTATATAGACTCTGAATTGGAGCAGGGAAATGGGCATCCCTCTCCTTTTGCGCTGTGTCCCGCCTCTGTCATGTCCTCTTTTATTTATGGTTTTAAGTGATCTGCGCAGGTGGCGCAAAAGTCTCAAAATAAATCATTGAATCGTTCATTCAATTTATACCTCCATCCAAACTAAGCTTGCGAATTCGTCAACATAAAGTCAAACTATGGGGAAACATTTGTGGTTTTTGTATTTTTTAAAACTTGTCTTTGACCTTATCTATTCTTACCGTCTGCCGTCATATGCACTTGTCCGTCGGTGAGCACTCCGTCTGCCTGAAAAACTGCCAGTTTGATATGTCTTGGCTTAAGTTTACCGAAATAACCATACTTAATAACCCTGTGCTCTGCAATGGCGAAGTCTACATCCGTGTCGATGTCGATGCTGAATTTTGGGTCCATTTCGTAATATGTCATTCTGAAAATGAAAATATAAACGGAAATTGTTAAAACGATTCAAGCAACTAATGGGTACAGTCAGCCATCCTAGTCTTTGTCAAAGCGAAGCGAGGCGTATGCCGACTTGTCGACCGCCGACGGCGGGATGCCGAGCGGAGTTGTATTATACTATTATTATAGAGGGCGCTCACACTGTTTTAAAGTGGTCACATACACCTCCACAATGCCTTGATCATGTTGATGAAAGGCTACGGCCACCCCAGAAGACATGAGCTTAATCTTATAATCTTCCACATAGACCGCCGTTTGATCGGCCGTATCGTTTATTTCACCGGCGCACCTATGGCAAGCACTAGTAATTTACACACAGATATACAAAAGCTAATTGCGCATTTTCCCCAAAAAATAAAAGTTGGACGTTTTATGTTAATCTTATCACCAATTGGTGTCTATTTTGAATTCGAAAAAAATGCACGAAAGAGGTTATAATTACATTTACAATTTGTGAACGCTAGATACGTTTCATCGACGCGTGGTAGTAAATACGACATTTGTACTTATTCAAAAATAAGACATACACGCGAACTACCGCATTAAACATCCGGAGAATATTACATTTGAGTGACTTGGATAATTGTACATCGAATAATACGAAGTTTCGGCTAGGATTTCTTACTAAGATGAGAAAATCACCTCTATAATTCAACGGTATAATAATCGAATTTCATGAATTAAATGATAACCACGGCACGAAACAATTACAATACAACGCATCACTATGAACTGACATGTAGTTTTATTCCGTGAACAATTTTACCGTACGTCACTCATACTATTAGTAGAACTTGGAGAAGTCCCTGAATCTCATCATCATTCTAAATGCCGTTTTTAAATGTTGATTTGTCAATATTCAAATTCAAATGCATGTAGGTCTCCAAATGTATTCATGTACGTCATGTTATAATTAGCATGTATCAATGATCATCAGGTATTGGGGCGACTGTTGATCCAACATACATTGATGGATTTGAAACATTGCTAGACTGTAATTAAGTCCATTACGGAACAACACTATTTACGCAACATACACCTAGCACATAAAGTCCCTGACCAGGTGCTTTGAGGTTGGCTAATTCAAAATAGATAATCGGTACCAAAATCTGAGATAAACATTAAATGTGCAAATTCCTTATCCGCAGTTTGATACCTCATTCAACAAAATCGAATGGATACTTTTAAAGTTATGGCGATTTCAATGACCGCTCATAACAACAGCAAAGTTGCACTAGGTATAGGAAATCATTGATTTGTGAGTGATTGCGCACTGAAAATGTGTGTGTAAAGACTCAAAGACTTTTATTATTCACAGCTAGTCAGACCCTTTATACCGCAAATTGCGGTTATCACTCCAAACCCATTCTTCCAGTTTAATATGGTTAAACATTGATTTTTCTATCAAAGATTCACTATGTAACAAATATATAGGCCTAGTAATATGATTTTGTCACAACCCATTAATTATATAATGAAACATGAGTTTTACACTTTTTAGTGGCGTCTCAGAAGAGAACAGACCAGGGATTATATAATTATGGGATAGGACACTCCTCAGACAAAATTTCGCCTACTAAAAGCAATTTCACGGGTCAAGGTTTTATAGGGGGCGCAACATCATGGTCGTAGCAAACCAGACGACATGAGGCGTGGTGGTTTTTATCGGCTCAAAACATGATTTGTGGCACAGAAATAGTACATCAGTGGAAAAAAAGCTGATTGTGATTTAGAGTAGAACTGATTTGCTTTGGTGATGGCAGAATTAGTAGTTCTTATATGACACGAAACATTCAGAATTGGTTATTTGAAATTAATTTACGTAGAACAAAATACGAATTTTTAATTGTGGATGGCTTCGTCTGGCAGTGACAGAGGAGGGGCGTGGCGTTATTTGCATTTTATGAATATTGTAATTAGATCAGTTGGGAAGGACGCCGGGTCGCGACGATCACATCGTGTGAGGTCATGAATAGTCATGGCTAAAATATTCATTCACAACGAATGATTGACAGTTTACGCTTAACTTCCAGATGAAGGACTGATAGAGTGCGCTATACTGTGAACCAAATCTCAACAATGGGCAGATAGATATGAGAGTCTTAGCCCTGTACAGACGTGCAGTGTCAAGTCTCTCGTGCTGAAGTTATGTGACGCGATCAGTGACAGGGTAATCAGTAATATGCAGATATGGGGTGGTTTGAGATTTGGCACAATATTAGCCCCAGGGTAGTAAATAAATACCTAGGATCGTGCTAATAGGACAGCCTAACCTGTCACAAGCAGTCTACCATGTATAAACAACATTGTTTTGCCAGCGTTATGGTTACAAGTTTTATTTGTTCTAAAACTGGTAATCGGTATCACAGGTAATAACGATTTTGTTTTTCATTTCGTAACATGTACCAGCAAAGACAATCTCATTTCGCTTCATACACCTGTAGTTTCGTTCAAATCGATAGTAGGTATAAACGCCCGTGGGTCTTTTAATTTCATAAAAGTGACAACAAACAATGTCAAACTGTGATTAATTGATTAAACCGTAATAATTGGACACTCTCTCGGGGGGTCCATGATGGTGCATTCAAAATAACTAGTTTTCAAGAATAGCAATGATATTAACATGATTAATGACTAAAGTTATACATAGGCTATACAGTGACGTTTATGATTCATTCATAATTCAATTGAAGAAGAAGAAGAAAAATATCACACAGGGATTTAAAAATTGGAAAGTTGGTCGATGAATGATTTATGGGAACAGTTTTCATTGAGAAGTAGCTTTTCAAATTCAGTTTTTATAGCAAATTGGTTTAATATTAACCGTCAATTGGATTTAACAACATGGTCTACAGGCTGTAACAATAAAAAGATTATTCAATTTTGAAAAAATAAATAAAAATAATTCGCAAGTCATTTCTGTTTCAATTTGTAATATAGGGCAAAGGGAATTTCCTCAACCTCTTTAAGAAAAAAATCGGTGGTCAGGAAGCAGAGAAACCATCTGGGCCACTTGGCTAAATCACCGGGAAGAACAGTATAAATTGGAGTCAAACCATGAGCTGGGTGCGGCAGGAAATATTATGCATAATAGTTTCATTGGAGACGAATCAATCTGTCCTATGGATAGCAGAGTGAACACCAGTCTCATCAGCTATGCGCACAGGGATAACCCCTCCTCTAGATTTTACTTATGACCGCTCAAAATCAGACAGAAACTGCTTGTTCGGGCAGGAATCTTAGGTGATGGGACTTTGGCTGGACATGAACATATCTTCACAGATGGGAACATGAATGCTTAACGCTACCTTGATCTGTTTAACAACACGGTGATACATGAGTTGTTAGCACATGGAAGATACCTGTTGAACCAGATTGGCTCCATATCTCGTCCATTGTGGTTACAGAATGAGTATCACGTGAGGAAGGATAATGAGGAATTTCATTAATGGACTCAAAGAAATTGATCAAGATATTGTTATTTATTACTTTATGAATTTATTTATTGTAATGAAATAAACCTATTTGAAAAAGAACTAGAGCGGTTCTCGGGTTTCGCGGTTTGTGGGTTTCGCGGTTTGTGGGTTTCGCGGTTTGTGGGTTTCGCGGTTTGTGGGTTTCGCGGTTTGTGGGTTTCGCGGTTTGTGGGTTTCGCGGTGTTTGGATTTGGTGGTTGTCATTCGGACGGTTTATTGATTGAGTGAACAATATTCAGGAGATCAGTTTGTTGCAGTTTCTTAACATTATTATGTTAGGGTCTTACCAGAACCATGGAGGACGGGCGTTGATTGACAACATGGAATGAACACAAATATGAGGTACTCACCCATAATTCAATTCGTCAATGTTACTTAAGTACATATTCTACCGTTTTCATTTGTTTCATGGATGATTCATCAATGGCGGAGGAGAATTTTGACATTAACATTTTAGGTTACAAATGTGTAAATATTTCGGTTGAATAAAAAAAAGGCTATTGAATTAAATTTAAAGAATTTGGAAACCGGGAAATCCGTAATCTTCCTATGGAAATTGAAGGTTCGCTTTGTAAATGTGGACATCAAAATGAATTTAAGGATTGCAAAGGACATGGGACTTGATCATGTATACTTTGATGATTGGGCATTTTGGCAATAATCCATGAAATCATACTTGCGTGAAGGCATGAAGTTGAAAGGTAGGTATAAACACGATTTCCTGATATATTCTATTTCGAAACGGCAGACCTCTTATTACAGTTTAAAATAGGGGTATTTATTACATGTTTTGTTCAAATTAATATAGTGTGAATTTTAACAGAGACCTCACCATAGTAAAAAAAATCAGGCAATGATGATTTGTTTAAATATTTTAACCAAGATATTTGTGTCCACACTATTTTCGGTAGCTTATACTGTGATCTATTTTTTTTTTTAATGCGTGTTACCAGGTACAACCACTCGGACGCAACATAACTATACATTATTAAGTAAGGGGCAAAGGTTCAGAAAATGAGACAATAATAAAATGGTTGGTGTTGTAGTAGGCTTAGATTGAATTCTAAAGTTCTATTCTGAAGTAAAGTATAGATTATATTTAGGATTCAGAATGATGCTACAAGATATACACTACTTAACAATTACTCAAAAAATGGTATCTATTCGTTATGGACCGTTCATTATTTATGGTGGAGCTGGGGGGGGGGGGGGGGGGGGGGGGGTGGGACAAATTCAAGACTCGTATGTCAAAATTACCTACCCCCCCCCCCCCTACAGCTGAAACTGAAAATTACATTACCCCCCCCCCCCCCCCCCCCTACTAACCAATAGATTTTTACACAACCCCCCTTCAAAATCAACTTGTCACATACTTAGGGATGTATTTTTCTTTTGCCCATAGATTCGTTGGTTGTGACCTCTGAACGGCCAATAATTTAATGACTAACTACATAGCGAGCGTGGCGAGGCGGAACATTTGTCATATATTTATACATTTTTGGTGTTTTGTGAGTCTTTATAAGCCGAAAAAAGTTAGAACATCCAGACAAAAACGTATGAAATATTCTTGTGAGCTTTGGTGCAGAACTGTGAGTAAGACGAGGTGAAAAGCATGCAAGAAATTACCGTTTTTAATCAAATTGGATTTTGGAACATAGGCCTAGGCTATTAACATGTTTTTATACACCTCATGGCTCTAATGTTTTCAACCATTGATGATTATATATATAGGTGTTTTTCCAACAGATCGTCCGAGCAGGGCGTGCACAAAAAATTGCTGTACGAAAGTAGTCTCATCATAAGTAGCCTACATGTTTTGAAGTTGAAAGGTCATAAGAAAATGTGCGCGAAGCGCACAAAAAAATTGCATTTACACTCCAAAATAGCCTCTAAAATCACCCCAATCACCACCATCTTTATAGTTAAATAAAGTTACACAACCCCCTGTTAAAGAATAAAAAGTTACATAACCCCCCCCCCCACCCCATTTCAACATATGAAAGTTACATGACCCCCCTATATTAACCCCCCCCCCCCTCCACCATAAATAATGAACGGTCCCTTATTGATATTTTTGATATTTGTAATTATTTTATAAAGTTTATAACGTAATAGATATACTTTTATAGTATAGTTGTTTGTGATATTTATTTATACTTGAAAATAAGTAATGACAATTTTTCTTTATTCCGAAGAGAAATGTTTATTATTTTGCATGATAAGACACAATTACAATCCAATTCGTTGGATTACATACAATCATAATTTTATATAGATATTTTATTAAGTATTATTTCTATCAGGCTTTTTAACGGTACGATAAACTGTGTATTGAATATTGATGCCTTGGTTCAACCAAAGTACCCGGATGCGTCCAATATTCTTCAATGCGCGCATCGTGCGCTTTGTTTTGATTTGTTGTTCAGGCACAGCGGGTTCGCCGATTTTTACTGCGGGTAGTGGTAGCAAACTTGTTAACATGTTTGATGATGTTTTTATTCGTTATAAGGGAGATCAATATTATGCTCAAATTGTGAATTTTGATTTGTATTATTGTCGTGTATGAATCTGGTCAATACATGCGTATGTTTTGTTTCTCGAAAAAATAGAAAATCAATGCACTTGCGCAAATGTTGATATACTCACAATAGCACCCCCTGCAGGGTCGTACCATTATTCACACATCAACATCAGCGCGCGTGCATTGATTTGTCTAATTTCTCTCAAAACAACACTTACGCATTTATATTGACCTATACCTATTAAATTATTTTCAATTAATAGCCTTCATTGAATAAACTTCATTGAATTTGGATAAATGGAAATGTATTGTAATAAAAATACAGCACGATATTATACATAGCACACATATTCCATCATTTGTATGAATGTATTTATCTATCTATTAATTTATATAAATATAAATAAATAACTTAATTAATTATGCAAAACACTTAATTTATTAACATTATTTGAAAATCAAGTAAATGAATAGAAAATACAATTAAATCAACTTAATTATTTAGATGAATCACTATACCAATCTATAATTAATTAATTTATTCTCGAATTAATTAATTAACTTATTAATAAGAATGTTAATTAATTATTAACTTATTGATGTTGTCTATTACTTATTCCAACAGTTCATTCATTAATATTATTTAATACTAAAAGCAAAAATAAATATATAAATGTTAGTCATTATTCAAGTAATCTATCAATCGCATTTCAATAAAATAAAACAAATTTAATCATTGATTGATTATTATATTTCTTGTTCATTGTTTTTGATTACATTTACAAATATATTTGATAGATAAATCGATGGGTTGTTTTCATTATTTATGAATTTCTGATTATTTATTCTTTAACTAATTCTATTCATTGAATGCATTTATCGATACATTAAATAACTATAATTCAATTGAAGATTTATTGTCATGAAGCTTTGGACAGTTTCAAAATAGTAAGCGTGCGCTGCTTGAACCTAGTGGTGATTGAACAAGAACATACGAGGGTTTGTCAAAATGTAATGAAAGTGATCTTGTTGCGAGTTGCAAGGGGCATTGCCATTGATTGAAATTATTTTCAATTAGCCCACTAACAGGGGCGGACTGGCCACTGAGGCGGTGTGGCGATTGCCACATGGGCCGCTTGGTTTTGGGCCTCTCAGGGCCGGTTACTCAAATTTTGTGGCCGTGCGAAAATATGTGACTGTGCGAAATTTTGTGACTGTGGGAAATTTTGTGACTGTGACCCCCCCCCCCCCACCCCCCCCCCCCCCCCCCACCCCCCCCCCCCCCCCCACCCCCCCCCCACTTACGTGAAATTCACGAGGTGACTGACTTGGAAAAAAATTGGGGCAACCTTTTACGAAAATTTACTACCGGGACGACATACTTCTGCCTGACATGGTCAAAAAGGGCCGCTTTAATAATTTTGCCACGGCCGCTTTCAGGTCCCAGTCCGCCCCTGCCCACTAAAACATGATTTTTAGCTGAATTTGTAGCTATTTTTTGCGACATTACCATGTGACATGTGAACGGTAGACCCCTTTACTTGCGTAAATATCTGTACTCTCTTCATTCCCTTTTATTCCCCTTTTTCTCTTTCTCCTTTCTCTATTTTCTCCTTTCTCTCTCCTTTTTAAATATTTGGTTACAAAAATTACCAGAGGCACTGGCCCCTGCAATTTGTCAAAATTTGACTGTGGAAAAAAAAGGGCGCGCTTCCAGGCCAGCGCATCTTCTTTCTTCATGCGACTAACAAAACTTGCCCCAACCAAACCCCACTCCGACCCCACCCCATAGACTGTTATGATACTGGTGCCGCCATAGCCTACAACTCACCGCCTAGACCGTAAATGAATGTGAAACATCTATTGACACCATTCACCGTAAAGAAATTAGATTAAATTTCCCATAGATATGGCCAGATTTCATTGTTTTTAAGATTTTTATTTATTTTACGGTCATTTCCAGTTCAAACATGTCAAAGGAAAATAAGAAAAAAGCCCCCGACCGACCGTACAATAGGGTTTCTTTTTTGCATAGACATGGTTTTTTTTTGCCGCCTGCTGAATGAATAAAAAGCTAACTTAAATTAATAGTGATATTTGAACAGAATATACCCGTATTCGAAACTAAAATTATTAGGAACCGTTTATTATTTCCACCGGGTCGGGACGGGAGTAATTGATGAGTGGGATCACGCAGTTTTTAATTGACAACAAATAAGGGGGTCATACGTTTTTCTAATCAAGAGGGGTGCGCGTCAGTGTTTTTATCCGGATTCGACGTTAAAATTCCAACAGCTTCCGCCCCCGTCCCAATAAAAAAAATGATATTCATACAACAGTTTATTCAAATTGCTTATGATTCATTTAGCAATGGGAATCATATGCCATATAAGTACCGCGAGTGTGCCTAATAAATTAAGTTTATGATATTTAAGAAATTAGTCTTAGAGTCAATCATGGCAAATTTAAGTGTGAATTGCAAATTTTCAGTATTGAGTTACTATAGTCATGTCGGTTATTTCTCGACTACAACTAGATAAAATTGGCTTGAAGTTGGTCTAAAGTATAATTATGTCGGTTATTTCTCGACAACTAGCTAAAATTGGCTTGAAGTTGGTCTAAAGTATAATTGGTTAAAAGCCAATCAGGCAATCATTGTGTTTCTTGCACCCGCCCTGTTTATAGGCCTATACTGGTCATGCCACGCCACTGCGTAGACCCTACTCATTCTAAAGGGAGCACATCAAAACTCGACCGCCCGGCAACCACCGGTTGTTCCGTGCAGAAGTTCCGTGAGGTTGCAGCCGGTTTCTATTGTTCTAAACAATGATATGCGGTCAAACCGGGCGGAACCGCCGGTTGTCGCGCGGGCAAGTTTTGATTTGCTCCCTAATCAAATATTAAAAACAACCCAGTTATTTAACACTTTCCTCGCGGCAGGCGTTTGCAGACGACAGTTCCGAAATTTCCCAAAATGTTTTGAAAAATGTTAAAATTATTGAATGTCATTACAATATTAAAATAAGTGCAAACTTGTCTAGTTTGGGTTCAATAGTTCATGAGATAAGGTGGGAAAGGTTTCTGAAAATCTGTTTTGTATAATGGTAAAACTAAAAGTAATAGCCGCGTGTGAAAAGTGTTTTAAAAGATCTATTTTTCGAGAAAATCAGTCTTAAAGGTAGATGTTTCGATTGCTGGCCCAAAATATTTGCCCATTGAGTAGTACACAAACTGTTTGGTGGTTAACCACCTTTGACAGTAATTCACCACATTTTACCCTATGATTTCTAAATGGAACATTTCTGGCTCCTAAGATTTTACAGACATAATGAGAAAAATATGGGGATTCTTCTGATATTTGATGTGAAAGCCCCAAAAACGTGATCGGAACATACACCTTTATAAAAAATATTCTCTCAGCCCAGTTCCTAAGCACCCCTCCTTCTTTTGAGACCCTGGACGACACACCCTACCACTAACAAAGTTGAGTGCCACCGCCCCCCCCCCCCCCCCCCCCCCCCCCCCCCCCCCCCCCCCCTTGTCCGCCCGGGACTTTACTTGTACCAAACATAAAACTGAAAGCGCAGTAACACAAACCTGTACGTGCGGGGTGTGATGTCTTGTATACATCCGAGGTACGTGTAAAAATACTATTGTTGATAGAGGTGTCTTGTATGAATTGTGTAGCCTTTTTGAGAGGGGGTTATTATATTCTATTATAGTCTATTAATTTAGTATAGTATAGTATAGTATAGTATAGTATAGTATAGTATAGTATAGTATATTATAGTATAGTATAGTATAGTATAGTATAGTATAGTATAGTATAGTATAGTATAGTATAGTATAGTATAGTATAGTATAGTATAGTATAGTATAGTATAGTATAGTATAGTATAGTATAGTATAGTATATTCCATTCCATTCCATGATTCCATCAATTGTAAATTCATGATTTTTAAAACTTGGAAATAGATACCAACGGGCGAATCCATCTCATCATGCTCATCCGAGTCCAGCCCTGTCTGCATTGGAAATTGACGGCTACTTGATGGCGAGAAAATTGTTTAGGCTACTTGATGTTGAAGTGGAAGTTTATTGATCCAATTGATCTCTAGAAAATGTTTGTTTGTGTCAGGGTGTTACGGAGTTTTTATGAGCGCAGATAATTGGTGCCTATTGTCAAGATTGTATCCAAAGGCCAAAAACATCGTTACGTTACCCTTCCAAATCTTAAACATTTCCGATTGAGTTGGTCGATTTGTTTTCAAACTCATCCATTTTAAACTTGAATAGAGCCTGGTCAATATGCAAGCTGTCAAAGAATGACTAAGGGGTGCGTGGGGCGTACACCTGTGTTTGTTGTTGTTTTTTACTCAAGTCAAGGGTAAATACTTTTGTCCAAGTAACTGTCAGCAAAAACTATTACCCCTGGATCGGATACAAACATGTAAAAATGTACTAAATGTAAATCTGATGTAAATGTTTGAAGCATAGGCCTATTCATTAATTTTAGTTAAGAACTCAGTGAATAAAATAAAAGGGTGTAGGGCAGAGTTATGTTTTAAGGGGAAATATTAGCGGTTTTATGTTGAACAAAATTATTGAAAATAGTCCCGATATTTTTGCTAATTTTGTACTTGTGCTAGGCCTATAAAAAAAAATCCCGACCCAAGATTTTGCAAACAAATGTTCAGTCTTTTTGAAAGGGTAACACAGTGTTTGTTTTGACTAGGCCTTATATGTTATGGGAAGTTGTTTGAATGAACGGCTTGATTGTCTAGTTTATGCAAATTAGCTACCGACCTAACAATAGCGTTGGTTTTGACCAATGACGGTGGACGTTGACCGTGAAAGATTTAAAAGAGATGGGCAATTACTTATCTATACTTACATTATCCTTGTGTATAACGACCGTCTCTGCACGCATCGATTAGCTCATCACTATCGCCATCTATGTCGAAGTCATGTATGATACGTGATCACTATTGTTATGTAAATGTCCACGCTCTTTCCACGTAATGGGCCCAGCGTGATTCAGTGAAAAGGCATCCAATTGTTACGTAAACATCAAACAATTGATTATCTATACAGCAAAGATTCGCCCTCATACATCAAGTATGGTGACGTATAGCAAGTATTACAATGGTATAACTAAAACCGCGACAAGTCGGGGGACTATGTTTGTTATGTAAACATCAAACAAAAATAGCAACGCTCATGTATCCCCGGGAAGGGGGGGGGGGGGGTACTCAGATTTGGTTTGGTCGGGGGTGTGCCGCTGGAGAATCAAATCCCCTATACCCATTTCTAAGGGTGATTTTGGATAGACCCATGTCTAAGGATTTTTCAGTTGAAAAGCCTACCCATGGCTAAGGATGTCTCATGAAAAAACGACCCACTGGAGCGGCACGTCCCCGTATGCCTTACATACGTGAGTACCACCCCCGAGCATGCATCGTTGTATTTTACTAAGAAAAATATGCTTCTCAAGGCAAAAAAATATTTTTACTCCTATGAGGCAGATTAACCCCAACTTTGAACTCGTCCAAGTTATTTGCGATTTGTACATGCTCACAAAATCCGGAATCCATTGATGGATTAATAAAGACGAAATCGCAAACACAATTTTTTTCTGAGGCAATCTCTAGGGGTGGTACATAGCCTAGCGGTGAACAAAATTCAACAAACTCAATTGCGCGTAGTGGCGTTTGGGATTGGGGGATTCATATAGTTTTAGTTTCATGCTCTATTACGCTTGAACTCTTTCCGCCCACACACATGAGTAGTAAACTACAACAAAACAAAATTACGCCCCTTGATTGGAAAAACGGTGATCCACGCTTGCGATCAGCGACGGAGCGGATGGAGTATATAAAACATTATGGTGATATACGGGGGTACAATAACTAGAATCGCCGCCATTTTCTTTGATGTGACGATGTCGGAATAGAAAATAAATATCCCTATCGCGGGAACATTATCCCTCATAATTCTCCAAATAACCAGTCACTCGAACTCAGCGGAGATAAATACTGTACCAATATCGTGTCCACAAATCTTACTAATTCAAGCTGTATTTTTCGAGATATTTCGCACACAAACTTCGATTTGAAAATCTTAGGATGCCGGTACCCGTCCTCCAAATATGTAGTTCTCATAATATCCTTGCATTATACTCTAACCATTTAATTTCAACAAATAATATTGTATGCTATGCTGAAAGTGGTCCAACCCAATTTCTAGACGACTAAGTAGATTGGTAGTAATTTTTAAACATTTAAAAAATAAATAAATAAAAAACAATTCTTGTGGAAGTCAACACATCAGTTATAACAGAGTGTAAATGATTTTGACATTGCATTATTTTAATATTGGGTTAAAAATGAAATTGCAATTGTATAACTTTTTTGTTACAGTCTGTACACTCTTCATTGTAAAGCATTTTTAAAAATTGATATTTTTAACAAATATTTTAAAAATCCGTCGAACCGTCGAACAGATTTTCCATTGGCCTACAAAAACCTACATACCTTCCTCCCTGAAGACCTCCATCCAAGAACACTTTCTTGGTTCCCATATAACACGATCCATTTTCATACAGTTCACCCACCAGTCTTGACGTCTTGGTCGCCTTGGTGGATAGATGTTACATGGAATGGTTTCACCGCCTACAAACGAAAATATATTCAAAAATGGACGGGAACATTTGGTAAAGAAGCTTTATATATACAACACAGTTTGTTGACTATAATCATTAATGCTTTATGTAATTTATTGTTCCGTGTGCATTAGGCGACAAAAACAATCGACCAATCCATTTTTTTCTTCGAATTTATCATTATTGTTTTTAACAGTTATTAATTTGAAAACTTGTGGAATTTTGAAATTGTGTTTTCGATTTATTTTTGTTGTTGAAAATTCACAAAAATGATCATGAAAATGTTGACCCCCACCTAGTGCAAAAGGCCTGACCGACCGACATAAGGTGTTATCCCTTTAGAAGTGGTCACCACAATAGAAAAAAATCGACCTTGTACAGTTTTCGAAAGAAAAATGTTATGTTTGTCATTTTCATTTTACCTGTTCATAATTTATTGTAGTGGATAATCAAGTTTCCCATTTTTATTACAAACACCGAAAATGACTTCGGGTTGTTATTTACTTACAGATACTGGTCATCGGGCAGTATGTATTCAAACATTCTTGATTGTGCGACATGATGAGGAAATTTGAACAGTATTTTGAAAACTGGATAACAATTTTGTCCTTGATTCAAACTTGTTTAGTTTTTAGGTACAACACCATTTGGCCTAGGTGGAGAAAAGATTATATCTACCAAGATCATCATCATCCTTCGGCTGCGGAGCAGGCAACCACAAGTTTTCTCCAAGCACGGCGATCTGTAGCAAGAGTGGCTATCTGACGTTCTTGAAACATGCCTTCATTGTCACCAAGTAAGCGCTCTATGTACTTCAGTTATGATGTGCTTAGACGACCAGGTCTCCTTCGGCCATGTGTTGGTATGTAAGTGGCATACATTCTAGCAGGCTCTTCATCAAGATACGGATTATAAACATTACATATATTTCTTAAAATGGTAAACCCGACACCTCCAGACCAAATAACCTGCCTAGCAATCTATGAATGTCAATGTACACTTCCCATTGCCTGCCTTACCAGCTAACCCAACGTTCGATATAATGACGTCTAATACCTCGATCTATTTAAAAAAATGATGTATTATTTGTACAGGGTGTCCCAAAAATATCGACACCTTTTAAAACTTTATGCCTTTATGTTTGCATTCCATACAGCATTTGTAACTCTATGTGTGCATATTCCCTTGCCATGCACTAATGCACAAATAAACATTAGCAGAATAGTATCATGAATATCCATTAATATATGCAAATCTTTATTATATATTATTCGTATGATGCCATTTATCAGATATAATGTTGATGTAATCAACAACAAAAATCTCAGTAAAAATCCTCTCACTTGATATTGATAAATGGCTAATGTTATTTTTCAAATGATGCACATTTTCTATTTTTGATCAGATAAATCTATCTTTCTTTCTGAATTATGTTTTCAACAAATAGTGAACCATCCTGGCCCTGCACTTATTTGTGCCCATGTATAGGGGAGGATGGGGCAACTGGTCCGGTTAAGCATATTTCATGATATAAAAGCTTAAAGCTCGTGTAAATATTTATGGAATTGCTATAAACATATCACCCATGTAACTGTTTACATATAACAAATAATTAATGTTAAAAAATATCCAAACAAAAGGCCAATTACCACTAACTAAAAACTTTACTTGGCACGGACCAGTTACCCCATCATTGGGGCAACTGGTCCTATGTGTTCCAACGGTTAGAATACACAGAAATCATTGATTGAAAACACGGTAACTAGCCGTATTTTCTTTACAAACTCATTTCCATATTATTTTACGTGTAAAAAGGATACAGGTCTCATGAAACCCATGTTTTATACAGTTTCCGTGGTAAACGTGTAAAAAGCAGTAATACTAATCCCAAACTGGAACGGCAAACACACCACAACGCCAAAAGATGCCAGGCCAGGATAGCCCATAAAAGCCAGCTACATGTGCAGGCTTATTTCCAATGGGGTCCCAAAACAACACAACAAGAGGGCCATGGACGTGGAGTAACATAAACAAAATGACATTGGACACATTGGACAATAAGCCTACACACGTATGAAATCTGCAGATTCCTGGAATCAGCGCAATCAGCCAGGTGTTTTTTCACAGCCTTTTTAAATTCCATCTTCCTGCGTATGGTCTGGATTTGTGGTGGCAGGGCGTTCCAGTCTAAGATGGCATTGTAGTAGAATGACTTGGAAGCAATTCCTTTAACTCTAGGGACAATAAAATTGAAATTGCTTGACCTAGTTCGGTGGGATTGAGCACTCGTGGTTCTTATGAAATTGTGAGCAAGGTAAGGAGCACCAATACCATTAAAGATATTAAAAACGTGGTTAGGCCTAAGTCTTAACTGTTTAGCACGGTCCTGTGTATTTAGGAGTCTAAGTAAATTACGGTTAAATTGATCAATGTGAGTCCTTGGAGACAATTTCAAAATGAAGCAAACTATTTTGTTTTGGGCGACTTGTAATTTGTGTCTGGCCCTGGTATTGATACCAGCAAACCATGCGGAACAGCAATAGTCAAGGTGACATTGGATCAGAGCTGCACTCAGATTTTTACGCAAGGTTTGGTTAAGGTAACTAGAATGTCTATAAAGAAATTTGATACGACCAACAACTTTCTTGACAAGATCGTCCATTAATTTGTCTCCAGAGACTGTATTCCAGCCCTAGACCTACTAATGGTAAACTCAATTTTGACAATTTTGTCTGTTATGCCGTTTTGTCATGGGAGAGCAGTGCACTGGTATGCTATACACGCAAGGTGAAAGTCCCTTGGGCAGAGGATCTTTGGGTTTGCTGATAATGTCACAGAAGTGGGCCTTATATCTAAAAGCAATAGCTTAGCAGTTTAGAACATACTATTTGGTGAATGTGATGTAATATACACTCTTAACAATTCTATTTTGGATTATCATACACTCATGTAGACTATTTTTACATTTACAGTGGCCATTTTGGTGACCATCTTGGATTTAAAGTATTTTATTACAATGCCAATAATTATACTGATATGAGTTACTATAGTCGTTCTAGTACTACACCCCAATGTTAAAACTAAACTTTCATCATACATGTTAGTTGATATTATCCCATTTTATGGAATTCCAACAATTTGTTCAGTCATTTTGGGGGCCATATTAGATTTTTAAGTATGTTAACAACGCAAAAATACTGGATATGAGTTACTAGTGGTCTAATACATACATCCCATCATTAAAACTATATTTTTATCATACATTTAGGTTGGAATTTGACAATTTTTGCAGCCACTTTGGGACCCATTTTGGGGCCATTTTGGTAGCCATTTTGGATTTTTAACTATGTTAAGGAGGCTGTGCACCTTCAGGTACAGCCTCCGTAAAACTGCCGTAACTTCTTTATTATTCATTAAATCTATATAAAAGTATACATTTTCTTGCAGAAAAGATTTCAATGAATCCAACCATGATCATGAAATTGACCATTTTGGGAGAAAATTATAAAAAACACGTTTTTTGACCCATTTTAGGTTTGGAAAAGATAACTCAAAATATATTTTGTTAAATTTTATCATACTAGTTTAATTATATTCCTCATGCAATTCCCTATGAATCGGGGTTTTTTTTAATTTTTACTTTATTATTTTTTGAATTATCGAACAAAAAGTGCCAAAAAATATGATTTTTTACCAAAAAACGTGATGTTCACGATTTTGGAGGTTAAAAAACAGTTTTTTTGGCACTTTTTGGTCTGTAATTCAAAAAATAATATAGTAAAATTAAAAAAAAAAAAACGATTCCTAGGGAATTGCATGAGGAATATAATAAAACTAGTATGACAAAATGTAACAAAATATATTTTGAGTTATCTTTTCCAAACCTAAAATGGGTCAAAAAACATGTTTTTTATAATTTTCTCCAAAATGGTCAATTTCATGATCATAGTTGGATTCATTGAACCCTTTCCTGCAAAAAAATGTATACTTTTATTAAGATTAAATGAATAATGAAGAAGTTACGGCAGTTTTACGGAGGCTATGCGAAGGTGCACAGCCCCCTTAACAAAGTAAAAATACCAAATATGAGTTTTAGTGGTCTAACACATACACCTCATTGTTAAAACTATACACTGATCATACATGTTGGTTATTATATGCCAATTTATGGAATTTTACCAGTTTTGGTGGCCATTTTGGCGGTCATCTTGGTTTTAGGTGTGTTAACAAAGCAAAAGTTCTAGATATGAGTGTCTAGTGGTCTAATACATACACCGCACTATTAAAACTATACGTTCATCATAAAACCTGATTGCTGTGTCATTTTATGAGATTTGACCATTTTGGGCGGCCATTTTGGACGCCATCTTGAATAACCCCTTAGCATTATGAAACTATTTTTGGAAACTTCCTGAATATGCTTTAGCACCATGAAAGTAAGTCAACCAAAGTTGGTTTGAGGGAGTCCCGAGGGGGGGGGGGGGGGGGGGCGGTGCACGGTAACCCTCCGTATATACCCGACTACTTAGCTACTTACCGATCGTACAATGTCGTCAATTACCTGCGTGTGTGTTCAGTCCTTTCAGTGGAAATATTTTTTCAATAAAAGTGCGTGACCCTATTTATTTCGTCATCAACTGTTTTCTATTCTCGTTAAAGAAAAGTCACAAAAAGTGTCATTTTTGTTGGACAGACCCCGTATTCATTCTGTAAATGTCATCAAGCTATCTTTTGTTGTTCAGTTGTGGCATCACATTGTTGTCAATTTAAGAAAGCCTATTTTTCAAATTTCAGCGAACTTCAAATGACCAATGATGAAACTACGACCGAAGAAAGGATTATTAAGTCAGTAAAGTTAATAATTCCTTCACGTCATACACATATTTACTTCACAAACATTACAAACAGTTAACATAAAACTATTAGTATTTTAAGTGGAAATTATAACAAGACACAATAGGTGAGCTGGGCTGCAACTTCGACTATCTAGTGCGATGGCGCCCTATTTTAATCACAAAACTTCAGACGATGTCGGTCACGCAGTCGTCACAGTGGTTGGTGAAACCACTGATATCATATGACCAGACCGTCACACAGAATTGAACGATCGATTTAAAACAAATGTATTGTGCAGTTTTATTTCAATTGCCAGAGGATTGTATAGTATATATAAAAACACGTTTAATAAAGAGAAAGTTAGTATAAATAAACATGGCTCGAATTCACTCACAACTCCTTAGTGCTAATTGCGAAATCCTGAGCAAATTAATCTGGTCTCTTTGTACCTTTGAAATTATTATTTGAACTTGAAAAATTTCGAGAATTTTAGTTAACTATCTTAAAGCCGCTTTGAAATACATACAAGAATACAGTCCATTAATTGTTTGGATCAATAGTATTTGCAATCTTAAATTGATCATCAATATTTGTGTACTGCTGCGGAAAAGGGTGCAGTTGTCATAAAACGAGAAAGCAGTATCCAATTTTAACCACAAAAGTGTCAGTTTGAAGCATTCAAAAGTGTCTTTTGTTGGTATTAAAATCTTAACTTTTTCTTTGAGAAATAATTGCACCCTTTTGATGCGGCTGTACACATTCACACTATAGTAAGCGTCAAAATACTATGGACATAATTCCAATAATGCTTCCATGCGTAAACTCGGAAGTGTGTACCGGGCGATTTCAAAAATGACCGTGCATCCTGATTGGTCAATCGTGACGCGAATGCATGCTTACACAGTCACAATTGTTTGGTTAAAACCGTAACTAACAGCTGTTGGTTAAACTTTAACCTGTGGTTGGTTACAATTTGTAATCATTTGCTGGTTAATATGTTTTATTCTTTTTGCTAAACTTTACCATGTGGTTGGTTAAAACTTTTAATCACTTGTTGGTTAATTCTGCTAAACTTAACCATTTGTTGGCTAATCCTGCTTGATATAACATGAGATGTAAGAGTCAATCACCAAGATCATATATTTAAACACGTTTAATAAAAAGAAAGTTAGTATAATAAACATGGCTCGAATTCACTCACAACTCCGTGTTTCCAATATCTCTTCGTTCGCCGCTATATTCTAGTGCTAATTGCGAAATCCTGAGCAAATTAATCTGGTCTCTTTGTACCTTTGAAATTATTATTTGAACTTGAAAAATGTCGACATTTCGAGAATTTTAGTTAACTATCTTAAAGCCGCTTTGAAATACATACAAGAATACAGTCCATTAATTGTTTGGATCAATAGTATTTGCAATCTTAAATTGATCATCAATATTTGTGTACTGCTGCGGAAAAGGGTGCAGTTGTCATAAAACGAGAAAGCAGTATCCAATTTTAACCACAAAAGTGTCAGTTTGAAGCATTCAAAAGTGTCTTTTGTTGGTATTCAAATCTTAACTTTTTCTTTGAGAAACAATTGCACCCTTTTGATGCGGCTGTACACATTCACACTATAGTAAGCGTCAAAATTCTATGGACATAATTCCAATAATGCGTCCATGCGATTTCAAAAATTACCGTGCATCCTGATTGGTCAATCGTGACGCGAATGCATGCATTTTTGTTCGCGCATTTACACTCTCAGAACAAAGGTTAAAATCTTTAACCATGTTGGTTAAAATGTTAACCAACAGGAGGTTACCAGGTGAACCACACAATTGTTTGGTTAAAACCGTAACCAACAGCTGTTGGTTAAACTTTAACCTATGGTTGGTTACAATTTGTAATCATTTGTTGGTTAATTTTTTTAATTTTTTTGCTAAACTTTACCATGTGGTTGGTTAAAACTGTTAATCATTTGTTGGTTAATTCTGCTAAACTTAACCATTTGTTGGTTAATCCTACCTTCATTGCACTGACGTGGTGAAGATTAAAATTGCTAAAGATCTGAAATGGAACACCCACATTGGTGACATTACGAAACGTGCAAGTGGACGGCTATTTATGCTTAACATCCTAAAACGGCATGGGCTAAGTGTTAAAGACCTGGTAACAATCTATGTTGGTTTTCTTCGCCCCCTTCTTGAGTATGCTCTACCAGCATGGCATCCTGGTCTGACAGAAAATCTCCACTATGATTCGGAGCGTATTCAGAAGAGGGCGTGTAGAATCATCTTAGGTTTTAACTACATTGGCTATCAGGATGCCTTAATAACATGTGCTATTCCGGAACTCAGGAATCGTAGAGACCAAATTTGTTTAAACTTTGCTAAATCCCTTTTAAAATCTAATGAATTCCGTGGTTGGTTACCAAAATCTAGAGATGAGCAAGTGCATAATATGACTCTCCGTAGTGCTCACAAAATAACTGTTCCTAAAACACGTACCCTGCGTTACGCTCGAAGCTCAATTCCATACATGGTCAAACTCTTAAATCATACATTATAGTTATGTTTCCAGTCGGGGGTGGGTTGTTGTGTTATGCATGCTTAGTTATTTCTATGAATATATATTGTCTCTATTGTTCTATATATTACATATTGTAAATATTGTTGTAATTCAGCATTTTGCTGCGATAATGTACATCAATGGTCCAAAAAAGCTGATTGTGATTTAGAGTTCAACTTATTTGCTTTGATGATAGCAGAATTTAGTTCTTATATGGCACGAAACATTCGGAATTGGTTATTTGAAATTAATTTTCACGTGGAACAAAATACGAATTTCAAATTGTGGATGGCATCGTCTGACAGTGACAGAGGCGGGACGTGGCGTTATTTGCATTTTATGAATATTGTAATCAGATCAGTTAGGAAGGATGCTGGATCGCGACGATCACATCGTGTGAGGTCATGAATAGTCACGATGAATATTCATTTACAACGAATGATTGACAGTTTACGCTTAACTTCCGAATGATGAACTTATAGTGGGCGCTATACTGTGAAACAAAATCTCAACAATGGGCAGATAGGGTGTTACGTACGCCTGATTGAATTGATATAACATGAGATGTAAGAGTCAATCACCAAGATCATATATTTAAACAATTTCAAGTGTAGATGGTAAACACCAACACAGGCATATTATTTACAAAATACAGAATCTATGGTGTTAAATTTATAAAAAAGGGGCATCGTCAAAATTACATTTTTACGTTTCTTATCGTTTATCTTTGTTATATCAACAACAACAACAAAACACTCTCGCATAAAATAACTTGAATTATGTCCAACAAAAGCACACCTGGCATATTCATACAATGCCTACATTATACATACGCTAAATGCAGTCAATTTGCATAGCATTATAATATTATAAATTCTAATTATGTATAAATTGTATATTTAGTCAGGTTATAAATAGTAAAGCCAACACATCATTCTAATTAAATTAGGACATACCTGATGTCCATCGTCGTTTTAGAGGCATACATTACATGCATTCTATGATCAAATTAGCTGATATAGTAAAGCCTACACATCATTCTAATTAAATTAGGACATACCTGATGTCCATCGTCGGCTTAGGGCAAACATTACATGCACACTATGCTCAAATTAGGGCATACATTTCCTTTACCAGATCAGGGTATTCATGATGTCTTAAAGTCTTGGAGCGTACTTTTGCATGTACCATAACCTATAAAATGTGCCTAATTATGAGACCAATAAACATCTTCATTTCTTAGATAGGCCCATCTATGCCCAGCAATGCTGACCATATCTCTGAGGCCATGCTTATCTTGAAGTATACCATATGGTTTATAGGGCCTACTGAATATCAGCAGATTTGCGTCCGAGTAGTAGAGTGATGGGACAGCTAGTTGTTACAATGGTTTTCTCTGGTGGTGTATCTACACCCAAGGCTTCCAAGAATCTGAAATGGGATGGCAAAGGGAAGCAAGAATAGTGTTAAAAATTGTAATCGTAAGCTATCAGTCTGAAAGTTGCATTCATACTCTCGTCGTTGCGCATCGGCCAACGTCGGCGGACATTGATGCGCGAGTTGAAGGAATGTAAACTTTATCCGCCGATGTCGGCTGCTACACAACGACGGGAATATGAACGCACCGTTAGTGTCAGTACTCCTTTTACCTTTCTCTGTACGATGATGTCAGGGCATATTCTAGAGAATGCGGTTTATTATAGTGCATATGATTCTAAGGCATTGGGCATAAATTATAGGTATTACTGTGATTTAAGAAGTATTTGCCGGTTTACATAACCATGCTATCAAATACATTACACTTGATCAACATTTGGCAAATGTTTCATTGGAGTACTTATTTATACAATTGTAAATATCTTTTATAGTGATTTACCTGCTGTGCAAGGGAGTGAATATGTCATCATTGGGGTTGGCTTGCTGGAATCGCTGATAGGCAGTGAAAGTGCTGATGAATCCACTCAGTTCCGTAAGGGTTAAATCTAAATTAGATTGCATATTGTGCCTGCAAGAGGAAATAGTAACACAAATAATGTATGATAAGAGGAATAGAAATCATTCAAGAATTTTTAATGTGCATACACACATCTTAATAGAAACCAATTAAGGAATATGAAAGTTAGGCTCTACGAATACAAATGTTTGCATCATGAAAGTTAGCAGGAATACAAACGTTAGACACCAGGAATACAAAAGTTCGGCACGAGGAATACAAAATTTAGGCATGAGGAATACAAAAGTTAGGCATGAGGAATACAAAATATTTAGGCATGAGGAATACAAAATTTAGGCATGAGAAGTTAGCCATGAGGAATTCAAAAGTTAGCCATGATAGAAACAATAGTTAGGCAGCTTGAATACAAAAGTTAGGCATGAGGAATACAAAATTTAGGCCTGGGGAATACAAAGTTTAGGCCTGAGGAATACAAAAGCATATGCATGTGGAATACAAATGCTATGCATGAGAAATACAAAAGCTAGGCAGCAGATATACAAAATGTATGCATGAGGGATACAAAAGTTAGGCATGAGGAATACAAACAAAAGTTGGGTATGAGGAATACAAAAGTTAGCCATGAGGAATACAAAAAGTTAGGCATGAGGAATATAAAAGTTAGGCAGCAGGAATAAAAAAGTTGGCCAAGAGGAATAAAAAAAGTTAGCCATGAGGAATACAAAATGTAGGCATGAGGAATAACAAAGTTCGGCATGAGGAATATAAAAGTTAGGCAGCAGGAATAAAAAAAGTAAGCTATGAGGAATACAAAATTTAGGCATGAGGAATACAACATCTAGGCATGAGGAATACAAAATTTAGGCACGAGGAATACAAAAGTTAGGCAGCAGGAATACAAAAAAGTTAGCCATGAGGAATACAAAATTTAGGCATGAGGAATACAACATTTAGGCACGAGGAATACAAACGTTAGACACCAGGAATACAAAAGTTCGGCACGAGGAATACAAAATTTAGGCATGAGGAATACAAAAGTTAGGCATGAGGAATACAAAATGTAGGCATGAGGAATACAAAATTTAGGCACGAGGAATACAAATTTAAGCATGAGGAATACAAAAGTTAGGCATGAGGACTACAAACTTTAGGCATGAGGACTACAAAAGTTAGCCATGAGGAATTCAAAAGTTAGCCATGATAAAAATAAAAGTTAGGCAGCTTGAATACAAAAATTAGGCATGAGGAATACAACATTTAGGCCTGGGGAATACAAAGTTTAGGCCTGAGGAATACAAAAAGGTATGCATGTGGAATACAAATGCTAGGCATGAGAAATACAAAAGCTAGGCAGCAGGAATACAAAATGTATGCATGAGGGATACAAAAGTTAGGCATGAGGAATACAAACAAAAGTTAGGTATGTGGAATACAAAAGTTAGGCATGAGGAATACAAAAGTTAGCCATGAGGAATACAAAAAGTTAGGCATGAGGAATATAAAAGTTAGGCAGCAGGAATAAAAAAGTTAGCCATGAGGAATACAAAATGTAGGCATGAGGAATAAAAAAAGTTCGGTATGAGGAATATAAAAGTTAGGCAGCAGGAATAAAAAAAGTTAGCCATGAGGAATACAAAATTTAGGCATGAGGAATACAAACATTTAGGCATGAGGAATACAAAATTTAGGCACGAGGAATACAAAAGTTAGGCATGAGGAACACAAAATAAATAGGCATGAGGAATACAAAAGCTAGGCATGAGTAATACAAAAACTAGGCAGCAGGAATAAAAAAGTATACTGGCTTGCCTTTCGAATTCTGGATATGGTATTTTAAGATCTACATAACCATTCTGCCTTGTGGCATGCACAGGGTCATTCCAATAGTCCGCCAGAGTTTTCCATGTACACTATAAACATGAAGAATAATAAATTATGTCAAAATGCAATCAAAACGTTTTACTTTTTAAGAGTTTAATGTTAACAAATGTGTGGATCTCTTTTTTAAATGTGTGGGTTAAACTTTTAATCCAAATGGTGTTTTTTAACATTTCACATCAAATAGTGTTGCCAAAATCACATCAACACTGATATCAAAACGAAATGAGACCGCTCTTATGCCACCTTCTTGATAATTGAGTTGCACCCAATATGGTTGCACCCCTTCCCCCTCCTCTTTCCATCACTAACCCGCCCTCCTCAATCACGCCCCTAAAAGAGATATTTCATCAACATTTGGGCCAAATGACTTATTATATTAATTCAAAACATATGTCCCTCACCTCCTTATAAATCTTGGTTAACTCCTTTGCCATTTCTGGATTCTCGTGCACAAGGACGTAGTCCCCACGTGAGTAGACGGCCAAGACGCCATTGGGTGTCAAGACTCTGTCCACCTCACGGAAGAATGCTGCAAAGTCAAACCAATGCACTGCTTGAGAACAGGTTACCAGGTCAACGGATTGATCCGGAAGAGGAATATGCTCAGCATCTCCAACCCTGGCAACAGGTAATAAACGATGTGAAATAATGGGGTTTTTTAAATAAAATCTCAGCGTTTATGTGGGATCAAAGAGAGCTGAAAATAAATATCAGGAGACTACAGATATTGCTCAAAGTACCTGGAAATTGCTATGATTTGAAGCGGGAATATAACATGGATGTTGTAAACGCTAAATCTCCAGTAGATGGCACATAGAACCATTACAATAGTAGTTTTGTCCTGTCTTTGTTTGCATGGGTAAATGATACCAATGAGTGCTAAATTTGTGCTATTTTCAGTAGATAGGAGATAGATCCATGTCTTGGTTTTTTTTGCATGGGTAAATAATACCAATGAATACTAAATATGTGCTATCTTCAGAAGATAGCAGATAAAACATAGTGGTAGTTTTGTCTTGTCTTTGTTCACGTGGGTAAATAATACCAATGAATACTAAATATGTGCTATCTTCAGAAGATAGCAGATAAAACATAGTGGTAGTTTTGTCTTGTCTTTGTTCACGTGGGTAAATAATACCAATGAATGCTAAATATGTGCTATCTTCAGAAGATAGCAGAGAAAACATAGTGGTAGTTTTGTCTTGTCTTTGTTCACGTGGGTAAATAATACCAATGAATACTAAATGTGCTATCTTCAGAAGATAGCAGAGAAAACATAGTGGTAGTTTTGTCTTGTCTTTGTTCACGTGGGTAAATAATACCAATGAATGCTAAATGTGCTATCTTCAGAAGATAGCAGATAAAACATAGTGGTAGTTTTGTCTTGTCTTTGTTCACGTGGGTAAATAATACCAATGAATGCTAAATGTGCTATCTTCAGAAGATAGCAGATAAAACATAGTGGTAGTTTTGTCTTGTCTTTGTTCACGTGGGTAAATAATACCAATGAATGCTAAACATGTGCTATCTTCAGAAGATAGCAGATAAAACATAGTGGTAGTTTTGTCTTGTCTTTGTTCACGTGGGTAAATAATACCGTTGAATGCTAAATATGTGCTATCTTCAGAAGATAGCAGAGAAAATATAGTGGTAGTTTTGTCTTGTCTTTGTTCACGTGGGTAAATAATACCAATGAATACTAAATATGTGCTATCTTCAGAAGATAGCAGATAAAACATAGTAGTAGTTTTGTCTTGTCTTTGTTCACGTGGGTAAATAATACCAATGAATGCTAAATATGTGCTATCTTCAGAAGATAGCAGATAAAACATAGTGGTAATTTTGTCTTGTCTTTGTTCACGTGGGTAAATAATACCAATGAATGCTAAATATGTGCTATCTTCAGAAGATAGCAGAGAAAACATAGTGGTAGTTTTGTCTTGTCTTTGTTCACGTGGGTAAATAATACCAATGAATACTAAATGTGCTATCTTCAGAAGATAGCAGAGAAAACATAGTGGTAGTTTTGTCTTGTCTTTGTTCACGTGGGTAAATAATACCAATGAATGCTAAATGTGCTATCTTCAGAAGATAGCAGATAAAACATAGTGGTAGTTTTGTCTTGTCTTTGTTCACGTGGGTAAATAATACCAATGAATGCTAAATGTGCTATCTTCAGAAGATAGCAGATAAAACATAGTGGTAGTTTTGTCTTGTCTTTGTTCACGTGGGTAAATAATACCAATGAATGCTAAACATGTGCTATCTTCAGAAGATAGCAGATAAAACATAGTGGTAGTTTTGTCTTGTCTTTGTTCACGTGAGTAAATAATACCGTTGAATGCTAAATATGTGCTATCTTCAGAAGATAGCAGAGAAAATATAGTGGTAGTTTTGTCTTGTCTTTGTTCACGTGGGTAAATAATACCAATGAATACTAAATATGTGCTATCTTCAGAAGATAGCAGATAAAACATAGTGGTAGTTTTGTCTTGTCTTTGTTCACGTGGGTAAATAATACCAATGAATGCTAAATATGTGCTATCTTCAGAAGATAGCAGATAAAACATAGTGGTAATTTTGTCTTGTCTTTGTTCACGTGGGTAAATAATACCAATGAATGCTAAATATGTGCTATCTTCAGAAGATAGCAGATAAAACATAGTGGTAATTTTGTCTTGTCTTTGTTCACGTGGGTAAATAATACCAATGAATGCTAAATATGTGCTATCTTCAGAAGATAGCAGATAAAACATAGTGGTAGTTTTGTCTTGTCTTTGTTCACGTAGGTAAATAATACCGTTGAATGCTAAATATGTGCTATCTTCAGAAGATAGCAGAGAAAACATAGTGGTAGTTTTGTCTTGTCTTTGTTCACGTGGGTAAATAATACCAATGAATGCTAAATATGTGCTATCTTCAGAAGATAGCAGATAAAACATAGTGGTAGTTTTGTCTTGTCTTTGTTCACGTGGGTAAATAATACCAATGAATGCTAAATGTGCTATCTTCAGAAGATAGCAGATAAAACATAGTGGTAGTTTTGTCTTGTCTTTGTTCACGTGGGTAAATAATACCAATGAATGCTAAACATGTGCTATCTTCAGAAGATAGCAGATAAAACATAGTGGTAGTTTTGTCTTGTCTTTGTTCACGTGGGTAAATAATACCGTTGAATGCTAAATATGTGCTATCTTCAGAAGATAGCAGAGAAAATATAGTGGTAGTTTTGTCTTGTCTTTGTTCACGTGGGTAAATAATACCAATGAATACTAAATATGTGCTATCTTCAGAAGATAGCAGATAAAACATAGTGGTAGTTTTGTCTTGTCTTTGTTCACGTGGGTAAATAATACCAATGAATGCTAAATATGTGCTATCTTCAGAAGATAGCAGATAAAACATAGTGGTAATTTTGTCTTGTCTTTGTTCACGTGGGTAAATAATACCAATGAATGCTAAATATGTGCTATCTTCAGAAGATAGCAGATAAAACATAGTGGTAATTTTGTCTTGTCTTTGTTCACGTGGGTAAATAATACCAATGAATGCTAAATATGTGCTATCTTCAGAAGATAGCAGATAAAACATAGTGGTAGTTTTGTCTTGTCTTTGTTCACGTAGGTAAATAATACCGTTGAATGCTAAATATGTGCTATCTTCAGAAGATAGCAGAGAAAACATAGTGGTAGTTTTGTCTTGTCTTTGTTCACGTGGGTAAATAATACCAATGAATGCTAAATATGTGCTATCTTCAGAAGATAGCAGATAAAACATAGTGGTAGTTTTGTCTTGTCTTTGTTCACGTGGGTAAATAATACCAATGAATGCTAAATATGTGCTATCTTCAGTAGATAGCAGATAAAACATAGTAGTAGTTTTGTCTTGTCTTTGTTAAGTACAAATGAATTACTTTCATGCGTCTGTTAATGCAGAAGGGGAGATAAATTAATGATTACGGTGTTGTCTCGTCCCACTGACCTGGGATTCTTGACCCTTGACCTGGGCATATACCCTTTTTTTAGTCATTATTATATTTTTGTTTACTCCATTGAGCATTTGGGTTAATAATAATACTCACATATATTCAATATTGAGTGCCATATTTATCCGCTTTGCCTCGTCGATTTGCGCACTACTGATATCGATTCCCAGCACCTTTCCGAAATGTCCACCGAGACATGTTGTACCCTGCCCTGAACCGCATGCAATATCTACAGCCGTGTTAAGTGGGGTTGTTGCCTGAAGTAAAGAAATAGAACAACACAAAATTGGGTTACCGTTGAAATGAAAGGAGTGCATCAAAGATCCTCACATCTTGTGTCACCTTCAACCTTCGACAAACTGGTGAACCTTAAGTTAACCCTTTCCACGGGGCAGGCGTCTGTAGATGACATTCCGAAATTTCACAAAAAGTTTCAAAAATGACATTATTATTTAATTTCATTACCATATTTGGAACCAACATGAGAAATGCATAACAATAAGCACAAACTTGCTTAGTATTGGTTCAGTAATTCTTGAGATAGACTTTAAAAGTTGCGGAAGGTTTCTGAAAAATCTGTTTTAAATATGGTCAAACCAATGGCCGCGTGGCAGTGTAGCCTTTTAGACCCTTGTCTATGACAATGTGTGCCTTATCACTCATAATGATCTCAGAAGGAAACTTGAAAGTAAGTTGATGAGTGGCAAACATTTGGAAATGGAAACGGTTACAAGCATTTTGAGTGACATCATTGCAATGCATACCCCCTCTCTTCTGGTCCTGACTCCTGACAGCATGAAACTATACTCTATTATATAAGACATAACATATTCCTGTCATTTGATTGATGGATACTACATCATGTGACATGAAATATTTGGACTATTTCCCCACTTTTTAACAGGAGGGTATACGCTACTTGCACGCAATCGCCATTTTAGAATGAACGCGAGGCTCTCATCTCATCGCGCGCACGCCATACCGCGTCGCGATGCACAAACTTGCGTGAAACCACGACGCAGTGTGGCGTGATAGTGCGTGATGAGGGGATGGCTTCGCTTTTAATGGTTCCATCTGTACCGTGCAAGTAGCGTATACACCACCAATGCGCTCCTATAGGCGCTTACGTGCAAAGTAGCATATCAAAAACATATCAAAAGTATTTCCCAAAATGTAGCGATTTCGGCCATTTAGGCCATTTATTTACGCCCCAAAACTCAGGACGGACCTTACGCCGATTTTCAGTCGTTTAAAACTTTAAAATGTTCAAACTAGCGATTTTTGTTTTAAATTGTTACTGTGCACACTCATAAAAAGGTGTAGGCCTAATACCCAAAAGTAATCGATATAATTGAAGAAGAAAAAAGTCTTTCAAAATCTCGCAATTTGTGCCGATAAAAGAAACTCTTGCTGTGATAAACTTTTACCGGACATGCTATCCCATAGTGCATTAGTGGTGTATACCCAGGAGAGGAGGGGAAAATATCCCATAAAAAGTACTATTTCCCTGGGAACTTTAGGAACTTTTTTCCCAGCTCGCGATCGCAGTAGGCCTAATTGATCTTGACTTGATTGATACATGAGTAGACCTAGGTCTATTATCTTTTGTTTATCAAGTCTTTCAAATGACAGACATTTGTTTATGTGTCCTATATCAAACACATATTTACTCTACATTCTGGAAATGATGCAAAATAGGTCCCCTCGGTAACTGGAGACCGTGGGCCTACTATTTTCCTCCGACCTTTGGTCTCGGGGAAATAGTGAGGCCCACGGACAGTCACCTCGGGGAGCTATTTTGCACCATTTCCCTCATGGACAGTAAATATTCGTATGATATTACCCTGTGGGCAGTGGCGTAACCAGTGGGGGGCAGTGGGGGGGGGGGGGGGGGGGGGGGGGGGGGGGACGCCACTGCCTGAGTGAATTACCTTTTCCTTGAGATATGTGATCACTTTCTCTATAATCTTCGCATCTGCTTTTGGTCTATATCTGTTGTAGATAACAGCATGTTTTGCTTCAGCAAACTGCTTGCGAGGTTCTGTAGTCGCCATATTTTAGTACTTTGATTAACACTGAAAAAATAACACATGAAAGGTTTGTTATGAATGAAGTGTAGCCAATGCTATACTTTTATTAAAAATGTTACAAAAACAAGCAATCACTGGTTTTACACATTTTTGATAACTAAATTTAAAATCATAAACTTACCAACACTCGTATAATTTCCCTGTCAACAGTCAAATACGATACGGTCTCAGTTTGAAGATCTGGAGGAAAATAACCAACCAGTGGCGGATACAGGGGGCAGAGGGGCGGGTGCCCCCCCCCCCCCCCCCCCCCCCCCCCCGTTAAATTTGACAATATACCTTTTTTGTGTACCACTTTACCTTTTTCAGAGGCATAGGTTGGTTCCGTCGGTACATTTGCGACTTGTACCATGCGATATTTTTTGCCGATTCTTTATACTGGTGATTATATTTGGTTAGCAATTGGTAGTTTGTGTAAATAGGAACAAAACACCTCTATTTTGATTGGAAATTCCAAGAAACATATAGATTAGTGTGACTGTTTCATTGAAAAAAATATATCCAAAATGCGTTACAATTATTCTGTATGTGACAAATGTGAGATCCAAAGCTTTTAAAACAGCAAAGAATGAGGAATATCGACAATTTAATTGAATTGACAGTCAGTCACCATGGTAACATACATGTGACACCAACATTATTTCTCCATTGACTTTGACATGAGACTAATATAACTAATTAAATATAGTGATACAGTGTCAGCTTTGACCAAAGGCCCATCCATGCAAAAGTATGAAGAAGATTCGTATTTATAAGTCTGTCACATTTTTTTATTTTAATTCTTTGATTTATACAAAATACAGGATGAGTCCAAATATTCAGGTCCCGGTTCCGGTATCGATGAAGCAGTAAATATATTGTTTCATACTTTCATACAAAATTACAAACCAGAATTATAACATGATTACGAAAAAGCACGAAATCTACATGTATAGTGATACGTTCCACGGAATCCATTGTTTATACGACTGTACTGTATAGACATTGGTGATATTGCAGTATTTTCATACACAAATCTCAAAGAAATCTTACAAAAATTGTCATTTTTCATCTATTGCCTTTCCAATGTAAACACATAAAACACCAAACATTATTCGTAACAATCAAGTTGAAACTATTTACACACTGTAATCATGTTTAATATACTGTGGAACAAATTGGATTTCACCACTTTAGGGGAAAATACACATAAGGAATGATCGATTTGAACAAAATAAATTAGGTAATAGATTACAATGCTGATGATATACCGATATAGATATATAGGCCTACGTTTAGACAATCATTCAATGTCGCGTGAATTTGAACGTGGAAGGCTAATTTGGTTGAATATGATAAAATGTTGAAATTGGTCAGGAAAACCTAAATCAATGTTTTTTGTGAAGACTTGATTGATTTTTCCCGGCCGATCAGACATGGCAAGCTAATTAATAATAATAACTTTTATTATATCAAACTCGAATGAGATATTTTATTTTATAAATGTTTTAACTCCTTCTTACCTATTTTGGCAATGTACATAAATCTCGACGATTGTTATAACCTTGCGATATGCTTATAATGTATGTGTATATACAACACGAATTTGAATAATTCTTCAGGCAAACTAAATACACCAAATATATCTCTAAATTCTGGCAAAAACTTGGTAGCATAAGGCGGGGCGTATGTTTCGTTGACCAGCAAACAATATAACAATACATTTGCGTTGGTCTATAAAATTAATTGTTTTTATCGTTACTATGGACGCCACTTTGGAGCTGGTTTCGCAGGTCAATCTAACCCATGGTTAAAGGTATATGTTATGATCCCTTTTTGGCTATGATTTTTTTTCACATCAAGATATTTTGATATCAGAAGACTCCCCATATTTTTCTCATTATATCTGTAAAATCTTAGGGGCCAGAAATGTGCCAATTAGAAATGATAGGCTAAAATGTGGTGAATTACTGCCAAATGTGGTTAACCACCGCCAGTTTGTGTACTACTCGATGGGCAAATTTCTTGTGACCATGTGCTTCTAAAATAAGAACTATTGGAGTTATGCAACTCAAACTTTGGAATGCGACGATTTTAAGGATGACCTTTCATGTACAATAGAAAACATCAAGTCGAAAATCGAGCCAGCAATCAGAACATAGTTTCCTGCTTCAATTCTGCAAACATGGGTCGAGGCGGCTTTTCATTAATAAATATTTTGAAACGAGTGGTCGCAACCAATATCAATTAGACTGTGACTGCGCATTTATTAATTTACAACTATACGAGGGTCATTCAATAAGTTCTACCTCCTCCTACCTTATAACTTTAAGCCAGTCTTAGCTTTGAATTTCAGCTACAAATAATAAATTCATAGTGAATTGGTCCGTCGAGTACTGGTTGTACCTTTCTGGAGATGCAGTGAAAACCGAAGTTAGGAGGCCTCTTCGATTTGACCTCAAATTCCCGCCCAAATTATCAAGTGCGAGGGCGCCCTGCGGCAAATACAAAATAAAATTATAAAATTGCGTAGATCAAAATAAGAAGCGTTTATTCATGCCCAAATATAATCAAACAAGACCTTCGATCGTTGATCAATTAACATACACTCGGCAAAAGAAGTTCTTGGACACTTAAATTAAATTAATATTTAATAGAATATATATAATTATATATATGATTATATATATATAATTGTATATCAAAATAAGCAGAAAGTAATCCTCTAACAGCTTAACATGGAATTTAGACATGATCACTCATGTATGGCAGATCCCATTCACTTGACAATGGCAAGAAGATTGCAAAAAATTGGATAATCCCTCCATTCAAATGACTGTAAATGCTCATTTCTTGCCATTTCCTTTTACGCACCTTACCATTGCTTAATGAATGTGCTCAGCCATGCATGAATGCGTACATCTTAATTTCATACAGACATGATAGAGAATTATTGTCTGCTTATTTTGACATGCAATTGTTTAATTTATATTAAATATTTATGTGAAATAATTATTTGAACTTCAATGAGTGTCAAGGAACTTCTTTTGACGAGTGTACATTGAAGTATATGTTCCTCCCATTCAATATGTTTCCATTTATGTAGGCTAGTTTATAAAGTCAATTTTACCCTGATATGTGTGAAAACATGCTGCTACATCAGAGTAAAAATTAACATGTACGGGATGAAAAGGTGTCAAAATCAGGTGGAAAATGTCCTTAAATACCTTATTTTTGAATGTCGTAAAAAATCAGTTCACAGGATGATAGATTATAATAAGATGTTTCATATTCCCCCTTTGAGATTTTTTGAGTGGTTTTGAGTGGTCTCTAAATAAAAGGAAATCACAGTTGTAGTTCACAAGTTGGAAAACATTTCCCGTAAAAAGAGTTTCCCCGATACATTAGTTATAAATGAATGGGACAAATGGACAAAATGCCAACGGTTCCGAATTTTGCTCTCTCTTAACAGTCTCTGCCTGTAGTAGTGTGTACCATTGGGGGGAGGTGTTGTGAGTCATGGGTCTTCAGATCAACTTTATAAACAAATCAGTGATACATTACTATACCATTATATCATAGCCAAATTTTAAAATTCCTAACATTTTTGGTTCGGTCACCGACATTTCAGGAAAACAAATTACCGACATTTCAGGAAAAAAACCAGTATAACGATTACTACGTTCCCCATATATTAAGTATATCTATGCGCGCCATGTACATCCCAACGAATGGAAAACTTATTTTGAAACCTCCAGTTGGGTACATAACAAAAGTGAAACAAAATCGTTGGTATCTCGTTGGCGCGTCACATTACGCTGACCTTGAACCAGTGGCGTAGCTCGGGGGGGGGGGGGCAGTTCCCACTCTCCCCCCCCCCCTGACATATTTTGTTCTGCCCCCCCCCCCCCCCTTGTGCCCCCGCCCCACTCTCCGGATGTGGTGCTTTTATGCGTTATAACCATTTAAAAATGACCAATTTTCGCCAGGTTTGTATAAATAAAGGAACATTTTATAGAAAAAACTGATTAAAACCCGGATGATTGGGCATTAGGGACTGTGCGATTTTTTGACCATGCGTAATTTTTGGACCGTGCCCCCCCCCCCCCCCCCCCCCCCCCCCCCCCTTACGTGAAATTCACGAGGTGACTGACTTAGAAGAAAAAAATGGGCAACCTTTTACGAACATTTTAGAAATCTTGCCCCCCCTGAAAAAAAATCCTAGCTACGCCACTGCCTTGAACCCTTGACGATCATCGCCCTTATGCAGTTTCAAGACCTTATAATTTGATGCGCCAACAAGATCCCATTCAATAAACAAGTGCATATGAAAGAACTCAGAGCCTTTAACAAATTCAAAAGGAAACATTGTTGGGATCTCGTTGGCGCACGTATATAATCAAGGTCAAACGTCAAATGTTACCATTTTGAGCCATTTTTGCCCCTTCGTAAAGCTGTGCACCATATTTAAAACACCTTGGAAATGAGGGTTTACCTTAAATAAAAAGTGAAGATTCCAGCTGGGGATCTTTAAGATTTTTTTAAAACGATTTTTAAAAATTTGCTAAAGGTCAACTTACAGTGCATGCGAGTCAGTAATAGCCCCACATACATTGTTCAAGCTCTTATAAATCAGTGTGCCAACAAGATCCCATCAATTTTGTGGTTTATTTGCTTAGTTTGACTGCCATTTAATAGATACCGATGGGGAAAACTTTGGGATTTTGATGGCGGTTAATTCTAAATGAGCGCAAAATTGAGGCGTCATCAGCACTATTCTCAAGCCTTTTTCAGCCATTTCAGACCGAAATTTTGACATGTCATATAGGACATTGTTTTCTATGCATTTCAGACTATTCTGAACACATCTATGTTAGTCTGTAATGTCGATATCAAAATATTTAAGTCATGTCTTCCGAATTCGACAGGGTTGTTGAATTCTGAAGACATAATATGCAATTTATGAAACATCATGCAACAGACTAATGTTGATGTGTTCAGAACGGTTTAAAATGCATAAAAAACAATGTCCTATATGACATGTCAAAATTCACCAAAATAATCTGATATTCTGATAATCTGATACATGGCCCAAAAGGCTCGAGAATAAAGCTGATGACGCATCAACTTTGCGATCATGTAGAGTTAACCGCCATCAAAATCCCAAAGTTTTTTCTAGTGCTATCTATTAAATGGTGGCCAAACTAAGCAAATAAATCAAAAGGTTGATGGGATCTTGTTGGCGCACTGATTAACAAGAACTTGAAAACAATGCACGAAGGACTCGCATGCAGTGCAAGTTGCTCTTAAGCAAATTTGTAAAAAAATCTCTGAGATCCCAAACTAGTTTCTTCATTTTTTTTCTCAAGGTAAACCATCTTTGCAAGTAGATGTAATTTCCAAGGTGTTTTAAAGATGGCGCACGGATTTACGGCGGTGCGAAAATGGCTCAAAATGGTAAAACTTGACCTTTGATCAGGATTATCTCCGTGCGAACGAGATCCCAACAATTTTTTACTTTTGAATATGTTATGGCCCTGTCACACATACGGCGATCAGACCAGCGACTGAACTGCGCTCAAAAATATGTATAATACGCAGTCAGAGCGCGGAAAACTGTCCAAAATTGTCCATTTTTAAGTCAAGGTCGCTAAAACCCTTTCACATTCTGCTGCGATCAGGCCGGCGCTTAGATTACGCTTACAAATTATAAAAACTAATGCTAAACGCATCAAGATCTCTACGAACCCCTTGGTGACGCAGTGGGAACTGGCTGGGACGTGAGAGGGTCGTGAGAGCGTCCCTATGGTCGCCCTTAAGCGCCAGTGTATTAAGCTTGTTTTGTGCATGCTCAAAACAAGCGTAGTACACTGGCGCTTTCAGAGCACTGTCCTGTCCTGTCCTGTCATCCTGTAGTTGTTCACTGTCAAACTCCAAGCACATACTGAGAATCCTATAGACAAAGACATGCATGGATGGAGTCCATTCACTTGGATTATTAGTTTAACAGGTGTTTGATATTGTACTTGGGGCAATGATCTGAATAATATTAACCGTTTTGACAAATTGAATATCAAAACTTCATTAATAATACGAGGGTCATTCAATGAGTTATACCTCCTCATTCATAACATCGTTAATATGAATGGCAGCTGCTTCATGACTTTTATAATGATGCGATCAAAACCAGAGAGAGATTTTGGACAACAGACACGGAAAATTATCCTAAAGATAAATATGTGGTTTTTTTCTTCTTTTTCCTGAATATAATATTGTATTATCATGTATAAATCAGATTGTAGGCAATATTAACCTTTGTAGGATTGCAAATAGTATAATATCAACTCGAATGTATTGCTACGCCTTTAGCAAACTGGAATACAGCTATTAAGTCAATTTTTCATTGTTACAAGTCAAGCCAAGTCAAGCCATATATAGTGAAGAGCAAATATGACTTTTGCAGCGGTTCTCTGTGGTAGGGTTAAAACTAATGGTTCTCCTGGTCTGGTTCTGCCTTATTAGAGGGCATTCCCCATACTATTATATATACATAGGGTACATCAATTAATGTTATTGTTTATAGTCTGTTCAAGAGATATCTGTAATTTAGAACGGTTATAATCTACCGATTAGAATTGGCCAAAAGTAGCTCTTATGAAACATTTGGCTGTTTTTTAATCGTTTCCGTCGCACTACTTGGACCTTTGGTTTGTACTGCATCTCCAGAAAAGTACAATTAGTACTCAGACCAATCTACTATGAATGTTTAGCTGAGTTTCAAAACTACAATTGTGGAATATTTCATACAACTGGCTTATACAATAGCAAAGTTATGAGGTATGGGGTAGAACTTATTGAATGACCCTATCATTTTAATATATTCAGATTCAACAATGTTATTGATACACCTGTTCAAAATTCCCGCCAATTGACACTCTACTATTTCCATGGCTACAAAAGTGGCATTATCGCATTATGCTAAGCTAGGACAATACTCTCTAAATATGATTTACATAACAAGCAATGTGATTAGAGCCAAGGAGTATATATTATACGAGGGGACACTTAGCTCATTTGCATATTTGCTCATTAATATGGTTAACCCCGCGAACCCAGTCAAAGGTCGCAGATAACCGCCCTCGAGAGTCGATGGGACTTTTCTATTGTTCTCTAACGACAGCGTTGGGCGCATGAAGCTTCATGTACAGAGTTGGCGATGAGCGATTGGCCCAATGTCCAGAAACCAAGTTTCTCGCCGAAAAACTTGGTTTATCGATTGAAAATCCAAGTTTTTCAAGTGAAAATTCAAGTTTTTCTCGAAAAACTTTGTTTATCAATTGAAAAACCAAGTTTTTCGGACAGCTAGGCGAAAAACTTTTCAAATGAAAGTTGGCTGGAGAAAATCTTGGTTTTTCGATCGAAAAACCAAGTTTATCAAAGTGTAATGTCCAATAATTCGAAAAACTTGGTTTATCAATTGAAAAACCAAGTTTTTCGACGCGGAACGTAAAATAATTAGAAAAACTTGGTTTATCAATTGAAAAACCGAGTTTTTCGACGCCTAGGTGAAAATCTTGTTTTTCAAATCGATAATCTTGGTTTTTCAAATGATAAACCACGTTTTTCTAATTAATATACGTTCCGCGTCGAAAACTTGGTTTTTCAATTGATAAACCAAGTTTTAATTGATATACCAAGTTTTTCGAATTATTTTACATTTCGCGTTGAAAAACCAAGTTTTTCGATCGAAAAACTTGGTTTTTCAAAATGATAAACCAAGTTTTTCGATTTAATGGACATTAGGCGTCGAAAAACTTGGTTTTTCAATTGATAATCGAGAAAAACTTGGATTTTCACTCGATAAACTTGGTTTTTCGAGTTACTGGACATTGGGCCATAGACATTACACATTGATTAACTTGGTTTTTCGATCGAAAAACCAAGTTTATCTAAGTGTAATGTTCAATAATTCGAAAAACTTGTTTATCAATTTGATAAACCAAGTTTTTCTTATTATTTTACTTTCCGCGTTGAAAAACTTGGTTTCTCGATTGAAAAACCAAGTTTATCTAAGTGTAATATCCAATAATTTGAAAAACTTGGTTTTTCGATCGAAAAACTTGGTTTATCATTTTGATAAACCAAGTTTATCTAATTAGTTTACGTTCCGCGTTGAAAAACTTCAACTTCAATCGAAAAACCAAGATTTTCTCCAGCCAACTGAAAATCTTGGTTTTTCAAATCGATAATCTTGGTTTTTTATTTGAAAAGCCAAGTTTTTCGCCTAGCTGTCGAAAACTTGGTTTTTCAATTGATAAACCAAGAAAAACTTGGATTTTCACTTGAAAAACTTGGCTTTTCACTCTATAAACTTGGTTTTTCGGCGAAAAACTTAGTTTTTCGAGTTACTGGACATTGGGCCTGCCATACGCGTAAGCCAAGTTTGTCGCAGGTTGTATGCCGCGTCTCATTCTATCTTTGATTGACATTTGTCAAAGGGATACAATTATGTCTGGTTGCCCATTTTTCTCTTTTGGGTATCATGCAAGTGTTTGGGGGTAACTAGGTAGTCACCTTTTTGTTTTTGGCACTGTTAGACCGTTGTCATAGGAGCTCACCGGTGTTTTTTCTCATACCAAGTTCTTATCAATACAGTTATGGGCCATACTGTACATTTAGAACAATTTTAATTAAATTGTATTATATAAATTAGTGATGGACGACCAGAAATTGACATATTATCAATAAAAGGCAATCATTGGTGGACAATGTGTTGTTTAATAACACAGTTTTCAATTTTAAAGAAAGAATAAATGGATAGAGTCAAACAAAAGCTGGTTAAACCCCGGGAGTCAGACATCACGCATGAAACTATTATTTGACAGGTGATATCATTATTATGACCTATTTGTTCTGTTATTACTTGGTGAAAAAAATGTAACTGATAAGAGAATGATTTATCGTTGGTGAACAATATTTGGGGATTTTGTTAATCTCATTTTTGCATACGCTTATGGCAGGTCCAATGTCCAGTAACTCGAAAAACCAACTTTTTCGCCGAAAAACTTGGTTTATCAATTGAAAAACCAAGTTTTTCGGACAGCTAGGCGAAAACTTGGTTTTTCAAATGAAAAACCGAGATTTTCGCCGAAAAACTTGTTTATCGATTTTTTATTTGAAAAACCAAGATTTTCAGTTGGCTGGAGAAAATCTTGGTTTTTCGATAGAAAAACCAAGTTTTCGCCTAGCTGTCCGAAAAACTTAGTTTTTCAATTGATAAACCAAGTTTTTTGGCGAAAAACTTGTTTTTTCGAGTTACTGGACATTGGACCTGCCATAAGCGTATGCAAAAATGAGATTAACAAAATCCCCAAATATTGTTCAACAACGATAAATCGTTCTCTTATCAGTTACATTTTTTTTCACCAAGTAATAACAGAACAAATAGGTCATAATAATGATATCACCTGTACTTTGAAGTTTATCAAAGTGTAATGTCCAATAATTCGAAAAACTTGGTTTATCAATTGAAAAACCAAGTTTTTCGACGCGGAACGTAAAACAATTAGAAAAAATTGGTTTATCATTTGAAAAACCAAGATTATCTATTTGAAAAACCTTGGATTTTCACTTGAAAAACTTGGACTTTTACTCAATAAACTTGGTTTTTCGAGTTACTGGACATTGGGCTTGCCACATACGCTGTTATGATCTAATCATAACCACCCTGTTCTAAGGGAAAACGGACGTCTCGGGTCAGATAGGTTCGGTTAGTCGGGCGCGTGTATTTTCAACAATTTTTGAAATGTTCAAGACAATTTCACTTGCTCTTTTTTATAGCCATAAAGGCGAAAAGAAAAAAACACCCTGTTCTACAGGTCGTCGACGGACTTCGTAGGTCGATTCGGTCGTGTGTCTTTTGTTTTTAGATGACACAAAAAATGGCAAACTCTGTAAATATTGTGCCATTTTGGGCTTAAAAAAACAAAAATCCCAAAGTATTTCTTTATGTACCAGTATCAGCCGATACTGGAACACTGACTTTGTACCAGTATCGAACGATACTGGGTTTTCTAGAACCAAACGATACTAGTACTGTGGTACAGTACAGAATCTGGGGCGTAAAGTACAACTTTTTCCGAAAAAGCTTTACATAATGTACAGAATCATAATAAATAAGGCTAAAACATGCACAATAAACTTGTTTTCAGAATTTTATTATGATTATTAAGTATATCAGTTATATAATCATCAATTAATAATCGTTTTGAATTACCGAATATTTATCTATATATATATATATAATATTACAATATTTTAGTACAATCGGTGAAGTGGATGATTGGGGAAAAGTGTACTACATGTAGGTCCCAGATACTGGTATCTATACTGGAATCGTTCGATACTGGAACATAAAAGTTGCGATATTGGTGCGATTTTACAGTTCCAGTATCGGTCGATACTGGAACACCAAATTTTGTTCCAGTATCGAGCGATACTGGAACGTTTTTATGTTCCAGTATTTGTATCAATACTGGAATCGTTCGATACTGGAACATAAAAGTTGCGATATTGGTGCAATTTCACTGTTCGATACTGGAACACCATATTTTGTTCCAGTATCGAGCAATAATGGTACATAATTATGTTCCAGTATCGCCCGATAGTGGAACATTTTCATGTGCCAGTATCGGCCGATACTGGAACACTGACTTTGTACCAGTATCGAACGATACTTGGTGTTCCAGAAAAAACCCGATACTAGTACAGTCCAGAATCTGGGACGTAAAGTACAACTTTTTCCGAAAAAAAGCTTTACATAATGTACAGAATCATAATAAAGAAGGCTAAAACATGCACAATAAACTGTTTTCAGAATTTTATTATGATTATTAAGTATATCAATTATTGATCGTCCAACATGTTTTGAATTACCGAATAGTTATCTATTATATATAATATTACAATATTTTAGTACAATCGGTGAAGTGGATGATAGGGAAAGGTGTACTAGGTCCCAGATACTGGTATCGATATTGGGATCGTACGATACTGGAACATAAAGGTTGCGATATTGGTGCGATTTTACTGTTCCAGTATCGGTCGATACTGGAACACCAACTTTTGTTCCAGTATCGAGCGATACTGGAACGTTTTTATGTTCCAGTACGGTATCAATACTGGTATCAATACTGGAATCGTTCGATACTGGAACATAAAAGTTGCGATATGGGTGCGATTTTACTGTTCCAGTATCGAGCGATACTGGAACGTTTTTATGTTCCAGTACGGTATCAATACTGGTATCAATACTGGAATCGTTAGATACTGGAACATAAAAGTTGCGATATGGGTGCGATTTTACTGTTCCAGTATCGGTTGATACTGCAACACCAACATTTGTTACAGTATCAGTCGATACTGGAACACCAAATTTTGTTTCAGTATCGAGCGATATTGGAACGTTTTTATGTTCCAGTATCGGGCGAAACTGGTACACATGCTACAAGTGGTGATTTGTTCCAGTATTGAACGATACTGGTACATAATTGTGTTCCAGAATCGCCTGATACTGGAACAATTTATACGTGCCAGTATCGTCCGATATTGGAACAATGGCGTCGTACATACTGGAACACTGGCGTCGTACATACTGGAACACTGACGCTGTACCAGTATCGAACGATACTGGATGTCCCAGTATCGGACGATACTAGTACAGTTCAGAATCTAGGATCTTAAGTACACTTTTCCTGAGTGACGTAGTTTTACTATTTTACAAAAAATTCATGCACTATTTTAATATTATGGTATCACATGACATCACAAATGATTTCCCATATGATATCGCATTATGAGATATCATATGTCAAGTCATATCTGATACCATATTTGATTTCATATGTGGATATCATATGTGATATCAAATGAGATATTGTATAATAATAACACTAACACTAATAACACTAATAATAATAATACTAATTATCCTGTGATATAATAATTATGTGATAGCATGTGTGAGATCATATGTGCTAGCATGTGTGATATCATATGTGAAATCATGTGATATCACATATGATACCACATATATGACACATATGATATCACATAATGATATCACATATGATATCTCATATGATATAACATATGATATGGTACACATATGATTTCACATGGTATCATATATATATATATATGATATGGTACATATAATTTCACATATGATATCGCATTATTAGATATCACATGTGATATCATATATTTATATAACATATGTGGATAACATATGTGGATATCATATGTGATATCAAATGAGATATAATAATTATTATTATTATTATTATTATCCTGTTCCTATTATGTGATATAATAATTATGTGCTAGCATGTGTGATATCATATGTGAAATCATGTGATATCACATGTGAAATAACATATGAAATGGTACACATTTGATTTCACATATGATTTCACATACCATATCGCATATGGTATCACATGGTATCATATATGATATGGTCCATATAACTTCACATGATATCACATTATTATATATCACATGTGATATCATATATTTATATGATATCCGTGTGATTGTAGTAACATGGCAGAATCCAGGCTTATCATTTCATATAATGACATTTGTTTATCTCTTTATTATAACACATACATTGAATAAGGGTAAAGTGCTACCCATAGGGTAATAATAATAATAATGTTATTAATAATGCTATAGCTTTGAAATTATGAAACATGAAATATTGTCCAGTCGCAAGGTGTGCATGGAGGGTCAATAATTAATGTGTATCTTACTCGCAAATCGGCATTTTGAAACATGAGGGGCATTGGAGATTGACACATCGAAAATGTCGATCATCAAACAAGTCAGTTTTGGTGCCAATCGGTAAAAAATGCATTATTTTACAAGGTTACCATGACAACCAATCATTATCTCCTTTTAAGTAACATATTTTGAAATGATGAAGGCGATGCTTGTATTCAGATTTGCCTTTTGCATTTGATAACTCAGTATCAGACTATTAATTACTTATCCCAGAGTGAAAGAATGATTATACAGGAACATTTTGACAATTAATGAGATGATAATGACCATTTTAGCAAAACCAATTTTACTGTGTGTAAATCCCATTGGAATGGCGAAAAATGCGGACAGTTTACAAAACATGGTACAGTTTGCTTATTGTTTCGTCGATTACTTTCATTTTTGGGGAGGATAAACTAGATTAACAACACTGTATACAGACGACAAGAATTCCATGGTTCAATGCACGCATCAAGGTCAAATGGCCGTTTCAAATCGTGTACAATGTTTTTTTGATTCACCCTGTATAGTTACTTTTTTTGATGACTGTACTCTGGTTAGTGGTTAGGCCTATTATAGCCAATGGATAACTGCGAATACTCAAGTTATTGATATATAACATGGTCTGAAAAAGGTGAAAAGTAAGCAAACGTCATCGTCGTGCAAAACGATTCGTCACTCAATATAAAAATGGAAATGCATCACTATTTCCAGCACATAGAACTTGGCTATCCATATCATTCATTCCGTGACACCTAGTTAGTCATCCACTGTTACCCATACTAACTGGGCTATTTCTGTTTTGTGAACAATTTCGGATTAACCCCTGAGAACTACCGGCCGATTGGTCAGAAAGATGGATACATCATTTATTGCACCAATGAGAGACATTGTTAGAATAATTGTATCCCTGATAAAGATGGGAGTGAAACATTTTACAAGCTGCATTTGAATTGGCTATTCATATGAGTACATCTTGTAATAAACCAATCGGAACCACTGTAAGATAGACAGGTAGATCCTACATTGATTCTCTTTGAATCAATTGAAGTCAAGGTTTGAGTCCGTACATAGTGAAATACAGTGTTATAATTTTATTTTAAAGTAATTGGACACGTTATAATTCAGTAGCGAGCAATAGTGGCCACAACCACATCGTTTTTCTTATCGCTTTGTTTTTTCTTATAAACGGAGATTACTTCCGCGATTGTGTACAGGTATGGATTAATGGCAGAATTTAAGGGCAAAACGAAAGTAACTGCCCATGCGTATACAGAAGGGGGTAGTGTAATTACCCGTAATTGAACCAAAATTCCTAGGACAATAATTGGAAACCAGCAAAGAAAGTCCGTGATCACTATGGCTGATACTTTCATTGCAATTCTTATCTGTTCGTTTAAATCACGATTACGCCCAGATTGTTTTGAAGAATTATGAATTTCTATAACTATCAATAAGTAGCTTATGACAACGGCCAAATAGCAAACACAGTTAAGGCCAAGAAAAACTGCAATAGAATAATACAAACCGTCAACAGTTCCTGTGAATTTAGTATCGAATGTTTCCTTATAATAGCTATAGAGTGTGCCTTCTACATAGAGTTTAATAGAGTGAGGTGTTTTCGAGTACGTTTTGGTCAAAGCTAATGGTAAACCAATGCATACGTGTGAGTTATCATAGAACTTAAAGTTTTGTCCGGCAAAAATGGATGGAACAATACCCAATGTCAGTGATAAAATCCAAGTTATTGCTGCGGTCAAACAAGCGGTTCGTTTGCCCAATTTATTGGTAGAGTATGGCATCATAATATTAATGCATCTGTCGATACTTATTATTGTCACAAAGAACACCGACCCTTCACTTGACATTATGGCCACGGCTCCAGCTAATCTACATATAATACTGGATCTCCAAGTGTTCGAATTTATGGGAAAGTATTCCCCTAAATATATGTCAGCACATGCGATTAATATCATGTAAAAGCCCATTAGTGAATCTGAAACGGCAAGGTTGTTAAGAAGTATATCTTGTACACTACTTTGTTTGCCTTTTCCTTTTTCATATATTTCCAAATCAAAACGAATAAATTGCCCCCAAGTGCATTCAAACCGATAACCCACATCATGACTATTAAAGTCCTATCAGATAATAAACGGTCACACGTTAGAAATGGTGACCTGTCATCCGATGCAGCACATAAAACACCAGGAGGATTGAAACACTCACATATTTCTTTTTGACTTACAAATAATTCTGAATTTCTTGGCAATTTCGAAAAGGAATCCTGGTTAACGCCTGTGAGCGTGTTGTTCCTGATATTAATGAATGTTAATCTGGGCAGATCCCTTACAACAGGAAATTGGGTGAAACTATTGTTCGCCAAATCGATGAAAGTCAGATTGTGTGTATATTTGAACGTGTCAGGGTCAATTTCTCTAAGCTGATTAAAGGACAAAACTAAAACTCGCAAATAAGATGACCGGTGAAACAAACGAGCGTCTAGCCTATACAATTGATTAGAGTCCAAAAAGAGATTTTCCAAGTTAATTAAACCATAAAACACATTGCCTGGTAATACAACTAGCCTATTGCGTTCCAAGGAAAGTAATCTTAAATTCGTCATGTTATCAAACAAGCCGGAATCAAGGGTGATTAAATGGTTTTCATACAGATGTAGATCGTGTACGCTCACTAGGTCACTAAACAACCCAACCTTTAATCTGCTAATATTATTTTGATGCATACCAATGTCATAAAGACTGTCCAGACCACGAAAAATAGTAACATTCAGTGGATCAACAAATGCGTTTTTATACAACTTTAAAGTTTTCAGGTTTGACAAACCAAGAAACAACCCCACCGGCAACTCTTTTAGTTTATTACGGCTCAGACTTAAATACGTCAATGATGTTAGTCCTTGAAATAAACTGGCATTTAAAGTGACAACATGGTTGTTATATAATCTAAGATTAGATAGCTTAGAGAGACCAATAAACATCGGGAACTCTTTTAGCTCATTACTGGACAGATCTAGTTTGATCAAGGATGTTAGTCCAATAAACAACCCCACCGGCAACGTTATTAGTTCATTTTTGTCCAGAGTTAAATATTTCAAGGATGTAAGCCCTTGAAATAAACTGACATTTAAAGTGACAAAATGGTTTTCATGCAATTTTAAAGTAGCAAGCTCAGAGAGACCAAAAAACAACCGCGCCGGCAATTCTTTTAGTTCATTATTTCTCAGGTCTAAAAACGTCAAGGATGTTAGCCCTTGAAATAATCCGACTGTTAAGGTGACAATCTGGTTTCTATATAATTTAATGGTTTCCAGTTTATGCAGACCAATAAACAACCCCACCGGCAACGTTATTAGTTCATTATCGGACAGAGTTAAATACGTCAAGGATGTTAACCCTTGAAATAAACTAACATTTAAAGTGACAAAATGGTTTTCAGATAATCTTAAAGTAGCAAGCTCAGAGAGGCTAGAAAACAACCCCACCGGCAATTCCTTCAGTCCATTAATGCTCAGACTCAACCTATTCAAGGATGTTAGTCCTTGAAATAACCCGGCTTTAAAGGTGACAATCTGGTTTCTAAATAAATCAATGATTTCCAGCTTGTGCAGACCAATAAACAACCCCATCGGGAACTCTTTTAGTTCATTACGGGACAGACCTAGTTTGATCAAGGATGTTAGCCCTTGAAATAAACTGACATTTAAAGTGGCCAGATGGTTTTCAGATAATCTTAAAGTAGCAAGCTCAGAGAGACCAAAAAACAACCGCGCCGGCAATTCTTTTAGTTCATTTCGAGACAGTTCCAAAAACGTAAGCTTAATCAACCCCTTAAATATATTAGTACTAAGAGTCGCTATCTGGTTGCTTTCCAAATACAGGGTAGTTAAATTATACAGCCCCTGAAAAGATCCTGCTGCTAATCCTGTTAATCTATTGTCTGCAAGATTTAAAATGTTTAAATTCTCTAACCCATTTAACCAATTCAATTTGAATAATTCATATTGGGAATCATCTTCATTAGGTATAGATGAATCGAGTTTTACAACACTATTATGATGGAGATCTAGGTGTAACAAGTCAATTGGATATATAATCATTGATTTATGGTTTTCAAGCAAAACATTTTCGATACACTGGAACTGTACCTCATTGGGACCTAAAGTTGCCTCGCAACCTGGTTGAAGTACTATACGACACACCTTATCCAATACTTCACTACATGTTATCATGCTTTGATACCCTTTTACGTTCGTACAATGAGATGTTTGATTTACCTGTGGATCACCCTGTTTGTCAAAGTATAATTCGGGGCACAAAGTATGTGAGTTAAAACCTGTCGTCCTTTGCACTAGAACACTGATATTACCTTGCAGATTAAGCCTTATGATGTCATCATGGAATACAGAAGAGCACGCACCAGCTTGTCCATTAAGTATAACATATCTGTCGGTACAACCTACAGAATTAACCTCTCTCTCAATATAAAGTAAGAATTGTTGTTTAGTTTCTGGTAGTTCGATAGTGGTAAAAGAGCCGTTGGTTGCGGTGATATGGACACTGCATGTTTGGAGCTTACTGCCGTGTAAGAAAACCGATCCTTCATTCATATTTGATTCTTCTATGCGGCATCCATGAGAAACATTATCAGCGACAGCCCAAGTAGGTTGCACTACCATCTGCGCCACTGCTACCGATCGATGCCCTACTATGATGCTTTGAAATAAAATTGGTAGTATGATAAAAACTGTCAGTTTCAATAAATACCTGATAACGTTATTGGCTGCCATGTTTAATTATTATTGTCAAGTCCTATATATCATGTAGCGGCATGTTTTATAGTCGGTTCCTGATCATCTGAAAATAATGGAATGGATACACGTGTAAGATTAATAGTATGTACTGCTTCCCAACAAATAAAGTGTAATGAGGAAGGGAGAGCTAGCACGTGATAGATTAATAGAAAGTTAACTTATATCCATATAATGTAGTTTCGACAATATTTGTGTGTAAATTACAGTAGAATAATAAAACATTTTCAGTTTAAAAAAAAAAGATTGTGATCATGAACATTGACGTTAATTATCTTAGAGTGTAAAAAGTTGATTGTATGCAAAATACTTTCACTGAATAGTATAGATATTCATGACTATATGATTGTGACCAAATAAGGTAACATCTATGTCTTGATATTATGTTTAAGTAAGTTGTTGGCCAATCAGAGCGCTCCACGCCCGGAACGATGTTTGCCGCTGGTCTGGTGTGCGCGATTCAAACTTCACTTGCTCGTCTGGGCCAAGCGGGAAAAGTCCATCGTATAAACATATCAACGAAATGTAAAATAATGTTTTAAACTGTGATTATTTTATTTAATAAATCATGGATAGTTGGAAGAAGTGATGTTCGTGTGAATGTTATTTTAGCAGTGATTTAATCAATTTAAACAAGTTCCGCTCGGTTTTGAAACACATTAACAGACCAGATCTGTCTGTCACCTACTTCACACCTATAAGACTATTGTCTTATTCTACAGGACTATTCATTATTGTAATGACACTTTACCAGAAGTGAACTACGATCAAACACTAGTCTTGACGTTGTTATAACCCCTGCCTGGGTCAATTGATAATATATTTCTGTCTTCTATTCAATATTTGTTTCGCAAGGTTTAAAGGTAGATGTTCCGATTTTCAACTTGAAGTTTTCTATTCTACATGAAAGGTCATCTTTAAAAGAGTTGTATTCCAAAGATTGAGTTGCATAACTCTAATGGTTCTTATTTTAGACGCACAAGATGCCGTGAAATGTGCCCATTGAGTTGTACACAAACTATATCGGTGGTTACCACCTTTCGCGGTAATTCGATGTAATTTCACCGATTTCTTCGTAATCATACTGATTTGGACCGTCAAATTTCAGTATGTTAATCAGAAAAATATGATCTTTCATATGACATGAAAATCTCCATATGTTTGAGAAAAATCCGTGTTATGAAAATGTGATCGGGTCATCTACCTTTAATAGCATCAACGCTGGAATTGTCTTGCATGACTGATAGAAGGACCCTTTGAATTGGAGGAATATGTGAAGGCTAAGAAGGCACTTGTAGAGGGGAAAGCAGTGGGGAAGATGGTATCACACCTGAGATGCTGAAAAGATGCGATTTGGATAATATCATTCTGGACTTCTGCAATGATGCCTTGCTGAACGGGAAAAAGCCAGACCAATGGTCTATTCTCAACATAATACCAATACCAAAATCAGATGATCTCAGCTTGGGAGGCAACTACCGTGGAATAAGTCTGAGCTCAATTGTTGCCAAGCTATACAACAAGATGATACTCAACAGAATCAGATCTGAGCTTGACATCCACCTGAGAGCTAATCAAAATGGCTTTCGAGTTGGACGTACCACAGTTGGCCACATTCTTACCCTCCGTAGAATTATTGAGGGAATTAGATCACACAACCTGCCAGCCATCATAACCTTTATTGACTTCAAGAAAGCGTTTAACACAATACATAGGGGACGAATGCTGCAAATTCTGAAGGCCTATGGCATACCTGAGCAGCTTACAAATGCGATTGCAGAAATATACAAGGACACCAAGGCAAAGGTTATATCACCTGATAAGGAAGCAGAGGAATTTGAAATACTGGCTGGAGTACTACAAGGTGACACCCTGGCTCCATATCTCTTCGTCATTGTTCTCGACTACGCCCTAAGAGAGGCAATAGATGGCAAAGAAGAGGAGCTAGGATTCCGCTTAAAAAAAAGAAGCAGCAGGCGAATAGGACCAACCACAGTTACTGAACTTGACTTTGCTGACGACATTGCACTGTTGTCTGAAGAAGTGTCTCAAGCGCAATCACTACTTAACAGAGTGGAGACTTCGGTGGGTAAAGTTGGGCTCAAAATGAACGCTGCAAAGACAAAGTACATGTCCTTCAACCAGAAGCAAGTACCTGTAATCACCACAAGCGATGGTATGCGCCTCGATAAAGTGGAGGACTTCAAGTACCTTGGAGCCTGGATGAACAGTACTGAAAAGGACATTAAAACACGCAAAGCAGCTGCATGGAGAGCTTGTGGCAAACTTAGTCAGCTATGGAAGGCCAAATCACTATCCAGAAAGCTCAAAGAAAGACTGTTCATAGCTACTGTAGAATTAGTCCTCCTCTGTGGATGTGAGTCATGGACAGTCACCACAAAGCTTAGTAAACAGCTGGACGGATGTTACACTAGAATGCTTAGAACTGTGTTCAACATCAACTAGAGACAGCATGTGACAAATAAGGACCTGTACGCGGATATGCCCAAAGTCTCGGATAAGATCAGGGAGCGTAGATCAAGATTTGCAGGACACTGCTTCAGAGGGTCCAATGAGCTGGTCTCCAAACTCATACACTAGGTACCAAAACATGGAGCAAGAAAGCGTGGTAGACCAGCCCTTACCTACATTGACTTACTAAAGCGCGACGCAGGATTGCAGGTACAAGAAATCAAGACAGCTATGTTGGAAAGGAAGATTTAGAGAAGCATCGTAGTTCGGGAATATCACCCGCCATAAGTCAAGTATAAGTCAAGATAAGCAATGAACGAAAAAAGCATGTTGATGTCACAGAACGAGGTCAGTGTTAGGCAACTACGATCAAACCCTAGTCTTGACGTTGTAAACCCCTGGTTTAATCGATATTATATTTCTGTCTATTTTGTTTCGAAAGGTTTTATAGCATCGATTAAGGAATTTTCTTCCATGACTGATGATAGATACGTACACGGCAACATTTGCCTTTGTTTAACTCTGCAGCTGATCAGAAGTCACAAACTGGTCCAAAAAAAAAAGTTTCACTTCTAATAATGTTTAGAAATGCACCAATTCCGATTAAACGGGACAAAACTTAAGTTTTACATACTTAATGACCCACAAACTAGAGCGGTTCTCGGGTGTAGCGGTTTTCGTATGTGGCGGTTTTCGTATGTGGCGGTTTTCGTATGTGGCGGTTCTCCTATGGGGCGGTTTTCCTATTTGGTGATTATGGTTGTTGGCATTGATTATAGTTTGGATATGTGTAGGCATGTTTTGGATCCAACCGGAACCATGAGTCGCCGATATACAGGGTGAGTCAAAAAGACTGCAATAGTGGAAGGAAGCCATTTTGTTTTCAAAACCAAAATGAATTTTAAAACTTTTTAAACGTTGCAAGAATGATGTATTTAATCCTAACTTTGTGTGAAAAAATGAAATCAATATCATTTTCCGTTTGCCTTTGGTGAACCTTTTGACCAGTGCACCCATTTCACACGTTTGTCCACGAGATACCCAAAATATGCATCAGATCGCAAAACGTGTCTCCCATTCAAATTTGAAAACTTGAGTTCATTTGTGATGTTATTGGAATTTGATGCATCCTTTCTTGTTTACAATAATCAATAATCATACCCATGCTGTGAAAGCGTATAATGTTCTAAATTTTAATTTAAAAAACTGACATTTTCCTCTTTTTTTTTGGCGGGAAATTCAAATATGAAAATGCAATGTGTGCCATTTCAAATGAAAATCACTATGCTCGTGGACAAACAGGTAAATGTGGTTGTGCAGCAAAGAAGGTCACCAAAGACAAACGAAAAATGCGATCGACTTCATTTTTTCACACAAAGTTAGGATTAAATACATCATTCTTGCAACGTTTAAAAGTTTTAAAATTCATTTTGGTTTTGAAAACAAAATGGCTTCTTTCCACTATTGCAGTCTTTTTGACTCACCCTGTAGTTGCTGTTAGTGGTTGTTGAAGTTCAGAGAGATAAGTAAGGTGAATAGGTTGTAGGGTTTGTTAAAGTAGCCATTTGCAAATGAAGGGATGTCTAGGTCTAGACGACATTGTCTGTAGGAGGTAAGTGTGACTGATCTATTACCACTATCCTAAGAAACCATGATTGATGTGAATAATTACATTCATTTGCTGATTATTGTGATTATGTTTAGTGAAACATGGTGGGAAACAGTTGCCTAATATAATCTTGCATATTGTTATGTAACCCGCATCGGCAAAGTCATTTAATAATTTAGTAGTAACAAATAGGTTAGACAGATTTTAATTGCCATTGAAAGAAGTGGAGTATATTTTTTGGGTGTAGAGGTTGAATTTATTGATTCCCTTATATTTTATCATTATACAGGGTTAATCAAAAAGAAGCGGCGGTAATAAAGATGGGTTTATAAAGATGGGTTTATAAAGATCATGTCCTCACTATTACCATCTTTGCCTGTTTGATTGAAAGACCCCTGTTGGCAGATGTCCAAGATATTCTATATCTTCGAAATTAGTCTGACTAAAAGTGAAATCTATCAGATCTGCTAGCTGTTCCACTCTATTCAAAGTTGCATATGTTGTCTTTTATTGGAATAGCTTTAGTGTAGTTGTTTGTTGTCTGTGGTGCTATTAGCAAATGGGGGAAATTGTTGTAAGAGTGCAATTTACACAAGCAAAGAATGAAAAGGACTATGCAATAAGTTTTTAAATATAAAAGGTTTATTAAGGCATTCCAAGTGGTATTGACGAAGTAGTAGCTCAAGGTTAGCATTACGTTTATGGATACACAATTGCTAATAATACCCTAACATTCCTGGAATATGTGATGGTGTTTGAAATTGCTGTCCTGGTGAGCGTTGGCAAGTTAGTTGTGAGGTTAAGGAAGTGGGTGGGGGGGGGGGGGGGGGGGGGGGGGTGAACAGGGGGTCAGTTGGGAGAATTGGGACGCTCTGATTTCTATAAAAAACTGTAGGTGGAGGTGGTTGGTTATGGTTAAAATACCCTGACGTTCCTGGAATGTTTGATTCACTATGGCAGGAAATATTGTTTACGCGCGAGGTACAAGATTGGATTCAGTTTGACGTTATCTACAAAACTGAAAATCGTGCTCAGGAGAGCGTAGGTAGGTTAATTGAGTGGTTAACTGGGGATTTGCGTAGATGATTGGGGGTAATGTTATGTCCCCCTCTCTTGATTTCCACACAATAACATAGCTTGTTTGGTTTGGGTTAATTATAAATTGAAATGAATATTAATATCACTAAAAATATCATCATTCTTGGCCTATAAAGGTATCAAATTGGAAATAAGTTATCATTTATAATGGAAGAGTCGTAAGGAGCATAACATTTTTTTCTCGCTAAGGGTACATTTATAATCCCATGTATGTGTGGTTCAGTATGCATGTCGCAAAAATATGGATTATTGCAGCAACATTTTGTGTCATGTGTTTGATACAACAGAAGTGCTCACAGTATAAAGTGATCATTGGAGGAGACTATGTGCATTCATCAATGTTTTAGTTGATCTAGTGTGTCATGTTAATCATATTACAATGTTTGTTTCAGACCCAAACGTATCAAATATTCTATTACTTTTAATAATAGTATTGTGACAATCTGAATCCCTTCCGTATTTATTAATTATTACTTTCATAGCCGTTAGTGAAGTTCAAGACCCCAGATAGGTCAAGATGTGGACCTCATTCTCCTAGTACAATGCATGCACAGTTAGGACCCGGGACTTGTTAATTGCATCAAAAATTGACGAACCTTTCAGCTACCATGGTTTAAGATTATAATCAATGCATGCAAGATCAGACCTCACTCAGCTCAAGAGTTTACAGAAATGTTGTAACCAAAGCAGGGAACTTAAATGTAACTCAAAGTTAATGTGGAGAAAACATTTGTAAGAAGAAATCACACAAAAACACTATTTTTTCAAAACAGTAAAACATATATTTTATTATTTACATTTGTTGTTGCTGTCACACACAATATGTAGGATATAATGAATGATTTGAGCTGTTCAATTCTTTAGTTGCAAATGTAGGGCAAAAATGGTGTCACGGTTTTTAGAAGTAATATTTTCGTTTTATATTGCACCTAGAATTGGAATTGTTTCCCTTTCAAATTGCCTTAAATTGCCTGCCCTTTTCATTTCTTATTTCAAGGCCTGACTAGATGCCAATGCCATGTAAATTAATGACGTCTTGTAACGGTGCTGTGTACATGGTTAATTAAATGGTCCAATAACTTATCCTTGTGGGACGCCTTCCAGATGAGTATGAGGCTTATAAATGTTGTCATTTACAGAGATAAATCATTACCTATGAGTGACAAATGACAACATTTAAAAAAAAAATAAGCCTAATATTCTTCTGGAAGGCGTCCCACAAGTATCTAAAACATATATTCATGAGACCATTTTTTGCACCATAATGTTTTAATTCAAGAACTTTTTGATACCCCCTCGTATGTTAAAGGTATATATTTATGTGATCTTTTCAGGGAACGCCCTCAACATTGACAACAAATTGAAAGCAGATTTACATTTTCTGATCATAAATCGTACATTCATTCCAAGTTACATGAATCAATACGATTCTTATTACTTCAAAATCGTGGTTTTAGAGTGAAAACAAACTGATTTGACTCTAGTTTAAATTCACTCTAAAACCATGATTTTGAGGTAATTAGATTAGATGTTCACAACTACCCAACAAGACATGGCAATGATTTTAACATGACAAATAACAAAAAGACTTTCCCCGACCGTGCTATTCGAACCAATGGTCCAATTCTCTGGAATTCACTTCCCAAAAACATGAAACAATCCAAATCGTTAAAGCATTTCCGAACCCTGTTAAAGCAAAACCTTATCCAAAATTACGAGTAATCTCTTGTATTTGAGCCCGTCCTTGTTCTGTATTGTATAATGGTGTTGTGGGATTCTTATTGTTTATTGTAGTATAAAATGTTTGTTTATTGGCTTTCCAGTCTACTCCTCCATATTGTGTTTTTTTATATATGTGATTGTGATTTGATGTATTTTTTTATATGGAAATAAAGATTGATTGATTGATTGATTAGGAACCGTATTGCTCTGTAACTTGGAATGTATGTATGATTTATGATCAGAAATGTAAATCTTCAAGAAAATCTACTTTAAAAAAAAAATCATGAATAGAGGGAGCTCCCTGGAAAAGATCATATATATAATATGCCTTTAATATAGGTTTTCCCGGCGAATTTCGCACTTTGTTAAGTTCAATTTGTATTATGGGTATTCAATTTCGCGAGAAATCTTAGCATCTTGCTATCGACGTGTAGGCCTATTGGGGTATCTTTTTCGCAAAACAAGCAGTCAATTTATTTAAAAGAATTCAAATTGATACATGCAAAATCAATTAAATTTATTGAGATTCAAATCTGTTTAGGGCCTATACGCTGCCATGTTAACGAATGCGCGGCCGATTTGGTAAAAGCATCAATCTATTTGGAAGTATAGTGGACTATTGTGATTCGAGCTAAATCAAATTGTCCTTTACACCAATTGGCATTTAAATTCGCAAAATCAGCATTCAATTGGAATAAAGCATGTTACACGTTTGATTGTTTTATAATATAATTGCCATGAATTTAATGGTTAGATAATTTTGAACCGTTTTATGTTTTACAAGACTTCTTCAATTCAAGGCACAGGGCCCGATATCATTGGGAGTAGTTTCACAGATCACTCAATGTATCTTGTGTATGATGAGTTCCCTACCTTCGATCCTAGATTTTGTTCCGATTTCCACTGAAGGTCAGAATATATTTTCCTATTCAGTCAAAAGGATTTCTTTTGGATGATTCCTCTCATAAAAACATATTATCGACCTGATTACAAAGAAAAACATATAAGTAGGATCAGGACTACACAAAGAAAACATATTTGCGCAATTATAGTGTGTAACGAACATTTTATACCCTTTTAATTGATTTAAAATAAAGAATCATAACTATTTTTGAAGGTAACCAACGATAGAATAACAGACGAGAAATAACGTTGTTTATTTCAAATAATCTGAACACTTTCCACGTGGAAGTCGTCTGCAGACGACAGTTCTTAAACTTCACAAAATGTTTAAAAAATGTCAAGATTATTTAATGCCGTCACCATATTTGGAATCATTATGAGAAGTGCATTCAAATACGTACCACACTTGCCTAGTATTGGTTCAGTAATTCTTAAGATCAACTTTAAAAGTTGGGAAAGGTTTCTCAAAAATCTGTTTATAGTGTATAATATGGTAAAACTAATTGCCGCGTGGTAAGCAGGTAAGTGTTATTTAAACAGCTTTTTGGGGGGCGAAGCCACCCTTATAGCATGTTATTTCAAAAACTTACACATTTTGGTCTTTCTAGACATAAGTGGGGGCCGCCATGTTTGTAGTCTTTGTAAATTACATGTACCTATGCAGTTTATTTCAACAGTCCTGCAGTCTGTGATGGATTCAAAGTTATATTTGTTTAACCTTGATGATTCAATCAGAGAGATGTTATTAGACTCCCAACAGAGAGACATAATAGCTTATTTTGTTTGACTAAGGAGAAATCTCCCAATTGTTGTGGGGTTGTCTAATAAATCAGAAAATCGTTGAATAAATGGTGAGTTGTGGCTGTCATACCTATATTGTTCTTCAGACGGTACCCTTCCATGCACACAAATCAACTTTATTGGTTTCCTTTACTCTTTTTAGACTGCGGTGTTTTGATTATTTTTTTTTGGTTTGAATTATCGAAAATACATACACCATTTCCACGGTATTTTGTTTGGTATACAACGGAAAATGGTTACAAAACATGCTTCTTTCTCTTGGATCGCCCCCATTCCATTTCAATGGCATTTGTATTTGCACTTCGCTGAGTGAAATCCCCATCCCGTACGCGATCACATCGGGCCGTGTATCTTTAGTAGTTGATAGTCCGATCCATGATAGTATAAATAGGCGTTAATCATTAATTGATGCTCATGATTGAAAATATAATGAAGGTTTGGCATCGATGGCCTGTATTTTTGTACGTAGTTAAACACGGTTTGACGCTAAACACCTGTCTAACTTGGACATAGTGTTTACCTAAACACAATTGCTTTTGGTAAAATGTATGATTCACAATGTTTGATTTTTTTTTTTTAAATCTTATATTAATTTGAGATCCATGTAATTCTTATACCTACCCATGACATAATGTTCTTTGCATTTTTGAATTTCTCATGAAATTACTAACAAGCACCTCTAGGATTGCCATGGGTTACTGTCTATATTGGTTAAATAACATACAGGCTAATGAAAGTGCCCCAACAAGTTTAAATATTTTTTTAGAGTTTACGTTATATTTTGGTCACTATGCCGGATGCCCCCTACACTGATTTAAACTGCATTTTTGAATTGCCAATGTTGAGAGCTTTCCAAAACTGTATAGACCCTACTTTTGCTATCAAAGGTTAAAAAGAAATTCCGTTAGAGTAATTTATATAAATTGGGGTTAATATTATTTTGCGTTTACTGTGTAGCGAATAGGCCGGGAAAAGCCGATCATGCGACTTATCCATAATGAATAGTTGTTACATAAGGTTGACAAGTCTGTTAAAACACAGACATAAAGACTATTAAATAACATTTAAGAAGAGACCAAAATCATGTTTGTAGCTCATACAGAGGTTGATTCAAGGAAAGGTACCGCTTGGCACACACTTTTTCCCCATAGAGTTTATGTGCACCTCCCATACCCTCCGCCACTTCCCAACTCAATCAACCACATTTCCCCTATTTAAGAAGTTATATGCGTCATATTTACAGGTTATGTAATGCAATTATTTAACTTTCAAATGAGACCAAAACCATGACAATATCCTTTTGCGTTTAGTTATCGTGATTTGAGCAGAACACGATTCAGAAAAGCGCAACGACGCCACTTTTTTTTTTGGGTGGCGAGTTCAAAACGCGTGGTCCTAGATAAATCGATACAACAAGTCCAGGCATCCGCCCGGCCCTGCGGGGACACATTTTGAGGCATTTTGAGTCAAATCCCAACAAACATGATGACAAAGTCCCGGCCATCCCTGAGTACCCAGGGGCCGTGGTTGCAATTGATAATTGCATAACTTGAAGAGCACGAAGCCTTTGTAAACCATTTTTCTTCATGGTTCTGGGGGATTGGTTACTACCGTAGTAATACAAACTCTGCTTTAAAATGTTCATTGGTTTAAAGTAAACCTATTAGGGACCGTTCATAAATATTTTGGTGTGGGGGGGGGGGGGGGGCTGGATAATTTCATTTTTGGTATATCAACACTTTTTTGACCCCCCCCCCCCCCCCCCCCTCGCCATGCCACAAACTTTTTGGACCCCCCATGTATTACCGCCTGCACCTGAAACTTTCTTGTCCCCGTTCATTGTTATCAAGTTCAGAGAACACTGAGGTATGCCATAGTTTTATGGATTTTTTTGACCATG
>CM069449.1:9289819-9348754 GCA_035610835.1 Ophiura sarsii
AGTCGGAATACCTTTCCGAGTCAAAACATTTCTGGGCAAACTGAAGAGATAATTGTAATCTCCTGTCTTCTAAGTTTTGGAGTGTCAACTGGTCCAGAGCATCAGTGTAGGGTTGATATTGAGCGCCCAGAATGATACGGCATGCCCGTTTCTGCAGGCGCTCAAGTTGATAGGCCTGATCTTTACCGATACTACAATGCCAGACAGGGGCGCCATATTCCATGTTGGGCGAACGTAACCAGCATACACAGATACCAAGTCTTCATTTGGCACTCCGAAGCGTTTTAGACAGCTTTTAAGCATGTACAACCTCTTGCTGCATTTAGACACCATGTTATTGTCTCAGGACTGCCAGCCAAGATCGGATTGGACGGCAAGGCCCAGAAGCTTGATCTCAGTCACCACCTCAAGCTTATTACCAGCAATTTGGAGTTTGGGGGGGGGGGGGGGGGGGGGGGGAAGTGGAGGCTCTCTTAATGCATGAACTTACACTTCCCCGGGTTGAGCATGAGGTGGTTGTCTTTCGCCCAAGCATCCATGCCCGCACATCCGACTCGATCTGGCTAGGTTATCCGCATGGCGGACTTCTGCTAGCGTGAAATCATCCACATACTTGAAGCTATTGGTCAGAAACTATCAGCCATGATCTTAATATGACGACGACGACGACGAAATCACGTTCTAGAAATTGTAGTTTGGAAACATATGAAATCCCATGTCTAATATTTACACCAATTTTTATATGGTCTTCTCACAATTACGAACATCCAAATGTGTCAAGAGCAAATCGACTTCCTCTAGGTGTCATGGCACACTATAAAGGTGTCTTCCTGTCACATTTGGATGTTCGCGTGTGGAACCAAATCTGAACACCCTTTTAGTGTCATATGACACTCATTTTTTTGCCAGTGTACTCAAAGTCAAATCAAGTTTAAAATGAATATTCGCGTACGTATACTGCTACTATGCTGCGCCTACCGTATACACACGTATGCGTAAAAAGCAAGACAGACTTAATCCTATGGCACGAAGAAAATTATCTTATTCTTTACAATAAATGCTGAAGACCATCACGGATTTTTGCTGGTCGTACACGATCAGCCTATAGTCGCATCCGTGACTGACTGACTCATTCACTGACTCACGGCCTAACTTTTCACTATTTAAGATCAACAAGATGGCTTCATGTTTTTTTGCCCCCCCCCCCCCCCCCCCATCCAAACAGTCCTGGATACGCGATTGCATGCATGCCATGGATATACGAGGGGCATTCAGTAAATAATGAAAGTGATCATGGTATGGGATGCATGAGTGATTCTATTGAGGGGATAATGTGATCAATACAAAGTATGAACCTTTATCTTTCAAACAGTACAGTTTTGGATTTATAAGTGTGAACTATGACGTCATAGCATTGACTCAAAGTAAGTACACTTGGGACACTACTTAATCAGTTATTTGGCGGGAAATTTGAATTATTTGTATGAAACATGTAATAAGAAGATTGCATAACATGACACCAGAAGCAGGTAAATCCCATTTTTTTTCACGTAAGTATGATAAAAAGACAATAACTTAAATCCCTGTGTAATTTGATGTATGTAGTATATGAGTAAAAAGTAAGGAGAGGCAATCGAATAAAAAGTATACAAATATCAGTATTTCAAATAGCCAATTTTCATTGAAAAATGCCCAGTCAGCGAATCACTAATATTGCGGAAAATCAAACAATTTATGAAAAATCCAAGCAATTAACCAGTTTGGGAGATTCCATATGATAGTTAACTAATTTTCTGAACTTATTCGCATGAAACCTGCAGAAAATGTGCGCATGCGCAGACGGCAGATCATTTTGAACAGGGCCACAAATGGCTAAAATCAAGAAATTTACCAGATAAAAGCTTACTGTGCCTTCAAATTCTAATCAGAAATAATTAAAAATGCTTAAATCAATGTGTTTAAATATTGTGATAGTCAAAATAAAGATATACATGAATGTATCAATCAAAGATGGCTGCCACAACCTCTCTTATTACTGTTATCTTTAGAGCTACTATATATGTATTGTTAAAGTAATCGTCACATAATTTCAATGGTTTGAGGAAATTTTATGAACAGCTCCTTCTGAAATCCCCACTATTATTGCTTTACATCCCACACAAATTTACTAAATTATAATCCCTCCATTGTTCTTTATCCTTTGTTGTTTTCAAAGGTATATTATTGCGGATTTTGCTAAATAAAAGCGCATTTGAGATGGTCCCTTCTTATTTGCGTTAAGGAATTCAGGTCTAAAAAATAATGTCAAGCGGAGATAAGTGTGTGTTCTAACTATGTGCCAAGTGTTATCTGTTTTTATGCTTGCATTGCCGAGATATACGCAAATGTATCGATCAACCCATTTTCAACATATTACATATCCAGCCAAATAATTGACAGATTTCAGTCAGTGTCTGAAACCTATTGTGTTTATGTTAATGACATTACATAACCAAAGGTATCTAACATTCCAAAAGTGTATTGTTTGAACGACAAAGGTTCATACTTTGTATTGATCACATTATCCCTCAATAGAATCACTCATGCATCCCATACCATGATCACTTTCATTATTTACTGAATGCCCCTCGTATAATTTTATGATGGAATTCGTATTTGATAGGTATGGCGAACCCAACAGGTGCCTGCGTGTCTGATGCGGTATCGACGATAGTATCGACGAAGATGGCTGCATAACATCCCGTCAGTAACGAATTCTCTTGTGCCTCTGTCAAAGTGATAATGGGCCTTCGTTTCTGTTGTAACTCTCTAACATAGACTGAACTGTATTGCGGATTCTCCTTTATCAATTGAAGGTGCACATTATGTTGAATCTCTTCGCTCTGTAAATGGTATGGGAAACAACCACAGATGAAATTTTGAAAGACGGTCTGATACTAGGAAGTCAGGCTTTTCTTGCCAATCAAAAGCGAAACCCATGACTTCTTGCTTGCAAGGCAAGCGCTTTTTTCATTCGGCCGCAAGACCTAGCATAGTATAAGCACCTGAAATTCAACACCTTGCGGTCACATAAGTTAGTGGTCCTGGGTTCGATTCCCGTGCGAGATCGTTTTCCTATATTGTCTCTTTATTATTTACGACGGTGATCTGTTTAATGATACTGTTTTGACCAGTACCAGCCCATAGAATGATGGTGATCAAACGCCACATCAGTCTCGTACAATTACGAAACCCAAGGTCGTGATCAACTTTTGAGTCTTAACCAACTTGGATCTAGACTAGCACCCTCGGTCTGGTATAAGCTAAAGTCACTTGGCATAGAAACCCACTAGAAGAGGGACATGCATGTGAATATGTATGTAACATTCGAATATGCTTGTGTTTTTTCAAAGTCTTTTCGTCTCATCGCTATATACCGGCCACCACCCTCGAAGGAGAATGGGTTCACAACTTCTACTTTTCTGGAAGAATTTGACCAATTTTTGTGTGATATCGCAGAATTTGTAGGTGATATTAATCTTCATGTCGATTAACCTTCCAAGCCTGAAGTTTATAAATATCTTGCTTTAATTTCGCAACACGATCTTTGTCAGGTTGTTGACAGACCGACGCATAAGGCTGGTCACACGCTTGATCATGTCATTTGTCACCCAGATGATAATCTGTTGATATGTTGTAACGTGTCGACTAATAGGTACGGCTCAGACCACCACATGATCGAACGCAAGATAAATAAATAAAGCCAAGACAGGAAAGAAAGATCATCAAAACGAGAAACTTTAAAGATCTGGATTTAGAAGCGTTCAAAGCTGACTTATCACATGAACTCAGTTATTTAACTCTCCTACGTGATCCTGAAAAGCAATCTGAACAATATAACTTCAGGGTGCGTGATATCCTGGATAATCGCTGCCCTGAACAGACTCGTTCGCAGAAAGTCATTCGAAATCCTACGTGGTATGACGAGGTTAGAGATGCCAGGAGGAAACGTCGTAGGCGCGAACGAAAAATGGCGTAAGACTCTATCTGAACAAGATCATGATAGTTACATTGGGCAAAATAAAGTTGTTGGTAATCGGATTGTCCAGTCAAAAACCGAATACTACAAAAAAAACTTTTGCTGATGCAGATTCAAAGACAATGTATCGTGCAGAAAACACATTACTTAATAATTCTACTGTTGTTTTACCGTCAACATCTTCAAATGAAACTCTCAGTAATAACTTTGCTATGTATTTTAGCGGAAAAGTTGACAAGATTAGATTCGAACTTGATAGTAGGGTTTTGAATGTAAATACATGTAGATGTAGGGGTGTGTGTACCAACAACATGTGTACCAACAACTCAAATATTAAATGTGCTAATTTGCATACTGTGTGCAATAATGATATTGAAATGCATGATGTTTTTACACCTGCTGATGAAACTGAGGTCCGTAAGGTACTCTGGAAAATTCCGAACAAATCTAGTTCCCTGGATCCCATGCCCACCTGGCTTCTAAAGGAATGTGTTTATACCATGGTTTCCTTTGTAACATCGTTTGTTAATAGCGCGTTCCAAACAGGCCTTTTCCCCTCTACTCTTCGTGAGGCTGTCATAACACCCATAATCAAAAAATCATCCCTAAACCCAGATGTTTAAAAAAATTACCACCCAGTCTCAAACCTCCCTACACTTAGCATAATCCTTGAGTACCCTGCTGTTTCAAGATTGAATAAACACCTCCAATCTCAAAACCTCACTGAAGACTTCCAATCGGCGTATAAAACAGCTCATAGTACTGAAACAGCCCTGCTTCGTGGGAAAATTACTATGCTTGTTTTATAAGATTTGTCAGCAGCCATCGATACCATTGACCATGATTTTCTTGTAAAATAGGCTTCAAAATGAGTCTGGTATCGGTGGGTGTGTTTTAAACTAGTTTAATTCCTATCTCAGAGGTCGTACGAGTAAAGTAAGTGTGTTAGGTAAATACTCATCTGTTCATCCACTGAAATATGGTGTGCCTCAGGGATCTGTCGCGGGTACACCGATCTTTACTTTATATTCCAAACCAGTCGCTGTTATCATTAGGCGCTTCAACGTTCCATATCACGTGTACCCTGATGACACCCAAATGTACGTGAGCTATGATCCTAAGGTGCCTGGCGATTTTGATGCAGCGCAGCGCAGGCTTATGGATGTATTGCTGAAGTCAAAGTATGGATGTTGAAAAATAAGCTGAGGTTAAATGACACAAAAACAGAGTTTTTTTCCTAATTTCTTCTCCAAGACAACTCCATCTGGTCTCTGGTGTTGGTTTAAGGATTGGTGGATCTGAGATTGATTCCATTAAAAAGCCTGCCATGATATATTGGCGTGTAAGGATCTGTGCTGTACCATATTGAAGCTGCATCATTTGTGAGGTGGGCATGGTTTGGGGATCTGTTCACACTGCCCTGGTGGATTGGATTGAGGATACATTCCAGTCTGTGGTGATCCTAATTGCTGTACAGTCACTGCCCAGACAACATACTGTACATATTGGCACAATATTAATATAAAATTGGATGGATTAGGCGTGATATACAAAGATATTGGTCGAGCTATGAGTTTTAAAAAATATTGTGCGAGACGCAGTCGAGCACAATATTTTATAAACTCATAGCGAGATTATTATGCAGTGAGAATCTGACTCGATACTCGAGAAATGACTTGAGCCTATCAAATAAATGAATAACTCTGTAATAAAAAAAATAAAAGTCTGTAGGCATACCTTCCAAACTGTTCAACATTTCTGGTACACTAACAGAATGACAGAAAACAAAACAAATTCCAAACACGTAACAAGTTCAGTTAGCAATAAATTCAAAAGTCATATTTCGGCGATCGTCTGTTTTGACATTAAAAAACACACGATTGTTTATGTAATTAGCTTAAACAGCGTTTTGGCCTGGATATTGTACCTTGTGCTGTCCCTTGAAGATTTGTGCCCTTGTCCTAGGCTTGCCCTTGTCCAAAGTTGGTACTGGCCACGGGTTGGCCCGGAGTCCGCTCACTCCACTTTGGGGGAAATAAAACAATATAAAGATTATTTATTATTCCTACCTAACATTTCTCCAAGATCGCCCATGGCCCAAGCTTGGCCCACATTGTCGAGTGCCAATACTGAGCCACGCTTGGGCCCATGAGCAAATAATATTGCGCCAATATTTTAAGCCAATATTGGGCCAATAAAACATAAATATTGGGCCAACATTGTAATGTTGTCTGGGTGGTTGTTGTTCCAAATACCACCGTCGTTGTTCAACCTTTCTAGCATGTTCAGGTTGTTGTTTTATTTTTTGTTCAGAGTTCTGCTGTTGTTGTTCAACTCTCGACTTGGCCAACGCAGCAAAACACTCAAGTCTAGTTTCTATTTGGCAGTCTTCGTCCCTGCAAATCAATTACTGGTGTGATTTGCTGTGTCTGCGCTGGATTTCTGAGTCACCGGATTTTCTAATACTATTGATGCCTAGCTGAGATGCTGAATTATGAGTTTTTCCTACTAGAAATGTAGGAGTTTCTAAAACTATTCCTACGGCGGTGAAGATGGCCGTCTACCACTCATGACGACGTCTGATGTTATCTCGATGTTGTTTATTGATGACACAAAACATAATTACATCCTCGGTTGAAAGATAAAAATGGTTCTAAAGTTCCAAGATGTCCAAAAACGGTAGAAAAAACTGTTTATCGGCGTGCCAATACGTTCAGCCTAGGCTACCTACGAAGCATCTACCGGCTCAACCAAGAGAGCGCTAGACAGGCATATCGTTAAACAGAACTAGCTCTAAAATGAGAAAAGGTCCAAAATCGAAGCAAGCACCAACAAGTGTGACAGGGCCATAAGAAAGGTTCAATCGTTCTGATGAATGGTGTAAGGGTTGTAGGATCGAACTCGCATTGCGCCACTTTGTGGGACCATAATTGTTATCAGAGAAAGTTCACTTATCCATGTAAATACCGTGAGGTCTAACACTAGCCATCTTGATTTTTTGTAATCCGACTTCAAGACATTGAACATTTTCCACTCCGATTCGTCTTTTTTTCACGTTGAAAATATTACCCGGATATTGATTTTATAATTCTTTGAAAATCATTCACCCTGTTGCGATTAGAGCTAACGTTTGCCCGATGGTTTTGGTGTACGTTAGTGTAAGTAGTGATTCGTTCGTGACACGTTTGGCACCATTCCTAAAGGCCCTGTCACACCATAGCGTATGGCCTGAACGTGGCCTGAACGTATGCTGACGTATTCAAAAAATAGCTCGAAAATTGTCAAAGTCCAAGAACGTCCAAGAACGTCCAACTTCCCAACGAATTGCGTAGGAAAAGTCGACATCGGTGATGGAATGGACGTATCCATAGCGTATTAACCGTATACATAGCGTATGACTAACGTACTGATAGCGTATTACTAACTTATAACAAACTTATGACAGCGTATTACAGCGTATGCGATCGGCGAGCGTATGATCAACGTATGCTTAACGTATTCGTAGCGTTTGTCTGCCGTGCTCGACGTATCCTCAGCGTATCCTCGGCGTACAACGATCACTTGACTTATGCCGCTGCAGAAATTGAGTTTCGTACACGGCGGGACAAGTGTTGCCAGTTCAAGTAAACGCAGCCTAGATGATAACTATTAAAATATCTAGAAGGGTAAATATATATGTCCAACCTATAACTTACGACGAGTAACGTACCTCTAACGTATGTCAGCGTATGTCAACGTATGTTTAACGTATGTCAGCGTTTATAAACGTATGTCTAACGTACCACGAACATATCGGAAACTTTGCAGAACGTAAGTTAAGCACACGTTGAGTACGTCGAGAAATTTTGAACATGCTCAATAATTTGTCGCGGGCTCGACGTGTTCTAAATTTTCACAACGTATCACAGCGTGCTCTTAACGTATACGAGGTATCACCAACTTACCCCTAACTTATATCAGCGTACACCAACGTATTTTTGCGATATTTCGCATACGTTGTCATACGTTCAGGCGATACGCCATGGTGGGACAGGGCATTAAAGGCCCTGTCACACCATAGCGTATCGTCTGAACGTATGCCGACGTATACAAAAAAAAAACTCGAAAATTGTCAGAGTCCAAGAACGTCCAAATTCCCAACGAATTGCAATATTTTGGTTTTATCAATGCGAGATAGCTATATATTTTCAGCCGACGTACATCAACGTATACCAACTTACGAGTAACGTACCTCTAACGTATGTCATCGTATGTCAACGTAAGTCTAACGTACCACGAACGTACAGGGAACTTATGCAGAACGTATTAAGCACACGTTGAGTACGCCGAAAATTTGTGAACATGCTCAATCATTTTTCGCGGGCTCGAAGTGTTCCACATTTTCACAGCGTATCACAGCGTCTCTTAACGCAAACGACGTATCCCCAACTTACCCCTAACTTATATCAGCGTACACCAACGTACACCAACGTATTTTTGATATTTTTGCATACGTTGCCATACGTTCAGGCAATACACCATGGTGTGACAGGAAGGCCCTGCCACACCATAGCGTATGGCCTGAACGTGGCCTGAACGTGGCCTGAACGTATGCCGACGTATTCAAAAAATAGCTCGAAAATTATCAGAGTCCAAGAACGTCCATGAACGTCCAACTTCTCAACGAATTGCGTAGGAAAAGTCGACATCGTCGGTGATGGAATGGACGTATCCATAGCGTATTGAACGTATACATAGCGTACGACTAACGTATTGATAGCGTATCACTAACTTATAACAAACTTATGACAGCGTATCACAGCGTATGCGAGCGTATTACCAACGTATGCTTAACGTATTCGTAGCGTATGTCTGCCGTGTTCGACGTATCCTCAGCGTATCCTCGGCGTACAACGAACACGTGACTTATGCCGCTGTAGAAATTGAGTTTCGTACACGGCGGGACAAGTGTTGCCAGTTCAAGTAAACGCAGCCTAGATGATAACTATTAAAATATCTAGAAGGATAAATCTATAGGTCCAACCTATAACTTACGAATAACGTACCTCTAACGTATGTCTAACGTATGTCAGTGTATCTAAATGTGTGTCTAACGTACCACGAACCTATCGGGAACTTATGAAGAACGTATTAAAGCAAACGTTAAGTACGTCGAGAAATTTTGAACATGATCAATCAATTTTCGCGGGCTCGACGTATTCCAAATTTTCACAGTGTATCACAGCCCCTAACTTATATCAGCGTACACCAACGTATTTTTCGATATTTCGCATACGTTGGCATACGTCGATACGCCATGGTGTGACAGGGCCTTAAGCGGTTCGTAGGGGTTCGCAGAGAGCGCGCTGGGGTCTAGAAAATGTGTTAAGGCCCTGTCACACCATAGCGTATGGCCTGAACGTGGCCTGAACGTATGCCGACGTATTCAAAAAATAGCTCGAAAATTGTCAGAGTCCGAGAACGTCCAAGAACGTCCAACTTTCCAACGAATTGCGTCAACATCGGTGATGGAATGGACGTATCCATAGCGTATTAAACGCATACATAGCGTATGACTAACGTATTGATAGCGTATCACTAACTTATAACAAACTTATGACAGCGTATCACAGCGTATGCGATCGGCGAGCGTATGACCAACGTATTCGTAGCGTATGTCTGCCGTGCTCGACGTATCCTCAGCGTATCCTCGGCGTACAACGAACACGTGACTTATGCCGTTGCATAAATTGAGTTTCGTACACGGCGGGACAAGTGTTGCCAGTTCAAGTAAACGCAGCCTAGATGATAACTATTAAAATATCTAAGAGGGGAAATATATATGTCCAACCTACAACTTAAGACGATTAACGTACCTCTAACGTATGTCAGCGTATGTCTAACGTATGTCAGCGTTTGTAAACGTATGTCTAACGTACCACGAACCTATCGGGAACTTATGCAGAACGTAAGTTAAGCACACGTTGAGTACGTCGAGAAATTTTGAACATGCTCAATAATTGTTCGCGGGCTCGACGTGTTCCAAATTTTCACAACGTATCACAGCGTGCTCTTAACGTATACGACGTATCCCAAACTTACCCCTAACTTGTATCAGCGTACACCAACGTACGCCAACGTACGCCAACGTATTTTTCGATATTTCGCATACGTTGTTAAACGTTCAGGCGATACGCCATGGTGTGACAGGGCTACCGTACAGCTAGCGCGCATTCGGCGTTTTGGGAACTTATGGAGGGTTTGAGTATATAAATGGGTCCCTTGAGTATCTCATCCTCACTTCTTCATGGTCTGTCTTGGCCTTCTTGCTTTTTCCTCCTCCTCGGCCTCGGCCCTGGTTGCTTGCTTCTTCTTGGGAGGCATGTTAAATGCTTGATGACATCGGCGGGAATGATGTAATGTAAGATCGGCGCGGTATTTATACGTGCTACAGCGGCATAATAAGCCACGTGTTCGTTGTACGTCGAGGAGGATACGCTCCCTGACGATACGTCGAACACGGCAGACATACGCTAAAAATACGTTAAGTATACGTTAAGCATACGTTAGTCATACGCTCGCATACGCTCGCATACGCTCGCATACGCTGTGATACGCTGTGATAAGTATGTTATAAGTTAGTGATACGCTATCAATACGTAAGTCATACGCTATGTATACGTTCAATACGCTATGGATACGCTATGGATACGTGACAGGGCCTTACACGATCGCCCGGCATAAGGTGAATACGTGAGAATACGTCGAAACTCGTTGGAAATACGTCAGGCATACGTTAGACATACGGCACATATACGTTATCAACTCGTTATCACTACGTTGGCAGTACGTTTCCCCCAGCCTACGTTCATCAACGTATACCAACTTACGAGTAACGTACGAGTAACGTACCACTAACGTATGTCAGCGTATGGCAACGTATATTTAACGTACCACATACTTACCGGGAACTTATGCAGAACGTTTTACGCACACGTTGAGTACGTCGAGAAATTTTGAGCATGCTCAATATTTTTTCGTGGTCCAAATTGTCACAGCGTATCACAGCGTGCTCTTAACGTAAACGACGTATCCCCAACGTACCCCTAACTTATATCAGCGTACGCCAACGTACACCAACGTATTTTTCGATATTTCGCATACGTTGGCATACGTTGAGGCGATACGTTATGGTGTGACAGGGCCTTTAAGATGTTCAAAATTTTGAGCTAACGTGTGCCCGACGTTTTTGTGAATGTGGGTGTACTTTCGTGTACGTTGTAATTGGTTTATGACACGTTTGGCATAAGATGTATTCCTTAGCGGCCATATACGTCCAACCCACCTGAACATTTTGCTCGAACCGCTGACGAAGAAGCAACCTACACCCAACGTGCGAAACGTCTACACAGCGAATGATTGACGTATGCATTGATCACTACGTTGTCACCCGTTCCAACTTTTGAACATGTTCAAACATTTTCTTAGACCTCAGCGCACCCTCTGCGAACCCCTACTATATGGCCATGTGTTTTGAACTCGCCACCCTTACCGTTGCATGTCCAGATTTTTACGTTTTACACCATCTGAGATTCAAATTAGCATATCGCAGTAACTACTTGTTCTACCCCATAAAAAGTATATATTTTCTGAACGGTAATCTCACAAGAAATCTGAATATGCTATTGGAATTTGCATAGGACCTAATGGTAACATGTTGTGATTAAGAATGTTCAAAGAATATCGAATTTTTTCATATTTTGATTAAAGCTCAATTTTTTTTTTTATTCCTATCCCAATCATCATTTTACCGGACCTATTAGTTCCTCATGCAATTTACCCATCAGAACATAATGGTTGTCAAGGGTAACTTGTTGAAATATGTTATATCGGAAAGTGAATGAGCACAAACGTTTACATTTCATATTTATTAGAGTTTACACATATATTTTTTGGTTATTCACCCTATCCTGATTTAAATGGCATATTTGAATTCCCCTATTTGAGAGCTTTCCAAAAATGTATAACTTGGCTTTCATCGTATGAATACTTTTTTTGCTATAGTCATGTATTTAAAACCGATGAATAAGGACACGTTCACTGTGTAGCGAATAGGGAAAAGGCCAAGGGCAATGCAATCGATTTATGATTACAATTGTTACATAATAGTTGTCACGTTTGTTGAAACAGAATATTATAGAATATAAAATAATCTATAAAATGAGAGCAAAATCATGTTTCTACCATACAGGAATGAGGCGTTATTGTAAATTGAACGTAGAATTGGTAACTTTTTCTATATTCCCCATAGAGATTGTACACAACGCCGCCGCCGCCACCGCCACCACCCCTGACTTTCACAATATAATCAATCATATCGCCGCCAAACATTTATGGAAATACCTGATTTATTCACACATTGTAGCTAGATAAATAGGCTTTCAAATGACACCTCAACCATTGCTCTACCACATTTAGTTGTTGAGTTAAAAGAGAGAGATGGATGATTCGTCACCAAATATGCAACGCCACCACCCTTTTGGGTGGTGAGTTCAAAACACATGGCCATATGTGACAAGCGTAAGGCTAACCGGTTGACTTACCGGTGATAAAAACGAACAGATGGGCTGGACATATAATGGTCGACAGCTGACGAACATGAACGAATGACACCTTACACGAACGTGCACCCAATGTCCAAAAAAACACACATCGGGCACGCGTTAGCTCTACTCGCAACAGTGTGACAGGGCTATAAACAAGATTCAATCTTATGACTTTTATATGATGTAAGGGTAAAGGATCGAAATCGCATTTGAGGGACTGATACCAATGTACCGTAATTGTTATCAGAGAAAGTTCACTCAACCATGTTAATACACGAAGGTCTAACACTATCCATCTTTATTTTTGTAACCCAACTTCAAGACATTGACCATTTTTCACTCCGATTTTTTTCTTCTTTTTCATGTTAGAAATATTGCCCGAATATTGATTTTTATAATTCTTTGACAATCTTTCACCCTGTTGTGAATAGAGCTAACGATTGCCCAACGGTTTTTGGGAAATGTTGGTGTACGTTCGAGTCATTCGTTCGTGGCACTTTTGGCATCAGTTGTATTCCTTAGCGGTTCGTACGGGTTCGCAGAGGTGCGCTGGGGTCTAGCAAATGTGTTTAACATGCTCAACATTATGAGCGGGTGACAACGTAGTGATCAAAACGTTATTTAATACGTTGAGCATTTACTGTGTGACAGTTTCACGCGTTGGGTGTAAATTCACGTTACACATTCATTGACCATTCGTTGCGTACGTTCAGCATTCGTTGGATGGACGCTATGCTTAAACTGGAACTGGAAATCTAGCGGAACTGGTCTGGTGGTGTTGACTGTCTGAGATGTCTCGTTGAACATGTTGAAGTGTGACGACGGGGACTACTAAGAAACACGTTTTGGCCGTGAATTTGAGTGTAACTGGACTTTGCCAAATTTCGAGAAGAAAGTCATCACGCTAGGCACACTGTTACTATGTGACAGGTGCATTATGCGTCTTTTGACGAGTATTTGGAGCGAAGTCTCTTTGTGTACCAAGTTATTACTTGAATTTAAAGACGTATTTAAAAGAAACCACCAATCACATCTAGGAGATGAAGGTTTGAGAAATAATTTAATATTCGATCCATACACCAGTTATGATGAACCATCTTCTTAGATAATTCTTGCACCATAACAATCTTCGAATCCACGATGGCCGCCATAATCTTGTAAAACGCGGGTATTGAAATACATTCATAAAGCAAGGTATTTAAAGGAAAACACCCGAAATGAAATGCAAGGAAGGAGACCCTCATTTAAGACATTCTTTAGGTTTGTTCAGTTTCCAAAATGGCCGCCTAAAGGTCGAATTTGAAATGAAAATGTGATAAAAACAACTAGCGTTTATTAATTATCGTTATTGCTGTTATACAGGGTGTATCAAAAAAAACGCAACACTTTTTGACGCGAGCTCTCCGATTACGACAAATCACAAATCACTCTGAAATTTATATATTCTGTTAGGTGTACTTATTGGCTATCACATCTTCAAATTACAGCGATGTCGATTATTGATTCGCTGAGATATCAACGATACACGTAGACAAGTGCAAAACACGTTTTACATCGTTTATCCTGTATGCCTGATTTTCTTGTCAGGTGAATATTAGCAAGACACTTTAATAACTCACTGTACTTAAATAATTGGAATCAAACTCATCATTCTGAGAAGAAAATGTCATGTTAAAGGTATCAAATGTCTGGGTATTACCGTATCATATCAATATTAATTAAATCTGGCAAGCAATTAGTTGATAGTTAATGACACAACTTGAAAATCCAGATTACAAAGTCTGTTTGCAAATCCTCTCTCTTTTTCTCTCGTTAATGTCATAAATAAAACAGTATGGCACATTATTCAAAAGATAAACAAATGGAATAGTCAAGTGAAGGTAGTAATTGTCTTGTATGAATCAGTCATTGTTAGTCTGTTGTGAATGGGAATGGGACATTATGTCGACCCTCAAAATGCTGTCCTTGTTTTAAGATGCATCGATTATGAACTTTAATTTATGTAAGAACGTACCATAGACATTATGTGGCGATCATAGCAATCGGTGGTTCAGAACTTAAAAAGGGTGATTAACGTATTCAAATGGTCGAATGATTATCAGAGTACACGATTCAATGATTTTATGTACCACCTTACTCAAACAAAGGAAATTAAGATAAACCATTCCAGACAATAAGGTTACATAGTTATTAAACTGTTAACCCATAACACTGATCGGACAAGAAAATCCAACAGTTTTTAGAACGAACGATGTAAAACGTGTTTTGCACTTCTCTACTTATACCTTTAATATCTCAGCGAATAAATATTCGATATCATTGTAATTTGACTATGTGATAGCCAATAAGTAGACCTACAGATATATAAGTTTTAGAGTGATTTGTTTTTACTATGACCGTACAGCTCTCGACAAAAAGTGTTGCGTTCTTTTTAATACACGCTGTATAATAAAGAGCTGTTAATTATCAGTATCTTTAAATAACCCATTCTGGTACACCAGTGGCGGATCCAGGATTAAAATTTAAGGGGGGCTGACCAAGTTTTTTTTAAAAATTGGTACCCCAAAAAAAAATCGTAAAAGGTCCCCAATTTTTTTTGGGCCGTCAGCTCATGAAATTCTGTCAAGTTTGTGTGTATGTGTGGTGTGTGTGTGGGGGTGGGGGGAGGGGTGTAGGCATGTGGTTGGTAAAGTGGTACACAACCGCCTCCTCCGCCCCCCCCCCCCCCCCTCCTGTATCCGCCACTGTACACATATTACCAGTATCGACCGATACTGGAACATCGAAATATACCAGTATTGATCGATACTTAGTACATAATGTTGTTCTAAAATCGAGAAATACCGGAACTTTTCATAAAATGGTAGTATCGAGCGATACTGGGACATTTGTACCAAATTACAGTTACAGTGATCTACAATTATCAAAGGTTTAAATGATATTGACTGCGTGTCGCTTGTTTAGAGGTAACTGTGAAGAATCCAAACCTCGTTTGCATTTTTCCAGTTCAAAAGTGGCCAAAGTGGAATCGCATTATTGATACTGAATTGATTATTAGTATTTTGGGAGTTAGGGAGTCGAATTTAACAGTCTGTGTGTCGGTAAAAGTGATTTATCATTATATCATCAGAGAACAAACGTGTTTAAGGGGGGACTTAAGGAGGTTTTTTGTTGAATTTTGTTAGGGCTGTAATTATTGAACCATGACTCAAATGTACATAAAAGTATACCTTTTTGGAAAGGAAATGGATCAGAGAATCCAAATTTGGCATCAATTTTGACCAAAAATGTTGATTTTTTGAGAAAATCACAACAACAAAATTTGACCCAATTTTTTTGAACAAGGCTAACAAACATAATTTTGAGTTAAAAATGCCCAAATCACTTGATGATGATGTTAAGACACTAATGAAGAGACGATTTTTTGTTTTAACCTAATCCAATATTTTTTGAAATTTGAACAAAAAAGTGTAAAAAAAAATAAAACAATTCGTCCCTTCATTAGTGTCTTAACATCATTATAAAGTGATTTGGCCATTTTTTACTCAAAATTATTTTTGTTAGCTTTGTTCAAAAAAAATTGGGTCAAAAAAGTGACTTTTCCTCAAAAAATCTACGATTTTGGTCAAAATTGACGCCAAATTTAGATTCTCTGATCCATTTCCTTTCCACAAATGTATACTTTTATATGCATCTGATTAATAGTTCAATAACTACAGCACTCACAAAATTCAAAAAATAAAATCAAAAACTTCCTTAAGTCCCCTTAATATATATAACAAAAACCTTAAAAATACACGGTCTCGAACCCGGTCGTCCTCATGCGCTATCGCGGCGAAGGATTACCCACTAGACCACAGAGGCTGTGTTTTCATGGGTGCCATATGAACGGGTATTAATGTAAACAAGGCCTTTGTTGAGAGTCTCAAGCTGCCGAAATACATTTATTAGTAAATGTTGACTATTATATTGGCCTATGTACATGATTCTATATAGCAGAAACTCAATTAGATACAGGTGAGGATCGAGCAAATGATACAAGCCGAAATGATAAGTGAAATGAATAAATAATGTACATTTATCGGAAAAAGTGTACCTTAAGTTGCCAGTATCGAGCGATACCGGAACACCAAATTGTGTATCGAGCGATACTGTAACGTTTTTATGTTCCAGTATCCTGCGATACTGGTACACATGCTACCAGTGTATTTTGTCATTTATTAGTAAATATTAAATATTATATTGGCCTATATTCATGATTCTAGCAGAAACTCAATTAAATACACGCGAGGATCGAGCAAATGATACAAGCCGATATGATAAGTGAAATGAATAAATAATGTACATTTATCGGAAAAAGTGTACCTTAAGTTGCCAGTATCGAGCGATACAGGAATTGTGTATCGAGCGATACTGTAACGTTTTTTATGTGTACACATATGCTACCCGTGTATTTTGTCGCAGTATTGAACGATGGTACATAAATAATCGGAAGATACTATCACTAGTACAGTCCAGAATCTGAGACCTAAAGTACATTTTTCCCCAATTATATTATAACTTATTTTATGGTGCAGCTTCATGTGTTATGATAAAACACATATATAAATAAATGATAACTAAAACTACCGGTTTTGTTGCTATTGTTGTCGGTTGTGCTGTTGTTTGTTTGAATTCTAAAATATAAACCCAATTACCTGAACACGTATTACGCAGTCATGTCGGAACCGGTCCACGGAAACTCATGTCATCTCCAGTATTGATTTTTTTCTGTGATAAAATAAGCAAATTTCGACGCCCCTTGGGTTTTATTGACATGAATCCTTATAGTAAACAATTTACAATTATGACAATGGTAGTGGGAGGAGTAGTTTTTTGATTGATTGGGAGCAATTGGATCCAATTGCACTCTTTGCTTTGAGATGACATGAGTTTCCGTGTGCTGGTTCCGACATGGTGGTTCAGTGCGTTTGGGCGGATCTGTGAGAAAACCACACGCTTATCAACAACAACAAAATGGTAATGCTATACTATACGCTAAACCGTAAAACCGTTAAAGGAATAGTGGTTGTGGATATTCAAACTGATCTATAGATGGTGTGACCGGTGACGTCGTGTGTTTACAAATGGGACACCCTCTGTTGATTCCCTCCGGGCAGAATATACAGTAAAGTTAATGAAGACAACATGAAATTTCTTTTTAATGAATTGTAAAACTCATTTATTTTTATTTTTTTGTGTGAAATGCGATAGCTGATAGCATTCCTAAGCAAGTTTAAAGACAGTTTTGATAACAATTTGCTGTAACACCACAATCTAGTTAGAAACCTGATCTGGCCTATGTAAACTATGGGAACTCTTGCCCGGTGTGTTTTGTCTCAAATCAACAGAGGGCGTCATAAATGTAAACAACGGTCACCTCATCTATACAATAGAGGTCCTGCATGTGACGTGGTTAACCGGCAGCATGTCGGACTGCTGAACCTTGTTTACCAAAACCACAACGAGCAAAAAAATCCCAGCCCATCCCATTTCATTCATGCAAGTTTAAATTTGTTTCAAAAATCCCGCTCAATTCAAAGAATAATTCGGATGATTCCGATAAATGATGCATGGTTATGTAACGCTGATCCAGATAGTGGTGGACAATTGGCCACAAATAATGAGCCCCCATTGGTTTCAATGCAAAATGAATTTCAGGTTTTCAGAAAATTCATCACGTGTTGGAACTAAATTATTTCATCCTTTTAAAAACCGATTAAGTTGGATATTTCTTAATGGTGTCCGTTGCATTTGTTTGATAACGTAACTTCGTAAGCATAATTTAACCTGTGGAATATTCGTGAATGAGCCCATGTCCGACATGCTAGCGAGAGACCCCTAATTTTAACCTTACCCTAAACCAAAACCAAAACCCCAATTCTAACCTAAACCTAATCCTAACGCTAACCCTAACACGTGTTACTATCCCTCGTTTGTTTACAAAAACAAACTAGCCCGTCCGGTATCGATCGATGAAAACGCGGAGGCCCTCTATCGTACAGTAGCTGAACAACTCTGGATCTTGGCCGTCACCCATTGAGTCGTATATCCACCATTAGAACCATTGCTTGACAACAATTTGATAGTCAAGACATGTTGTACACGGTCTGTCTCTGAACACAAAACTTGTGGTGATGATTCAACTGATACTGATGGTGCCCATCCAGAGCAGTATTCGTCATATACAACTTGATTACGACGATTATTTTCTGCCTGTGAAATAAAATGCGAACATTTCGATAATTTTTGAACATTGTTAATCACAACATGTTCGCAATAGCATTAGGTCATATATAAATTCCAATAGCATGTTTAGACTGTGAGATTTCCGTTATATAGTAGGTAGACCAAGTTTTTTATGGCGATATGCAAATTCGAATCTCAGATATGGTGTAAAATGTACACATTCAGTGTGTAATTAATTAAATCAATAACAACCACCCACTACCCAGACAACATTCATATATTGGCACAATATTGGCCCAACATTGGCAATATTGGCATTGGCATTATCTTGTTGACCAATACTGGGTTACCATTGGCAATATTGGCATTGGCAGTCTCTTGGTCAAAATTTAGGGGGGAACGCGAAATTATTTTTCCGGAAAGAGGGGGGGATGCGATATTTTTTTTTAAGGAATGAGGGGGGAACGCGAATTTTTTTTTCAACTCTCAGAGAAAGAGAAAAAAAAAGAGGAAAGAAGGAAAGAGAAAATGAAAAAAAAAAATGAAAAAAGAGCTGTTTGGAAATGACACTACAGGAGGAGAAGTTCCAGATGAGGGCATGGAGAGTGAAGATTCTGAAAGAGATGACATTGAAAATGAAGACATGGATGAAGATATCACGAGCAGGGAGAGTAGTGAAAGTGAATCTAATGATAGCAACAGTGGCGTAGCCAGAGGGGGGGGGGGGGCGAGGGGGGCGATCGCCCCCCCCCCCCCCCCCCCCCCCCAATATTGACGTCGTGTCGGTTGAGATTGGCACTGTCGGTCATTTGACCAGAGGAATCATGGAATGATGATGGTCAAAAGTACATTATATGAAAAAAAATCCAACGCTACGCGCGCATAACAGTCACCAAAATGCAATATTCTTTGCTACAAGCTTGTTTAGAACCAAAATGTACCTCAATCGTGCCAAAACAGGTGTAAAGTCAAAAAAATTCGCGCGCTACGCGCAAAATTCTTTACTCATCACAATCTTGTCGGTTAATTTTCATTTGTCGCCCCCCCCCAATATGAATAACCTGGCTACGCCACTGGATAGCAATGGTGCAGATAGTGAAGATCAAGATGAAATTGTTGGCATGTTTGGATCAGAGACCGATTCAGAAAATGAAGAAGTACAGATTGTTGTAACCAGGGGTGGTAGAAGAGCTGGAAGCTGGAAAATGCATTTGGTCGCATTCTTTAAAGTTGGGTACCACTGCACATTCACACAGTTTAAAATCTAGCAATTTATTTCTGAAGTAGCCTACAAATCATATGGATTGAATACACAGCACCTATATTTCATAAATGACACAACTCTTAAATGTCACAATGTGATATTGTTTGCATTTTTGTATGATTTGTCAACGAGATGGTTTTATGAGACTGATGAATGCAAACATTTTGAAATAAAATAAAGAGTGTAAAAATCCTATGATATTGTGTGTTTGTTTAAATACTTAAAGTTTCACATATAATGATATATGCAATTTTCACTCATGAAATATTGTTGTAGTTTGCAATGTACAGCCTATTGAGTGTACCTATATATATTCACTGACTAAAAATATACATGTCAAAGTTTACTGTGAAAAATAGTTTCTTAAAAATTGCCAGGGGGGAACCTGAAATATGTTGTCAGTTGTTAGGGGGGAACCCCAAATAAATAACAGCAAATGGAGGGGGGATCTGAAAAAAAAATGTGAAAAAATGTGAAAAATGCCCATTCCCCCCCTGCCATAAATAACGATCGCTCCCTTAGGCCCATGATTAAATAATATTGCGCCAATATTGTAAGCCAATATTGGGCCAATAAAACATAAATATTGGGCCAATAATGTAATGTTGTCTGGGTAGTAGTTCAATTTGAGCAAAAATTACCAACATTTTCATCCATATCATCCATGACGAGCCACAAGCTATTTGAATATAAGATGTATATTAAACAATACATTAATTAGCGAATAAAGGTATTGTTTTTAGACGATAGTATTAATTTTTCTACGCAAAAAATAATACTACCGAACGCATTTATGTCAGACAATATAACACGGGTACGATCTAAAAACAATACCTTTATTCTCATTCTTGAACAATCATACTTTCGACATTTATCAAAGAAAAGAGTACATTTTATTGTCCACATTTGACAACTTTTACCCCTGCTAGGATCGAGTAACCCACAAACATTCCATCCAATCCCATGCGAAGGGTACACCATGCGTAAGCGTCGCGGCGCCGGCATAAGCGCAGGAAATGCGCCAAAGACGCACTGCTGATGTGCGCGTTATGGAGCAAACCACGCATTGTGAATGTCGGACGCACTGTTAAAACGTAAGCCCCACCTTCCCATGGTCAATTGTCTCATCTAAATGTCGCCGATTTCTCTGAGAACCAATGGGATTGCTTAGTCTCTCTTAGCTGTTTAAAAATATATCCTATAGATAATCATTGGAATCTCAATGCTGTGTATTCAGTTGACAATACAATTCTTGTTCAAAAGTGGCCAACTTGGGATTCGCACTCTTGTTACTGAATTAATCTTATCTCGACGTTTTGGGAAATTACGTGTACGTTCGTGAAAGTTGACATTCGTTCGTGACGTGTGTGGCATAAGTTGTATTCGCCGACTGGTCATATGTGGATGCTTCCCATAACCATGAAACCATGATAACGGAACTTGTAAATTTAAAATTTGCCAACACTTATTATTTTATCTATAAACTTATTTGTGTCAACATCATCTTCCTGATGATAACCAAATAATATATCTGTAACTTTAATAATTCTATTGTACTTTTGCGATATCATGTATCGACCTCAGTCCATACACTCTTCATTTGTTCATACAATAATAAAAGAAATGCTCAATGTTATATATTTCATTACATGTGTCCTATTTATTATGCTCTTTACCTATTTTGTGGAGAAATATCTTCGTCGTTTAAATGTTACTAGTTATTTTCCAGTTAATGTCACGAGACGTGGTTCTTTAATATTCTTAACATTATTTCTTCTAAATTGTTATATTCGAATTTATTTTTCCAAAAAAGTTTACAAATTGATCTTGAATTTATTTTGGCTATCACTGCCTTCTGATATACTTTTGTTGTACATAATTGCAGTTTCCATTATTGTACTTAAATGTTATATCATCCGATTTAATGCCTGTTCCTTCATTTTTCCTAGGTATTGCATGTTTTGCGTGTATCACCTGATATTTGCATGGTTTATTATTCTAATCCACATTCTAACAGTGAGTGTCGTGTTCATCTTGTTAGCAATTGGCTACATAAATTAATGGTGATGTACTTTGCATTCTCATTCTATCAAACGTCAGATTGATGGGGGACCACTGTGACCGTGGAGTCAAAATGGTGCACATCGTGGAATAATCTATATAATAATACGCTACTCTCTGTCTGTTTGTCCGTCTGTCTGTTTGTCTGTCTGTCTGTGCGCGCTTTTTCGTCGCCTTCCCGGGGTCGGGCGGCGTTCAAACTCAGTGGGTGGGTGCAGCTCGGTCCCCGCAAGAGCAAGTTTGCATTCGCTAGAGCATACGAGGTCAAAGGTCATCTAGGGGTCAACTTTTTGAAGTTGGTCGGATCGTGCTTAAATTCGGTGATCACAATGCTCGATGCGAGGCGAGCGTGGCGAAAATAAAACGGGTTAGCGTTTGTCGGGTCTTCCGGGGTCAAAGGTCGTCTAGGGGTCGAATTTTGAAAGTTTGTCCGATCGGGCTTACACTCGGTGACGGGAAGCCCGAATGCGAGTCGAGCGTGGAAAAAATGAAACGGCTTTGCTTTTCTTGGGTCGTCCGGGGTCAAAGGTCGTCTAAGGGTCGAATTTCAAAGTTTGTCCGATCGGGCTTAAACTCGGGGACGGGAAGCCCGAATGCGAGTCGAGCGTGGAAAAAATAAAAACGCCTTTGCTTTTCTTGGGTCGTCCGGGGTCAAAGGTCGTCTAGGGGTCGAATTTTTAAAGTTTGTCCGATCGGGCTTAAACTCGGTGATGAGAAACTTGGTGATCTGTTTGTTCGGTCCCCGCAAGAGCAAGTTCGCATTCGCTAGAGCATACGAGGTCAAAGGTCATCTAGGGGTAAACCTTTTGAAGTTGGTCGGATCGTGCTTAAACTCGGTGATCACAATGCTCGATGCGAGGCGAGCGTGGCAAAAATAAAACGGGTTAGCGTTTGTCGAGACTTCCGGGGTCAAAGGTCGTCTAGGGGTCGAATTTTCAAAGTTTGTCCGATCGGGCTTAAACTCGGTGACGGGAAGCCCGAATACGAGTCGAGCGTGGAAAAAATAAAACGGCTTTGCTTTTCTTGGGTCGTCCGGGGTCAAAGGTCGTCTAAGGGTCGAATTTTCAAAGTTTTATCCGATCGGGCTTAAACTCGGGGACGGGAAGCCCGAATGCGAGTCGAGCGTGAAAAAAATAAAACGCCTTTGCTTCTCTTGGGTCGTCCGGGGTCAAAGGTCGTCTAGGGGTCGAATTTTTAAAGTTTGTCCGATCGGGCTTAAACTCGGTGATGAGAAACTCGGTGATCTGTTTGTTCGGTCCCCGCAAGAGCAAGTTCGCATTCGCTAGAGCATACGAGGTCAAAGGTCATCTAGGGGTAAACTTTTTGAAGTTGGTCGGATCGTGCTTAAACTCGGTGATCACAATGCTCGATGCGAGGCGAGCGTGGCAAAAATAAAACGGGTTAGCGTTTGTCGAGTCTTCCGGGGTCAAAGGTCGTCTAGGGGTCGAATTTTCAAAGTTTGTCCGATCGGGCTTAAACTCGGTGACGGGAAGCCCGAATACGAGTCGAGCGTGGAAAAAATAAAACGGCTTTGCTTTTCTTGGGTCGTTCGGGGTCAAAGGTCGTCTAAGGGTCGAATTTTCACAGTTTTATCCGATCGGGCTTAAACTCGGAGACGGGAAGCCCGAATGCGAGTCGAGCGTGGAAAAAATAAAACGCCTTTGCTTTTCTTGGGTCGTCCGGGGTCAAAGGTCGTCTAGGGGTCGAATTTTTAAAGTTTGTCCGATCGGGCTTAAACTCGGTGATGAGAAACTCGGTGATCTGTTTGTTCGGTCCCCGCAAGAGCAAGTTCGCATTCGCTAGAGCATACGAGGTCAAAGGTCATCTAGGGGTAAACTTTTTGAAGTTGGTCGGATCGTTCTTAAACTCGGTGATTACAATGCTCGATGCGAGGCGAGCGTGGCAAAAATAAAACGGGTTAGCGTTTGTCGGGTCTTCCGGGGTCAAAGGTCGTCTAGGGGTCGAATTTTCCAAGTTTGTCCAATCGGGCTTAAACTCGGTGACGGGAAGCCCGAATACGAGTCGAGCGTGGAAAAAAATAAAACGGCTTTGCTTTTCTTGGGGCGTCCGGGGTCAAAGGTCGTCTAAAGGTCGAATTTTCAAAGTTTGTCTGATCGGGCTTTATGCATGCTTTCTACAAACCACCAAACCCAAGAACCGGCAAACTCGGGTGACCGCCTAGTAGTGTTATAATACGCTTCCCAATCCCCTTGATAACCAGCCCTTGATCCGGGCCACAAGATAATGCCACTTGTGGAGATTTGTGGAGATTTCGGCCAACTTCAGGCATTTTCCCATGTGACATCATGACTACTTTTAAAATACTTACGTGAAGTATCTGGTGTGTGTTACCCTGCGTATCCTCCACTACATACAGTAAATTGTTGCCCGATCTTGGCTTACAGACGCGACTGCGACTACTGCGCTTCTCCCGGCTGGGTATGTTCCCGGGTCTGTTGGATGCAGTAGGAGTCGCGGTATCGGCAAAGTTGTGTGCATTACAACCCGTCAGTAACTGACTCTCTTGTTGCGCTGTCAAAGTGATAATGGGCCCTTGATTCTGTTGTTGGTATTTTATATAGTGTGATCTGTATTGCGGATACCTCTTTATCAATTGAATGTACACGTTGTCTTGAATCATTTTTTGCTGTAAATAAATGTTAAATAAAATTGTGAAAGAAATCTGATACTAGGAATTTGGTTTATTCTTCATGTAATTCTGTACGGCCATGTGTTTTGAACTCACCACCCAAAAAGGGTGGTGGCGTTGCATTTGGTGACGAATCATCCATCTCTCTCTATTAACTCAACAACTAAATGTGGTAGAGCTATGGTTAAGTTGTCATGTGAAAGCCTTTTTATTTAGCTACATTGTGTGAATAATAAAGGCTGAGATATGATTGATTATGTTGTGAAAGTCAGGGGTGGTGGCGGTGGCGGTGGCGGTGGCGTTGTGTACAATCTCTATGGGAGTATAGAAAATGTTCCCAATTCTACGTTCAAATTACAATAACTTCTCTTCTCTATATGGTACAAACATGATTTTGCTCTCATTATATAGATTGTTTTATATTCTATAAGTTTCTGTTTCAACAAACGTGTCAACTATTACGTAACAATTGTAATCACGAATCGATTGCATTGTCCTTGGCTTTTTCCCTATTCACAACACAGTGAACTTGCCCTATTTCAGCGGTTTTACATACATGACTATAACAAAAGAAATATTTAACCGATGATAGCAAAATTATACATTTTTGGAAAGCTCTCAAATAGGGGAATTCAAAAATGCCGTTTAAATCAGGAAAAGGTGTATACCCAAAGAAATATACTTGTAAACTCTAATAAATATGAAATTTAAACGTTTGTGCTCATTTACTTCTCGATATAGTGTATTTCAACATGTTTACCATTGACAACTATTATGTTCTGATGGGTAATTGCATATGCACAGTAAAATTATAATTGGGATTGGTATAAAAATATTATTGAGTATAAATCAAAATATCAAAAAAAATCGATATTTTTTTAACATTCCTAATCACAACATGTTACCATTAGGTCTTATCTAAATTCAAATAGCATATTTGGATTCCTTGTGAGATTACCGTTTAGAAAATATATACTTTTTATGGGTAGAACAAGTAGGTTTTTTTTTAGAATTTCAGATGGTGTAAAATATAAAAATCTGGACATGCAACGGTAAGGATGGCGAGTTCAAAACACACGGCCGTACGGAATTAGCCTAGCACAAAATCTGTGTTAAACTGTGATAAAGGATTAAAGGATTAGACAGCTTTTTTCAGTAATATAGACTTTACACCAGTCTAACTCATAAATGAATTACACCAAGGATACAGTTAGCTAGCATGTCACGCAAATGGTCACTATTTCCTTTTTTAGCCAGCGCGAATGACCTCGCTCCGGCCAACGGACGTTTTTGCAAGGATGAAAATGAGAAGAATTTAAAATTTGCTATTTTTGTGTCATTTCAGGCAAAATCTCCACTATAAACTATCGCAATGTTTCTGCAATATTTACATTGAAAAGTGTCTCCATACATTTGCCATATCTCGTTAAAAATGGTCACAACCCTCCTGAATATTTCGCAGCAAATAAAACGTAGTCTTCGTCTCCGTAAAATGTCAACATTCGGATGGCTTATTGCTTCAAACAGTCAAGACCAGGAAAATAAGATGAACATATGATTTTAGTTTGGCAAACTTTGCACATTCTGTCATTCTCTGTGTAGAAAGTCGCGTTACTGATCGATGAACCTATTGTCACGCCAAGGTAAAGTAAACCAGCCGTGCGTGTAGTGTCGCGGGAAACACATGTATTTCAAATTGATATCACTAACTAATGCTATGTCAATACAGAGAGCATGTGAAACCACAGCAAAATTCCCATCTTTCTACCAAAACTGTATATTTCATGTAAATATTTGAAGCAGATATTCATTCTCAACCCTTCTAATCTTTTACTATATGAAAGATCAATGCTTCAAATTAAAGTTTGTGTTAGCAAATTGATATTCAAATGCTTCAAACGGTCACGACCACGGTTTTTAATCGCATATCACATAATTATGATCATTTTTCCTCGTTTTTAAATCAAGAATTACATCATTTTATACAGTCATAAATGTACAATATATGATATGAACGATAGCAGAAAATGATAAATCAAACAACTGTGAATAAAACAGTCTACATACATATTCTGGTTTTATGAGAAAGCGATCTAAAGTGAGCTTTTTTATTCGGAAAATTTCGGAAATCATCGGAGCTTGCATATTGCAGTTACATCCCGTGAAAAGAAAAAATGACCTTGCCGTGCGCAGAGCGTGACCTGCTGGTTGACTGGATACACCAAGAATTTAGCGTGTTCCAAAATTGAAATCAATTACTGGAAATAAGGAGAATTACTTGTGATTTTATTGCTACCACTAAGCGAACTTTTCGTACATATGCGACAACTTCTAACAAATTCGATGCCAATTTCGTGATACGCATAGTAGAGGATATATTTTTGATTTTGCTCCTTAGTCATGAAACCCGTGGGCTCCTCTATCTGTAGATGATGGGGTTGGACATATTTTTCAATGTTGATTTACACTAACAGGGACCTCCATTTTATATTCATTTTTCGTGGTGGCACAGTGTAAAACCCGAGGAAAGTGCTTCCCGTAAGACATCTCGTGACCCCAATCGTGTTGGACCATGTGATTGGTTTAGACATCGATAAGAATATCGCTGTTGGTAAATTAAAACCATGTGCTAACTATCTTTAATTAAACAAAATAAAGAACCAATACCTAAATTTAATGCAGTAGGCCTATGTGCTATTTTAGCAACATTTCTCTATTGAATTTATGAAGAACTCACTAATGTGTGTCTTTGGGCTGCTATTGAATGGAATTGCCAAGTCGAGTTCGATTCCCATTTAGGAAACAGTCGCGAGGTCATTTTAGCGGGACGCCCGTTCTTCGAACGGGCTCCCGCTAGTAAGTAGCGCCTACCAGATAGAACACCTATAAAATGAAATAACACATAAGTAGCTATACGAACATTCATCGCGAAATTGGAAAGAATATATTTATGAGTTAGAATATGATGCCTAGGTCTATTTCCTTACCTGAAAAATTGAATGTTTGCCGTCATTACCCCATATCACATACATAATATGAGAAAATATAATGCAGGCCTATAATAATATTCTGACCTGAAAATGAAAGCTTCACGTCATAACCCAAAGTTTTGTCCCATGATTTATACTTTTAAGGAACCATACTATTTCATTCCACCTCGTGACCCCCTCCCTGTTACGCAATTTAGTATCGCATTTCTTGTTTAACCCACTGCCACCCAAACCACATTACTTCATTAATCCCCCTCGCCCGGCCTGCTGCCCCAGCCCGTGCTTATCTGAACACCCAAGGCCTAAAACCTTAACCATCTCCCCACGCTGTATCCCATGGTTTATACTTTTAACCACACTATTTCCTTCCACCTCGTGACCCTCCCTGTTAGTGTTACGCAATTTAGTATCACATTTCTTCATTAACGCCCTGCCTCCCAAACCTCATTACTTCATGGCCTCCCCTCGCCCCGCCCGCCCCGTGCTTATCTAAACCGCCAAGGCCTTAATTAACCAACTCCCGTAACGTTCTTTATTAACCCCCTGCCTCCCAAACCTCATAACTTCATGGCCTCCCCTCGCCCCCGCCCGACTTCCCCCTGCCGTCCCTCGCCCGCCGTCCCCGCCCCTCCCCCGTCCCCGACCCGCCGCCGTTCCATCCCCGTCCCGCCCTGACGTCCCAGCCCCATCCCCGCCCCGCCCCGTGGCTTATCTCAACCCCAAGGCCTAAACCGTAACTCGTGGTGAAGTTCCACGGGTCGACTGGTCCAAAGCAGACGGAACTGTGGCCTAAATGGATAATATAAGACGCTTTGAGCGATACCGGCATGCATCAGGACTAAACAAAACGCCCCGTGAACAAGTATGCACTGTGTTATATGATATGGGAGAATGCGCTGATGATATTCTTGCCACAATGACATTAGACGAAGAAAAGGCAACTCATGATGAACTGATTAAAGCTTTTAAAAATATTTCAAACTGGGAAAAAACATTGTAGCAGATATGGCAAAGTTTAACAAACGTAAACAACAGGGGAGCCAGTTGAAGTGTACATTCAAGACATCTACAAACTAGTTGAGGACTGCGAATACGGTGGATTAAAAGAGCAGCTGATTCGTGATAACATCGTTACTGGAGTTGTCAGAGATTTCCTGTCTGACCGCATAGAATCTAGGCCTAATGCAGTGCAGATGTGCCACCAAGCAGAAGCACGCCATGAAAATCGTGAGGTAGTTCGCGGAGACACAAATACTTCAACTACGGTTAATAACGTTAAGAAGTCAGCTACACCCCGCGCACCTAGCAACCAACACCGACGCCATGGCAACCCTGCTCGAAAACTAAATCCACAGAAAGGCACTACCAATCACGCTACACAACCAACTTGTAAATGGTGTGGTCGACAACGACATGATCGAAGTGTTTGTCCGGCCAAAGACGCAAAATGCAACAATTGTTCTTTACATTTTGGAGCTGTATGTCGTCGGTCTTCTGCCAACTCAATCGTCAATGAGGTTGATGTTCTTTATGACATAGATTTGCCCTTTCTCGGTGAAATCGCAGATACCTCGGATGAAGGGTACTGGAGCGCAAATGGTAATGTTAACTCGCGCTCAACACGCTTCAATCTAGACTCGGGAGCGAAGGTCACGGTCATTAGTGAAAACGTACCATGGCTAAAATTAAGCTGACTGAGACTGAAGAAATCCTATATGGACCAGGTGGCATGAAGTAACCAGTAGTTGGAACATTGAATGATGAGCTTAATTACAAAGAAACCAGCCTCGACGAGACAATTTACGACATAAAGAACCAGAAGTCCTCGCTACTCAGTCGCGGAGCATGTAGGAGATTGCATCTTATCGCACGCGTTGATGAAGTAAACACTAGCGTTACGCCTCCAAACTTCAGATCGGAATTCCCATACCTCTTGGAAGGATTGGGTAAGTTAATCACCGAGTACCACGTCACTCTTCGCCCTAATCGACTCCACTATGCCTGCATGCACTACGCAAGATCCCGTATCTTCTTCTTCCAAAAGTTAAGGACGAGATAGAAAAGATGCTGAGACAGGGAATCATCTCTCCTGTCAATACGCCTACAGAACGGTGTTCTGGGATCGTTTGTGTACCAAAACCAAATGGATCCGTTTTCATTCATTCATTCATTCATAAAAGGTTTATTAACAATTGTTATAGCAGAATAACATCTGAATTGCAACAATTTTACAATATAAAAACATGTATAAATATCAAAATACAATTGCACAAGCCCATCAATAATTATTTAAAATATAATATCAAGAACAGTATTTAACCAAATAAATGAACCACACATTACATACACACCTCACAAACCAATCCACCCCCACCTGGCATACCTTCTACACACACCTACATACAACCCCCCCCCCCCCCTCCCCACCCCCCTCCACCACCCCCACACCCCAACACACAGACAGAAACACCTTACGCCCAACACTTACCCACCACGTCCACATACATTCAAAGCAAACTTACAACTCACATTAAATAATTTATTTTAAATGATCACGATATTATACACAGCTAAAAGGACGAAATGTATGCACAGGATAAAAGTTGAATACCAACAAGTGACCAGTTCATTGCACTAAAAGAGCAGTATTGAAAACACTAATGAGTCTTATTCCAGAGATCGGCCATATGCAAAAGAGGACTCTTTCTACATCGTATTGTGTTTACCCTTGGGATACTTAATCTGTCGGAGTTCCTAAGATTTCTTTGATGCACAGAGCTTCTGGTAGGTGGGACCCAGGAACAAAATTGCTCAGACTTCATGAGAGAATTCAAGAAGTTTAGACTTAGTTGCTCTCTTCTTTCTCTCAGAGAATCTAAACCACACTCTTGGAGAGCATTATCATAAGATATGTAATGCTTGCCCATGATGATCTTGCACGCTCTTCTTTGGATTCTTTCCAAGGCAACAGAGTCATGGATCGTGAGACCAGGGTGCCAGATGGGGGCAGCATATTCTGCCAAAGGTCTAACAAAACCCGAGAAAATTGTGACAAGATCATCATGAGGCAAGTTGAAACGTTTTAGTAACTTAAGCATATAGAGTCTACCATTGGCTTTCTTAAGAATTTCAGACACATGAACATTCCATTTCAGATCCGCACTGATCTTAACACCCAGAATTTTAGCCACCTGAACTTCTTGAAGAGGAATGTTTGATATTGTAAGCGGTGGGTTCGCAGAATCTTTCTTTAAGAATGACACTTTCATTGAGGCACACTTTTTTGGGTTAAGTTTCATGTTATTTGCAGCAGCCCATTCTTCAAAATTGCTGAGATGTTCTTGCATACAAGATTGCTTTGTGACTGATCTTGGTTCTATTAGCGTAAGGTCATCAACATATTTTAATGCCACAAACGGAGTGTCTGTAGCGGCGTCATTTGCTATCACAACAAAACCGAGTGGTCCCAATTTAGTACCCTGTGGCACACCACCATTCAGTCGCTTCCATTCACTAGTAACACCGCGGTAGCGAACACATTGCTCCCTTCCATCTAGGAAGCTGGCTATCCAAGTAACAACAGATGGTCTGACTCCCATCGTGATGAATTTCCTCATAAGAATGTTATGGTCTACCAGGTCGAAGGCTTTACTGAAATCAGTGATTACTACAGTGCTCAGATGACCCGGTCTATCAGCATTCATATGTAATGTATCCATCATCTTAAGAAGATAATGAGTAGTGGATACGCCTTTGCGATTCCCATATTGGTTGGGATCAATTTTACTATCAATGTCTTCTAACAGCCACTTAGCCATAAAACCTTCAGCCAACTTCGCGAAATGATCAGTCAGTGAGATAGGTCTTAATTTGTCCCACGTAGCAGGTTTTTCCTTAGGGATCGGGACGACGAGTGCTCTCTTCCACTGCAGTGGGACAACTCCCTCCATGTATGAATAATTCAGAATGTCTGCGAGGGGCTTGCTCAGTTCATAGGCAAATTCCCGTATGATTCGTGAAGAAATACCATCAGGACCACCGGCTTTGCGGGCCTTAGTCTTCCGCAACATATTGTAAACCTCAAATTCTTGTACAGAAGGACTAGGCTCTGGATCAGGTCTGTAAGATGGCATATCAGACAAGCTAAGTGGACGAAGATCACTAGATATGGACACAAAGTGGTCATTAATGCTATCCGCGACTGCTTTAAAGTCATTGCTATCGACATGAGATGGCGGCTGAATGGCTGTCTCCGCTTTGTTCAAATTGGCCATAACCTTGATCTGTTTATACCATTCGGCAGGGTTTGCTTTCTTGTGGCGCTGAACCCTATTGCGGTAGTAGTCTCTCTTTGCCTTTGCTATTACATATCTGATTTTATTGCGGAGTCGTTTCCATTTTCGCGAACGGTGTTCCTTACTAAAGACCTGTTGACGCTCTTGGATAAGACTCTTAATGTAATTGGACATCCAAGGTTTGTCCTCATTGTGAAGTGTCACGGTCTTACAGGGAATAAACCTGTCAATTGCGTCCTTCAAAGTGCAATAAAATACATCACATTTAGCAATCGTGTTCTTTTCGTTATATACTTCTCCCCAATCGTGTTTCTGAATCCATTGTCCAAAGTCTCTAATGGATGAGTCCGTCATTGGTCGCACGACGCGTGTACGCGGTGCATTTGCACGAGCAGAGGAATCAGACTTTGGCAACCATAGAACTGAAGAGTGGTCACTGGTACCAATTGGAGATAGTATTTCTGGGACACGATAGTATGCAGTAACATTGGTGATAATCTTGTCCAAAATTGCATCCTTACGAGTTGGTTTGTTTACTACTTGAGATAGACCATTGCCAACACACAGGTGACTATCATCCAAGCGATTAAGATCGCCAATGACAGTAACTCCAGCATCCGGGTATTTGGTGCGAATGTAGTCGTAACTTTCTAAAATGTGATCAGTGAGTGACTGTTCAACTTCCACCTTACTGTTAGGTGGAAAGTACACAACTGCATAAAAGAGTACAGATACTCGGCCGTAATATGGCAAAACAGCGTAACTCGAAAATGACGTTTTTGAGATATGAGCACATTAAGTTTGAGTGTTTGCATCTTCGCTATTATTTAACAGAGGAAGTTGATTTAAAAATAGAAACCTGCATTATGTTTCATTTTATGTATTTATAAAAACTCAAGTAAAATAAATGATTTTTACTAAAGATACAGCTGATTTTGTCCAGATACGCGGGTTTGCCAAAAATCCGACATCTAATTATACGCAGAGTTAATCTTGCAAAACAGCGTAACTCAAGTTACGTGTAATTCTTCGGTTACTATTTTTCGCCAAACCCGCGTAACTCGTATAAACTATTTGTTAAGCCTGGGCGATATTGAGCTCGTGATCAAAATATTATATATCGCGATACAATAATCTGCCCTGCCTCAACGATATCCCCATGATAAATTATAGGCCCATAAATGCTCACAAGAAAGCTGAATAAAGTCACCAATTTGGCAATAATATCCTGGGTTTGTAGTCAGTGTTTACCTTTGTAAATATAATGAAACACTACGATGTACACCTTTTTAAATTCATACCGTTGTTATTTATTTTCAGCATGTTTACATTTTCATATGATTTTCGGCATGTTTACATTCATGTTCACATAATGTTCACATTTCATAGTTTCATCATGTTTACATTTCATATCAATTACATGTATAACACATTTTCATAAATTATGCTTTTCGTCATGTTTATACATTGCATAACATTACATAACATTTTCATATGCTTTCAGCATGTTAATTGCATATCCTTTGTAAATATAATTAAACACTACGATGTACACCTTTTTAAATTCATTCCGTTGTTATTTATTTTCAGCATGTTTACATTTTCATATGATTTTCGGCATGTTTACATTCATGTTCACATAATGCATAACATTTCATCATGTTCAAATTTCATATCAATTACAAGTACATGTATAACACATTTTCATAAATTATGCTTTTCGTCATGTTTATACATTGCATAACATTATATAACATTTTCATATGCTTTTCAGCATGTTAACATTGCATATCATATAGCACATTTTCATATGCTTTTCAGCATGTTTACACATTTTCATATGCTTTTCATCATGTTTACATTCATGTTCACATGTTCACATTTCATATCAATTACATGTATAACACATTTTCATATGCTTTTCATCATGTTTACATTGCATGTTTTATACATAGTACAATCGGAACGTATGTAAATGGAATATATCGTGAATTTTATGAAACAATAATCGCTGTTTGTGCGATCCTCGTTTGGGCAAAACAAATTGGCAACTTTGAAAGTAGTATGGTCAGAAGTATACGTAGAATACTTCTACTAAATACCATTAAGATGTACTTAAGAAAGCCATCTCTTCAGCACGGGCACGCCTTACTGTGCAGGTACTAGACCACAAGCCATAGTGAAGAAGAGTTTCAGGAGGTAGACATTCTTCAGTCTTCGAAGGCCTCTTCAGTGAACGGTTGTAAACATAATTGCAGCAATGTCATTTTGATCAGTTCAACTCGGGCAGAATACAATCACTGGAAACTCCTCGCGGCCTGTTATTTATGCCCTTAAAATTAATAATCCTCAAGATCTCTAAGTCTGCTGCCACATCATTCTCTGCCAGATCTTCAAAAAAGGCTCATTTGTAGGCTGGCATGCATTGCGCGAGTTTCAGAAGATCTCTCTTCTTAATCGCAGAAATTCCGCGAGGGGCTTCCATTGCTGGCGCAGTGATTGTATTCTGCCCGTGTTGAATTCTATGCTTCAGATCACGTTCGGCAACTTTTCTGAAGATGTCCACCTCCTGAAATTCTTCTTCACTGTGGCTTGTTTTGAAGAACATCTTGATGCTTCCTCTTCGGAATTGGGCAACCTTGACTTGTTGTAGCCTTACCCGGGTTTTCTTTGTTTCATTCTCGAAGGTGAGCATCAGGGTGTGGTCTAGTACCTGCACAGTAAGGCGTGCCCGTGATGAAGAGATGGCTTTCTTAAAATCAGTAAAGTCGTATAAATGCTCAATTTTGTTGAGTGTTGTAGTTATTGATCCGTGAACTGAGTCGGCTGCCATAAACGTATGTCCGGGCTCGAGATATTTGAGTGTAACTGTTTCAATGCCTAAGGATGGATCGTTTACTATCCTTGGGAGGGCACTAAATAAAGTCCAGTTCTTGTTTTGGCTCGAGCAATTGTCTGCGTATAAGATGATGTCCTGTATATCTCTGTTCTGACGAATGAAAGCCAGGAAACTACTTGTGATGTTGTAGGCCTTTCGCCCTGCCTCGTTCTCGTGCCATAAGGCGAGAAAGGCATCGCCGTTCTTTCCAGGGTTAGCAAAGGTCTCGTTAAATAAGACTAATTTGCGAGAGAAATAATAGTCTTTGGTGGGCAACTTTGGCATTAGAAGGGCCTTCTGCATATCTACCGTCGATACCAATATTTTGTCTGGGTTTTCCTTCATCATCTGGGTATCGTTTTTGAGTGCGATCCTTGCTTCCTTATAATTCTGCCTATGAATCTCATACCCATCACAAAAAGAGCACTCACAGGTAGAACAGTCGTGGTCTTCTTCTGGGTGTGCTTTAGAGTGCTTCAAACAAACGTCACACAGATCATTGTCAGGAATAGAAAAAGATATGTTCCGTTCTTTGAACAATTTAAAATAACAAGAGTATGAGCATTCCTCTCCGTTTGCCTCCCTTTGCATTTCAATAAAAGTATGGTACATTGTGTTAACTGACAAATCCGAAGGCAAATAACGTCGGTTCGGGGCGTGTTCTCGTTTGTAGTGAGACACCTGTGGTCGATAACTCTCAATGTGATCTGTTATTACTTTTCGGTACTCTTCACTGAATTTGTTGTAGGGGGTGTGTTTTCCACGGGCATCGGATTTGGACCCCAGCACCACGTTTCCTTCCTTTTCAACATTTTTCAATGCGGAGCGAGCAAAGTAGTCAGAAGAATATCCTATCGTATGAAGAAAGAACGTCTTACAGACGTCATGTTCACCTAACCTCCACTTCAGGCTGAAGTCTCGACGGGAAGTATCTGCATTTTTTGTAGTACATTGTTTACTGGACGAAGTTACATGATGTACTACAAAATTTCTCCTCTCGTTGTACGTCATAACCCAGAATTTGTTATGAATCTCTTCCCGCTGAAGGGGATTAAAGTTTTTTGTGCATTTCTTCCTGCAATTGGTGCATGGTGGAAGCAGAACGTGGTTGTCTCTATCTCGTTCCTGTCTTTCACCTGTAGTTCGGAACCGCTTTCTGCCTGCAGAAGTGAAAATTGGTATGGTAATTACAATTTTGATAGTCTTACATCAGGCCTCAAATTTCGTCATTTTAGGGGCACGGCCACTTTGGCCTTAAGAATATACCATTTCGAAGGGCACCGAGGCCATGTTCTGGGGCACCAAGGCCAAACCAAGGGCACACACGGCCTCTGTTAAAAATAGGGCACGGCCATTATGGCCGTGAATTTTTTACTGATCCGAGGGCATCGCGGCCAATTGGCGGGGCACGACGGCCATGGCCGTCGTGGCCGCCGTGTAATTTGAGGCCTGTCTTACATTATTTGTTATAATGTTGATCGATATTCAAAACCTCATGGATAAACGCGATACATGCGTCCCAATCAAATGCCGTCCTTAACTAGTACGCACAAATAAGCGCAAGTCACTAACGGAGAACAAAACCACCGCGTTACACGAACGGATGGCGTATTTGCAACGTGTGAGTGGTTCTCTCACACGATTTTTGATCAGACTGATTGATTTGTAATGGGTATTAATTTGCCGTAAAGTGTAATTTTGTTAAATGAATAATTAATAATACATCATTACTTTATTTGATGGTTATAAATCAGGATAATAACTTAAAACAGTTTATTAGATAATACACGTACCTCTAGGTGCCTCTGTTGGTACTTCATCATTTCCCAAAGCAATGGTACCTGGACGCACTTGTTGTTGCATCTCAACAGTAGGCTCATTATTACCTGTTCATAAATACAGTGGAAATGGAAATGTTAATTTAGATAAATATATAATTATAAGCAACTACCGTTCCAAATGGTTTAACTTATATTTCGCTCTGCATCGCATTGAGCACTCTGCAAGATTGCTTCTTTACCAGTAAATATATAATTATATATATATAACATAATCATGATAATATAATAGAGAAAACAATCATCCATTTTCAGACTTTACCAGTCCTTCAACGCCCCTCGCGCTATTCCTCGGTTACAAAATAGTTTTTTTTTATTCTTCACAGTTACCTCTAAACAACTCATACGCAATTATTATCTTTTAACTAACATCGTTTGTTCACGTTTTCACTAGATACTTATTAAAAATGTTAGATAATACACGTACCTTCAGGTGTCTCTGTTGGCACTTTATCATTTCCCAAATCAACGGTACCTGGACGCACTTGTTGTTGCATCTCAATAGTAGGCTCATTATAACCTGTTCATGAATGCAGTGGAAATGGAAATGTTAATTTTGATGAATATATAATACACTCTTCCTAGGAATCGAGCACTTTTGATACGGGCATTGCATTACCTGATAATTTTATTATATAATTCTATAAATAGAATCCAGAGTTTTACTTAAATCAGTATTGATAAAGTGCTCGACCACATGGGATTTATATTGTGAGTAAACTGTTTACATTTTATTCAGGACATATTTGTTTCGTGTTGGCTTTCGCCCACACTCGTCAGTTGAATAATCATGATAATATAATAGAGAAAACAATCATCTATTGTCTGACTTTACCAGTCCACTATATAGTCATGCTTATACAACTTATAATATACAGAACAAATACAATTATTTAAATACCTAAGTTTATCCCTTGAACTTCATTATGTAGGCCTAAATCCATTTCATCAGATCCTACATCTGGATATGTTCCAATAGGACCTTGTACATCTGTGGCAAAAAAAAAACATGCAAAGGATACAAATTAATTGTGTTCACTGTTCAGACAAGGTTTAACGTAAGGCAAATTTAATATCTGACATAAGTGGCGAGATAATTACACTTAATCTATACGATCATTATCAAAACTTGTTTCTGTACCTCTAGTTGTTTGTGTTTGGACAGGACTACTGTGTGAATCAGTAGTCCTGTGTGAATCAGTAATTAGTTGTGTTCTGTGCTCCATCAGAATAACAGGATTCGCATCACTATTGGCAGCTACATCAAAAAGGGAAGATTAAAATAAAAGTCATTAAACACTTTGCATCAATATCAAATGACATAATCAAATCCAATGGTTAGTTTCTTAAACATTCATTTTATTACTATCACAAACACTTACATAATTTTAAAGGGCCTATTATTAGTTATCTACAAAACTCAAGTTTGCAGCTACTGTAAAATAAAGACTTACCTGATTCGATCGACTGAGCCTCATTCAGCAAATCTTGAATTGCTGAACTCACAGATTCGGGCAATGTTAAAAATGAACCGTTGAATGCATCTGTGCAAAGGAAAAAAGCATGTAGACAAATATTATGTGAAGAATACAGTCACATAGGATGGACCTTCCTGAATAATTGTAAATTACAATAAGCCTACATATTTGTCTTAAAACACTTACCAACTGGGAGAGATTCCAGTACGTCATTTGCATCAGAATCGACATCACTTCCACCTGTAAAAACAGGAAATAATAAGTCAAACAAGACTGATAAATAAGACACTGGAGGACAAAGATGTCTCTGTTTGATTTGTTTTGTTATTGTTGTTGTTGTTGTTGCTTTTCTGGTTTCTTTCTTTCTTGCTTTCTTTATTTCTTTCCTTTCGTGTGTTCATAGTTAAATCACAATGCAATACAAATGAATTTCAATCTATAAGTTCTAGGCCTACTCACCAAAATCATTGCCTCCTGCGCTGTCTACCTTGTCGGCCGGTTGGTCATGTTTTTGTGTACTAGCGGAAACATCTGAAATTTAAATGATGAACATGAAAATACTTAAATTATGGGAACTTGCATATAATTTGAAACAACAACTAGGCCTCTATCATGTCACAATAAAAGTTGTTTTCCTTGAGCATTCAAATTTTCGGATTCGTTGGAGATATGTGTATCTCGGGGCAGCTCCAAGTTGGCTTTGCCATTCCCTTCATTTGTCAATTCGGGAAAATAAAATTATGATTGAAGGTACAAATAATGTGGGACTATCCTTAATAGGAAAAGTATATAGCCAACAGTCGTCAAAACTATATAAGCCGTATTTTCCAAAATGGGAAGAACCTACACTCACCAGCAACTCTGTGTGGTTCCAATTCTCTTAAATCATCATGATAATTGAATTCATCTGTGCAAAGGCAAAAAGCATGTGAAATATTATGTGAAGAATACACGCACATAGGATGAACATTAATGAATAACTGTAATTTACAATATAGGCCTATATATTTTTCTTAAGATAGTTACCATCTAGGAGTGATTCCATTGGTACGTCATTTGGATCAGAATCGACATCACTACCACCTTTAAAACAAGAAAAATGTAATGTTTATTTGACAAAGTAAGTTCATACCACAAAAGTATCATATTGAAGACTTGATTTCTCCAGAGCTTTCCCCCTCACTTTCGGAAGGTATTTATTCACAATTATGTCTTTCTCATTTACATCATAAGTCAAACAAGACTGAAAAACAAGACATTGGAATACAAAGATGTTTCTGTTTGATTTGTTTTGTTGTTGTTGTTTGTTTTTTCTTTTTCTTTCCTGCTTTCTTTCTTTCGTTCCTTTCGTGTGTGTATAGTTAAATCACAATGCAATACAATTGAATTTCAATCTGTAAGTTCTAGGCCTACTCACCCACATCATTGCCTCCTGCGCTGTCTACCTCGTCGGCCGTATCGTCATGTTCTTGTGTACCAATGAACACATCTGAAATTAAAATGATGAACAAGAAATGTCCTAATTTCTTTTTTAACATGCATATAATTTAATAAAAACTAGTATACGTGTTAACAACTAGGCCTAGCCTATACCATGTCACGTTAAAAGTTGTCTACCTTGATCATTCAAATTCTCGGATTCGTTGGAGGTTGGTGCATCTCGGGGCAGCTCCAAATTAGCTTTGCCATTCCCTTCATTTGTCAATTCTGGAAAATAAAATTATGAGTGTAGGTACTAATAAATGTGAGACCATCCTAAAAAGGAAAAGTATATAGCCAACAGTAGTCATAACTATACAAACAAGAATAAGCGTTATTTTCTAAAATGGGAGGAGCCTTTACTCACCAGCAACTCTGTGCAGTTCCACTTCTCTTATATCATCATGATAATTCAATTCATCTGTGCAAAGGAAAAAAGCATGTGGACAACTATTATGTGAAGAATACACGCACATAGGATAAACATTAATGAATAACTGTAACTTAGGCCTACGTATTTTTCTTAATTTACTTACCATCTAGGAGAGATTCCATTGGTACGTCATTTGGATCAGAATCGACATCACTACCACCTTTAAAACAGGTAAAATGTAATGTTTATTTGACAAACAGATAAGCATCACATTGTAAGTTCATACCACAAAAGTATCATATTGAAGACTTGATTTCTCCAGAGCTTTCCACCTCACTTTCGGAAGGTATTTTTCTATCGTTATGTCTCTCTCATTTACATCATAAGTCAAACACGACTGAAAAACAAGACATTGGAATACAAAGATGTTTCTGTTTGATTTGTTTTATTGTTATTGTTGTTGTGGTTGTTGTTGTTGTTTTTCCTGCTTTCTTTCTTTCTTTCCTTTCGTGTGTGTATAGTTAAATCACAATGCAATACAATTGAATTTCAATCTGTAAGTTCTAGGCCTACTCACCAACATCATTGCCTCCTGCGCTGTCTACCTCGTCGGCCGTATCGTCATGTTCTTGTGTACCAGTGAACACATCTGAAGTTAAAATGATGAAATTGTAAGTTCATACAATACCACAAAAGTATCATATTGAAGACTTGATTTCTCCAGAGCTTTTCCCCTCACTTTTGGAAGGTATTTTTCCATCGTTATGTCTCTCTCATTTACATCATAAGTCAAACACGACTGATTAACAAGACACTGGAAGAGAAATATGTTTATGTTTGATTCGTTTTATTATTGTTGCTGTTCTTTCTTTCTTTTTTTCTTCTTCGTATGTGTATAGTTAAATCACAATGAAATACAATTGAAGTTCAATATTATAAGTACTACTCACCAATATCATTGTTTCCTGCGCTGTCTACCTCGTCGGCCGTTTGGTCATGTTGTATTGTACTAGTGTAATCATCTGAAATTAAAATGATGAACATGAAATTACTTAAATTATGGGAACATGCATATAACTTAATACATACTATTATACGTGTCAACAACTAGGCCTCTACCATGTCACATTAAAAGTTGTTTACCTGGATCACTCCAATCACTCCAATTCTCAGAGATTGGTGCATCTCGGGGTAGCTCCAAACTGGCTTTGCCCGTCCCTTCATTTGTCAATTCTGGAAAATAAAATAAAGATAGTAGGTACAAATAAACGTGGGACAAATAGGAAAGGTATAGTCAAAACTCGCAACAAGAATATCGGTATTTTCCAAAATGAGAGGAACATACTCACCAGTTCCCTTTGTGTGGTTCCACTTCTCTTGAATCATCATGATACCTCTGTTTTAACGCAGACGCCTCATTCCCCAGTAGTGTCCCATTTGAGCTTGGTGGGTTATTTTCTTCTGCATATTTTGTTAAGATCTTTGAGGGTCTCTTTTTTTTTAGTTGGACATCTGTTCAAAATAAAAATATCAGAAAGACTGTAAATTTAACTTCCGTCCTCTATTTCTCTTTCTTTCTATCTTACTGTCTTCTTTTTTTCCTTTCCTTAATTTATTCTCACACGTTTGTTTTTCTTTCTTTGTGTATTTAGAGTATCTATTAATTAACTTTTAGTTGTGTATGCCTACCTATCATGTATTTGTATATTTATTATTAAATATAGGCTATTCATTTATGAATTCGTTTTTGTTTATAATAATATCATTGCATTAATTTTCACAAGATGGGTCCCAGGAAGTGCACGCTACTCAACACAAGAGCTAGGCCTACATATTTTCCTTAAAACACTTACCAACTGGGAGAGATTCCAGTACGTCATTTGCATCAGTATTGACATCACTAGCACCTGTAAAACAGGAAATGCAAGTTTAAAAATGAATGTTTAATAGAATTGCATTAATTATTAATTCATTACATAGCCCTACTTACCTAAATCTATTAACCTCTTTATTTAATCATTATAACGTTTACAAGATGGGTCCAAGGAATAGTGCGCTACGAAAAACAGGAGCCATGTCTATAGACACACCCAAATGTGACCGGCAGCTTTTAAACATAGGCCTACCATGAAAGCCTTATGGAATGTTAGGCCTATAATAGGCCTACGTGTAGTTAATGCTCTTTAGATCCAGGGACCAGGCTCAAGCCTATAGGTTTAGGTTATTCATAGTGCCTACGAATTTGTTAGGCCCTAACCAATTTGATAGGCCCTAACCAATTTGTTGAGAAGGCATAACTGTGAGCATATAGGGCTAATTCTTCCACTGTTCAAACCAAAAATTAGGTAGGTTTAGGCCTAGGCCTATTTAAAAGTGGGAGTAATTCTGTTATACCCTTCACAGAAGTAGGCCTATTCATAACTACCGATGTTGGTGTGTAGGGTATAACAGAATTATTCCTAAAAGTGATGTTAATATATTTATTTGAATACGAACCTGTGCGTGAGTGTTACTCCATAGACCATTGGTGTAGGCCTAGTCTTAAATCGTAGCATAGGCCTATACTATTACTAATTCAATGACATGCTCCTAAGAAACAGTAAGCTGTTGAATTTGCTTACGTTTGTTAGATTTGTTTCCGTTACGGTAACGGTCCCAACATTAACGCTAAGTTTTGTAGTATTACCGTGTCGTTGTCAAAACAAGCCGCGCTAGTAACGCAGTGATTGTTCCTCGCGCTCTTTGCGAGTGCGTCTTGCGCGTAAAGCCGTAAACCATCGCAGGCGGGTAGTACGCAATTCGAAAGCGATGTATGCGCGAGTGCATCAATCATGAGCTGAGCTGCAGGTAAACAAACAAACTGAACCCTGAAGTTTCCGAATTCATCAGTTAAATATACAGTAGGCCTAGGCCCGGGCCTAGGTTTATTATCTATTGTAATGTAAGTAAGCTTATAATAAATACCCTATCCTATTTAGCCTATTAGAAAATGAGCATGGCTCTCTTCTATTACGTCGTTTTCTATATTTAGGATTAATTAATTATAAACAACATTTAATATACATACCTTTTGTATTTTTGAGTGATATTTGCAGAATTCTATAGGCTCTGCTGTGGCAATGCATTTTACACAAGTGGCTGCTGCACAATGTCATTGACCAAGTCACGTGTGCACTTCGCCGCCACTTATTGTCATTTATTTTTGGCAGAACAACGTAACTAAAGATACGTGATGGTATATTTCATATAATTTTATGGCAAACAAACGTATCTTTAATTACGTGCAGTTGGCATTGAGATACACGCAAATTTGATAAACCTATTGTTTGGCAAAGGCACGTAACTTAGAGATACGCTGTTTTGCCAAGAAAATACTAGATTTTGAAGCACGTAACTCGAGTAACGCTGTTTTACCATATTAAAACGCTAAGAGTTGCAAAATAAGGCTGAGATACGTTACTCTATCTTCAAAACGGTGCGTCGAGGGCTTTTGAGACTCTCACAGATGAAAAGAGCGCCCTCGATTTCCATAAAAATGCATGTACCTCAAAAAGTCAATATTTCGAGTTACGCTGTTTTGCTAAATTACGGCCGTACTGCTCTCGGAAGTCTCTGGGGTCTAATTTTTACCCAGACTACTTCAAGGTCTTCAGGGACAACAATATCAGCTCTCTGAACCCTAAGGTCTTCACGTGCATAGATTGCCACACCACCTCCGCGCTTCTTGGTGCGTGACTTGGTAATGAGTGTAAAATTGTCTATTTCAAAATGATCGATAGGCTTATCTTCAGAGAACCATGACTCGGAGATACCAACTATATCCACATCAAGATCTTTGATTGTAATCTCAAATTCATCAAATTTGTTGTTTAGAGAACGCGGATTGCACAGACACACTTTGGGTAGGGACCATCGTTTTGTTTCAGTGTCAAGCGATGTTTTAGTCAAATTAGCATGGCAGACGCCCCTTGCGATCTTGTTAGTTTTGACAATTCTATTTGAAACACGAGTTTGTATTTTCCTTTGCTTATCCCGTCCTGCTCTACAGCCACGAGGGGTTGTTTTTGCTATTTTCAGTTCTGTTAAAATACGCCAGATATTTGGTGCAACACCAGACACACTTTGTTTACCAATGTTCAAAATTGCCTCTCTTGTGTAGGTCAAACACATAATTGCTCTCTTTGTTAGTGTCTATAGAATTTGATCAGCAGAGCACGGAGACAAAAATGTTGATAAGAACACTGCACTGGTGATACTATTGCACAATAAGTCGAGATAATAGAACTGATGAGCATGATCAGTCAAGCACGGAAATCGAGGTCACCATAGAGTTACTGTTGTTGCTTCTATACAGCATGTAGCCCTTGTAGTTAAGCTTATATTGCACTTTCAGAGTATCAGACACGTTGTTATAGAAAATGTCATATTACTTACAAATCCGGCACAAAAATAGTTTGAAATAGTCCAACAATGATCAGTGGGTTAACAATAACATCCGACATCAAAATAGAGATGAGAAAATATAAAATCACAGAGATTTGGTGACAAAAAGCTGGAGCAAGATGTTGATGCAGCCTCGTGCTAGGGCGCCAATATTTGTTTTTTCGACTCTGTGTAGACTTGACTGTTCTAAACGAGAACGAAATGCGTGAAATTCATCCTATGGCGACAGTATGAATCGCTTTCAAACCTTAAGGATAGCAAGATCATCACCAAGCTTGATGCCAAAAGTGGTTTTTTGGCAAGTCCCCTTAGACTCTGAATCCAACACTCTTAGAAGGTCAGGATCAAATACATGAGTAGATTTCCGGCTCACTTTGTTTTGATCCTTTAAGGATCATTTTCGGATCGTTTTGATCCGTTTTCGGATCGTTTTGATCCGTTTCCAGATAGATATCAACAAACGGATCAAATTCACCTTGATCAACTTTGATCTGATTTCCGGATCAATTCGATGAAACAGTTCATTGGTCAATGAGTGACTGACGTCACTCTTTCGCAAACCGATAGACGACAAGCAGACGATCTTTTGAATTCGGTCGCCACAGTTGAAACAAGGGTGAAATACCGCAGTAAGTTATCCAGTCTAATCTGTAAAATGTTACATGATTTTGTCGGTAAAGTAGTTTTATTTTTTATGTTTGAACATGCTCTATTCTTGTGAACAAATTTCTTGTACCTGACCAGTGCCATCAGTACGATTTTCGGTCAAAATGCTCCTCACAAAATGTCACGATCACTGCGATGTACTAGGCCTACACGATGTAGTAAGCTTACTGCACTCGATATATAGTCTGCAATGTTCACCCGGGGTGGGGGCACTCAATCAATATTAGGTTTCACACCAGGCTCCATCAAAAATACCCCCCTTTTTTGGCCCGGTGTCACCGAAAGACCCTTGCATGCATGCTTGTTTTTACAATCTGTCACCCGATGACCCCCTATGTTTTCACTTTTTCTTTGATTCAGTTTGATCCTGGAGTAGGATCATAAGCTACAGGTACATCCGTTTAAGGATCATTATTTTTATCCGTTTCAGTATCATTTGACAGAAATATTTGATCCCATTTCGGATCAAACTTTTTGATCCTGCTTGTCGGATCACTTTGATCCGGAAAGGGTAAGCTCATATGTGATACCGCTTCTGGATCAAAATTGATCCTTTTCGTCTCATATTTGATCCTGACCTTCTAAGAGTGAAGCTTCTCACGTGTTTCATCTGCCCATACGGACGCTATTTGTTTTTCAATCGCCTACCCTTTGGGATCAGTTCCTCACCGGAAATCTTCCGACGTATGATGTCCAACATATTAGAAGGCCTTGATGGAGTTATCTGCCACATGGACGACATTCTGATACACAGTGACACTCTCCAGAACATGACAACCGTGTCAGAGCAGTATGGAAACGCCTGCAATATACGCTGGACTTACTCTAAACGAGAAACGTGATGTCGGATGTCAGTGTGGTGGCCAGGACTGTCTTCAAGTATAGAGGAGATGGTCACCAAGTGCTCCTCATGTGCCATTTATCGTCCGTAGCAGAAAGAACCACTCATGCCTTCATCTCTTCCACAACGTCCATGGGAAAGAATCGGAACGGACCTTTTCCACTACAAGGACTCAAATTATATCAAGAAACTCAGAGATCAGACATCGGAAGCGGTGATTGCAGTGTTGAAAGAACTACATGCTCTGGTGATCTCTGATAACGGTTCTCCAATATTATAGCGCGGACGTGTTCCGCAAATTCGCAGCTACCTATATGGATTTGTTCATACCACTAGTATTAGTCCTCTATATCCGCAGTCAAACGATGAAGCGGGAAAGGCGGTTTTCACAGTTAAAGGACACTTGAAAAAGAACGACGACCGTTACTTAGCACTGCTCACCTATCAAACCCACTACAAAATGGGTTGTGAATTGCTCATGGGTAGAAAATTACGCACAAAACTGCCCATGCTTCCTTAACAGCTGGAACCTCGGGCTTCCACAATGTCTCAAATCAAAGACAAAGAAATCAAGTACAGAGATGACCCAACAGCGTCACTTCAACGCCAGACACAGAGCCAAAGAACTGTCTGTGCTCCAGTCTGGAGACACAGTATGGATGAGAGACAAACAAAACAATATTGTCAGATAATGAAACAATCACAAGAACCAAGATCACTGTTACAAGGTTTTGCTCATAAATATCTCTTTATCGTATTTATGACCATGGTTGACTGATAATACATTCATTATTGTTTTGTATACGCTGCGGTAGAAGTGTTGCTCCCAGCGTCTAGGAGGAGTTTTCCTCCTGGTGTTTGGGAGGAAGCGCTTTGGGAGAAGATTTGCTCCCGTGGGCGGGCGCACTTGCTCCCGTGGGCGGGCGCACTTTAAGAGATGATTTACGCCCAGCGTTGTGCATCTTGCGCGGCACGCTAACACGTGGTATAATCAGCCAATCATTGTCATAGAATGTTTTGACGCGGGGAACTAATTTTAAAGATGAGATGAATGAGTCACTCTTGGATAAACTAGCCGAAGTGACAGTTGCGTTAATAATTCCGTCCCGAATGATTTGTAAACTGCTGTGATTGAATTAACACAAGACCTTGAAGTGAATGAAAGGTTATTATTATTATTATTATTATTATTATGATTGTTATAACTGAGTCCTGCTCACATCTTTGAACAAGAGTAGAAATTAGAATACAATCTAGTATCGAAGAGCCACCGCTACCAAACCGCTTCATTTCATACCAGATTGTGTGATAGAAATAAACGCTCGGTAAGGTGGGTTACAATACTGCTAATGGCAATGTGCTACGTCGCAACAGAGCAGCGATTATCCTCACTGGACAGCAGCAGAATGCAGCAAATGGGCAGAAACAACAACAAACTGCCCCAAACAAACAATACAAAACTATGCCAAAAGAGCGAGAGTATGAAACGACGCTGACAACTGCCACAGCACCTGTAACAACAAGACCATCAATGGCATCAGCTGATACCACAGCTACATATACACAGAACTCTGACAGGCCTGCAAGACAGCAGACAATGTCCAGAGTAAACATAAATCCTCCAAGTAGATATCGGGTTATGTGACTGTGAAATAACACTTAAAAGCCACACAAAAAAACATCATACCAAAGTTGTTTAAAAGCAAACCATTTGATGTTTGCATTCAATTGTGTTATAAATGTGTTTGGAAAGAAAAAGGACCAATTTGTTTTTGTCTGATGGAGCCTTTAAATTCTTGGGTAACAAAATTTAGTCCAAATTCTGCCCATTATGTTTGGTAGTTTTCAAGTTTCAAAACGTTTTGTACATGTTTGTTAAAGTTTACTGTTTCAAGTGTTTGGAACTTTATAAATGCATGTAACAATGGCTGTATTGTGCAAAGGACACTAAATGAAGAGACAGAATAACTATTCTCAAGTTAAAAGCCAATATAAAGATGCATTTATTCATATCAGAGAAAAGACTCTTTACAGAACTCTAAATGCACAGTTTCATTACTTGAAGGGGAGGTGTAGTATTATGGTATTGAGCGACCTAAAGCACCTCTATTGCTCATCCCACTTGGGTATGAGACAATCATCATCCGCCATTATTAAAGTACAACACGAAAGTTACATCAGTTGTCAAGTCTCTCTTTCCGGCCTGATTATATAATATCTGATTTAATCGAAGTCAGAAAGTAGCAAATAGAAATAATTGAAAATTAAAAAGGGAAAATTCCTTAATACTCATTTTTGGACGCGGGCGGGAAACAGTTAGGCCCAAACACGGAAGAATCAATTTTATTTGACCTCGAGGCATTATATTGATGTTAACTTCGGGATTATTTTAAATTAAAAAAAATACTGCAGGCTAATTGCTATAATAATACATCGTTTTGGTATATAATTTGTTTCCCGTAAGCAGTGAGCTTAGACCATTACAAATAATACTATTAAATTTAATCTGTCGTAGTCGCTGGACGACGCTATTAATAATATGTACTATTGGCCAGCTCCCGGATGTAGACGTATCCGCCCACGCAAATGTATATGGGTCAATATATTATCGAAAATGATGGAATGAAAGAAAAATTCCATTCCTATACCTAGTGCAACCTTTATGTTGCTATGCGCGGTCATTGAATTCGCCATAACTTTAAAAGTATCCATTCGATTTGGTTGAATGAGGTATCAAACTGCGGAGAAGAAATTTGCTCATTAAATGTATATCTCAGATTTTTGGTACCGATTATATATTTTGAATTAGCTAACCTCAAAGCACCTGGTCAGGGACTTTTGTTGTTAGGTGTATGCCTAGCATATGTTATCTGAACTTAGCAACGTAATATAGGCCTATTGGTATACTATCTACTGAAGATAGTAATAAGAAAGCAAAGTAATATTGGGTAATATATCCTAGTGCAGAATGAAATAATATATGGATATCTACTGTAGATAGTAGACATCCGAGTTGTAACGGGTTTTTTATTTTTTATTCGCGAATTGCACTACTCACCTTAACCAGCTTTACACTAAGGCCTCCCATGCAAAATAAACACCTTTCAGAGATTTTTGTTACTCTCCAAAAGAACAATAATATATGGATTCAAACAGCAACATCCCTATTCAATTTTCTTTGGGTACCGATGCTGTTGACATAGAAGGCGTCATTGTAATGACTGCAGGTATTAAATCGATTTAACTGAAAACGCGTTCAGCAAATATTCGTGATTCCAATGCTATGAAAGGGCGCCACATCGGCCCATTTCAATAGCTTCTTTCCACTATAATAGACATCAGATAAAGCAATCGATTCACACATGACGGTCATTTGAATGGACAGTGATGCTACATTTCCATACGCTATAACTTATTTTAGGTAATTGCTGTTTTGTTTTGCTTAATTGGGGTACTTAGCCAATGTTTTCAATTTACCAACAGCGGTATTGGTCACAGGTCACTAATAGGTATATCAAATAAGGTGGGGCCGTTTCAAAAATCCTTAAAATCGTGATACTTGTCTCTATTTTAAATAGAAGTTGTCAAAAAAACATAACATTTTTGGTATCATATTAAAGACAATTTATCCAGCTACCGAATAAAAAAGTATTAAAGCCACATGGCAACAGTGAAGTTATCAATCTAAACGTCGAGTGAGTCAAGGGTGGAGCCGGTGGATGTGGCGCCGGTGGATGTGGCGCCCATAGGTTTCTACACAAAATAGCGGAAAACTAGAACTTTTGAAATTGATGCCATTTTAAAAGTATACATAGGAAAGTGTTCAAACTCTCATATGTGTTAATAACATGTGCCTGCTACTATGAATAATAATATTGAATTGTTATCTAGACATTCTGTACTAGAATATGATGTTCAATTCAGGGAGTGTTTTAATGTAAAAAATACACAGTTTTATTCAAAAATTGATTAAACAATGGCCAAATCGCAGTCTCTCTATTTCAATTGTGTGACTCTTCGGTCCTTTTCTACCCTGGGTAGTAAAACATTTAACTAAAAAAGCCAGAAGTGTTTCTTCACAGAATTGTTCATAGATTTATGAACAATTTGCTATTTAGACCTATTTTGGACCACCCTGTATTTAAAATAAAAGAAACTTTAATGATATTCATGTAGTTCATTTTGATAACCATTTTCTTTTAAATTAAATAGTCCATGCTAACTTAATTTCATAGAATATTATATACAAACCTTCATTTTATGCATTATTTCATCATAATTTTAGACACCTTGTACTTTTCCTGTGTACATTTTGGGCAAGTGATTCTTAGCATATTTGGTAGCACCTTCTGCGGTTGTTCTGATTTTGGTGACAATCTTCAGCTAAACCCTAATTGTACAAACTATCAAAATATTTTGTGAGGAGCAAAACCGATCAACTTTTTTATGTTCCACCCTATACAAATTGTACACACCCTGTATAATTTGATTCTTTTTTGCAAAAATGAAAAACCTTGAATCATAAGCTTTCCAACAATATATAGTTTGTGGGTCATTAAGTATGTAAAACTTAAGTTTTGCCCCGTTTAATCAGAATTGGTGCATTTCTCAACATTATTAGAAGTGAAACATTTTTTGGACCAGTTTGTGACTTCTGACCTATTCCTATCGGAGACATGAATCGCATGCTCCAACACGATGGGGGTCACAGAGATTATGTTAATGAGCTACCTTTTCCTCTACCATGAGGAATAGTTCCATTAAAAACAGCATACAAAAAATGTTGCGATGGATAATAGACAGAACACTGACAATCACCCAGAACGACAAACAAAACAGCTAGACACAGTGGCGTAAACAGGGTCACTTGTCAGGGGGAAAGTTATTTTCCACCGGTGAACACGTGAACACCAGTTCGACCTCTCCTCTTCTCCCTTTCATTCCCTTCCTTTGCCTTCCCGATTTTCCGCTGCCTTCTCAATTTTCCTGGTCCGGGGGGGGGGGGGGGGGGGGGAGCACTATGCCCCCTTGCACCCCCTGGCTACACTACTGGCTAGACAGACAGCTAGCCTGTTCGTTGTATGGGTATCTGTCGGGGTGTTGTGCTGTCTGTCTGTCTTTCCAGCGCGAGAGAACGACAGAGAGATAGCAAAGACAAACATAAATAACGACAGACATATTATAATTAACCATATCAACCCACCTGTTCTCGAGTCAAAGTTATATTTGGCAAACAAGGATTCTCCGGATACTGCACGTCGATCTCATCATACTCAGCAATGTCCCCTTCGCGTTGGGCATTCGACATGGTCGTGGTCAGGACAGCAGTTAGGAATAGAAGTATCGGGAACATTTTAACTGTTTATAAATTAAAGTATCTGAAATAAAATCACAAACATACCGGATACTACATTTATTAATGTATTTGTTAGTTTGCTGTGTTGAATTTCCCAAACATAATTATAAACAGAATCCACGATTCTTGTCAGTTTCAAGGACTAGCCAAGACCTAAGAACCGTCACACGTGGCTCTATCAAGGATAGGCTACTATTAAACTTGGGATAGGAAAGTCCTATTAAACATGTTAAAGGGACATTAAGTGGTGTTGAAAATTTGAAATGTTTAAAAATTTACTTCAGAATTCAAGATGAACATTAAAAATTGCCATTATTGCTGTTTCTACTAACAAAAACACAGCAAAACTTGATTAAAACAATATCATCGCTATTTATTGAAAAACGCCCTCTATGCAAATATGGTTCGCGTTATGTATCACGCGTACTGCATGGGGATACTGTCGGACGTAAAATGCTCGTCTCGGCTGTACGAGCATTTTTGAATCGACGTTTTCTTGTACAAAGAGGGCTGATTTTTCTTAATCCTTATAGGTGTAAGTTCCTACATGTAATACAATTATGAAAATATACTAATCCCAGTTTTTATCATAATTGAGGGCGCAGCCTCCAACACATCTCTTAGTGCCCCTTTAACTGCACGTATAGGCCTATAGTAAACCGGTCCCGCTTGCAATAAATTAAAAAATGCAACAGCGCCATTTTAGGATGATCACCGGAATGAAAGGACGGTATGGTGTATGTAAAGTGAGAAAATGAATTAAAATACACTCATAAAATAAACAATGAAACGTGAAGTGTCAGATATTTCAGGCTTGAACAAACCGCCCAGCACGTACGTTTTATCATAACTTTCAAAACCGCACAATGTGTTTGGAATTTTTCCAACAATTCCGTGTACATTTCAATTAAGTCTATCCTAAAGCAGACGACACAAACAGCGTCACCTAACAAATAAGTACGGCCAAAGTTAAACATTAAAGTAGCTTCAGATCGGCAAGTTAAGTCGCATACCCCTGGCTCTAGGGGGGGCTGGGGTACCGCGCCATTTTGCAATATTTTGCGAAATCGATCGTGGTTATCACGTGATACGTATCGTGGAAAAATAATGTACACTGTTTTAACGAAATGCACTGTGGGATTGTGTTACCAGCCTAAAATTATAGAGGTCGCAAACCCGGTCGCAAACTTGCTTATATTGAGCCTAGCTATAACAAGCTAAAAGTGACATCTCTGAATGTATTACCAAAGTGTGAAATTGTTGGACACACTGGTAAAATGGTTTTACAACAAGTTTTGCTGAACTCAAGTTAAATCACTCTATATCGAGCAATAATATAATTGTTTACGCATTTTAATTGTTTAGACAAAGTTAAATAAATCAAGGATACATTTATGATAGATAAATAAATAAAAAGAAAACTATAAACGCATGGGCGGCATTTATAATTGATAAAAATTGACATAACAATGATGTTACATTAATATACCATTAAGTTTAAAAAATAGAAAAATAATGGGAATATTCGAACCCGTGATTTCCGATTGCCAACGACATGGCCAACCTACGCACGCCACAGAGATTTACGACTGTAATTGTGATAGTTTAATTATTTAACCATGTCCATTTATTTATAACGAACGGATTTTTATTGTGCCATTTTTGCCAAATGTGTGTGTTGCTCTCGCACAAAATGTGTTTGTAATTGGATTATAATTCTTATTTTTAAAAGAACGGTACAGTCAGTAGTCAAGCACGCAAAAAGGGGTTTGTTTTGTTTTCCCGCACACAGGAGCTCACAGACACTTTGCCACGTTTTTATTAAAAATATGTGTTTTTTTTGTTTGGATTTTTACCATATTTCGTTATCCAATTAGGCCGTGATTGGTATCATTTTGAAGGAGAGGGTCTATTTTAATAACATCTGAATTTAAATTTATAAAAATAATTTAGCATCAGAAAGTATTTTATAACTGAAAAAACTCCGAAATTATGTACTTTACGAAGCACTTATTTACCAATAAATTTTCATTGCAGATTGATAAAAAGTAGTGTAGCAGGCACTTAATAATATGAACATTATGAAAACCCATGTTTTTGTTCTAAAATGACCGTAAGTGAGTCAAGAACACGGAGTTTGTACAATTTTCACATTACCAGACCCCCCCCCCTACTCTGCTTCCACTCTTGCACGCGCAGTCTACGTATGTGTCTCTGCGTGCACAAACACACGGCGTCCCCCATTTCCAACTGTGTACGTCTCACAGCGTTGGTATAACAGTCACGCCACTTAATTAGCATTTCAAAAGAGGCGCGTCTAGACAAACAAGTACATTGTATGCACCGTAGACTATTACAGACGAGACTGGGTCAATAAAGCTGATATATATAATATTGCAAGTAATATTCTTGGTACGATAGAGTCACTGCACATCTCCCATTTTTTGATAGTAGGAGGATATACCGTTGATCCTTACAATACAAGGCTATACTGTTTATTTTCTTCTATAAGTGGGTCAAGAACACGGACTTTGGTAAGCCTCTTTACCAGAATGAACAGAAAACATGTACGGCTAAAATAGCATTTCAAAGCAGAAATGTGCCTGCGAACATGACTTTAGCATATCAAATAATTGAGTAATATTTTATTATTCCCCCTTCGTGAAGATCCACTCAGTCACATGACGTTAAACTTGATTTAAATGTATATTTTGTTGGCATTGTATAAGGCTGACATTTGCCATATGAATTGCACGTGATTGACATCCTCTTTACCAGGGAAAACAAAATCGCGTCGTCAACAATAGACTCACTCAACGTTGGCAGCTGACTGGGTAATTTTTTTTGACATTTTCGAGAGAAAAAAATGGCGTAACCCTGATACGGTAAACGCCAGCAGTGTGGTGTCCGCGTGGGCAAGCATACAGATGATGCTAAGCAAATCCAGCATATAAAACAAAAAGTGCTCCTAATGGGACTCGAACCCACAACCTCTCGCTCCTTAAGCGAGTTCCTTTCCATTACACGAACCGTGCTAATTGAAAAAATATAACGCAAATAATTTATTTATATCATGGGTCATGGGTTAATGCACGTGTTAAATTCTACAATCCCGGCCGCCACTCTGTTCAAAGGCACAAAAAAGTGGACTTATTTTATGCTTTTTTTGCAATTCTGGGGTGTGTGGATCGTGTTTTTTTATCAAATTGGTTAGATATCCGTCCATTTTAGAACATCTGAAATTTAAAGTGCACCCACACACCCGGGAAAGTATGCTGCCAAGGGCATATATTTTGCACGTAAATCCAATACAAAAGTTCAGAAAATCGACCAAAATATGACGTCATGACCATTGCTTCGAGACAAAATGGCGCGGTACCCCACCCCCCCCCCCCCTACCCTGGCTCTATGTAAATGATGTAAGAGCCACAAGCACGAACCACGGTATTTCCCATCAACCAATGGCCAGTACCCAGAGGATGGGATCAACGACACTTGCACCACTTACAATAAGTTATGAAATCAGAACAGAACATTTCATTCTCGTCTTTGAATTCGGGCCAACAAATTGATTTTGAGGCGCCCAAAAATTAGCGAAAAATTCGTTATTTTGAACGCCGCTTGCGTGAAAGCTATCACCCACAATTAAAATTATAATTTATTCCTCTGTTTCCAACATTGATAGCTTAAAAAGTATCATTCTATACAGCTTTCTGTTTTTCATAGGTGTTGCTAAGTTCGCAAAATATCACTATTGGATTAAACATAATTTTGTACATTGTGTGATTGCGCAACACCAAAACTAAATCCATTGTTGCTAAATAAGGAGTTGATCACCTGTTATTTTGTTCTATTTCTTCATATGCAGATATAGCCGAGCTGCAAATGAGCGGTGTAGCTGTTAAAAGGTAAATAATCATCCAAACTGAACTGCACAATTTCGAACCACGCACTTTGGGTACTAAAACCGAGTTAAAATCCCGCGGAATCCGAATTGCAAGTTATAGCAAGAGTGATATCGAGATCAAGATAATGTCTTCCATTAGGATTAAGGCCCGAGATTAAGGTATGGACATATTCCCAGTAATAAGATATGCCTTACTACAGTCATCAAAAAAAAGTAACTTATACAGGTACTAAATAGACTTTTAACTCTAAATATATATATCCTACCTAAAAATATTAAATTATAAAGTTTTTGAAAAATTTATCTTCTTTAATATGAGATATTCCACGCTAGGATTAGTTGAATATTGAAGAAGTGACAATCCAAAATGTAAGGTAAAGTCACAATTTCATTTTCACATTTTACATTTCAACACGGGGGAGAGTATGACAGATAGCGTGTGTGTGGCGTATTGATCCATCGGAACAATACGGCCGACTGTCCAACCTGCGCATGCATCCCCCAACATTGCACTACCGGTAATCGATAAGGTAACCGTAGATGGGTCCGCGTGTAGAAAATAAAAATGTGAAAATTAAAATCGGACTTCCCCTTACATTGGGAGTGTCATTTCCTCAATAATCACCCGATCCTAGCGTGCAATATTTCATATCAAAGAAGATGAATTTTTCAACAACTTTAAAATTTATCATTTTTAGGTAGGATATATATTTGTAGAGTTAGAAGCCCATTTAATACCTGTATAGTTACTTTTTTTTATGACTAGCAACCAAAATTCTTAGGACACTTGGTTATGGTGTCAAAATCATCCATCCATGTACCTCTTCGGCTGAATAAATCAGTTGGGGACGTGGGGCCCTTTGGGGCTGCTATCTGGGGCCCCGTACCGGCAAAAGTTGCTGTCACACTAATCTAATGTGTAATAGTTCCAATGCAAAAAGTGTCATCCATGTACCTCTTTGGCTGATTGAAATCATATTTGGGGGCCTTTGGGGCTACTGTCTGGGGCCCCGTACAGGCAAAAGTCGCTGTCATAGGCATTTTCGTATATCCTCTCATGTAAAAGTTCCAAATCAAACAGATTCATCCACTTTTCAAAAGTCACATTTTCAACGCACGCAAGCCGCGAGAAAATGCTGTGCGTGGCACTTTGAATGGCCGGGGATGAAATGGATATTGATCACACAGTGCGACTGCCTTGGGTTGTGCCTGAGCGAGCGGGCTATTTGATTATGAACAGGTAACATGTGGTCTTTTCTTCCCGCGTATGTGTATTAAAAATGTGACTTTTGAAAAGTGACTAATTCTCTTTAAATGGTGCTAATCATGGTTTATCTTTGTTGTTAGGGGGCAAATTTGGTATCAAATTATGCCTAAAAGATTCATCTAAATGCCTATCTAGCTTGTTTGGTATACTTAAAAAGAGAAGAAAAAAACACATGTAGCCACTATTTCATACAACTGTTCACAGACTTGGCAAAAGTATATTAATACTTGTGCAGCCATGCACGCAAACAATGGAAGGAATATTCAAGGACATGCTCATACTAAAGGACCAGTGGTTTGAAATTCGCGCTACAGGAAATTTGAAATGCAATTCGCCAGTGTGCAGTCATAATGAAGTATGTTACTTTTAGGTGACCGTGTGCTGACATGCATGGGTGTACAAACAGGTATCGTGTTAAAGGCCTGCACTAAGTCTAAATAAAAAAGAAATTTTTAAATAGTCAAGGCCATGAAAGGAAATAGGCAGTAGCTGGTTGGATTAGCGTGTATGGATAATCAAGTATTGGCCAATCCGAAATCAGGTTTAATAAAAAATGTAACAATGCTGATAATCATACAAGGACACGAAATAGTACTTTAAAAACAAAGCTGTTTTATTTATATATGATACACATACTTAGGATTGAAATGTTCATTGTTGTACAACAATCAGGAGGCACTATATTTATAATTCAATATTTGGAAATTTATGCTCTGTTGCACTGTAGAATCAAACTATATTACTGAGTGTTCCAGTATTGAACGATTGCTACATTCTAGTAGCTGGGACCTAAAGTACTCAAACTCAAAAAAAAAATCGAGGTAAAAACACCGCGGACATGACAAGAGACATATTTGCCGTACCTTATGAGCTGAAAGATCTTCAGAATAAAGCACTGAATGGACGAACAAATGGAGGAGCTTTAAATCTCCCAAAGAGTTAGTTTTCTACTATAATTGACCACCTGGGTGACTATAGTCGTAAGATTTCACATAAAAATAAATTGATGGAATAATTAGTAATGTTAATATATTGCATATGCTTAGGCATCACTATGGCATGACATTTTAATAACAAATTAAATTCACGTAATGTCAATGGTAAAGCAATACATAGGCCCCTACTGTTACGGATTTATTTTACAGACCCACACGCATTAATATATTGCGCGCTAACTCATTGAAACACGTCCCCATTATCATTTACTTGAAATGTGTAGCTTAGATAGAGAGCTACAGTACTGTCATGCGTAACTTCGTATGGTTGGCATTTGTATCAGCGAAGTTATGAGGAAGATGGTATAACTTGCTGCCCCCCCCCCCCCCCCCCCCCCCCGCCCCATCCCATATTTGACCCCGTTGTAGTTGTTAGTTGAGATTGGTACAAGGCTCAAGAACTAAATAAAAAAGACAAAAAAAGGTACTACTCATTGAACGTGCTAAATTAATTTTCTTTCCGTTATGTTTTCTTTAAGCCGGCCAATTATTGGTGGAATAAAGCGATGTCATTAAATTCGACCTAATTCCTTATAAGGCTTACACTATGTAGGCTAATCAAACTAAATTATAACTTACCAGACGGTTAGTGATGGCACTGTGCTTCATCACATGTAGACTCTATGTCAAAGTAAACTGACTTTATCTGATCATCGGCGGCGAGTGAATGCGATCTCAGATTTTTCTTCACACGTATCATGTATTATGTGGGTGTGAGAAAAGTCAAGTTAATTGACAATAAAGTGAACATGTGTGTGTACCCGGATCGGAATATATCTCATTGTGAGTTTATTGTGTTCGTTAACTAAAAGACAATAATGTGAAACATTGGTATAAACCCCGGATTCGAACATCGCTCATTGTGAGCATTGTATTTACTGACCAATTGTGATAAATGTTACAATGATTTCAAATGCACTGACAATCAATCTTGGCATCGTGTGACTTGATTTATTTTGTGGGAACACAACAGGAGGTATATAAATTATATATCTTTTATCTCTGCACATCGCATGACGCAAAATAGACAATGATGGCGCTACATATGGTCGACCAGGCGTCTGCAAACGACACTCACAAAATGTTTAAAAAATGTCAAAATTATTGAATTTCATTACCATATTTGGAATCACCATGATAAATGCATTAAAATGAATAAGTACAAACATGTCGCGTGGAAAGTGACAACGACGACGACGAAATCACGTTCTAATATTTATACCAATTTTGAATTAATGTAGATATTAGTGATATTCTATGTTCGGTGAAATAAATATATAATAGAGCTCTATTATATATTTATTTCACCGAACATTCTTAGCC